>CM038682.1:74412296-75012296 GCA_021605205.1 Aegilops longissima | reverse complement strand
TTAGTAGAACTTCATGATGAACTATAATATGCAAGGGATAACGGAAACAATTCCCAAGATCTTCGTGATGCTGAAATCGACGAAGGTAGAAATAAAGAAAAGCATCAAGTGTTGATGGTTGACAAGACCACTAGTTTCAAGAAAAAGGGCAAAGGGAAGAAGGGGAACTTCAAGAAGAACGGCAAGCAAGTTGTTGCTCAAGTGAAGAAGCCCAAGTCTGGACATAGCCTGAAACTAAGTGCTTCTACTTCAAAGGGACTGGTCACTGGAAGCGGAACTACCCCAAGTATTTGGCAGATAAGAAGGATGGCAAAGTGAACAAAGGTATATTTGATATGCATGTTATTGATGTGTACTTTACTAGTGTTTATAGCAACCCCTCAGTATTTGATACTAGTTCAGTTGCTAAGATTAGTAACTCGAAACAGGAGTTGCAGAATGAACAGAGACTAGTTAAGGGTGAAGTGACGATGTGTGTTGGAAGTGGTTCCAAGATTGATATGATCATCATTGCACACTCCCTATACTTTCGGGATTAGTGTTAAACCTAAATAAATGTTATTTGGCGTTTGCGTTGAGCATGAATATGATTTGATCATGTTTATTGCAATACGGTTATTCATTTAAAGACAGAGAATAATTGTTGTTCTGTTTACATGAATAAAACCTTCGATGGTCATACACCCAATGAAAATAGTTTGTTGGATCTCGATCGTAGTGACACACATATTCATAATATTGATGACAAAAGATGCAAAGTTGATAATGATAGTGCAACTTATTTGTGGCACTGCCGTTTGGGTCATATCGGTGTAAAGCGCATGAAGAAACTCCATTAAGATGGACTTTTGGAATCACTTGGTTATGAATCATTTGATGCTTGTGAACCATGCCTTTTGGGCAAGATGACTAAAACTCCGTTCTCCAGAACAATGGAACGAGCTACTGACTTTATGGAAATAATACATACCAATGTATGCGGTCCAATGAGTGTTGATGCTCGTGGCGGGTATCATTATTTTCTGACCTTCACAGATGATTTTAGCAGATATGAGTATATCTACTTCACAAGTCTGAAACATTTGAAACCTTCAAACAATTTCAGAGTGAAGTGAAGAATCTTCGTAACAAGAAAATTAAGTTTCTACGATCTGATCGCAGAGGTGAATATCTGAGTTACGAGTTTGGTCTTCAATTAAAACAATGTGGAATAGTTTCACAAACTCATGCCACCTGAACACCACAGCGTAATGGTGTGTCCGAACGTCGTAACCATACTTTATTAGATATGGTGCGATCTATGATGTCTCTTACCGATCTACCACTATCGTTTTGGGGTTATGCATTAGAGACAGCTACATTCACGTTAAATAGGGCACCACCTAAATCTATGGAGACGACACCATATGAACTGTGGTTTGGCAAGAAACCTAAGCTGTCGTTTCTTAAAGTTTGGGGTTACGATGCTTATGTAAAAAAATTAGCATGATAAGCTCAAACCCAAATCGGAGAAGTCCGTCTTCATAGAATACCCAAAAGAGACTATTGGGTACACCTTCTATCACAGATCCGAAGGCAAGATCTTTGTTGCTTAATATGGATCATTTCTAGAGAAGGAGTTTCTCTCAAAAGAAGTGAGTGAGAGGAAAGTAGAGCTTGATAAGGTAATTGTACCTTCTCCCGAATTGGAAAGTAGTTCATCACAGAAATCAGTTCCAGTGATGCTTACACAAATTAGCGAGGAAGTTAATGATGATGATCATGAAGCTTTGGATCAAGTTACTACCAAACCTCGTAGGTCAACCAGAGTACGTTCCGCACCAGAGTGGTACGGTAATCCTATTCTGGAGTTCATGTTACTTGACCATGACGAACCTACGAACTATGAGGAAGCGATGATGAGCGCAGATTCCGCAAAATGGCTTGAGGCCATAAAATCTGAGATGGGATCCATGTATGAGAACAAAGTGTGGACTTTGGTTGACTTGCCCGATGATCGGCAAGCCATTGAGAATAAATGGATCTTCGAGAGGAATACGGATGCTGATAGTAGTGTTACTATCTACAAAGCTCGAATTGTCGCAAAAAGGTTTTCGACAAGTTCAAGGTGTTGACTACGATAAGATTTCCTCACTCGTAGCGATGCTTAAGTCTGTCGGAATCATGTTAGCAAATTGCCGCATTTTATGAAATCTGGCAAATGGATAAACAAAACTACATTCCTTAATGGATTTATTGAAGAAGAGTTGTATATGATACAACCAGAAGGTGTTGTCAATCCTAAAGGTGCTAACAAAATATGCAAGCTCCAGCGATCCATCTATGGACCGGTGCAAGCATCTCGGAGTTGGAATATACGCTTTGATAAGTTGATCAAAGCATATAGTTTTAATACAGACTTGCGGTGAAGCCTGTATTTACAAGAAAGTGAGTGGGAGCACTACAACATTTCTGATAAGTATATGTGAATGACATATTGTTGATCGAAAAGAATGTAGAATTATTCTGCAAAGCATAAAGGAGTGTTTGAAAGGAGTTTTTCAAATAAAGACCTCAGTAAAGCTACTTACACATTGAGCATCAAGATCTATTGAGGTAGACCAAGACGCTTGATAATATTTTCAATTATTAGATACCTTGACAAGATTTTGAATTAGTTCAAAATGGAACAATGAAAGAAAGATTTCTTGCATGTGTTGCAAAGGTGTGAAGTTGAGTAAGACTCAAAACCCGACCATGGCAGAAAATAGAAAGAGAATGAAAAGTCATTCCCTATGCCTCAGTCATAGGTTCTATAAAGTACGCTATGTTGTGTACTAGACCTATTGTATACCTTGCTCTGAGTTTGGCGAGGGAGTACAATTTTTGATCTAGGAGTAGATAACTGGACATCGGTCAAGAATATCCTTAGTGAGGACTAAGAAAATATTTCTCGATTATGGAGGTGATAAAAGAGCTCGTCGTAAAAGAGTTACGTCGATGCAAGCTTTTACACCAATCGAGATGACTCTAAGTCTCAATCTAGATACATATTGAAAGTGGGAGCAATTAGCTAGAGTAGCTCAGTGCAGAGCATTGTAGACATAGAAATTTGCAAAATACTTACGAATCTGAATGTGACAGACCCGTTGACTAAACTTCTCTCACGAGCAAAACATGATCACACCTTAGTACTCTTTGGGTGTTAAATCACATAAACGATGTGAACTAGATTACTGACTCTAGTAAACCCTTTGAGTGTTGGTCACATAGCGATATGACCTATGGGTGTTAATCACATGGTGATGTGAACTATTGTTGTTAAATCACATGGCGATGTGAGCTAGATTATTAACTCTATTGCAAGTGGGAGACTAAAGGAAATATGCCCTAGAGGCAATAATAAAGTTATTATTTATTTCCTTATATCATGATAAATGTTTATTATTCATGCTAGAATTGTATTAACCAGAAACATGACACATGTGTGAATACATAGACAAACTGAGTGTCACTAGTATGCCTCTACTTGACTAGCTTGTTAATCAAAGATGGTTATGTTTCCTAGCCATGGACAAAGAGTTGTCATTTGATTAACGGGATCACATCATTAGGAGAATGATGTGATTGACTTGACCCATTCCGTTAGCTTAGCACTTGATTGTTTAGTATGTTGCTATTGCTTTCTTCATGACTTATACATGTTCCTATGACTATGAGATTATGCAACTCTCGTTTACCATAGGAACACTTTATGTGCTACCAAACGTCACAACATAACTGGGCGATTATAAAGGTGCTCTACAGGTGTCTCCGAAGGTACTTGTTGGGTTGGCGTATTTCGAGATTAGGATTTGTCACTCCGATTGTCGGAGAGGTATCTCTGGGCGCACTTGGTAATGCACATCACTATAAGCATTGCAACTAATGAGATAGTTGCGGAATGATGTATTACAGAACGAGTAAAGAGACTTGCCGGTAACGAGATTGAACTAGGTATTAAGATACCGACGATCGAATCTCGGGCAAGTAACATACCGATGACAAAGGGAATAACATATGTTGTTATGCGATTTGACCGATAAAGATCTTCGTAGAATATGTGGGAACAAATATGAGCATCCAGGTTCCGCTATTGGTTATTGACCGGAGACGTGTCTCGGTCATGTCTACATAGTTCTCGAACCCGTAGGGTCTGCACGCTTAATGTTCGATGACGGTTACATTATGAGTTTATGTGTTTTGATGTACCAAAGGTTATTCGAGTCCCGGATGTGATCACGGACATGACGAGGAGTCTCGAAATGGTCGAGCCATAAAGATCAATATATTGGATGACTATGTTCGGGCACCGGAATGGTTTATGGGAGTTTCAGACATATACCGGAGTACCGGGGGGTTACCGGAACCCCTCGGGGTTATTCGGCCTCATGGGCCCAAGTGGTGGAAGAGGAGAGGCGGCCAGCTAGGGGCGCGCGGCCCTCCTAGCCCAAACCGAATTGGACTAGGGGGCGGCCCCCCTTTCCTTCTTCTTCTCCTACCCTTCATTCCCCTCTCCTACTTGGACTAGGAAAGAGGGGGGAATCCTACTTGGAGTAGGATTGCCCCCCTTGGGCGCGCCTTGATACGTCTCCAACGTATCTATTGTTTTGGGCTTTATTTTCCACTTCTATATTACTTTTGGGACTAACCTATTAACTGGAGGCCCAGCCCAGATTTGCTGTTTTTTTGCCTATTTCAGTATTTCGAAGAAAAGGAATATCAAACGGAGTCAAACGGAATGATATCAACTGGAGAAGTTATTTTTGGAAGGAAAGCCACCGGATGGACTTGGACTCTACGTCAGAAGATACGGGAGCTGGCCACGAGGGTGGGGGGCGCGCCCCCTGCCTCGTGGGGTCCCCGAAGCTCCACCGACGTACCCCTTGCACCCATATATACCTACGTATCGTAGAACTTCCAGAACAGAAGATAGATCGGGAGTTCCACCGCCACAAGCCTCTGGAGCCACCAAAAACCTCTCGGGAGTCCGTTCCGGCACCCTGCCGGAGGGGGAACCCATCACCGGTGGCCATCTTCATCATCCCGACGCTCTCCATGACGAGGAGGGAGTAGTTCACCCTCGGGGCTGAGGGTATGTACCAGTAGCTATGTGTTTGATCTCTCTCTCTCTCTCTCTCTCTCTCTCTCTCTCTCTCTCTCTCTCTCTCTCTCTCTCTCGTGTTCTCTCTTGTGTTCCCTCTATGCCACGATCTTGATGTATCCCGAGCTTTGCTATTATAGTTGGATCTTAGGATGTTTCACCCCCTCTACTCTGTTGTGATGAATTGAGTTTCCCCTTTGAAGTTATCTTATCGGATTGAGTCTTTTATGAGAACACTTGATGTATGTCTTGTCATGTTTATCTGTGGTGACAATGGGATATCATGTGCCACTTGATGTATGTTTTGGTGACCAACTTGCGGGTTCCGCCCGTGAACCTATGCATAGCGGTTGGCACACGTTCTTGACTCTCCGGTAGAAACGTTGGGGCACTCTTTGAAGTACTGTATGTTGGTTGGATGAATCTACGATTGTGTGATGCTTATCGTATAATCATGCCCACGGATACTTGAGATGACAATGGAGTATCTAGGTGACATTAGGGTTTTTATTTATTTGTGTCTTAAGGTGTTATTCTAGTACGAACTCTTTTATAGATCGATCCAAAAGAATAGCTTTGAGGTGGTTTCGTACCCTACCATAATCTCTACGTTTGTTCTCCGCTATTAGTGGCTTTGGAGTGACTCTTTGTTGCATGTTGAGGGATTGTTATATGATCTATCTATGTTATTATTGTTGAGAGAACTTGCACTAGTGAAAGTATGAACCCTAGCCCTTGTTTCCTATCATTGCAATATCGTTTACGCTCACTTTTATCATTAGGTACCTTGCTGTTTTTATATTTTCAGTATACAAAAACCTATATCTACCATCCCTATTGCACTTGTATCACCATCTCTTCGCCTAACTAGTGCACCTATACAATTTACCATTGTATTGGGTGTGTTGGGGACACAAGAGACTCTTTGTTATTTGGTTGTAGGGTTGTTTGAGAGAGACCATCGTAATCCTACGCCTCCTACGGATTGATAAACCTTAGGTCATCCACTTGAGGGAAGTTTGCTACTGTCCTACAAACCTGTGCACTTGCAGGCCCAACAATGTCTACAAGAAGAAGGTTGTGTAGTAGACATCAAGTTCTTTTCTGGCACCGTTGTCGGGGATGTGAGTGCTTGAAGGTATATCTTTAGATCTTGCAATCGAATCTTTTTGTTTCTTGTTTTATCACTAGTTTAGTTTATAAAGAAAACCACAAAAAATGGAGTTAAGTTTGTCTCATACGCTTCATCTTTTTAATATCTTTCGTGAGAATGATGGAAAGGAAAATTGTGCTCAAGTACTAGAAGAAGAATTGCATAGAATGTTTGATACTAAATCTTTGAATGATGAGCATGATTGCAATGTTTTTAGTATGAATTCCTTTAATATCCATGATGCTTATAATATGCAAAGCCAGAATCTTGGGGAAGCTATGTTTGATCGAGATGATATTTTTTGTTCCCCAAGCTTTGATGAGCAAATTTACTATGATGAAAGCATGCCTCCTATCGATGATCATTATTCTGATGACACGTATGCTTTAAATAATAATGATAACCATGAAACTTGTCATCTTGATCTTAATTTTCAATCACATGATAGTTATTTTGTTGAGTTTGCTCCCACTACTATTAATGAGAAGAATTTTGCTTATGTGGAGAGTAGTAAATTTTCTATGCTTGTAGATCATGAAAAGAATGCTTTAGGTGCTGGTTATATTGTTGAATTCATTCATGATGCTACTGAAAATTATTATGAGAGAGGATCATATGCTTCTACATATTGCAATAATATCAAGTTTCCTCTCTATGTGCTTAAAATCTTGGAGTTATGCTTGTTTTACCTTCCTATGCAAGTTGATTCTTGTTCCCATAAGTTGTTTGCTCACAAAATCCCTATGCATAGGAAGTGGTTTAGACTTAAATATGCTAGTCATATTCTTCATGATGCTCTCTTTATGTTTCAATTCTTATCTTTTATGTGAGCATCATTAAAATCATCATGCCTAGTTAGGGGCGTTAAACGTTAGCGCTTGTTGGGAGGCAACCCAATTTTATTTTAGTTTCTTGCTTTTTGCTTCTGTTTAGTAATAAATAATCCATCTAGCTTTTGTTTAGATGTGTTTTTATGTTTTAATTAGTGTTTGTGCCAAGTAGAACCTTTGGGAAGACTTGGGTGTAGTCTTTATGATCATGCTGTAAAAAACAGAAATTTTAGCGCCCACGAGATTAGCTATAACTTTTTACTGGAGAGTGATATTTAGTTTATTATTTTTGCAGATGATTACTAGACAAATTCCTCATGTCCACCAATTTATTTTAGAATTTTTGGAGTTCCAGAAGTTTGCGTTAGTTACAGATTACTACAGACTGTTCTGTTTTTGACAGATTCTGTTTTCTATGTGTTGTTTGCTTATTTTGATGAATCTATGGGTAGTAAAATAGTTTATAATCCATAGAGAAGTTGAAATACAGTAGGTTTGACACCAATAAAAATAAAGAATGAGTTCACTACAGTACCTTGAAGTGGTCTTTTGTTTTCTTTCGCTAACGGAGGTCACGAGTTTTCTGTTAAGTTTTGTGTTGTGAAGTCTTCAAGTTTTGGGTAAAGATTCGATAGACTATGGAATAAGGAGTGGCAAGAGCCTAAGCTTGGGGATTAACAAGGAACCCCAAGGTAATATTCAAGGACAACCAAGAGCCTAGGCTTGGGGATGCCCCGGATGGCCTCCCCTCTTTCGTCCTCATCCATCGGTAACTTTACTTGGAGCTATATTTTTATTCACCACATGATATGTGTTTTGCTTGGAGCATCATTTTATCTTGTTAGTATTTTCTTGCTGTTATTTATAATAATTTTTTGCATCTTTATTTTCAATAAACTGTCAAGGATAGCCTTTGCCATGGTTATTTTGCTACTATACATGTGCTGTTTGAAAACAGAAAGTTTACCGCTGTTGCAAAAATTAGCTAGAAAAGTAAGAGAGTGGTATAATGTTGAATCTTTTTGCATATTGAGATCTGATAAATTTATTACAGTGGTAATTTTAGTTCATAATTTTTGGAGTCAGGAAAGTATTGATACTCTTGCATTCTTTACAGACTATACTGTTTTGGCAGATTGCTGTTATGTTTGCATTGTTTGCATATGTTTGCTTGTTTAATGATTCTATTTGTGGATAGGAGTATTCACTACCAGAAACCATTATTTTCCTGTGGGTACAGTATTTCCCTATGTGGCCTTAAGCGCCTCATAGGAATATATATTATCCTGACGGGCAAACTTCAGCCCACAGGAAAAATGGCAATTTTACTGTAAGGACAATTAAGCCCCACAGGAAAATTTGTTTTCCTGGGAGTGTCCGGCCCACAGAAAAAACATTTTAGGCCCAGTCCGCCATTGCGCCAACACGAAACGGGCTTAGGCGTTGAAAATTCATAACGTGCGCGAATTTTTTCCTTTGGCGCCTCAAAATGAAGCTTCCGCGCGCCAACTTATGTTTTCCTGTGTGGTATGGGCCTACAGGAAAAAAAGCCCAGAGAGATGAGGAAACCCCTAGAACAAATCCCCATCCCGTCCACTCCGTGACCGCCGTCGCTCCTCCAATTTCCTCACGCAGCCGCCGCCCTCCTCCACCATCGCTGCTCGCCTTCCACTCCTCCGACCTCCACCGCCGCTCATCTCTCACCTCCACCGTGGCCCGGGTCAACCTGCGACAGCCAGCGCCGCCCGCCTTCCATCTCTCCCACCGCCAGCCACTGTTCTGCTCCACCTCCGTCCGCCGCCGCGTCCCACCTCCCCTGGCTCACTGCCTGCCACCCCACCCCAACATAACCTCCATGTACACGTTCTTGCACCCCGTGCTCCCTGCTCCAGATCCGGGTTAGTCCCCATCGCACATCGAGCAAGCCGCCGCTTCCTCTCCTGACGTGACAACAGTCCACCCCTCCTCTCCATGTGCAAGCAAAATCATACATGGTCAAGGGTAAATCTCCGGGTGCTCCAGTCTTCTATGGTAAGTCTCAACCATGGTCAAGCAAAAAAGAAGTCAGGATCTCTAGTTTTTCTTACAATTTATTATGAAGAATGTAGATCTCGTGACCACAGGATCTTGGTGAATTTTTTAGTTTGTTATCATTTATCATTTTAGTCAGGATCTCTAGCTTCTCAGTGGTTATATGTACGTATAATGTCTTGAAAGTACTCCCTCCGTCCGGAAATACTTGTCGAAGAAATGCATAAAAATGGATGTATCTAGAACTAAAATATGTCTAGATACATCCATTCCTCCGACAAGTATTTCCGGACGGAGGGAGTAGATACGTCAAATATTTATTCGTTTGCAAGGTTGATTTGTAGTAGCTTGAATCTGTTGTATCATCGAACCATTATTGAAGATGCAGCCCACGTATACAATCTCTAGATATCACTTTCTTTGACAAATCATTTTGGCGGTGAGTGTTCAGTATTATAAGCAAGTTCTTCATATTTTTAGTTGGAAATGTAAGAAAATGGTTTGCATAATTGTGCCAGTCTGTTGTAGGTATTGCTTCACATCTTTATAAATCTTCGTGGTGGAAGGAAGCCATATATCATAGATGTAGTGAAGAGCAAGGCAAAACATATCTCAGGTATCTCTCACATTTTGACAATATACATTCTTGTCTTGGTGTGGTAATTATCTCGAAATTACTATGATGTGTTGTTTTTTACCTTATTATTTGTTGCTATATTATTTATTTGACGAATTGCTGATTTATGATGAAAAGTGTAATGTGTTTTCAAAGTATCCACTATCCCATCCCTGACGCTAACCCAACCTCCTCTCATATGAATCAGCGCTGCTAATCCAATCCTCTTGTCTTATCCCGAACCCTGATCTGGTCGCATGTCGAGGAGTATGGATAGCTTCTTTATCAAGTTCTCGCAAGTCAGTAGCGTGAGGTGACGAATGCACACACATATCTATCCCATTCTTGTGTTTCTGCCATCATGTACCATAGTTCGGCTGTCATATTCCTTGGTCACTCAAGGGTGTGTGTAGCATGCTAGATCTTCTTTGAGGGAATGATTTAGTTCAGATCCTCTTGTCCAGTCTTTGGCACTTGGGCATCAAATCTGGAGCCAACAGTTTCCCCAACATCTACATAGTCCTATTACAATCTTCTTTGAGGGCATGATCTACTTACCTGAATTACAATCTTCATCCTATCATGTTGGTTTAGATGAAGCTGACTTTAATATCTGTGGCGTTTTAGCTTTGTTTCATTTGTAACTCTGTGATAGTATGTTGTTTGCTGTTTTTTGTGATATTTCTAAAGCAAAGCTGCACTTCTTGTTTATATTTTTTCACATTTTTGTGATCTGGATATATTTGTGATTGCTTATTCTATACATGGATAGAAATAAAATGTTATATTTTGAACATATAGGAGGTTCATATATTCAGTATCCATAGTTCAAGATTTTCATATTTTATCTTTTTAATTCATATCACTTGTTGTCAATATGTGCAGAGGTTTTGTGTTCGGAATCTCCAGTGCATTTAGAAGTTTGATAGTAGAGTCTAACTAGTACTACATGGTATTTTTTGCAGGAACCATTACATGATCTCCCGGCAGACATATGCTTATTGATTTCTGCCCCATAATGCACTGTTATATTCAGAATATATGTTCATGTCTGAATAATCTTAGAATTGATACAAGTGTCCGCTTAAATTGTGTTTCTTGCTCAAAGAAGACTTGGAGAATAATGCATGGAAGCAAAGGCTGGAGATATAGCTCTAGAGCAAGTAACTAAACATAGTAGGGCATTAACTTACTGAGATATTAGCCAACTGTAACCCTTCAGTTAACTTCATTGACAATGTATGGATGTTAGTTCATAGACAACAAACTCGGGGGCATTGTACATTCTGTGATAGTAACAAGGACTTAACTAAGTCTCTGGGTCTGTCTACTTTATAGCACATACAAGAATGGATTTTTTTTGCTTTCATATGGTTCAAACATCTTCTCTGAAAGATCCAATTTAATCAGTATCTTAATCAGGAAAGTACACGTCTTTCTTTTATTGATTATTTTGCCGTCTGGTGCATCATACTTTGCAATCTCCGGATCATTAAGAATCTGTCTTATTTTTGTCAAGACTGTAACAAAAGTGAGTGAATTGTTGAGGAGTGTAAATATAACTAGTGCCATATCTGAATATATTATCACTGTCTACGAGGTGACGCATATTTCATTGTTGGTTCTCATTAATATCGTACATGGCTTTGTAGGGGGACACTAATTCATCCCGTGTTATCTTGGAGGATGACACTACCGATGACCACATCAGTAATGGCAACACTGGAGGTAGCAATGATGGTGAGAACATTGATGATAGCAACTGTGCATCTGGAGGAGGATCTCACTAGTCCACCTGCACTTGGAACTAATGAATGACCATCTTATGGTATTTTGGATCTCTCTGGTGGTAGTACATGCTCATTAGCAAACTTAATTAGGTGCTTACTATTTGCTGCAATTTGATGGATCTGAATAGTGAAGTGATATGTATGTAGGTGATGCTCCTGATCATGAACCTAGGTGACTTAGAAATGTGTGTATTTTGTTGTGATTGTTCTGGGCAATGTGATGGATGATAATCAGATCAGTGTCATATATGTGTAGAATTGTTGTTGCTTTCGAGCAAGTGCATGTACAACTTTTCATATGTCAATTGCTGGATGTTGAATCATGGTTGAATGGACTCTAATGTGTTATGTAAACATTTATTTTGGATGCATTTTCTTATATACGGGACATTGCATGTATGTTTGCATTTATTTAAAGGATACAGAATGAAAGTAGGCAATTTCTGAAAATATATACCCTGGCGGCCTTTTCCTGACGGCCACCCGTCACAGAAGGTGCTTGATAAACCTGACGACACAAGCGATTTTCCTGTGGGCTGCTGACAGGAACTGCTGACAGGAATTGTTTTCCTGTCGGCTGCCCCTCAGGCATTAACGTTTTTTCCTGTCACTTTATTCCTGACGGGTTTTGCCTGTCGGTCAACCGACAGGAAATAGTTTCCTGACGGTAATAGTTAATTTCCTGTGGGTTTCTGGCTGTGAGGAAAAGTCTAGTTTTTGGTAGTGATTAAATATGCAGAGGCATTTAGTATGAAATGCTGAATAATAATGTTAGTGATTTGTTATAGTAGGAAATGATAAGGTTTTGCATTGGTTTGTACTAACCTATCTCACGAGTTCTTGTTGAGTTCGTTGTGAATGAAGCTTTTGATAAAAAGAGAAACCATGATATGAGAGGAATTAAGGAGACACAAAAGTTCAAGCTTGGGGATGCCCAAGGCACCCCAAGATAATATTTCAAGAAGTCTCAAGCATCCAAGCTTGGGGATGCCCCGGTAGGCATCCCACCTTTCTTCTTCAACAACTATCGGTTAGTATCGGTTGAGCCTAAGTTTTTGCTTGTTCACATGAGTTGTGCTATCCTTGCAATGTAATTTTATTTTGATTTGCTTGTTGTTTGAATACAATACCAAGATCTGAAATTCTTAAATGAGAGAGAGTCTTCACATAGTTGGATAATTATTCGACTACTCATTGATCTTCACTCATATCTTTTGGAGTAGTTTGTTGTTTGCTCTAGTGCTTCACTTATATCTTTTAGAGCACGGTGGTGGTTTTATTTTGAAGAAATAGATGAACTCTCATGCTTCACTTATATTGAGAGTCTTAAATAGCATGGTAATTTGCTTAAATAATCTTAATATGCTAGGTATTCAAAAATAGTAAAAACTTTCTTATGAGTGTGTTGAATACTATAAAAAGTTTGATGCTTGATAATTGTTTTGAGATATGAAGATGCTGATATTAGAGTCATGCTAGTTGGGTAGTTGTGGATTTGAGAAATACTTGTGTTAAAGTTTGTGATTCCCGTAGCATGCACGTATGGTGAACCGTTATGTGATGAAGTCGGGGCATGATTTATTTATTGATTGTCTTCCTTATGAGTGGCGGTCGGGGATGAGCGATGGTCTTTTCCTACCAATCTATCCCCCTAGGAGCATGCGCGTAATACTTTGCTTTGATAACTTGTAGATTTTTTCAATAAGTATATGAGTTCTTTATTACTAATGTTGAGTCCATGGATTATACGCAGTCTCACCTTTCCACTATTGCTAGCCTCTCTAATACCGCACTTTTCGCCTGTATCATACACCCACCATATATCTTCCTCAAAACAGCCACCATACCTACCTATCATGGCATTTCCATAGCCATTCCGAGGTATATTGCCATGCAACTTTCCACTGTTCCGTTTATTATGACACGCTCCATCATTGTCATATTGCTTTGCATGATCATGCAGTTGACATCGTATTCGTGGCAAAGCCACCGTTCATAATTCTTTCATACATATCACTCATGAGTCATTGCACATCCCGGTACACCGCCGGATGCATTCATATAGAGTCATATTTTGTTCTAAGTATCGAGTTGTAATTGTTGAGTTGTAAGAAAATAAAAGTGTGATGATCATCATTTTTATATCATTGTCCCAGTGAGGAAAGGATAATGGAGACTATGATTCCCCCACAAGTCGGGATGAGACTCCGGACGAAAAATCAAAAAAGGAAGGAAAAGAGGCCATAAAAAAAGATAAAATGCCCAAATAAAAAATAAAAATAATAAAAAAATGAGAGAAAAAGAGAGAAGGGGCAATGCTACTATCCTTTTACCACACTTGTGCTTCAAAGTAGCACCATGATCTTCATGATAGAGAGTCTCCTATGTTGTCACTTTCATATACTAGTGGGAATTTTCATTATAGAACTTGGCTTGTATATTCCAATGATGAGCTTCCTCAAAATGCCCTAGGTCTTCGTGAGCAAGCGAGTTGGATGCACACCCACTTAGTTTCTTTTGTTGAGCTTTCAAATGCTTATAGCTCTAGTGCATCCGTTGCATGGCAATCCCTACTTACTCACATTGATATCTATTGATGGGCATCTCCATAGCCCGTTGATACGCCTAGTTGATGCGAGACTATCTTCTCCCTTTTTGTCTTCTCCACATTCACCCTTCTATTCCACCCATAGTGCTATATTCATGGCTCACGCTCATGTATTGCGTGAAGATTGAAAAAGTTTGAGAATGTTAAAAGTATGAAACAATTGCTTGGCTTGTCATCGGGGTTGTGCATGATTTAAATACCTTGTGTGGTGAAGATAGAGCATAGCCAGACTATATGATTTTGTAGGGATAACTTTCTTTGGCCATGTTATTTTGAGAAGACATGATTGCTTTGTTAGTATGCTTGAAGTATTATTATTTTTATGTCAATATGAACTTTTGTCTTGAATCTTTCGGATCTGAATATTCATATCACAATTAAGAAGAATTACAATGAAATTATGCTAACTAGAATTCCACATCAAAAATAATCCTTTTTATCATTTACCTACTCGAGGACAAGCAGGAATTAAGCTTGGGGATGCTTGATACGTCTCCAACATTTCTATAATTTTTGATTGCTCCATGCTATATTATCTACTGTTTTGGGCAATATTGGGCTTTATTTTCCACTTTTATATTACTTTTGGGACTAACCTATTAACCAGAGGCCCAGCCTAGATTTGCTGTTTTTTGCCTATTTCAGTATTTCGAAGAAAAGGAATATCAAACGGAGTCAAAACGGAACGAAATCAACTGGAGAAGTTATTTTTGGAAGGAAAGCCACCGGATAGACTTGGACTCTACGTCAGAAGATACGGGAGCTGGCCACGAGGGTGGGGGGCGCGCCCACCCTCCTAGGGTGCGCCCCCCTGCCTCGTGGGGCCCCCGAAGCTCCACCAACGTACCCCTTGCACCCATATATACCTACGTATCGTAAAACTTCCAGAACAGAAGATAGATCGGGAGTTCCTCCGCTGCAAGCCTCTGTAGCCACCAAAAACCTCTCAGGAGTCCGTTCCGGCACCCTGGCGGAGGGGGAACCCATCACCGGTGGCCATCTTCATCATCCCGGCACTCTCCATGACGAGGAGGGAGTAGTTCACCCTCAGGGCTGAGGGTATGTACCAGTAGCTATGTGTTTGATCTCTCTCTCTCTCTCTCGTGTTCTCTCTCGTGTTCCCTCTATGGCACGATCTTGATGTATCCCGAGCTTTGTTATTATAGTTGGATCTTATGATGTTTCTCCCCCTCTACTCTGTTGTGATGAATTGAGTTTCCCCTTTGAAGTTATCTTATCGGATTGAGTCTTTGTTGAGAACACTTGATGTATGTCTTGCCGTTTATCTGTGGTGACAATGGGATATCATGTGCCACTTGATGTATGTTTTGGTGACCAACTTGCAGGTTCCGCCCATGAACCTATGCATAGGGGTTGGCACACGTTCTTGACTCTCCGGTAGAAACTTTGGGGCACTCTTTGAAGTACTTTATGTTGGTTGGATGAATCTGAGATTGTGTGATGCTTATCGTATAAGCATGCCCACGGATACTTGAGTTGAACAATGGAGTATCTAGGTGACATTAGGGTTTTTATTGATTTGTGTCTTAAGGTGTTATTCTAGTACGAACTCTTTTATAGATCGATCCGAAAGAATAGCTTTGAGGTGGTTTCGTACCCTACCATAATCTCTACGTTTGAGGACGTGGGCATAGCCCAGTTGGGGCGCATGATTGTCCGCTATTAGTGGCTTTGGAGTGACTCTTTGTTGCATGTTGAGTGATTGTTATATGATCTATCTATGTTATTATTGTTCAGAGAACTTGCACTAGTGAAAGTATGAACCCTAGGCCTTGTTTCCTATGTTATTATTATTGCTGTTTTTATATTTTCAGTATACAAAAACCTATATCTACCATCCCTATTGCACTTGTATCACCATCTCTTCGCCGAACTAGTGCACCTATACAATTTACCATTGTATTTGGTCTGCTGGGGACACAAAAGACTCTTTGTTATTTGGTTGCAGGGTTGTTTGAGAGAGACCATCTTCATCCTACGCCTCCTACGGATTGATAAACCTTAGGTCATCCACTTGAGGGAAATTTGCTACTGTCCTACAAACCTGTGCACTTGCAGGCCCAACAACGTCTACAAGAAGAAGGTTGTGTAGTAGACATCACGCCTCCTCCCCTTGGTCGGCCCTCTCCTCCTCCCCCCCCCCCCTTTATATACGGAGGAGGGGGGCACACCATAGACACAACAATTGATCCCTTGGATCTCTTAGCCGTGTGCGGTGCCCCCTCCATCATAATACACCTCGATAATATCGTAGCGGTGCTTAGGTGAAGCCCTGCGTCGGTAGAACATCATCATCGTCACCACGCCGTCGTGCTGACGGAACTCTCCCTCAAAGCTCGGCTGGATCGGCGTTCGAGGGACGTCATCGAGCTGAACGTGTGCTGAACTCGGAGGTGCCGTATGTTCGGTACTTGATCGATCGGATCGTGAAGACGTACGACTACATCAACCGCGTTGTGCTAAAGCTTCTGCTTTCGGTCTACAAGGGTACGTGGACACACTCTCCCCTCTCATTGCTATGCATCACCATGATCTTGCGTGTGCGTAGGAATTTTTTTGAAATTATTACGTTCCCCAAAAGTGGTGGCACGCGGGCAGCAGCGGGGCGACGGTGACGGGAACGGTGACCAGAGAGTGTAAGTGAGAGTGTGTCGTGAGGGAGAGGTAAACAGGCGGGAAGGTCGGGCATAGGATAAGGTCGTTTTAGCAGTAGCGCGGAAGTTAAAAAGCGCTACCGCTAAAATATTAGTTGTAGCGCGTTTACAAGAAAAGCGCTACTACTAAGGCTAAGCATGTAAACAAACATCAAAAATGCATTGGTCATCAAAGATCTTTTTGTGTAGAATCTGAATTGTCAATATGAGTCCTTACCATTCTAGGAACCGGTGAAGACTCATATTGCGGCCAAAAATCCTACACATAGAGTTCAATGAACAGCAAGTGGTTGTGATAGTTTTAGAAGTAACATATTTAAGTTGATAAACACCCTGTTCGTGGAGCGAGGTGGGACTAAACTTAGTTGCAAGGAGTGGACTAAATTAAGCAGTAGCGCGCATTGGGGAAAAGCGTTGTTGCTGGTAAGATTCTGTATATAAGATTCTGTGTATAGCCTTATTTTAAACCGTGCAGTAGTATGTATAAGATTCTGCTGGTAATATTCTGTGTATAAGATTCTCCCTAGTAGTGTGTAGCCATGATTATTGGCCGGTCACATTAAATCGTCCCGCGCGCAACGGCTTGTCACGCAACACAAATATCAAGGCCGTGGCACTCTGCATGCACCACTTGTTTTTGACTTTCTCAAAAACAAGTCGGTCCATTGCTGACCAATAAAACAAGTCACACCACCCTCGCGGACGAAAAAAACCGCCTCGCGGCTTGGACGTAAGATCTATATAAATAGTGCGCGTTCCAGAGCGGGTCACTTTTACAAATATGACCATCATGCCCTTGCTAACGAGGGGTATCAGGTAATCTGGCTCATCCATGTGTTTTAAGGGGATGTACTCAAGCAGACACGAATATAGAATTGTCTACAGTTCCTTCTAGTGATTGTGCCAGCGGCTGGCATACATGTCGGAAAAAAAGGGCCTCTCTTGGCTCTAGTTCATGCCGGCGTAAGTGCCAACGATCGGCTCATGTGCGAGCACACACAAAAACCTCCTCTTATGACCATAGTTGGTGCATCTTGGCCGTATATCATGCCGGCACACATGCAGACATACAAAAATTCACATCTCTGCCATAGTCCATCCATCTATCTCGAGCACCTCCTTTTGCTTCTTCTCTAACCAACCTCTTCTCTTTGGCGACATCTGGCTCAAGTCTATCATCATGATCTCCACTTCTTTCGATATCTTTGCAAGCTCAACTCGTTGGCTTTGGTCTTGGCCATCGATTTCCACACCACCTTTATACACTTGGATGTCGTGTTCGTAGGTGTATTCTTGGCCCTGGTCGTGAACGTCCATGTCCTCTGGCCCTTCGTCGCGGCCGTCTTGGCTTTGGGTCTCGTCTTCATTGTACACTTGGCCGCCCTCGTTTGTCACACCCTCCATGAAATCATTGTAGTAGGCTGGGTTTTCATGAATCGTCCCTAATGTACGTGGGCCATCGAACAGCTTGCGAGAATTAGGGTAGTTCGCCATAGGGATCTCCCGGGGGCGCTTCCTTTATGTCCCAGTGGACTGGCCGGTCACACGTGTGGCATTGAGGTCGATGGCGCGGCATCGGGAATGCCAGCGTGTGCTTACCCGCTTCCGACGAGCCATCCCTAGCTGATCCGGAGTAGCGAGACATGCCCGGGTCGTGTTGAGATAGGAACGTGCACGCCGACGGCGTTGTAGAGGTGTGCACTGACTACGGATGAGGCGGGCGACCAACGACGAGCCTGTGTTGGCTACAGCGAGGGTGGCAGCGGTGAATATGCCCTGCTCACCATGAATCCCGAGCATGAAAAGGGCATGCTTGGAGGCTTTCGTGCCGAGCAAACCATTCTCCACGACGGCAGCCTTGCACCACGTGGACTCGAATGCGGTGTTGGTGACAGCTGGTATTTTCGCAGCCACCTTCCTCCGGATAGACCTCTGCTCCGACGCTAGCTCTGTCTTTGGCTTTTTCTTCTTAGGGCGAGAGGCCACGCGCTCGATAGTGGCCAACAGGAGGAAGGCAGTGATGTGGCTTGGCAGGCCGGCCATCGCGGGAGTGGCTGGATGGATTTTAGGAGGAGATAGAGGGGGAGATGGAAGTGGTTGTGCGACTGACTAGCGGGCCAGGGAGGACAAGGGTGGGCGTCGCGCCCGTCCACACCTTGTCAGCGTCGACGGAAAACCAGCTCAAATTGGTGTCGGAAATGGGTCGCGACTGATACATTTGCGTCGTATCTATAATTTTTTATTGTTTCATGCCAATATTCTACAATTTTCATATACTTTTCACAACATTTTATATTAATTTTGGACTAACATATTGATCCAATGCCCAATGCCAATTCCTTTTTTGTTGCATGTTTTTTGTTTCGCTGAATACCCATATCGATAAAAATTTACGGAGATGTTTTTGGAATATATGTGATTTTTGGGAAGAAGAATCAGCGTGAGAGGTGGTCCACATGCCCCACAAGCTCATAGGGCGCGCCCCTAGAGCTTGTGGCCACCTCGTAAGCGGTTGGTGCCCTTCTTTCGCTGCAATAAAGATAATATTCTGTAGATTATTCTCTCAAAATTTGATCCCAATCGGAGTTACGGATCTGCAGAAATTTAAGAAATGATGAAGGGCCAGAAAACAGGAACGTGAAATAGAAGAGAAACGGAGAGAGATCCAATCTCGGAGGGGCTCCCACCCCTCCGTCACCATGGAAGCCATGGACCAGAGGGGGAACTCTCCTCCCATCTAGGGGGGGGAGTCCAAAGAAGAAGAAGCAGGAGGGCAGCTCTCTCCCTCTCTCCCGGGGCGCCGAACGCCGTTGAGGGAATCATCATGACGGCGATCTACACCAACAACTTCGCCGCCGTCATCACCAACTCCCTCCTCTATGCAGCAGTGTAACACCTCTTCTCTCCGTTGTAATCTCTACTTAAACATAGTGTTTAATGCTATATATTATTATACAATGATGTATGGCCATCCTATGATGTTTGAGTAGATTAATTTTGTCCGATGGGCTGATTGATGATCGTGATTGGTTTGAGTTGTATGTTTTATTTTGTGTTGTCCTATGGTGCCCTCCGTGTCGCGCAAGCGTGTGGGATTACCGCTGTAGGGTGTTGCAATACGTTTATGATTCTCTTATGGTGCGAGGCGAGAGTGACAGAAGCATATACTAAGTAAGGGGGTTGTTGCGTATGGGGGTAAAGAGGACTTGATACTTAATGCTATGGTTGGGTTTTACCTTAATGATCTTTGGTGGATGCGGCTGCTTGCTAGAGTTCCAGTCATATATATGATCCAAGTACGGAAAAGTATGTTAGCTCATGCCTCTCCCTCATATAAAATTGCAATAATGATTACCGGTCTAGTTATCGATTGCCTAGGGACAAAATCCTTCTCTTGTGTTACAAAAAGCTTTCTACTAAACAACTAACTTTATTATCTTGCAAATTACTTGTAGTTTAATTCTCACTAAGTACCTCTAGTTTTATGCTTGCAAACTTATCCCTACACCTACAAAATAGTTTCATACTTGTTCTAAGTAAAGTGAATGTTAAGTGTGCATCGAGTTGTATCGGTGGTCGATAGAACTTGAAGGGAATACAAATCCTACATTTAGCTCCGCGTTGGGTTTGACACTCTTATTTATTGAAAAAGTTACAATTTATGCCCTATACTTGTGCGTTATCAACGGTGGATAGGAAAACAGGTGCCCGTCCATTGCGTTGGCGCGTTGGGCCGCGTTTCTGTCAGCTACGATCCAAACAGATGTGGTCGGAGGAAATTGGTCACCGCGTTGGAGTTGGCCTAAGAGTAGGCGAGGGCAGTGGAACAGACGCCGTGTGCACCATAGATGGCGTCCAGGACTTGAGCATGCCATTACTAGCGCCACACCCACCCCTATGAGCACCTATGAGATACTGAGCTGGCACATCATCAACATCTCCTTCCACTTAACGCACATCGCTCGAAGGCCTAACATAAATCCAAAAAAGTCAAGCACCATTTTCAAGTCTAGGATTTTAACCCTCCTGGGCTGGGAATACATAATGTCCTCCTAACCATCCACCACAGATGGGTTAGCTCACTTTTTGCTTTTGTTGTGTCGAAGTACATGAGTAAGGTGATCGCACAATTAATCAGAGCCCGGTCAGAATTGAAGAAGTGCAGCAAGCAACATTGTAAGTGCACGCCTTGTTTTGACGGAGAAATTGCAGGGACATGCAGGTGTGAACCGCATACCAGCCCAGTCATGCCCGACTGCCTTATTGCTTTAATATACGCAAATTTCATTTATCTTAGGCCTTTGATAATTGTCAGTTCGGGTCCATCCATGCATACTTTGGGCAGCTTTTACGAGATCTGTGTGCGCCATTCACCCACATCCCATGCCTTTTCATTTCATCTTTTCATTTAAATCTACTATCTTTTAAACTGAAAGTCAAAATTAATTTTGTTTGTGTATTTGTGTTCATGGCGATGAGAACTTTCCAAAAAGACCAATCTTGAATGCCAACAACTTAAAAAAGAATCCAAGTTTCAAATATTGAAACTTAATAGTCGTAACATCAAGTTTTACCAAGTCTCATAAGTTTTTATGGTTTTAGGATTTTGGGCTTAGGGTTTAACTTTTAGTTTTTGCAACTTGCTAAATTTATCATTCCTATCATATTTTAGTAATTGAAACTTGTTGAACCACCCAATTTGCCTCACGATCTGCGTAGTCATTGATTCCGCATGAGGGCACAACAAGTTCAAGTTTTAGTTTTTGAAGCTTGTGATTTTATCATTTGCTCGTACCAAGTTTCAGCAGTTGAAACTTAAGAAAGTTTCAAAAATTCTTCAAAATGAATCTTATTTGAAAGCTCATAAAGAACACAGATATGCAAATGAAATGTAAATTGAACTTTCGATTCAAAAGATATAATAATTAAACTTTGGAAGTCAAAAGAAAAACATAGGATGTGGGATGGGTGGACCTGCCAAAAGTTGTGCACATGAACCCCATCTAAAGTAATTACAGGTTAAAGCACATGCAAAGTGTAATCATTTTTCTGAATGTCGAGGCAATTGGGCAGCCACAAATCTGCGGGCTCCCATCCCTACATGCTACAACTCCTCTCCTGTTTTGATATTGAAGAACAAAAGTCCACAATTTTATAAGAAAACATGTTTGAAAATGGAAACTAACTCCAAGTTTCCACGGTTATTACTCCCTCCATCTACTAATACAAGCACATTCAAATGTCTGACTTTGACCATTAATTTTATCAAAAAATATGAGTTATATGCCATCAAAAGTATGCCATGGGATGCACATTTAAAAGAACTTTTTGGTACTATAATATTTTGACATACAACACATATTTTCTTGACCAAAATTATAAGTCAAACTTTGACACGAGAAATGAAGTGGCCTTGTATATAAAAAGGAAGAGACTAGCGTAGAATGTTTGTTTCTAGGGTTTTGGGCTTAGAAAAGGATAATGACATCAGATGCTTCGACTGAAATAAACTTTAGCAACTTCTTGTTATGTGAAGTACAAATCTAAGGGCGATTCGTAGTAATGTGAAAACGTAGGAATAGAGAAAACACGGTATTGAAATGTCATGCCCATTCAAATCCTACAAGAATTGAGTTTGTTTGATTGCAGCATAGGAAAAATAAAAGATTTTTTCCAAGAGGTTCAAGTGGATGCTAGATTTCCTATAAAATATATTATAAATGATTCATTAGGGAAATTTTCTGTAAGATTCAATCCTATGATTCAAATGAGTGACACATAAAAACTTCATAAGGATTCAAATACTTCACAAATTCTTTGAATTAAAGAGGACCTAAGATGGAAGGCTACCCAACCCACCCGTGTTTCAAAACTTGAATTTCTACTTTTGAAGCAAATGGAGTTTGCATCAAAGAAGAGGATATAAGAGCTACATTTAATTAGGTAAAGCCTATCTACTCCCTCCGTCCGGAAATACTTGTCATCAAAATGGATAAAAGGGATGTATCTAGATGTATTTTAATTCTAGATACATCTCTTTTTATCCATTTTGATGACAAGTATTTTCGGACGGAGGGAGTACCTACCAGACTTAGAGCTACACTAGTGGAGTCGCCATAACTGTAGCCTCCAAAACAATTATATTGTTTGCACCATAATTCTTGGAGGCCAGGACTTTGCGTGCAAACTCAGATTCTTCATAATGCGGTTAACCATCAGTGTCTATGCCATTTGTTCCTAATATTCCCCTCTACAGCTTCTGTTCCGCTCATAACTCTTTTAATAGATGTTCATCAACATCACACACTTATTAGATGAGAACGCAAGTAGAAATAATTATAGACGGTTGTTGGCCGCCTTTTGGAAGTGCTCTCCATGAAGGGGGACGCTTTGTATATTTTGACTTGGGCGTGTATGTGACTTAGGTATCAACATTCGTCTTGGATGTGGGGCGATGTCCACATTGTCTTTGCCATCAATACCCACTGCTTCAACTTTGTCTTTTGATGCAGCCTCCACAGATGACCTATCAGTGAATGGTTGAGAGGCAGGATTCGGCCTCGACCTTCTCAGTGTACGGACGGAGGGCATCGAAATACCACTGGGCAGTGTGCTCCTCGAGAGTCTATCCCTTGACGGGTCCACGAAGGGGGGGCGAGCTGGTGGAGGTGAGGTGGGTGCAAAGGAAGATATGTGGTGGTGAGGAAGATAGGTGAGTGTGGTGGACATTGGATGCCATTTGGTTTATCTCTCTGGAGAGTTTACTTTGGAGGAAAGGGCACGGTGAGGCGGGAAATGGCAGTGGACGAGCGGGACACGTGGCAGCTGCAATAATGAATTAATTTTTGGTGGGATACATGCCGGCAGAACTAGAACGAATGAATGTGCCATTGCAGTTGCAGAAGAAAGGGGTGAAAGTTCACCCCCCCCCCCACACACACACACATACACACACAGTCGGTTGGTTAGAATGCGCTCGAAAACAACACCCCATCCTCCAAATATGGAGGCCACAATCAGTTTTTGAAGTGCACTACCTATTTTTTGGAGGTTGAGGTCGGTTTAGTGAATCTGGTAGACCTAGTTTTCCAACCTACATATTGGCCATATTCATGGAGTTCGGGCCTTTTTTGTGACATTGATAGAGTTCCATTACACATGAAACTACATCTTGTGCCCGGGCTACCGTTATATGCTTTGATCTTGGATAATTGACATTTGTAGGTTGATAATAAACACAAGAACATACTAAATCACATATAAGATATCATGTATATATATATATATATATATATATATATATATATATATATATACATTGATATTTGTTTGCACCACTATACATCTGGAGCATCGTGTGTGTTGCCACGATTCGATGGAGATTATAACTAATCCAAATGACTGCTCACTACAAAGATAGCCCCCATTGAATTGGAAGTAATTCCTAGAACTATTGAGTAATTTAGCAAATTTCTATATAAATTAATCAAGAAATGTGTTAGATAAATCATGATAAACAAAATAAACATGATGATCACATGAAGAAAATTACTATGCATAGAGGACATGTAACCAGATATCTATCTATTATCTACTAAAAGCAAAATACGGGTCAAAATAGGGAAATAGTCCTGTTTTATAGATATGCATAGAGGACAGGACAAGCTTGACATGTTGAGGAACTTTTCTACTTACATATAAGCAACACGTGCGGTCTGTGATGACTTTGAAAATCCTTTTCTTATAGAATAATTATTTGTTAATTTGACAGCTGAAACCTGCTAAGTTCGATTTCAACTAGTCTCGCACTCCCACACTATTTTCCTGCTAGGAGCAGTTACCCAATAAGAACAATGGGGCCATGCATAGAGAGTCAAGAGCGACCACGGTATGCACATACAATTCAAAGGAACAGGATGAGAGAGACAGAGAGACAGGCTATTATATATTATTAATAAAGATTGGCCAAAAGGGGCGCGGAGTTTCCGCTCCCGGGCTCATCTGCACCCACGCTCGGAAAAAATGACAATAAATACTAAAAAAATCAAATTTTATTTATGTGGTAGACAATTCAAAATTTTCTTGTTGCAAAGAGCTGCTCAGTTGTCTAAATGAGTTAAAATTTGGAACGGACCTCGGGCATCAAAAAGAAAATCCCCGCGCCCCTGCCCCGTGCTCGCCGTCGCCCTGCCCCTGCCCCGTCCCGCCCCCGCCGTCTCCTCGAGCTCCCCTGCTACGGGCTCGCCGTCGCCGCCCGCTCCTCGTAGCCGTCGCCCTGCCCCCACTGCCCCGTCCTTCCCCGCGCGCCGGCGCCCTCGCCTGCCCCCGCGCTGTGAGCCGCCGCCCGGCTCTTTTAATGTTTAAGCTCTTTTTTTATTTTTATGCTCTGTTTTTTTATGTTTTAATTTTTTTGTTCATATGTGATGTATATGTGTATGTGGCTATAATGTATATGTGTATGTGAACAATGCAAAAGATAGTTTTTTAGAAAAATTAGGATTTTTCTGTTCATAGATTTTTTGGTGATATTAATTATTATAAATATGCAAATGTTTGTATATTCATATGAACAATGAATTAGGCAATAGTACTTCATGTATTTTTAAGAAGGAAGAAGAAGAAAAGAATGAGAGGAAAAGGAAATAAGAAGAGGAAGAAAGGAGAAGAAGAGGGAGAGGAAGAAGAGGAGAAATAAATAAGAAGAAGAAAAAGAAGAAAAGAACAGGAGAAGAAGAAAGGAATAGAGGAGAAGAAGAAAAATAGAAAAAATTCTATTTTTCTTCTTCTCCTCTATTTTTTCTTCTTCTCCTTTTTTTCTTCTTTTCTTCTTCTTCTTCCTTCTTCCTTCTTCCTCTTTCTTCCTTTTCCTTATTTTCCTTTCTCGAGGATAAGAAGAAAAGAAGAGGAGAAGAAGAAAGAAAGGAATAGAGGAGAAAGAAGAAACATTGACACGAGGGGGGTACGATACCCCTCCCCAATAACATTATTTCCCCATGTATATGTATGTTGCGTGGTTGTCGATATAACGAGGGTGTCGAGGATCGCCGAGGGTCGAGGGTCGGGAACTAGGGTAGAGGGTCGAGGGTCGTTAAGGGTCAAGGGTCGAAGGTTTCAGGTCGAGGTCGTTCAGGGGTCAAGGGTCGAAGGTTTCAGGGTCGAGGGTTCCTATAGTGTCAAAGTATTGAAGAAATCCATGGCTTCATCATTAGCCGGAAGTAACCATGGCATGATGGTACGAAGTCCTCCAAAGTTATTCTGGAATGGAGTCCCGGATAGGATAATTTGCTTCATCATTAGAAAAGACAAGTGAGTGATATTGGGTTCATTAACACATATCTCATAGATGCAACTGAGGTTAAATTTCGTGCCGAAGATACCGAGGCCAACTTGCTACAATCGTTTTTAATAAATGAACACAAAGATATAATACTCTTTCCTTACAACTTCAAGTGAGTGTTACTGTCTTGTGGCATATTCGGTTTCCTTATTAGTTCAGGTTATAGTAATGTAATATTGATGAGTTATGCATGTGTGCGCAGCTACCACTATATTCTCCTAGAGATTAAGCTTGAGAAGGGAGTAGTAACTGTCTTTGACTCCAAACGAAAAGATCCCAAGGATTATGCGGACATGACTGAAATGCTCGAGAAGTAAGTTAAATCGATCATTATCCACCATATCAGCAACTTTGTTCATTTCTGATATCAAGTAATTGTTTTCTTTGTATGGCAGGGCTTGGGGAAAATTCACCAAAAAAGCTCCGGGACTACCGAAGAAGCTGCAATTTAGACACCCGAAAGTAAGTAATATATAGTAGCATATTCCACGCGCATCTCCTAGTGATTCAAGCGCTAGTTTCATCAATACCATTTAGCATGCTTGCTAATTATCAGTTTGATTGACTAAAGTGGTTGTGGCAGGAACAAGGGAATGATTTCTGTGGATACTACGTTTGCGAGTCCATCCGCCACACGACCTGTTAGAGGGGCTACTCCGACAAACAATATGAAGTGCGTAAATAAAAATATTCACAATTTTATTTTATTACCATCATTTGTGTTGAGTTTCATTCATTCATATATATATATATATATATATATATATATATATATATATATATATATATATATATATATATATATATATATATATTGACCCCTTTCTTAAAATTAGATGTTCCGGAAGCGGGATGAACTCCTAGCACCAGATCGCATGCGAGCAATTCAAGAGGAATTGTCGGCATTCTTTCTTGACCACGTGATCGCTGAAGACGGAGAATACTATGTGGACCACACGTCCGTATTCTAAAAGATAATTATTGTATATATGTAGCCGGTAGTGTCGGATAGATATACGAGAACTTGTTGTTCGACCAATCTCTCGGAGAAGGAGAGGTGGTCGATATCACTTCTCTCTGTATGCATATATGTTCATGACGATCTTCTGTTTGCTTAATTACTAGCTAGCTAGCGTGTCTAGCTAGTCCTCTCTATACGTATGTATAGTACGTAGCGTCGACCAAGCACGGACAAAAGAGAGGACACTTTTCTCTATTAATTAGCTAGCTATAGCACAATATATGAAACACCTAAATTAACCCCCCAAACCCCCAAACCCCCTTTAAAAAAAAACAAAAACCACAGCTATAGAAATGCTGACGTGGATGCCTATTGGTCCCGGTTGGTGCCACCAACCGGACCAAAGGCCCTCCTGCTGGGCTCAGCGGACAGGCCACGTGGAGGCCCATCGGTCCCGGTTCTGGATTGAACCGGGACTAAAATGTTGGGGAACGTAGTAATTTCAAAAATTTCCTACGATCACGCAAGACCATGGTGATGGCATAGCAACGAGAGGGAGAGTGTCCGTCCACGCCCTCGTGAGACCGAAACGCAGGCGTTATAACAACGCGGTTGATGTAGTCGTCGTCTTCACGATCCGACCGATCCAAGCACCGAACGTCGGCACCTCCGAGTTCGCACACGTTCAGCTCGATGGCGATCCCGGACTCCGATCCAGCAAAGTGTCGGGGATGAGTTCCGTCAGCACGACGGCGTGGTGACGATGTTGATGCTCCACCGACGCAGGGCTTCGCCTAAGCTCCGCGACGATATGACTTCTCCGGCGCAGGGCTTCGCCTAAGCTCCGCGACGATATGACCGAAGTGGAATATGGTGGAAGGGGGCACCGCACACGGCTAAGGAAAGATCCGTAGATCAACTTGTGTGTTATGGGGTGCCCCCTGCCCCCGTATATAAAGGAGCCAAGGGGGAGGTGGCCGGCCCAAGGGGGAGGCGCACCAAGGGAGTCCTACTCCCTCCGGGAGTAGGATTCCCCCTCCAATCCTAGTTGGATTAGGATTCCGGAGGGGGAAAGAGAGAGAGGGGGGCCGGCCCACCTTTCCTAGTCCTAATAGGACTAGGGGAAGGGGGCGCGGCCACCTAGGGCTGCCCCTTCTCCTTTCCTCCAAGGCCCACTATGGGCCCATGAAGTTCCCGGGGGGTTCCGGTAACCTCCCGGTACTCCGGTAAATTCCCGATTTCACTCGGAACACTTCCGATGTCCAAATGTAGGCTTCCAATATATCAATCTTTATGTCTCGACCATTTCGAGACTCCTCGTCATGTCCGTGATCACATCCGGGACTCCGAACAACCTTCGGTGCATCAATACTTATAAACTCATAATGAACTGTCATCGAAGCGTTAGCGTGCGGACCCTACGGGTTCGAGAACTATGTAGACATGACCTAGAACCATTCTCGGTCAATAACCAATAGCGGAACCTGGATGCCCATATTGGTTCCTACATATTCTCTGAAGATCTTTTATCGGTCAAACCGCATAACGACATCGTTGTTCCCTTTGTCATCGGTATGTTACTTACCGAGATTCGATCGTCGGTATCCAATACCTAGTTCAATCTCGTTACGTAAGTCTCTTTACTCGTTCCGTAATACATCATCTCACAACTAACTCATTAGTTGTAATGCTTGCAAGGCTTAAGTGATGTGTATTACCGAGAAGGCCTAGAGATACCTCTCCGACAATCGGAGTGACAAAACCTAATCTCAAATCGCCAACCCAACAAGTACCTTTGGAGACACCTGTAGTACTCCTTTATAATCACCCGATTACGTTGTGGCGTTTGGTAGTACCCAAAGTGTTCCTCCGTAAACGGAGTTGCATAATCTCATAGTTATAGGAACATGTATGGGTCATGAAGAAAGCATTAAAATACTAAACGATCAAGTGTTAAGCTAACGGAATGGGTCATGTCAATCAGATCATTCAACTAATGATGTGACCTTGTTAATCAAATAACAACTCCTTGTTCATGGTTAGGAAACATAACCATCTTTGATTAACAAGCTAGTCAAGTAGAGGCATACTAGTGACATACTGTTTGTCTATATATTCACACATGTATTATGTTTCCGGTTAATACAATTCTAGCATGAATCATAAACATTTATCATGATATAAGGAAATAAATAATAACTTTATTATTGCCTCTAGGGCATATTTCCTTCATAAAGGGCCAGGGTATTAGTACCGACCCTTTAGTCCCGGTTCATGAACCGGGACTAAAGGCCCTCACCAACCGGGTCAATAGGCCCCTTTTCTACTAGTGAAATGATTCATTAGGGAAATTTTCTGTAAGATTCAATCCTATGATTCAAATGAGTGACACATAAAAACTTCATAAGGATTCAAATACTTCACAAATTCTTTGAATTAAAGAGGACCTAAGCTGGAAGGCTACCCAACCCACCCGTGTTTCAAAACTTGAATTTCTACTTTTGAAGCAAATGGAGTTTGCATCAAAGAAGAGGATATAAGAGCTACATTTAATTAGGTAAAGCCTATCTACCTACCAGACTTAGAGCTACACTAGTGGAGTCGCCATAACTGTAGCCTCCAAAACAGTTATATTGTTTGCACCATAATTCTTGGAGGCCAGGACTTTGCGTGCAAACTCAGATTCTTCATAATGCGGTTAACCATCAGTCTATGCCATTTGTTACTAATATTCCCCTCTACAGCTTCTGTTCCGCTCATAACTCTTTTAATAGACGTTCATCAACATCACACACTTATTAGATGAGAACGCAAATAGAAATAATTATAGACGGTTGTTGGCCGCCTTTTGGAAGTGCTCTCCATGAAGGGGGAGGCTTTGTATATTTTGACTTGGGCCTGTATGTGACTTAGGTATCAACATACGTCTTGGATGTGGGGCGATGTCCACATTGTCTTTGCCATCAATACCCACTGCTTCAACTTTGTCTTTTGATGCAGCCTCCACAGATGACCTATCAGTGAGTGGTTGAGAGGCAGGATTCGGCCTCGACCTTCTCAGTGTACGGACGGAGGGCATCGAAATACCACTGGGCAGTGTGCTCCTCGAGAGTCTATCCCTTGACGGGTCCACGATGGGGGGCGAGCTGGTGGAGGTGAGGTGGGTGCAAAGGAATATATGTGGTGGTGAGGAAGATAGGTGAGTGTGGTGGACATTGGATGCCATTTGGTTTATCTCTCGGAGAGTTTACTTTGGAGGAAAGGGCACGGGAGGCGGAAATGGCACTGGGCGAAGCGGGACACGTGGCAGCTGCAATAATGAATTAAGTTTTGGTGGGATACATGCCGGCAGAACTAGAACGAATGAATGTGCCATTGCAGTTGCAGAAGAAAGGGGTGAAAGTTCACCCCCCACACACACACACATACACACAGTCGGTTGGTTAGAATGCGCTCAAAAACAACACCCCATCCTCCAAATATGGAGGCCACAATCAGTTTTTGAAGTGCACTACATATTTTTTGGAGGTTGAGGTCGGTTTAGTGAATCTGGTAGACCAAGTTTTCTAACCTACATATTGGCCATATTCATGGAGTTCGAGCCTTTTTTGTGACATTGATAGAGTTCCATTACACATGAAACTACATCTTGTGTCCGGGCTACCGTTATATGCTTTGATCTTGGATAATTGACATTTGTAGGTTGATAATAAACACAAGAACATACTAAATCACATATAAGATATCGTGTATATATATATATATATATATATATACATATACATATATATATATGTATATATATATATATATATATATATATATATATATATATATATATATATATATATATATATATATATATATATATATATATATATATACACATTGAAATTTGTTTGCACCACTATACATCTGGAGCATCGTGTGTGTTGCCATGATTCGATGGAGATTATAACTAATCCAAATGACTGCTCACTACAAAGATAGCCCCCATTGAGTTGGAAGTAATTCCTAGAACTATTGAGTAATTTAGCAAATTTCTATATAAATTAATCAAGAAATGTGTTAGATAAATCATGATAAACAAAATAAACATGATGATCACATGAAGAAAATTACTATGCATAGAGGACATGTAATCAGATATCTATCTATTATCTACTAAAAGCAAAATACGGGTCAAAATAGGGAAATAGTCCTGTTTTATAGATATGCATAGAGGACAGGACAAGCTTGACATGTTGAGGAACTTTTCTACTTACATATAAGCAACAGGTGCGGTCTGTGATGACTTTGAAAATCCTTTTCTTATAGAATAATTATTTGTTAATTTGACAGCTGAAACCTGCTAAGTTCGATTTCAACTAGTCTCGCACTCCCACACTATTTTCCTGCTAGGAGCAGTTACCCAATAAGAACAATGGGGCAATGCATAGAGAGTCAAGAGCGACCACGGTATGCACATACAATTCAAAGGAACATGATAGAGAGACAGAGAGACAGGCTATTATATATTATTAATAAAGATTGGCCAAAAGGGGCGCGGAGTTTCCGCTCCCGGGCTCATCTGCACCCGCGCTCGGAAAAAATGACAATAAATACTAAAAAATTCAAATTTTATTTGTGTGGTACACAATTCAAAATTTTCTTTTTGCCAAGAGCTGCTCAGTTGTCCAAATGAGTTAAAATTTGGAACGGACCTCGGGCATCAAATTATCTAGCACACAAAAAAAAGGGATTTGTTTGAATTTCTCTAGTATTTGTATAGATTCTTTTCTGAGCAGGAGCAGATGAGCCTGGGCACCGAGTTGGATTTCCGGGCCAAAAGGCCCTTTATCGGACTAGTTCCGCTATCTGTTTGACTTCTCTGTGTTCACTGTGGGTGTGTTGTAACAGGGGCTTTGCTCCCTGGGTGGCATGTAATCTGCGGGTTTTAGTCTAACTCGCCTAACTGTACCTAAGTTTTACTACCTTTCCTTCCTTCTAATAAAGATCGACCAAAAGAAAGGGATTCTTAATTCTATGTTAATATCGCTTCCTTTATAATAAAATGTTTTCTCTTGAAGACTTTCTAGGTTAGTGTAAAGCAAACTATAAACATAGATAGTTAGATTATGTGTTTATTTTTTATTTTTGCTTTAAAAATTATTTTATCGTTCCCTATCAAGACAGGATTGAAATGCACAAGAAATGACATTTTGGGATGTTAATAAGCCGAAAATAGTTTAACAGGAATAAGAAAAAGTCAGAAAATTAGAACAGGGTGAACTTTCTCTACATCATTATTTTCTTCACAAATTTTACTATATGTACCTGCACACTGTCAATGTTCAGTTAATGATTCATTATAGATACTGAATCATCGTATATAGTTTCTTTCTAATATAATTTATTAATCCCTTCTCACTAGAAAAGAGAAAGTTGCTAGCTACTCCCTTCACTTCTAGAAAACGTGAGATAAGATTGTTGTCAAACATTCAAGGACATTTTTCTCGAAAAGAACGTGCAAGGACATAATAGAATGAAACTCCACCTCCGCCGTCATTACTCCATGTTGAATCCTCTTCTAGAGCCACCTACGTACGGTCCTTCTCTCAACCTTGCCACACTATTTTAAGCACCATCACCAAATTATCCTTTTGATGTAGGTCATCTCAGTGTGACGGAAATAAAAAGGTTTGCCAGAATATGTAAATGTTTATAGTGAGGAGTCAATGATTCCGAGAAGACTGATGCACTAATTGACTATTGTAGCATTTTTCTGCAGTTCTTTTTTTACCTATGAGCTATGCTAGAAATATTGTATAGTGGCTAGAATCATTCCACTCCAACCAGGATAAATGGAAGTTTAGACGCGTGACAGGTAGAATTTCAAAGTCGTCAAGTTCAATGGATTAAAACTTAAAAATTATAACGTACAGGTGTGACTTACTTGCCATATATGTTACCTTTTTGGCACAATTTGTGGGATAAAGCAACTAATGAGGAAATCCACTGCAACTAGATAATTCATGTATTTAGTATAGATCTTTTATATAATACTTAAAAATATGTATTTAATTAGTTCAGCGTAAATGATGTGATTTAATGTTGTTTGGCTGCATTCTATGAACTAATAAAGTTCTAACTTGAGCAAATAATATAGTGGTCATAACAAGTAGTTATAGCGCACTTTAGTGTTTATAACGATGCCAATTGCATTCAATAATGAGAATAAGTTTATAATTAAACATTAACTTACTTTCATATATTTCCTGGTAGATTTGTATAATTGAGAATATACAATGTATTATGTTGGAAAATAGAAGGAATAATAATCGTTGTCTACACATAATTACGTGACATTTCAACATGTTCTATTTGTTGGCATGTAATGTTCGTAAATATTGTCTCACATTTGAACTATCATCGAGGCCACAACCACTGCTAACCAATCATGTAGCAGACAGACTATGACATGTGGATTACAAAACAAGGGTTAAAAAATTGTGGCAGGCACAGTCGTGAGGAAGGCCGCCTCCGATAGAGGTCAACGGGGGTAGAAAGATGAACATGGAGATCTCCAATCTATGATCATGCAAGTTTGAAATTTGATTTCCATGGATTAATAGAATACTGAGACAACTTCCCTTTAATCATTATAAATTTGCATTTTTTTTAAAGAATACATGTCTTCACAGGATATTGAAACAGCTTCCCTTCAATCATTAACAGAATACATGTCTTCACAAATACAAACATTTATCTAATAGTGGCAGTATTTTCTTAAGACAAAAAGAAACACTTCACATTTCAGAACGTGCTAAAGATCATGCCCTTGCATTTGCGAGGGCCACCTGGCTAGCATATGATAAAAGTAACATCAACAGATCAATTTCTACTACGAGAATTCCTCAAGCGATCTCAAACAAAAGGTTAAAACACATATAGTGTCGTGGAAGATAGGCGCGCCAGTCGCCATGTCCCTGAGGAGGTCGTGGACGTCAAGGAGGTCATTGTGTGCAGGCACAATGGAGAAGAATCCAGCAGTCACATGTCATCAAGAGAACGCTCGCCAAAAACCTGATCACCCTCTCCCGTACAGGATCACAAGACGGGGTTCCAGAGGCCTACTGTCTCACTTTGCGACCTATGCGAGGAGCGAGGTGGGAAAACCGTAGGCGGCGCAATGCTTGGGAACCAGGAGGCATGGACAAAGGAGAGGAAGTGACTTTGTCTATGGAATAAGATTGTCTTCTAATAGACTAGATGAAGCGAAACTGAAATAGTAAAGAGGATACGAAGGGGAACAGTCCACAACAGTTTGGTTTCGTTTTTGACAAGTGCAAAAGTGTTTCAGTTTCTTTCTTATGTGATAAAAAGAAGACAGGACACACAAGTGGCATAGGTCCTAGACTAGCTCGGCTCAATCATGAAACATGACGTGTGCGCGAGGCAATCCATCGCGAGGTGGGTAGGAGCGTGTGTGTATATGTCCTATTCTCAATCTCTTAGCGACGTGTGAAGGTGTCAACTTTACATGTCGGTCCAATACACCCTCTCTAATAGGGAAGGGACTAAACTTTCCTCACTCCCATTTTCATGCAAGAATCGGCCATACATGCCTATGGGATTTTTAGGACTGATTGGACATGGTAAATGGCTAAAAGCCCAATGATTCCAACAATTCCCCGCCAGATCTTATTTATAGGCACATAGAGTTTACCCGTGGTTTCAAAACATTGCTTATATATATACCGGTATTTAGGTGAACTGTTAATTTTGACTTTTGACTAGAACTCCAAACAACAATCATTAACAACTTGAATAGTGTACCCGCAAAATTTTTTTTAATAGTGGACTATGCTTTGAACTGCAAGTTTTGTGCAAACAAGTTTTATGTAAAGCCTTGATCGATACTAGTCTGCCAAATGACTTTTCCATGGATAGGAGCTTTTATGACATATTCTAGTGCCTCTTCATCAGTTTACTACATAGAGCCCAACTCTCTTATTTAACAGTCTAACTTGTATATGTGTGTTCTCTAAAGATGTTTTATAGAACAACATCTTGGCATACCAAAACCCCAGAACACGTAAAGATAATGATCAACCTGTCATACTTATGATGAGAGAATTCCATCATAATGGGGCGAATCTTTAGTAAATAATACTCTTCTCTCAATTTTGAATGCTCACTCAATGCTTTTTGAAAAAGTTAAGAAAAAAGATAATGGACGAACTAACTAAGGTTTGATAACAACTAATGGGCCGGCCCAGTACAAGATCACCAGAAGCGAGTTCCCGGCATCTCGCAGCAAGCGAAACATATACAGTCCCAAGGGGGAGAGGGAGAGAGGGGCAGAGGGAGAGAGAGGTGGGGGTGGGGGGGGGGGGGGAGATCTGTGGGTTTGTGTGTTGTGGGTTGTGGCCTGTGATGTGGCCAGCGCACTATCTCATATTGGGTCATACCATTTGCTTACTTAATTTCTTAGCCCGGCCCATCATACCTCGGGTCATGACATGCTATTGGTTGTGCCTCGCCTTCAAACCATGTATCATGCCAGAAACAACCTGCCCATGTCTCGACATTAGTTGTAGTTCTCTGTGTAGCAGCAACCCAATGATGTCGCTGGACCGTAGCAGCAGCGCCACGCTGCAACTTTGGCTGTTAACCCATATTTTACACCATAACCAGCATCATCTATTTGCCGATGGTGCCAGTCGATGACATTGTAGCATCGACAATGTTGAAGCCGAGGCCACGCAACTTTGCTGGCATTGCAGTCGATGCCATGGCAGCACTATGGGCCACCACTGCACACGACATGACCGCAACAACCGGTGATGTTCGACAACACAGGTCGTAGTGGCACTGCTGCGAGGCCACCTCTTTGTAAACAGCAGCACTGCTGCGAGCCCGCCTCTTCTCGATCGTGGCACCGGACTCGTACCAGTGACACTTCCCACGCATCTGGCGACCTCTTGGCAAGCAACTGTCCTCATCCCTTGCAGCAGTAGGCGACTTAGGGGCTTCCGTAGTGATTTTATGGGACACTCTCGTAGCACGACGCGACCGCAGCACGCAATGACGCTCCACAACACCAGTCGCAGCATCGCTGGTGATAGGCAAACAACACCACTGTGGTGAGACCGTCTCTTCACAGCCCATGATTCTGTTAGGTGAGACCAGGAGTTGACAATTGCTCGAATTCAGCCTAGCTCTATTAAAACTGAGGTGAGACAGTTTATGGCCATAAATTTGGTGTGAAATATATTTGGTTAAAATTCGACAAGATCACAATCAGTTAATACAATCCAGTCCATAAATTTTATGTAGCATAAAGCACGCATTTGGAAAAATGAAACGGGGGAAGTAGATAACCAAAAGGGCATATAGGAATTCCCTACACAACCTTGCTGAAAAGGAACAATTACACTCGCTGAAAACTGATGAAATGTTCATGTACCTTTATGCTACGCTACACCACTCTGCTTTTGAAATTCTCTAAACAGGCAGTCCATAACTCACCACCTGTCTTTTTATTTTTATTGCTACTGAGGCTTCTTTGTAAAACTCTTGCACATTAATAAATTACGGTTGTGTGCGTCATGATAATGGAGAGGCCAGGGCTATCCACTTTTTTGAAAAACAAATCACCACCCGTAGGAAGTAGGGCAATTAGCTACATGGGAGAAACATATACGTGCAGAGCTATGACTAACTCCCAAGTCTGTTGAAAGCATAACCACACAGATAAAACATCAAGTTTCCACAATGAAAGGCCTAAGCTTTCGATTACATGATCCCATTAAGGTCACCAAATGACTTAAAAGTGCACACCATCATATACTAATTAAGTCCACACAATAACATATTATTACTAGGATAAAGATGAGCAGAACCAGCCACGTCGGTTGATCACAAAAGCCTAACAGATTGTGTCACCAATGCATAAATTTAATGTAGCATAGAGCACACATTTGGACACATGAATGGAGGAGGTAGATGACCAAATAGGCATATAGAAATTCCCTACGCAACCTTGCTGAAAAGGGAAAATTACGCTCACTGAAAATTGATGAAATGCTCATGTACCTTTATGCTACGCTAGACCACTCTGCCTTTGAATTCTCTAAACAGATAGTCCATGACTCACCACCTGTCTTTTTATTTTTATTCCTTCTGAGGCTTGTTTGTAGAACTTTTGCATGTTAATAAATTACAGCTGTGTGCGTCATGATAATGGAGAGGCCAGGGCTATCCACTTTCTGAAAAAAAAAATCACCACCTGTAGGAAGTAGGGCAATTATCTAAATGGCACAAACATATACGTGCAGAGCTATGATTAACTCCCAAGTCAGTTGAAAGCATAGCCACACAGATAAAACATCAAGTTTCCACAATGGAAGGTTTAAACATCCGATTACATGAGCCCATTATTGTCACCAAGTGACTTAAAAGTGCACACCATCATATACTAAATAAGTCCACACAATAACATATTAGTAAGATAAAGATGAGCAGAACCCAGGCTTGTTGGTTGACCAAAAAAGACTAAAAAAATCCTGCTGGGTTGATCACATAGCTTCAGGAGGAAAAAACCATGTCAGGCTCCACTGACCAGCTTGGCGTTGCGGTACTGCAGGACTCCTTGAAAGTAATGGCATGATCGTCCCATTTCTCACGTTGTATATGCCAGCGTCACGAAGAGGTTCTGCAGAAGACTCTGGACAAGGATAATCGCAGATGAAGTAGATGCAGTCCTCCTGGGATCCACTGCATTCTCCAGCAGGCAGGGACTTTGAGCTTTGCTTTCCAAGAAAGAGAGCATGGCCACCCAAATCACTCACAGTTCTCCACTGACCAGGGGTAGTGCGCAAGTCTGCCTCAAGGACATTAAATCCAACAGTGTGAGAATTCCTAAAACCCTGTGAGTGTGTAAATCTTTGCACCATCAGCAGCTTACCACCACATTCCAGTAAATACTGGCTGAGTCCATAAAACACCTTCTTAGACAGGTATTGAGGCGTTCCACAATCACCACCAGAGTCAATTACGCATTTCATCTTTGGATAAGTACCAAGGTTCTCACCAAAATCAACGACGAAAAGCTTGAAAAATCCAGATACCACGTACAGCCTTCCATCCAAGAATGCAAGGTCCACTAATGTTGGTGGCTCCCCCAGTGCAGTACGTATACCTCTGAATGAGTAAGTGGTGGCAGGTGGTTGAGCGACACAAAGATCAACAGAATAACAATTGCCGATGATCACCGCAGCAACAAGGGACTTGGGTGATGATTCCAGCGGCGAGGGCGCCACTAACTTATAGGAAACTGGATCATCAGTATATTCAGCATGGTTATCTATCTCGCGCTGCCAAACACTTGCAAGATTAGGAAGCTCCAGTGTGCTCTTGGAAAAAGGGTTCAGCAATGAACACGCACCATCGCAGCTTATGAGGAATAGCCTGTTATCAATGGAGCCGTGCCAACGAGCACCATCTGGTAGAGGCATGCGGTGAACCTCACTGCCTGGGATGCTGAGGAAGGTTCCATCGGTGAGGGTGAGCCAAGGGAATGGGAGGGGAAGATTCTGCAACATACTATTAGAGCGCCATGGGTGACAGACTGCTCTCAGACGAACACGGTCAGCTAGGGAATCGAGGCGCTTTAGGACAAGGCCCAGGAGTTCGGTAGGAAGATCTGACCTAGGTCCAAACTGCGCACCCTTAATGATGCAAGTCTGCAATACAGGACATAAGATTAATAGATAGTACAATAAGAAAATTGTAATGCATATGCTTGCTGAACTACTCTAATACCTAAGGCCGTCACAAAGAAATAGAGATGACGAGGACAATAGCAAAAACAATCTATTAGAGCAGAAACAAACTACTCCATCCGAACATATGCTTCTTTAACTTCAAATCAATTATAAACATATGCTTCTTCAACTTGGTAACAGATGCAAAAGCATGCAGCAAAGCACCATCTATTTATTTTATTTTGATGGAAGAAAACACCATTTATTTGTTATGGTAAATAAAGCAAAGCTGACTTAAGATGCATGACTAAAAAAATGATGATCATGTCCTCTGATACCATCAACAGAAGCATAATTCATGATCATGAGTATAGTGAACTAACAAGGAATTTTGTTCTTAATTTCTCATGTGGAATTGCCTAACTTCAGTGAGCTACTCACAGTAGTCCTCTTTCTTTTAGATGAGAAGTCCAGAGAGTGTTCTTTTAAATAAGAAGGTATATGTTGAACAAATAACATTTTATTCATGTATATGGTCAAGCGAGTGGAAATCGGAGCTAAATATGCACATATTACTGAAGATTTATATTTTTCACAACACCAGTATGCAGCTCGGATCAGCAAGAAATAAAAATAAGTTAAGTAGATCTTCAATCGGGAAAATAGAGGTGCCAATTGTTTCTCAAGAACATGCTGAGGTCGATTCAAAAAATAAAAAACATGCTGAGATGAACATCAGAGGCAAGTATTGCAAAACATTTTTAATTTTAGATCAGGTAAAAAAACTCTATTAGCAAGAATAGATCAAGTGAAGAAACAAATTCAGATCGACCATCTTTATCAAAAAGGAAAAAATGGTTAGGCGAAGTTGCGATCTGGAACAATAACAAAACGTTAACAACCCACCTACCCTCAATCATTCCCCCATTAACGGATGCAAACGCATGCAGCAAAGAAGTGCGCATCGGATCCAAGTATCCATACACGTTTGCAGTTTTTAGACCAGAGTCGGACAATACAGATCTACCAAAAGCCCTAACTCGAGATAATGAGATGTACCTTTGAGAACTTAGTGCCCTGGTCGGCGAGAGACGGGGAGGAGTGGAAGCCGCCAGCAGAGGCTTGTGTATCGCCTTGGATTGGACCCTGGCCATGCGTGGGAAGGGGAGAAGCCATGGAGAGTCCACTGCGAGCAGGGGTTTTGTTTTGGGAACGAACTGGAGCGACTTTATTGAGCCGTTACTCCTATTGTGCCACGTTTGAGGGACCAATTTGTACACTTCTAAATAAAATTAAAAAATTAAGACTTTTTTCTTTACATATTACCAAATTCTTGCGAGGCCAAAAAATGCAGCAATACTATTATTTTACCGCCAATGTGAATCAGCGAACGTTCTAAACATTGGGACAAATCCAAACTTATCGGATGCCGTCCAATCACCACCCCAAGATTGCAATCTGAAGGAACAATGAGTGATCATGGGACCGTTGGCGCTTTAATAGGATCACGATTTATGGGAATTGTATGGGCTTAATGCACCATTTGTACATCTCATTTTAACATTTTTCTGTTTACCTATTACTCCCTCCGTCTCGAAATTCTTGTCTTAGATTCGTCTGGATACGAATGTATCTAATACAAAAACGTGACTTGATACACCCGTATTTAGACAAATTTAAGACAAGAATTTTAGGACGGAGGAAGTATCATTTTATTGCGTGGTGGTAATAATATTATATTACCATCAATATTAATTGGCCAATGTTTCAAATATTTGGACAGATCTGAACTTATCGAGTGTTCATATTGCGATTGCAATCTCTACTCTTAAAGGGGAGTTAGTAGGGTCGCCTCACCTCCCACTAACCCCTCAGAAGCCCGATATAATGCAAGCCAGAGTCATACAAGTGACCTTTAGCTGAAACTCCAGCCAAGTTGGCCCATCCCATTTGATGCATGCGCCGTTTTCATTTCTCATTTTTTTCTATGTTTTGTTTTTTGTTTGTTTACTCCCGCTTCACTTTTTTATGATCAACCTATTATTTTGTACTCTGTATACTATCAGAATAAACACTTTCCTCAAAAAAATCAAATCAAATCGCACTTTCCAAAAACAACGCCTCACATTAATTTCTACTCCTAAAGGGGGTTGGTAGCGTCGCCTCACCTCCCACCAACCCCTCGGCAAACCCAATATGACGCTCACAGGCGTCATACAGGCGACCTTTCGTTATAGGTCCAGCCAAGTTGGCCCGGCCCATTTTCTCCACCCCTTAAGGGAGAGTTGATAGTCACATCACCTCCCACCAACCCCTCGGCAAACCCGATATGACGCGTGTGAGCGTCATACAGGTGACCTTTCACTGAAGCTCCAGCCAAGTTGGCCCGCACATTTGATGCATATTTTTATATTTCCTTTTTTTTTCTTTGTTTCGTTTTGGGTTTCCTATTTTCGTGTTTCATTTTTCACGACCAACCTATTATTTTTTGCTTGGCATAATATCAGAATCGACACTTTCCCAAAATAAATCAAACCAAATCGGCACTTTCTCAAAATAATGTCATGCATTAAGTCAAGCAAATCTTAACAAAATCTGAACTAAATCCAAACTTTCCTTGCATTCCACTACTCATACCAATCTAATCAAATATTACCAAAACATCAACTATAATCAAAGTTGGGCCGACCCATCTCTACTCCTACAGTGAAAGGTCGCCTCACCTCCCACCAACCTCTCGGCAAACCCGATATGACGCTTGCAAGCGTTATACATGTGACCTTTCACTGAAGCTCCAACCAAGTTGGCCTGGGCCATTTGACGTGTGCGCTCATTTTTTTAATGTTTCATGTTTTATTTTCTTTATTTATGTTTCATTTTTTCTATGACCAACAGATTATTTTATTGTCGACATACTATCAGAATCAGCACTCCAGAAAAAATCAAACCAAATCGGCACTTTCCTAAAACAAAGTCATGCATTAACTAAATGAAATCAAATGTTAACCAAATCTCAACTAAATCCAAACTTTCCTTGCATTCCACTACTCATATCCAATCAAATCAAATCTTACCAAAACATCAACTATAATCAAAGTTGGGCCAGCCCATTTGATGCGTGTGCGCGTTATTTTGTCCCTATGTTTCGTTTTTTGGTTTCCTTTTTTCTGTTTCATTTTTCTATGACCAAACTTTTTTTTGGTATACTATCACAATCGGAACTTTTCTCGAACAATATCCAACCAAATCAGCACTTTCCCAATACAACGTCATGCATTAACTCAATCAAATCAAATTTTAACAAAATCTCGACCAAATACAAACTTTCCTTGCCTTCCCCTACTCATACCCAAATCAAATGAAATCTTATCAAAACACCAACTATAAAAACTTTCCTTGCTTTCTTCTATCCATACTAAAATTAAATCAAATTAAATCTTAACGAAATCTAAAATATGGTGGATGCCTGTATTAATAAATCTCTATTGTCCCTACTATTAAAGGATAGTCCATATGTCGTGTTCGTTTCAGCTTCGCTTCATAACACCACCGAAGGGGAAAAACACGCTCCCGCTTGATCCCACCTGTGTGCAAATAAAAAGAGTAAAAAAACCAACATTGGGAACCCACACACACATGCGACTCCACCTTCAATTCCTTGAGCAGCCTCTCTCCAATCAACACCTTCGGAAATTTCAAAATACTTATCTTGTCATCTCCATGATTTATGTACACTACTCTATATCAATTGCTTCAGAACTTGGTTTTTTAATACACTAGAGATATGCATGTAAATACTTGCAGTTTTTAACATGATTTGTTTCCAAGGGTGTATTTGTCAAACAGTGTTGCCCCCCATGTTCCCCCACTTTGATTTATGAGGGATGACAATTTCAATCATAGTTAGGCTAAATGGAAATTTAGTTTCATATGTTCTCAATGAAGCAACTAAAATCCTAGAATATTTACTGCAATATGGATATCTTGGCCCTACACGATGCCTTTTGGCTCAATGTCTCCTGTTGCTTCTGCATATTTCCCAACTAATTGTCGAAATCTGAGGAAGAGGAGCAATTTTTGGAGGAATACTAGAAGGTGGAGCACTTGGCGATGGAAACATATCAACACAACATTACAATGGCCAGGTGGTTTCATGGTGTTGTAGAAGGGGAAGAGTGTTCCATGAAATAAGATGGAAAAAATAAAGCGTCCAAATGGTCCTTGATGTTGGAGAAGAGGAAAAAAAGGAAGAGTATTCTAGGAAATAAGTACGAACATAACTAAAGCTGGCAAGGAACGAGGAAGAAGATGTGTTGCTGACGAACACATTGATGTTGACGTGGTGTTGGTTGGGTGTTGGTTGGTTCCAACAAAACGGGTCGGCGAAGAGTCTAGGAATAGGTGATGCAGGGGAGGATGAGAAAGAGAAGAACGACAAGCATCCCTTCTAGTGGTGAATGGTGTGTGGGCTGCAGATGGAGCTTATTAGTGACCAGGGATATGCTCAGGTTGCCACTGGCCTCCCATGTCAATATGTATATGCATTTTTCATTAGTGTATGTGCCAACGCATAGAGATTTAGCTTGTATATGAAAAAACAATAAATGTTTATGGGACCATTGATGTCTTAATAGGATAACAATTTAGAGAAATATTATGGGCATTCAGTTTAACACTTTCTTATTTACATATTACCATATTGCAAGATCAAAATGGTGGTAATACTATTATATTACCGCCAATGTTAATTGGCGAAAGTTTCAAATATTGGGACACATCTAGACGCATCAAATGTCCATCATGCGATTACAATATATGAGAAAACAATGAGTGTTCGTGGGACCATTGACGTTTAATAGGATCAGAATTTGCGGGAACCATGGGGGCTTTAATGAATCATGATTTATGCGGCGAACGACATATGGGAGTTGACGACTATTTGTTTTTTTTGTGGGGTGCAGTTTCCATACATGATGGATCTTCATTTGTGGGCGCTTAATGAATCGCAATTTGAATGGCGGGCGTGGGCAGGTGGGCGTTGGCCATGATTTGTTTCCTTTTTGCATCGATGAAGTTTTCATACGCCATGGTGGATCTCCATGCAGTTTTATAGGACAAAGTCAGGATTTGAACTCAAGACATAAGAGCTCAGATAACAACATTCTAAAGCCAACATTTGAACTCAAGTCACAGGAATTCAGATAACTGATTGCACCTCTGGCCAAATAGACCAGGACATTATCTGGTACAAATTAAAACTATGATTTTATTTTGTATACAAGTGAACCTTATTAGTGGTCAAGACAGTGGACTTTTTTATTTCAAAATAAAGGTTCTTGCCTTGTGGAGAATGATGAACAAATTTTCGATAGATGTCTGAATTTTTAAAGTATCGTCGCTATACTAGTGCAAAATATGGTGCCCCCACGCCACCAATATGGTGCCCATCGATAAAATATACTTGTGGCTTGTGGAGCCCTACGCCACCAATAATGGATTGTTAGTGGCATGTCAAATGTTAGAGCGTCATCAATATAATTCCTAAACTAGTGGTGTTGCGGTGTTAGACACACCACCAATATATTTTCCATCTGAAAAATTGTGACATCATGGCCACGGCACATATCTAAGGTAAAACTGACCAACAATCAGTTTAACACATTGCCAAACATATATAAAACAACAATAATCTCATAACTTTGTTCATCATTTAGAAACAACTCGATGTATGTTCAAGGAAACTAGCTAGTTCTAGCGGCAGTACTGGTCGTTCGGTGGTCTCAGAATCTCGATGTGATTCATATTATGTTTGATATGCTTCATACTTCCGATGAACTTCTATAATACATCTGATTCTTTTCCCAAAAAAGGAAACTAGCTAGTTGGTTCATCATCAACACAAACAAACTATGCAGTTTAAGACAAAAGTATCACAAACCGACAACCCAGGCACACACACACTTGTAGAAAAAGGCCCACTTGTCCCGGTTCATAAGGCCCATTTGTCCCGGTTCGGGAACCGGGAAAAAAGGGTCGGTACTAACGCCCTGTACCTTTAGTCCCGGTTCTTATACGAACCGGGACAAATGGGGCTCCACGTGGCCGCTTTGGCTTGCCCAGGAAGGGGGGCCTTTGGTCCCGGTTGGTAGCACCAATCGGGACCAATAAGCGTCAGCAGTTCAAAGGCTGGGGTTTTTGTTTATTTTTTTAAAGAGGAGGCGGGTTGGGGTTTTTGGGGGTTTTATAGGGTTAATTTAGGGGTTTCATATATTGTGTTAGTTAGCTAGTAGAGAGAAGTGACCTCTCTTATCTCCGTGCTTGGTCGACGCAACGTACTATATGTATAGAGAGGACTCGACACACTAGCTAGTAAGCAAATGAAGGAAACCATTAAGTACACAAGATCTTCATGAACATATACAAAGAGAAGTGATCGGCCTCTCTTTCTCCGAGAGATTGGTCGAACAACAAGTTTTCCTACATCTGTCCGATGCTACTAGCTACATATATACAATACAAGATCTCTTACAATCCCTAGCATGTGATGTAAACTTCCACATGGTATTCTCCGTCTTTATCTATGACGTGGCTTTCGGTGTCAAAACCGGCGGATCTCGGGTAGGGGGTCCCGAACTGTGCGTCTAGGCGGATGGTAACAGGAGACAAGGGACACGATGTTTACCCAGGTTCGGGCCCTCTTGATGGAGGTAAAACCCTACGTCCTGCTTGATTGATATTGATGTTGTGGATGTTTACAAGAGTGGATCTACCACGAGATCAAGGAGGCTAAACCCTAGAAGCTAGCCTATGGTATGATTGTAAGGGTTGTTGTGATTGTAGTCCTACGGACTAAAGCCATCCGGTTTATATAGACACCGGAGAGGGCTAGGGTTACATAGAGTCGGTTACAATGGTAGGATATCTACATATCCGTATCGCCAAGCTTGCCTTCCACGCCAAGGAAAGTCCCATCCGGACACGGGGTGAAGTCTTCAATCTTGTATCTTCATAGTCTTGGAGTCCGGTTGATGATGATAGTCCGGCTGATGATAGTCCGGCCGATGATGGTAGTCCGGCAATCCGGACACCCCCTAATCCAGGACTCCCTCAGTAGCCCCTGAACCAGGCTTCAATGACGATAAGTCCGGCGTGTATATTGCTTGGCATTGCAAGGCGGGTTCCTCCTCCAAATGATAGAAGATTGTGAACACCAGGATAGTGTCCGGCTCTGCAAAATAAATTCCACATTCCACCGTAGAGAGAATAATAATATATACACGAGTTCAATCTGCTCACGTTTTCCGTGGCATGACGTCACATCACTGCCAAGCCATTACTCAAATTGTTTTTTACTTTACCACCTTAGCGCATTTAGCGAAGCGGTTTCCTTGGAACATCTTGTCGAAGCAGAGATCGTGTTTCCCCTTACTCCGGGATTCTCATCAATACGGGCGTGGGTAACCCAACCGCGTCATTGATGGTGACGCTTGGGAGATAAGCGAGTTTTACCAGGCCGGTGGGGGACGCGTAAGACTTCGCCCGCCCATATAAGGGATAAGGATTCACCTTCTCACCTCGCCTTCTTCCTCCTTTGCTTATCCATCTCCAAGACTTTCGAGCTCCAGCGCCCAAGTTCGCGCATCTCGTCTCAACCTTCTCCGACCATGTCCGGGCGGGAGGTAAATGGTTGGCCTCCACCGTTAAGGAGGAGCAAATCGCCAAACTGCTTGGCGCGGATACCTCTCCAGCGACATCGCGCAGACCGGCTGCCCGACGAGGGCAGCTCATCCCCACCCCGAGGCCCCATGAGAGGTTGTCTTTCTTTCCCACTTCCTCCATGGACTGGGCTTTCCACTTTACCCCTTTGTCCGGGGCTCATGTTCTACTACGGCCTGGATTTCCATGATCTGGCGCGAACTTCATCCTCAACATCTCGGCGTTTATCGTGGTGTGCGAGGCCTTCCTCTGCATCCAGCCCCACTTCGCTTGTGGCTCAAGACCTTCAATGTCAAGCGAAGGTAGAGAAGGGCATTCAAGCGGAGGCGGAGGCACCATGTTGGGCAAGATGACCAACGTCCTTTGGTTCAAGGGCCTTCGTGGAATCTGTCAAGGGTGGCAATCGGGGTGGTTCTACATCACCGAGCAGCGTGACCCTAAATGGGCGGCGGCCCCGAGTTTAGATCTGGTATCCCCGCAGCTCACCTCCGGAAAGAGAAGGGCTTGCTGTGGGGCAGTTTGAAGGAGCCGACGGGACTCAAGCTTTGTATCAAGAAGCCGTGAAGAAGCTCGGGCTGGTTAACGTGGTCCAGAGTCATGCTCGTCCGCGGATTCTCCCATGCCAAGAGCGGGCATTCAATCTATGGGAGTTCGATCCGGAACAGCACCAAGCGCTGAACAAGCTCTTGACACAATGTCTGAAGGTGCACGGAAGGTGCTGTTCAAGGGCGCCGAAGCCCCGCATCCGATCAAGATCGCGGATTTCGCTCATGGCCAGTCGACGAGGTAAGTGATTCTACCCTTTATGGGACACTTGTTTTCATAGTTTGACTCTATCGCGGTTTTAATTTCCCTTTTCCTTTGACAGACTGGATGAAGAAGGCGGAGCAGATTACTGTCCGGCTCCTATGCCGAAAATCCGAGAGACGCCGTCTAGCGAGGCTGCTGGTTCCGCACCGCACGTGGTGCCGGAGAAGAAGGCCAAGAAGGAGGCCACGGGTGCTCGAAAGAGTGCCCGTTTTCACGTGTCCGACGACTCGGGGCTGACTCCTCCCGAAAATGAGGAGGAGGAAGAGGACTCTCTCGGAGGAGGGAGAGAGGAAGAGGAAGGCTTCCCCACCGGGAGGCCGGAGGGTCAAGAAGGAAGGACTATTCCCGGACAGCTCTGCCAACATCAACGTTGGCGAGGAAGAATGGCCTTCGAGGGCCAGGCCTCGGCGAGATCGTAAGTATCCGGTTCTGAATGATTTATAATTTCTTTTCTCGTCACATAGTGTCATTCTAATGCCGCATACTGCCTGTAGTCCGGCCAGTGATGATCTCCCCGCTTCATCGAGCGGGTCGTTGGCTTCGTCGGATGTAGACTCCATCCCGACCGCTTCCACCCCTCGCGACGCCGAAGACGCCGAGGTGGGATCCCGAAGGACCCATCGGGGAGGCTCGGGCGCCACAAGGCGCCCTCCGGACTTTGCGCCGACTCCAACAGAACCCGCAGTGGTTCGGAGTCCGCCAGCGCCCTTCGAGCGAAGGGCAAGACCGTGGCCTGGCGGCTTCCGTCCAACCGGGCGCCGGGTAATTTGTTGGGCGCTGCAGAGCGCTTCCATCGAGGAAGAACACCGCACTATTATGAGTGCGGTGATTCAAGGTGCAGCTTCGCCAAAGGCAGGCTGACCGAAGCTCTGCAATAGCCTTCTATCGTGCTTTGAGGTAAGAAGTTAAAAATATGCAATGTAATACCGCATAGACGGTAGCCCGATGCTCGGTTCGGTGTTGGAAAAGAAAAGCAGAACGAGGATCTTAAAAAGATATACGCAGGGTTGCTAAAAATTATGTCAATATGGGTTGCAGGCTGCGCTGCTGACCTCTGCCGCCTTGATCATGGAGGTCGGTGCGTTGAAGCGAGAGCTCGGCGGTCCGGCAAGAGCTCGGCGCGCCAGAAGCAGCTCCAAGACAAAGAAGGTGAGTAACACCACTTTGAATTTGTACCTTACAGAAAAGGATTTAGGTTGCGACAAAAAATAACAAGGATAACATGGGTACTGCAGGGGCCACGAACGAGGTGGCGGCCCTGAAGGAGGCCGTGTCCGCGACGAACATAATGCGCCCCGCAGGCAGGGGAGCGAGAAAAGCAGGAGGCGCGGGTGGCGGTGGTTCAGCAAGAGCTCCAGGCTCTCATGGAAAAGCATGAGAGTTTGGAGCATGACTCAAAGACTCGAGAGTCCGAGCTTGCCTCGGCTCTCGAAAGTGCCAAAACCGCCAAGGCCGAGGCCCATAAGTTCCTTCAGGAGGTTTAGTTGATGAAGAAGATAGCGGCGGGTAAGGCATTTTTCATGCAAAGCAAGCATGTGAATGTAAATTACGTGTTACTTACCCGGATTCGGAGCTCTCCAGGGGCGTTTGCAGATCTGCCTCGCCAGCGTGTCGATGCCGCCGCATTCTACCGAGCCGAGGAGGGAGCTCAGCGGAGAAGGTCTTCGGTCTCAGTATCTTTGAGGCCGCCATCCAGTGCCCCTAGCGACCAGCTGAAGCAGCTGGTCGAGCTTCACAAGGTGGCCGAGCAGGCCATGAAGGGCCTCATAGTCCGGTGTGGCTCGAGAGGCCATGCCTGGAGCTACTTCGCCTCGTCGACGGCTGGTGGATCGTGCCCACAGGTGGAGGTTATCAAGCGCTCCGCCTGTATTGAAGGTGCTCGTCGGGCCCTTGCCCGTGCAAAGGTGCATTGGGGCAAGCTGGATGCGGAGAAGCTAATCACTGACGCTCCACCAGCGGGCAAGGAGCATCGTACGCCCGAACTTTACTACAAGGCTGTCCTGAAGGGTGCCCGCAAGATTGCGGATGAGTGCCCCAGGGATGTAATTTTTGAGTGAATTCGCAATGTGTTATCCTGTGCGCTGAAAACTTTGTTCATATGCGCTAAGCAACGCTTGTTTAATTTAAAATATTACCTTATGTGCGGCCGTTTATTAAAACTGAGAGATGGCAAGTCGTCGGCTTCAGCCCCCATGCCACGAGTGCTGGGGTGTTCGGGATAAACTTGAGCACTCTTGTTCCCATTTTTGGGTCCATCTAGGGAGGCGCTCAACACAACGAACAAGGCAACCGGACTTATAGTGCTTGAACACTCTCACTTAACCATAGAATTCTTTAATTTTAAATTTCGGCGAAGCCCCTAGTATTCGGAGGACCGAATTGGGGCGCTATCCACGCCTTCATCGGGCATAATCCGGAACTTCGCTCGAAGCGGCGTAGGTCTTTAAGGACCCGAAAGGACCTCTTGAACAGCGACCAGTCTCACGCCTTATCATGCCGGTCAGTTTTAGCTCTCTCCACTGAGGCGTTAACACGGCTCAACCGGGGCGCAATCGCAGTGGTTCTCCCAGTGCTACCTTAGCCGATGGAACAGAAACGTAAGGTGCCAAACATGGGAGCCGGGCAAACCCAACTATTGACCCAAGACATGATTCGGAGCTGATTCATATAATGCTATAAGTTCGGGTGCCGCACTTGTGAAAGTGTCGGACTTTATCACACCATAAAGCGGAGGACACAAGCCCTGGTGTATTTGGCGTACCAAGATGCACAGGTGCAACATGTAAATAAATGAACATATATATATATATATATATATATATATATATATATATATATATATATATATATATATATATATATATATATATATATATATATATATATATATAAGTAATGCAATTATAGGCAAAAGTGCTGCATTTTATTCGAGAAGATATGCTATCAGTGCGGAATGATACAAATAGTGCGGAAAGCAAGGGATTGGACGAATTAAAGGCGTCTCCCTCCAGGGGTAGGCCGCGGAATGTTGTATTTAACAAATTTAATGCTCGTGATGGAGACCACCTGAGTGTTCGTCATGCCTTTGTCCTTCCCTGGCTGTTGCATCATGAGTTCGCAGGTTCCCGCGGACAGAGTTCTATAAAAAAAGAGAAAAATAAAAGAAAAAGAGCGACACACTTGGGAGCCCCTGGTGTGGTCGAACCGCACTCTGGGTCTGTTGTGGTTGTGCCCTTCCCCCTATGCCCATGGTATCTCCAGGGCGTAATTATGTACGCGGAGAGTTTGTCTTGCAATTTTGCGAGGGCTGGGGTTGGGGCCGCATTGCTACGCGTGCACAGAACGTGCCAGGTGGTCTTGGTTGATGTTTCTCCGGGCACGTTTGGTCGTGTCCGGTCGTTTAACGGTCGGACTCGAGAATTGCCTTAAAAGGCTGCTCTGTACTTCTGCCGCGAGAGCCACTGTATGCTCCTCCGTTCGGAGGGAGCGTTCCGTGTTTCCATTGACCGTGATGACTCCACGAGGGCTTGGCATCTTGAGCTTAAGGTATGCATAATGCGGCACCGCGTTGAATTTTGCAAACGCGGTTCGTCCGAGCAGAGCGTGATAGCCGCTGCGGAACGGGACTATGTTGAAGATTAACTCCTCGCTTCGGAAATTATCCGGGGATCCGAAGACCACTTCCAGTGTAACTGAGCCTGTACAATTGGCCTCGACACCTGGTATGACACCTTTGAAGGTCGTCGTTGTAGGTTTAATCCTTGAAGGGTCTATGCCCATCTTGCGTACTGTATCCTGATAAAGCAGGTTCAGGCTACTGCCGCCGTCAATCAGGACTCTCGTGAGGTGAAATCCGTCAACGATTGGGTCTAAAACCAATGCGGCGAATCCGCCATGGCGGATACTGGTCGGGTGGTCTCTTCGATCGAAAGTGATCGGGCAAGAGGACCATGGGTTGAATTTTGGGGCGACTGGCTCCATCGCGTATACGTCCCTTAGTGCACGCTTCCGCTCCCTCTTTGGAATATGCGTTGCGTATATCATGTTTACCGTCCGAACTTGAGGGGGGAATCCCTTTTGTCCTCTGTTGTTCGGCGGCCGGGTCTCTTCCTCATCACCGCTGTGTAGCCCCTTGTCACTGTTTTCGGCGATTAATTTGCCTGCCTGCTTGAATACCCAACAATCTCTGTTGGTATGGTTAGCTGGCTTTTCGGGGGTTCCATGTATTTGACAAGAGCGGTCGAGTATTCGGTCCAAATTGGACGGGCCCGGAGTGGTTCTTTTGAATGGCTTCTTCCGTTGACCGGGTTTGGAGCCTCGGAATCCGGCGTTAACTACCGTATCCTCATTGCTGTCGCCGTTAATGCGGCGTTTGTTTTTGTTTCGATGCAACCTGCCATTGCGGTCCTTGGTATCCGGACTGCCAGCGTTTTTGCTGAGGTTATTACTGCGAGCGAGCCAGCTATCCTCTCCCGCACAGAAGCGGGTCATGAGGGATGTGAGGGCTGCCATGGATTTCGGCTTCTCCTGTCATAGGTGCCGGGCCAGCCACTCGTCGCGGATGTTATGTTTGAAGGCAGCAAGTGCCTCGCATCCGGACGGTCGACGATTTGATTTTTCTTTGTTAAGAACCGTGTCCAGAATTGCTCGGCGATTAAATGCGGCTGCTGGATTATGTGGCTTAGGTCATCTGCGTCCGGTGGTCGCACATACGTGCCACTGGAAGTTGTCGAGGAATGCGGCTTCCGTGTCTTCCCACATCAATTGACTCTGCGGGCAGGCTGTTAAGCCAATGCCGAGCTGGTCCTTTAAGCTTGAGCGGAGATATTTGATGGCGTGAAGATGCGTCGCCGGGCCATGTGTATATGGAGGAGATAATCCTCAATCCAGACCGCTGGGTCTGTTGTGCCATCGTGGGATTCGATATTAACAGGTTTGAACCCTTCAGGATTTGATGATCCATTACTTCTTCATGAAGCATAGTGGGTGTCTTGGCGCCTCAGTATTGAGCAATATCGCGGCGTAGCTCGAGAGAGCGTTGTCTGCTGTGTTCAGCCCGGCCGGAGTAGTTGTATCCGGTGCGACGGTATTCGTCGTGGGTCGTGGGGCGTCCACGTGATCCATATATAGATCTGGATTGTCTTGCCTAGTCCTCCAATATATCTCGCAAGTCCGCGCGTTCCCCCGTGGCTTCCTGCTTTTAGAGCGATGCCGGGTGCGGTTTTGGTGGAGGGCTTGCACGCCTCCCTATCGCGGCCACGAGGTGGTCGGTCTGCCGTATTGTGCGCCGGTGATGCTGCCTCCTCTAATCGGGGAGCAACTTGCGTTTGGGTAACTTTTGGAGGCGTTCGAGTTCATACTCCTCGACGCGAGGACCTCGGTCCTTCAGCCGGCCAAGAGGTCTTGATCAGCTTGAAGCTGTTGTTGCTTTTCTTTAGGCTATTTGACGTGGCCATTAGCCCGCGTCTAAAACGCTCTTGTTCGACGGGATCCTCAGCACGACGAATTAAATCGTCGCCGAGGCTTGCCTCGTCTCCGGAGGAGGTAAGTAATTGTCATCCTCGACCTCTTAAATGCCGCCCTCTCGAGGGCTTGCTTCTGCCTCCTCCTGCGCTTGGGTCGTCTTTGGAGGAGTTGTCTTCGGCACTTTCGGGGTGTTATTATCTCCTGTGCCGGAATCTCCATTCTTGCCGTGGCGGGATTTAGAGCGGTGCCGCTGACGTCAGCGCTTGGGCTGTTTCTTTAAGGAATCGGCCTCCGCTGCTTCTTCGCCGTCCCCATCTTTTGGGGTGTCCACCATGTATATGTCATATGACGAGGTGGTCTTCCAGTGTCCTGTAGGCACTGGTTCTTGGCAGTCTCCGGCATCGTCGTCCATAACGTCGATGTCTTCGGAGTCGTAGTCGAGTATGTCGGTTAAATCGTCGACGGTGGCTATGAAGTGGGTGGTGGGTGGGATCTGAATTTCTTCGTCATCCGCGTCCCAACCGTCCTGGCCGTAGTTCGGCCCGGGCTCTCCGGATAGCGAGAGATGCTTCAATGAATTTATGATATCGTCGAAGGGCGAGTGCTGAAAGATGTCCGCAGCGGTGAATTCCATGATCGGCGCCCAATCGGATTCGACTGGCAGGGGCGCAGGAGGTTCGGAGTCCGGCAGGGAGTCCGGCACCTCGAGTCATGGGCTTCGTGGGACAAGGTAAGTGTTCGCTCCATTGCCGTGGAATTGCGGCTCCCAAGGCGGTGTCCAGCCATCCGTCCTCGATTGAGCGATCGGTTCCGGACTATGAGTCGGAGCGGATCGAGTGCGACCTCAAGGTGCTGTCCGCGGCAGAGTTAGGTCATGCCCATCGTGACAGCGCCGGCGCTTCGGCTGTGGCTCAGATCCATCGAGGATCAAGTCCCCGGATATCAGCCGTGAAGTTTAGGCTTCAAACCTGACTCGACGGCCAGGTACTTCGATCTGCTCCAGATGGCCAAGGGAGTTGGCCCGCAGTGCGAAGCCGCCGAATATGAAGATCTGTCCGGGGAGGAAGGTCTCACCCAGGACTGCGTCGTTGTTGATTGAAGAGGCCATCAAGCCTATCGGTGACGACACAGAGGAACTCTCAATGAAAGCACCAATGTCGGTGTCAAAACCGGCGGATCTCGGGTAGGGGGTCCCGAACTGTGCGTCTAGGCGGATGGTAACAGGAGACAAGGGACACGATGTTTACCCAGGTTCGGGCCCTCTTGATGGAGGTAAAACCCTACGTCCTGCTTGATTGATATTGATGTTGTGGATGTTTACAAGAGTGGATCTACCACGAGATCAAGGAGGCTAAACCCTAGAAGCTAGCCTACGGTATGATTGTAAGGGTTGTTGTGATTGTAGTCCTACGGACTAAAGCCATCCGGTTTATATAGACACCGGAGAGGGCTAGGGTTACATAGAGTCGGTTACAAAGGTAGGAGATCTACATATCCGTATCGCCAAGCTTGCCTTCCACGCCAAGGAAAGTCCCATCCGGACACGGGGTGAAGTCTTCAATCTTGTATCTTCATAGTCTTGGAGTACGGTTGATGATGATAGTCCGGCTGATGATAGTCCGGCCGATGATGGTAGTCCGGCAATCCGGACACCCCCTAATCCGGGACTCCCTGAGTGGCCAAGAAAGAATCCCTCCAATTTCTCTTGAATTGCTCGTATGTGATCTTGTGGTAGGAGTTCCTCCCGCGGCTCCCAAAGAAAATTTGGAGAACAGGGTCAATACATATATATGAATGAAACTCAACACAAATGATGGTATTAAAATAAAATTGTGAATATTATTGCTTACGCACTTCAAAATCTTCTTTAGAGTAGCCCCGTTAGAGGTCGTCGCGTTGTAGATGTACTCGCAGACGTAGTATACACAATAATTATTCCCGCCTTCCTGGCACAACCACTTTACGAGAAATAGAAGTCAATCAAACTGATAATCAAGCATTATAAATGGTATTGATGAAACTAGCTAGAATCAATGGGAGATGTGCAGAACTAGCTAGTAGTACTTACTTTCGGGTGTGTAAATCGCAGCTTCTTTGGCAGTCCCGGAGCTTCTGCGGTGAACACTTTCCAAACCCTGCGAGACAAAGAAAATAATTATTACTTGATATTAGGAAATGAACAAAGTTGCCGATATGGTGCGATAATGATCGATTGAACTTACTTCTCGAGCATTTCAGTCATGGCCGCATACTCGTTGGCATCTTTTCGTCTTGAGTCTAAGACGGTTACTAGTCCCTGCTGAAGCTTAATCTCTAGGAGAATAAAGTGGAAGCTGCGCACGCATGCATAACTCATAAATTACATTACTATAACCTAGAGTAATAAGGGAAACCGAATATACACAAGATAGTAACACTCGCTTGAAGTTGTAAGGAAAGAGTATTTTATCTTTGTTTTGATTTTGAATCAACGATTTTAGCAAGTTGGCCTCGGCTTCTTTTGGCATCATGTTTAATCGTCCATTCATCTATGATATTTGTGTTAATGAACACAATATCATAGATTTGTCTTTTCTTGCATTCGACGATCTTCAATCTGCATAATATAGTGAGGATAATTGTATAAACATGCAATGATAGAGCTGAGATATATATAGAGACTTAATTATAGAAGTAGTACTTACAGACAGTAGCAAGTGATGATTATTTTATCAAGGGCCTTTTGATTGAAAAACTGGAAGAACTCCTCAAATGGAACAGACAACACATCAATTCCAACGAGGTCGTGCTCCTCCTTAACTCTCAGCGACAAAATATCCTTCCCAGACTTGCAGGTGTCCATGTACTACTGATGGAATCTTTGCATTGTTGTTAGCATTTTCAAATGACCAGGTTTGACAAGAGGCTGACTGTACCGATATTTGTGTTCGTCCACCTCCATTGTATCAAAATGTGCAGAGTCGGGTAGGTAATCACTAGGATTGGTACAACCTTGCACCATCCTCGGATCATTAACAACGATATCGCTAGACACCTTCACCAGGGGGCACCATTGGTTCGCCTGTTTGCCGAGTTGGGGAAATTTTTCCCACTTCTTCGTTCTTGTAACCTTTTGTCACATGAAGTAGTTCCCGACCGGCGCGCTTCTTGCACTGCCTTGTTAAGAGCGCGGACATGGTTGTCATCCGGCGGAGACGGTGGTGGTTTCTTCAGGGCATCAATAGTGCGCTTTTCTTTCATCGGATCTATCTTCTCCTCCGGAGGTGGATGTTTCCTAGCTCTTTGCATTTCAAACAAGTCCCACACTTGCGCTTGACATATCTCTACGTTTTCCTCTCGGTCATCTCGTATGGTAACTTCTGTAGAGGCTTGAGAGATGGACCAAATCTGTATTGCCTCCCGCCTCTGGCAGTACTGCTAGACGCCGGAGTGGCCGGAGTGGTAGCGGTTGTCTTCCTTTGTTTCTTACAAGGCGGAGAAGGAGGCGGACTGCTACGACGTGCCGGAGCAGCCGGAGCGGCGGCGGCTCTCTTCCGCCCTTGCTGATGAGGCGGAGAAGGAGGAGGCTGGCTGCTCGAACGCGCCGGTGTAGACGGAGAAGGAGGCGGAGTGCCGCCATGCCCTGGAGAAGGAGGCGGGGTGCCCTGATCACTCCCGGAGGAGGAGGCGGAGGAGGAGGCAGAGTGCCCTGACTCGCCGGAGGAGGAGGAGGAGGCGGAGGCGTCCAATTCGGAAGGTTGATGAGCTCCTTCCGCCATAGACATAGAGTCTTCAGAGCAGAACCCAGCCGAGTCTCCTCAAATCCCTCCATTATTTCATCCACCATCACATCAGCATATACTTCTGGAATCGGATAGCAGTGAAAAGTTGCGCCGGGTTCAGGAGGTCCAACAGAGCCGACAGCCGTCTTGACTTTGAAGTTCTGCCATTGCGTCATTAGGTGGCAATCTTGAGACTCCATGATAGCATCCACGGGGTAGCTAGCAGGAGCCATGAAGACAGGCTCCTGAAGCAGCTCGGTGGAAGCCACGGTACTTCTCCGCTGAGATGGCGGGGTAGCTTCGGCAGGTTGCTTGCTGTGAACTGCTTCTCGTTCCTCTAGCGCTTGTACCCTTGTGTGCAGCGCCTGTAGTTGGGTCTGCTCCACTTTCCTCTTCCCCTCCCGGCCTTTGTAACCACATACGTCGGGAAACCCAGCCTTCCATGAAACGGAGACGGGCGTGCCTCGTGTCCGTCCAGGGTGCTCAGGATTCTCGAGGGCCATTGTGAGATCGTCGTTCTCTCTGTCGGGAACGAACATCTCTTGCTGCGCTGCGGCGATATACTCCTGAAGCTTCGTGACGGGTATTCACAGTTGCTCGTTCGTCCAAACACACTTCCCTGTTTCAGGGTCCAAGGTTCCCCCAACCCCGAAGAACCAAGTCCTTGAACGGTCTGGCTAGTTCAATGTCTCTGGTTCGATCCCTTTATCAAGCAGGTCATTCTCAGCCTTCTCCCACAATGGCCGAGCTTTGAGGTAGCCACCTGACCTCGTGCAATGGTGATGCTCCTTCTTCGCAGCCTTTTTCTTGTTTGTCACTGACATCTTCTTACTCTTCTCCGATGTCTTGTGGGCCACAAATGCGTCCCAGTGATCTCTGATCGTCTCAAATCGGCCGGTGAATTCTGGAGTCTTTTCTTTGTCGACAAACGTTGTTTTCAGCTCATTCTTCCACCTGCTGATTAGATCTGCCATCTTCTTAAGAGCATGAGCCTTGACCAATGGCTCTATAATAGCTGGCTTCTCTGGATCCTCCTCTGGCGGTAGGGTGAAATTTGCCTTCAGAGCGGTCCAAAGATCATCTTTCTGCCTATCGTTGACATAAGACACCTCAGGGTCTTCGTTCTTAGGCTTACACCATTGGTGGATGCTGATCGGGATCATGTCCCTAACAAGAACCCAGCACTGAGCAGAAAATGCTTTCTTGGTCCGGATGGGTGCAATCAGTTGGCCATCGCGCGCGATTTCTGTGATCGTGAACCTTTCATCCTGGCGCAACTTTTTATTTGTACCTCGTCTCGTTACCGAAGTTTGACTCGATCCGGAGGGCTAGAAAAGAAGAAAGAAGAGAGTTAATATGTGTACATACCAAAACAATTAATGCATCAATTAGCTATAGTCAGCACATGCTTAATTAATATATATACCTGGCTGGACTCCGTTCGGTCACCGGAGCCATCATCACGGTGTCCTTCTTCCACCGGCATTCGGTCACCGGAACCATCATAATCATGTCCTTCCTCCTCCATTGTTTGATCACCTTATCTTGCTTCGCCCTCTCCTTCCAGACCATCGGTATCGTTGGGATAGTACGACACATCACCTCCGGCTGCGATTATGTCCCCCAACACCTGTTCTGCCTCCAAGTCTCGATGCTCCATAGCTTCTGCAAATATTACAACATGGCAATTATTATACAGAACATGACAGATGGATATATTAGTGGCAAACGTAGACCTAGCTAGCTAATAAAACAAGGAATCATATTAGTGGCCTCGATGCTTCTCTAGGGTTTGGGGTGGCCTCGGCAACGCTTCTAGGGTTCGGGGTGGCCTCGACGACAACGCTCTTTTAACTTGGTAAATTTTGGTGGCCTCGGCAGCACTTCTAGGGTTTGGGCCAGACCGTCTCTCTCATGATTGTGCAACGTCCAGACCAACAAGGGATTTAACAAAATGGCGCCATTCTGGATGTGCAGAAAATGGTCAATATTTTTCCTGATCTCATCTACCCTTGTATATGTCACGTTGTCTAGTGTCAAAGGATTCAAGAAAACCATGACTTCATCATTAGCCGGAAATGACAGGCGCATAATGGTATGAAGCTCTTCAAAGTTGTTTTGGAACGGAGTTCCTGGTAGAATAATTCACTTTTTGGTACAAAGTTCAGCAAGGCAATTGCTGAAATTCATACCAAAAGGCGAAATTATTCTATCAGGAAATCAGTTCAAAACAACTTTGAAGAGCTTCCTAGCATCATACGCCTGTTACTTCCAGCTAATGATGAAGCCATGGATTTCTTCAATACTTTGACAGACAACGTGACATAAAGAAGATATATATATATATATATATATATATATATATATATATATATATATATATATATATATATATATATATATATATACACACACACACACACACACACACACATATATATATATATATATGAGATCAGAAAAATTTTGGATCAACTTGCACCACATCATCCGCAAAGAGCATACACCATGGGATATCTCCTTGTATATCCCTTGTGACCTCATCCATCATCAAGGCAAAAAGATAAGGGCTCAAAGCCGACTCTTGATGCAATCCTATCTTAATCGGGAAGTCGTCATCATCGACATCAATTTTTCAAACACTTGTCACAACATTATCGTACATGTCCTTGATGAGGGTTATGTACTTTGCTGGGAGTTTGTGTTTCTCCAAGGCCCACCACATGACATTCCGCGGTATCTTATCATAGGCCTTCTCCAAGTCAATAAACAACATATGCAAGTCCTTCTTTAGCTCCCTATATCTCTCCATAAGTTGTCATACCAAGAAAATGGCTTCCATGGTCAACCTCCCAGGCATGAAACCAAACTCATTTTCGGTCATGCTTGTCATTCTTCTTAAGCGGTGCTCAATGACTCTGTCCCATACCTTCATTGTATGGCCCATCAGCTTAATTCCACGGTAATTAGTACAACTCTAATCATCCGCCTTGTTCTTGAAGATTGGTACTAATATACTCCGTCTTCATTCTTCTGGCATCTTGTTTTCCCAAAAATGAGGTTGAAAAGATTGATTAGCCATACTATCGCTATGTACCAGAGGCCTTTACACACCTCAATGGGGATACAATCAGGGCCCATCACCTTGCCTCCTTTAATCCTTTTTAAAACATCAGACTCCTGGATTAGCCGCACAAAACGCATGCTGGTCTCATCAAAGGAGTCATCCAGTTCAATGGTAGAACTCTCATTCTGCCCATTGAATAGCTTGTCGAGTACTCCCGCCATGTATGCTTAATCTCCTCGTCCTTCACCAAGAGTTTTTCTACTCCGTCCTTGATGCATTTGACTTGGCCAATATCCCTTGTCTTCCTCTCTCGGATCTTGGACATCTTATAGATATCCCTTTCTCCTTCCTTCATACCTAACCGTTGGTAGAGGTCCTCATATGCCTGACCCTTTGCTTCACTGACAGCCCGCTTTGCGGCCTTCTTTGCCATCTTGTACTTATCTATGTTGTCTGCACTCCTATCCAGGTATAGGCGTCTGAAGCAATCTTTCTTCTCTTTAATCGCCTTCTAGACATCATCATTCCACCACCAGGTATCCTTATCTTCACTTCTCCTTCCCCTGGACACTCCAAACTCCTCTGAGGCCACCTTATGAATGCAAGTCGCCATCTTCATCCACACACTGTCCGCATCCCTTCCTTCCTCCAAAGGGCCCTCCTTAATGACCCTCTTCTTGAACGCCTAAGCTACCTCCCCCTTGAGCTTCCACCACTTCGTTCTAGCGACTTTGGCAAGCTTATCATGTTGGACACGAATCCGAAAGCATAAGTCAGCAACAACCAGCTTATGCTGGGGTACAACACTCTCTCCAGGTATCACCTTACAGTCTAAGCAAGCACGCCTATTTTATCTTCTCGAGAGAATGAAATCGATCTGGCTAGAGTGTTGGCCACTACTAAAAGTCAGCAGATGTGATTCTCTCTTTCTAAGAAGGGTACTAGCTACAATCATGTCGTAGGCTAGAGAAAAGCTTAAGACATCTTCTCCTTCTTGATTCCTGATGCCATAGCCAAAGCCCTCATGCGCCCCTTCGAAACCTGTGTTAGATGTACCCACGTGGCCATTGAGGTCTCCTCCGATGAAGAGCTTCTCGCCAATCGGTACACTCCTAACCATGTCTTCCAGGCCTTCCCAGAACTCCCTCTTGGTGTTCTCATTGTGGCCTACTTGCGGGGCATACGCGCTGATAACATTGAGAACTAAGTCCCCAAGTACCAGCTTGACCAGGATAATTCGACCCCCACGTCTCTTGACGTCTACCACTCCATACTTGAGGCTCTTATTGATCAAGATGCCTACGCCATTTCTGTTTGCAGCCGTCCCCATGTACCATAGCTTGAAGCTGGTACCCTCCACCTCCTTCGCCTTCTGCCCCAAACACATACAATTAACGCAAATAAAAAATATTAAATACGAAAGGTGAGCGTGTTTCAATAAATGAATGAAGAAATTTTTGCATAAGCAAGTTGGATGGATGACTCATTCCGCGCTATCTGTACGCATGGCATACAGGTTCTCATCGCATGAGTTGCCATATCGGTCCTCAAAAATATTCAAATTAAATGCAAAACAAAAAATGAGTTGCGTTTCAAGGAACAACCGAGTTTCAGTGACTAGCTACCTACACTCTTTCTTTTAGTATTAATCCAAAGAAAAACTACGTGCACTCATTTCTTTTTCATTTGCTTAAATTCATGAACATTTCCTTAAATTCAGGAACTTTTTTCAAATCCATGAACTTGTTTTAGGAATCTGTGAACTTTTTTTCAAATGTATGAATGTTTTTATTTTGTAAACTTTCATATATTTCATGAAGTTTTTTGTCAAATTCGTGAAGTATTTTTCAAATCAAAGAAGTTTTTCCAATTTCACGAACATTTTTCAAATTGGTGAACATTTTTGTCAAATTCATCCACTTTTTTCAATTTCATGAACTTTTTGTCATATTAATTTATTTTTTCAAATTGGCGAAAGTTTTTTTTAACTTGTGAACTTTTCTTTAATCTATGAATGCCCAGACTCTCGCCCGAACCCCTTGTCGGGACCATCGCCCGCCCAGTACCCTACACATGGGTGACCCGTGCGTGAACCCATCGAGTAACCTGGCCAACTCGAGCACCCAACGGTTCGGGCATTTTATATGTTTTCATTTTACTCGTTCAATGCATCTCATGGTTGATGCATTTCCTCTCGACCAGCACCCTCCTAGTCTCCTTTATATAGTAGGGCTCCACCGACTAGACGCTAGAGCAAGCAAGATGGTACTAAACAATCTGGTCCCATGATCAGATCACTCGCATGCACGCAATCGACTTTTTTAGGGTAGCATGCACATTTTTACACTATTTGTGTTGCACCTTCAGCCTTTGGAGGTCCAATAGGCTGAAATATTGCATCATTGCTATGTTATTCAGGGTGAAGATGTTGACCCATACCCGACCCGTTCGCGTCAGGTGTCCATGAGCTCAGCCACCCATGGGTTGTCTGGTTGACCGGCAACTGTGTAACCAGAGTGCCCTATTATATAGCCTAGATCCTGCCACCTTCCGTGTAACCAGACAAGAAGGAACTAAACCATGAACGGAACAGTATGCTGCCTACAGGTAAACCAAAAAATCACCAGATTCAATGGAGAGTGTTCGAGTAGGCCAGAAGGCTCCGTCTGAGATCACAATATTTCCCAATATCGTTGAAATGGCCTCATTATATTTTCATGGCCCTGTATAACCAATTAAAAGCACCATACCAAGGAACGACCGACGGCTAGCAGCAGCTCCAAGCAGGATCATGAAATACCAGACAGAGTTGATGCTCATGATGGGTTTGAGGAGAAGGAGATGCCAGGGACAGTGGAGCACTAGTAGAAAAAGGGCCTATAGTCCCGGTTGGTGAGGGCCTTTAGTCCCGGTTCATGAACCGGGACTAAAGGGTCGGTACTAATGCCCTGACCCTTTAATCCCGGTTCAATCCAGAACCGGGACAGATGAAACCTCCACGTGGCCTGTCCGTGAGCCCAGTAGGGAGGGCCTTTGGTCCCGGTTGGTGGCACCAACCGGGACCAATAGGCATCCACGCGTCAGCATTTCTTTGGCTCTGGTTTTTGTTTTTTTAAAGGGGGGGGGGTTTGGGGGGTTTTGGGGGTTAATTTAGGTGTTTCATATATTGTGCTATAGCTAGCTAATTAATAGAGAAAAGTGTCCTTTCTTTTGTCCGTGCTTGGTCGACGCTACGTACTATACATACGTGTAGAGAGGACTAACTAGACATGCTAGCTAGCTAGTAATTAAGCAAACAGAAGATCGTCATGAACATATATGCATACAGAGAGAAGTGATATCGACCACCTCTCCTTCTCCGAGAGATTGGTCGAACAACAAGTTCTCGTATATCTATCCGACACTACCGGCTACATATATACAATAATTATCTTTTACAATACGGACGCGTGGTCCACATAGTATTCCCCGTCTTCAGCGATCACATGGTCAAGAAAGAATGCCGCCAATTCCTCTTGAATTGCTCGCATGCGATCTGGTGCTAGGAGTTCATCCCGCTTCCGAAACATCTAATTTTAAGAAAGGGGTCAATACATATATATATATATATATATGAATGAATGAAACTCAACACAAATGATGGTAATAAAATAAAATTGTGAATATTTTTATTTACGCACTTCAAATTGTTTGTCGGAGTAGCCCCTCTCACAGGTCGTGTGGCGGATGGACTCGCAAACGTAGTATCCACAGAAATCATTCCCTTGTTCCTGCCACAACCACTTTACAAGAAACAAAGGTCAATCAAACTGATAATTAGCAAGCACATGCTAAATGGTATTGATGAAACTAGCGCTTGAATCACTAGGAGATGCACGTGGAATATGCTACTATATAGTACTTACTTTGGTGTCTAAATTGCAGCTTCTTCGGTAGTCCCGAGCTTTTTGGTGAATTTTCCCAAGCCCTGCCATACAAAGAAAACAATTACTTGATATCAGAAATGAACAAAGTTGCTGATATGGTGGATAATGATCGATTTAACTTACTTCTCGAGCATTTCAGTCATTTCCGCATACTCCTTGGGATCTTTTCGTCTCGAGTCTAAGACAGTTACTACTCCTGCTCAAGCTTAATCTCTAGGAGAATATAGTGGAACCTGCGCGCATGCATAACTCATCAATATTACATTACTATAACCTGGAATAAATAAGGAAACCGAATATGCCACAAGACAGTAACACTCACGTGTAGTTGTAAGGAAAGAGTATTATATTTTTGTGTTCATTTATTTCCAACGATCGTAGTAAGTTGGCCTCGGTTTCAATGACACGATATTTAACCTCATTTGCATCTATGAGATATGTGTTAATGAACCAATATCACCCACTTTTTTTTTCTTCATTTCTGCGATCTTCAATCTGCATAATATAGTGAGGATATTTATAAATACATGCAATGAAAGAGCTGAGTTATATAGAGATACTTAATGACAGAAGTAGTACTACTTACAGACAGTAGCAGGTGACCGTTGCTTTATCGAGGGCCAATTGATTGAAAAACTGATAGAACTCCTCAAATGGAATAGGCAACAGTTCAATTCCAAGGAGGTCATGCTCCTTTTTAACTCTCACATACAAAGTATTCCTCCCCTCAGACTCTTTGCAGGTTTTCATGTACCAATCATGCAATCTTCGCATCATCGTTGTTAGAGAGCTTTCATCTTTGACGAGAGGCTTCCCGTACTCGTATCTTTGTATCTGCACCTCCAAGAAATCATAATGTACATCGTCGGGCAGGTAATCTGCAGGATTGCCATAACCGGGCACCATCCTCGGATCGACGATGTCGCTAGCAAGCACCTTGAGCGGGGGGCACGATTGCTTGCTTGTTCGCCGAGCTGGGCAATTTGTTTCCCAGCTCGTCGTTCTTTCATCCTTTGATCACCGACAGTACTTCCCGATCTCTCCGCTTCGCAAATGCCTTCCAATAATGCGCTCATAGTTGCCTTTGGCGGAGACTTGGGTGGTTTTGTCGGGGCAGCGAGTGCGCTTCGCTTTGACCGGATCTACCTTCTCCTCCGGAGGTGGATGTCTCTTTGCTTTCAACCCTTGAAACCAGTCATCCACTTGGTCTGCGCGATCTTCGCGTTTTCCTCCTCGCTCCTCTCATACGGTAACTTCTCCGAGTCTTGAGAGAAGGACCGAATCATATCTCCTCCGCCTTTGGCTGTACTGCTAGATGCCGGCAGAGCAGACGGAGCGGATGTCTTCTTTCCTTGCTTACGAGGCGGAGGAGAAGGACTACGACGCGCGGAGCAGCCGGAGCGGCGGCGGGTCTCTTCCGCCCTTGCCGACGAGGCGGAGAAGGAGGAGGCTGGCTGCCGGACGCGCCGGTGCAGGCGGAGAAGGAGACGGAGTGCCGCCACGCCGGAGAAGGAGCCGCCGAGTGCCCTGATCGTCACTCGCGGAGGAGGAGGCGGTGGAGGAGGCGGAGTGCCCGACTCGCCGGACGAGGAGGCGGAGGAGGAGGCGTCCAGTTCGGAAGGTTGATGAGATCCTTCCGCCATAGGCATGGAGTCTTCAGAGCAGAACCCAGCCGATACTCCCCTTCACCGGTAGGGTGGTCAAGCCGGAGGTCCTCAAATCCTTCCGTTATTTCATCGACCATCACCTTAGCATATCCTTCGGAATCGGCGGCGGTGAAAAGTTGAGTCGGGTTTAGTAGGATAAACAGAGCCAACAGCCGCCTTGACCTTCAAATTGCGCCATTGCGCCATAAGGTGGCAATTTTCAGCATCCGTGATAGCATCCACGGGATAGCTGGCAGGAGCCGTCAAGGCATGCTGCTCTGTCTGAAGCAGCTCGGTGGAAGCCACGCTGCTGCTCCGCTGAGATGGTGGGGTAGCTTCGGGGGAAGCTTCGGCAGGTCGTTTGCTGCGATCTGCTGCTTCTCGTTCCTCTTCTCGTTCCTCTAGCCCCATTACCCTTTCGTGCAGCGCCTGCATTAGGCTCTGCTCCAGCTTTCTTCCTCCTCTCATGGGTTTTGTAACCCCTGCGTCCGAAATCCAGCCTTCCACGAAACGGAGCTGGCGTGCCTCGTGTCCGTCCAGGGTGCTCGAGGATTCCCGAGGGCCATTGTGAGCTCGTCCTTCTCCTGTGCTCGAACGAACTTCCCTTGCTGCGCTGCTTCGATATAATGCTGAAGCCTCTTGACTGGTATGTCCAATTGTTCGTCCGTCCAAATGCACTTCCCGTTATAGGGTCCAAGGATCCGCCGCCCGAAGAACCAAGTCCGCAACGGTCTGGCCAGTTCATTGTCTCGGTTCGATCCCTTTATCAAGCAGATCATTCTCAGCCTTGGCCCACTTAGGCCGGGCTACGAGGTAGCCACCGACCCGTGCGATGATGGTGAAGCTTCTTCTTCGCAGCATTTCTCTTGTTTGTCGCTGACATCTTTTTACTCTTTTCCGATGTCTTGTAGGCCACAAATGCGGGCCACCATCTCTGATCTTCTCATATTTGCCCTTGAATTCTGGTGTCTCATTTTTTCGACATACGTATTGAGTTCTTTCTTCCAATTCCTGAATAGTTCTGCCATCTTCTTAAGAGCAAAAGACTTGATTAATGGCTCTATTACTGGCTTCTCCGGATCATCCTCTGGCGGTAGGGTAAAATTTGACTTCAGCTCAGTCCAAAGATCATTTTTCGCATATCATTGACACAAGACACCTCGGGGTCTTCGTTCTTAGGCTTATACCATTGGTGGATGCTGATCGGGATCTGGTCCCTAACCGTAACCCCGCCCGAGCAACAAATGCCTTCTTTGTCCGGTAGGGTTCAATCGGTTGGCCGTCAGCGATTTGTATGATCTCAAACTTTTCATCCGAGCTCAACTTTTTCTTCGGCCTCGTCTCTTTACCGGGTTGTGCTCGATCCGGAGGGCTAGAAAAAAGAACAAAGACGAGAGTTAATTAATATGTGTACATATATACCAAAACAAAGACGAGAGCTAGTCAGCACAGGCTTAACTAATATATATACCTGGCCGGACTCGGTTTGGTGATCACCGGAGCCGTCCTCACGGTCTACTTCTTCACCCTCTCCTTCTTGCACCGGCATTGGGTCATCGGAGCCATGTAAATCATAGCCAGCTGCTTCTTCACCCTCTCCTTCCATACCATCGTTGTCGTTGAGAAACATCAATGAGCAGACGGCATCACTTCCTTGTGCAATTATGTCCCTCAACAACGCTTCTTGTGCTTCGTCTCGGGGGGTGTCCATAGTTTCTACAAATATTTACAACATGGCAATTATTATTAAAACATGACAGATATGGATATATTAGTGCCAACGTAGAACTAGCTAGCTAATCACAATAAGGAATCATATTAGTGGCCTCGATGCTGCTTCTCTAGGGTTTGGGGTGGCCTCGACAACGCTTCAAGGGTTAGGGGTGGCCTCGAGAACGCTTCAAGCTAGGGAGGTAATATCGACCCCCCACGTGTTGAAGCTATCGGGAGGGGGTCGGCGTTGAACAGTACATCTATGTCCCACAAGTGGCGTGGGCATCGGCGCCCATGATAGGGTAGAGGGTCGTGGATCGCCGGCGGTCGAGGTCAAGGGTCGAAGATCGCCGAGGGTCGGGAGGTTGCCTAGTGTCAAAGGATTCAACAAAACCATGTCTTCATCATTAGGCGAAATAACAGCTGCATGATGGTGCAAGCTCTCAAAGTTGTTTTGGAGCGGAGTCCCAGATAGGATAATTAAGCTTTTTGGTACAAAGTTCAGCAAAAGGCAAATTATCCTATCCGGACTCCATTCCGTAACAACTTTGAGGACTTCATACCATCATGCCATGGTTACTCCGCTAATGATGAAGCCATGGATTTCTTCAATACTTTGACACTATAGGAACCTCGACCTGAAACCTTCGACCCTTGACCCTTAACGACCCTCGACCCTCTACCCTAGTTCCCGACCCTCGACCCTCGGCGATCCTCGACACCCTCGTTATATCGACAACGATGCAACATACATATACATGGGAAAATAATGTTATCGGGAGGGGTATCGGTACCCCCCTCGTGTCAAAGTTTCTTCTTTCTCCTCTATTCCTTTCTTTCTTCTTCTCCTCTTCTTTTCTTCTTATCCCTCGAGAAAGGAAAATAAGGAAAAGGAAGAAAAGAGGAAGAAGGAAGAAGGAAGAAGAAGAAGAAAAAGAAAGAAAAAAAAAGGAGAAGAAGAAAGGAATAGAGGATTTTTTCTATTTTTTCTTCTTTTCCTCTTCTTCTTTCTTCTTCTCCTCTTCTTTTCTTCTTTTTTTCCTCTCATTCTTTTCTTCTTCTTCTTCCTTCTTCCTTCTTCCTCTTTTCTTCCTTTTCCTTATTTTACTTTTTCCTCTACACTAACCTAATTAAAATGCACTAACCTTTTCCTGCACTAACCTAATTAAAATTGTAACTTTCTATATATGAACAAAAACTAAACTAATAAAAATAAAAACATATACATTATAGCCACATACACATATACATCACATATGAACAAAAAATAAACTAATAAAAATAAAAAAACATATTGCAACATATGAGCAGAGGCTCGACGGCGGCGGCTCATTAACGGGGCGGCCGGGCGAGGGCGACGGCGGCGGCAGTGAGGGCGTCGGCGAGCACGACGACGGCTCGGGCGGCGAGGCAGGGGGGGCGACGACGGGCTCGGGCGGCGCGGGTAGGGGCGACGAGGACGGCGGGCTCGGGGCAGGGCGACGACGTGCTCGGGCGGCAAGGGGCAGAGGCGACGAGGACGGCGGGCTCGGGCGGCGACGGGACGGCGGGCTCGGGCGGCGACGGGGGCGACGGGCTCGGGCGGCGCGGCAGCAGGGCGACAGCGAGGCGCGGCGACGACGCGTGCAGCGCGCGGCGACGACGGGCTCTGCGGCGACGATGGGCGGCGTGGGCGCGGGCGACGACGGGGCGGCGACGACGCGTCTGGGCGACGACGACGAGGAGCAGGCGTCGGGCAGAGGGCGGCGTCTGCGGCGGATGAGGAACTGAATGAAATTTTCGCAAAGTCCTGTATATATAGAAAGTGCATTGGTCCCGGTTCGTGGCACAAACCGGGACTAATGCCCCCCTTTAGTCCCGGTTGGTGCCACCAACCGGGACCAAAGGCCGCCCACCAACCGGGACCAAAGGGGGCATTAGTCCCGGTTTGTTCCATGAACCGGGACCAATGCCCCCTTTAGTCCCGGTTGGTGCCACCAACCGGGACCAAAGGCCATGTGCTGCCCCGCGCCAAATGTTTAGTCCCACCTCGCTAGTTGAGAGGGAGCCGCACCAGTTTATAAGGTGCGGTGCGGCTCCCTCTCGAGCTCCTCTCTAAAGCAGGCTTTGCCTAACTCGCCATCTATGCTCAGGCCTTGGGCCTTCCGCGGGCTGAATCTGGCCCATAGGGTTTCTAGTCGTATTCAGGCCGTGGGGGCCCAAGGGTGGCACTTTTTTTGCTTTATATTTTATTTCTTTTTGCTTTTAGTTTTAGAAAAATATAAACTTTCTATTAGTGCCATTAGTTTTAAAATTTGAAAACACTTTTTTGTTTTCTTTGTTGCTTTATTTATTTTATTTTGTTTCTACTTACAACAAAATACTTATTGTTGCTATTTTTATTTTTTCAAGTTTTTTGTTTTGTTTTCTGCATTATTTATTTTCTTTTGGTTTTTTGCTTTATTTTTAATTCTTTTTGCTTTTAGGTCAGCAAAATTATAAACTTCTGTTAGTCCTTTTAGTTTTAGAAAAATATAAACTTTCTGTTTGTGCCATTAGTTTTAAAATTCAAAACACTTTTTGTTTTCTTTGTTGCTTTATTTATTTTATTTTGTTTCTACTTACAACAAAATGCTTATTGTTGCTATTTTTTTCAAGTTTTTTGTTTTGTTTTCTGCATTATTTACTTTCTTTTGGTTTTTGCTTTATTTTTAATTCTTTTTGCTTTTAGGTCAGCAAAATTATAAACTTTCTGTTAGTGCCATTTGTTTTAGAATAATTATAAACTTTCTGTTTGTGCCATTAGTTTTATAAAGTTTGAATTCTTTGAAATTTGTGTGAATCACAAGTTTGTGAGCTCAACAAGGCGTAGAGGGACGGGCTTATAAACCGTTGTGAACGCCCTTCGGTTGCCGAGGTTTTCAAATTCATAGTTTTCAAATGAACTCTGAAAAAGTTGGCATAGCATGTTCATGAACAAAACGGACAATGGTATCATACTCGTGTGTTACAAAGTTGGCATGGTATCATCATAATAGTTGCGGGAGAAAGTCTTCACTTTTTCTTCGCTTGTGTTGTTTGCTTATTGCGCCGTAACCATGGATAATCTTCATCGTTTATCAGGATGCTTGGGTCAGCCTTGACTTTGAAGATGGGAATTTCATGAAACTTTTCATACTCTTCAAACATGTCTATCTTGCCCTCCACTCCCAGGATGTCCCTTTTTCCTGAAAGAACTATGTGGCGCTTTGGCTCATTGTATGATGTATTCGCTTCCTTATCTTTTCTTTTCCTCGGTCTGGTAGACATGTCCTTCACATAGATAACCTGTGCCACATCATTGGCTAGGACGAACGGTTCGTCGGTGTACCCAAGATTTTTAGATCCACTGTTGTCATTCTGCATCGTGGGTCTACCTGCACTCGCCTCTCGACAGATTGACCCACTTGCACTTAAACAAAGGGACCTTAAAATCTACTCCGTAGTCAAGTTCCCATATGTCTACTATGTAACCATAATATGTGTCATTTCCTTGTCGGTTGCTGCATCAAAGCGGACACCGCTGTTTTGGTTGGTGCTCTTTTCATCTTGGTCAATCGTAAAATGTATTCCCATTTATCTCAGATCCTTTCCAAATCATTGCAGTCGAAGATGGTCCCCGGACAACAAGTACAGCTCATCACAAACAGTGATGTCACCTCCGAGACGTGTTTCCAACCAACTGCTGAAAGTCCTGATGTGTTCACATGTAATCCGATCGTCGCCTTTGCTCCGGTGTTTGGAGCGCAGATGTTCTTGTGTTCATCGACATACGGGTTACCAAGGTAGAGTTCTGTAGAACTGTGTAGTGTGTTTGAGACCAAGAATATCCGTCCTCATATTATTGAGTCTCTTCCAAGCGTGTTTTTCCAATCAGTCTCCCTCATACCGCGATTTAGGGAGACCTATCTTATTAAGGCCAGGAATGAAGTCAACACAAAACCCGATGACATCCTCTGCTTGATGGCCCATGGAGATGCTTCCTTCGGCCTAGCACGATTCTGAACATATTTCTTTAGGGCTCCCATGAACCTCTCAAAGGGGTACATATTGTGTAGAAATACGGGCCCCGAATGACAATCTCGTCGACTAGATGAACTAGGACGCGTCATGATATTGAAGAAGGATGGTGGGAACACCAGCTCGAAACCGACAAGACATTGCGCCACATCACTCCTTAGCGTTGGTACGATTTCTGGATCGATCACCTTCGAGATATTGCATTGAGGAATGCACATAGCTTCACAATGGCTAATCGGACGCTTTCGGTAGAAGCCCCTCAATGCAACCGGAAGCAGCTTGCGTCATAATCACGTGGCAGTCATGAGACTTTAGGTTCGGAACTTTTCTCCGCATATTTATTATTCCCTTTATATTCGACGAGAAGCCAGTCGGGACCTTCATATTGAGCAGGCATTGAAAGAATATTTCTTTCTCTTCTTTCGAAGAGCGTGGCTGGCAGGACCTTCATACTACTTCGAGGCATGCCATCTTTTTCGTCAAGCGTTGCAGGTCCTCTCGTGCCTCGTGTATCTTTTGTCTTCCCATACACCCCAAGAAGCCTAGCAGGTTCACGCAAAGGTTCTTCGTCCACGTGCATCACGTCGATCAAGAGCGGACCTCTAGGTCTTTCCAGAGGGTAGGTCCCAAAATATAGATTTCTTCTTCCACATGGGTGCGTGATTCTCAGCGTCATTCGAACAGCTAGTCCGCCGACCCTTTCCAAAGATTACGTGTAAATCATTGACCATAGCAAGTACGTGATCACCGATACGCATGGCGGGCTTCTTCCGTGATCTGCCTCGCCTTTGAAATGCTTGCCTTTCTTTCGACATTGATGGTTGGTCGGAAGAAATCGACGATGGCCCGTACACATTCTTCCCGCAGCTTCCGGTATATACTATCGGTGTCAAGTAAACAGTGCATGCATGCGTGGTATCCCTTGTTTGTCTGTCCCGAAGGTTACTTGAGAGCGGGCCAATCGTTGATGGTCACGAACAGCAACGCCTTTAGGTCAAATTCTCCTTTTGTGCTCATCCCACGACGCACACCGCTTCCATTCCACAGCTGTAAAAGTTCTTCAACTAATGGCCTTAGGTACACATCAATGTCGTTGCCGGGTTGCTTAGGGCCTTGGATGAGAACTGCATCATAATGAACTTCCGCTTCATGCACATCCAAGGAGGAAGGTTATACATACATAGAGTCACGGGCCAGTGCTGTGATTGCTGCTCGCTCCCGAAAGGATTAATGCCATCCGCGCTTAAAGCAAACCATACGCCCTTGGGTCTTTTGCAAACTCATCCCAGATTTCTCTCGATTTTTCTCCATGCGACCCGTCGGCAGGTGCTCTCAACTTCCGCCTTTCTTACGGTCCTCACTGTGCCATCGCATCAACTTGGCATGCTCTCCGCTTCGAACAGACGTTTCAACCGTGGTATTATAGGAGCATACCACATCAGCTTCGAGAACCCTCTTCCGGGAGGCTCGCCACAACATCACCAGGGTCATCTCGTCTGATCTTATACCGCAATGCACCGCATACCGGGCATGCGTTCAGATCCTTGTAGGCACCACGGTAGAGGATGCAGTCATTAGGGCATGCATGTATCTTCTCCACCTCCAATCCTAGAGGGCATACGACCTTCTTTGCTGCGTATGTACTGTCGGGCAATCCGTTATCCTTTGGAAGCTTCTTCTTCATTATTTTCAGTAGCTTCTCAAATCCTTTATCAGGCACAACATTCTCTGCCTTCCACTGCAGCAATTCGAGTACGGTACCGAGCTTTGTGTTGCCATCTTCGCAATTGGGGTACAACCCTTTTTTGTGATCCTCTAACATGCGATCGAACTTCAGCTTCTCCTTTTGACTTTCGCATTGTGTCCTTGCATCGACAATGACCCGCGGAGATCATCATCATGGGGCACATCGTCTGGTTCCTCTTGATCTTCAGCAGCTTCGCCGTTGCAGCACCATCGTGCACATCGTCAGTGCATCTTGATGTTCAGAGCATCACCGTATTCAGGGGCACATAGTTGTCATCGTACTCTTCTTCCTCGCCGTCTTCCATCATAACCCCTATTTCTCCGTGCCTCGTCCAAACATTATAGTGTGGCATGAAACCCTTGTAAAGCAGGTGGGTGTGAAGGATTTTCCGGTCGAGTAAGACTTCAGATTCCACATATAGGGCATGGACAACACATAAAACCATTCTGGTTGTTTGCCTCAGCCACTTCGAGAAAAGCATGCACGCCCTTAATGTACTCGGAGGTGTGTCTGTCACCGTACATCCATTGCCGGTTCATCTGCGTGCATTATATATAATTAAGTGTGTCAAAAATCATTACAGAACATCATGAATAGATAATTAAGTGACAAAATTAATAGAAGTTCATCATCACATAAAAACCAAAGTACATACATAGTTCTCATCTAACAACATAAAGCTCTGCAGAGCATCTAAATTAATTAAACCATACATTGAAACTATGTAAAACATTTCAATGTGAAAACAAATACGATCATAATCGCAACCAAGGTAACAACTGATCCAACGGCATAATGATACCAAGCCTCGGTATGAATGGCATATTTTCTAATCTTTCTCATCTTCAAGCGCATTGCATCCATCTTGATCTTGTGATCATCGATTTACATCCGCAACATGCAACTCCAATATCATCTTCTCCTCCTCAAGTTTTTTTTTTTTTCCTTCAAGAAATTGTTTTCTTCTTCAACTAAATTTAACCTCTCGACAATAGGGTCGGTTGGAATTTCCGGTTCAACAACCTCCTAGATAAATAAAATCTATGTCACGTTGGTCGGCATAATTTTCATAAACAATAAATGAACCAATAGTTATGAAAAGATAATATATACCACATCTGAATCATAGACAGGACGAGGGCCGACGGGGGCGGATACCAAAACCATCGCACTATATAAGATGCAACAATAAAAGTAAGAAAATAATACAAGTAAGAATATTTTTCCTTTCAGAAAGAAGATAAGAACAAGAGGCTCACCATGGTGGTGCTGGCGATGAGATCGGCGCGGGTGATCGACGGCGGTGAAGACGGGGACGGGGCATGATGGACCGCTAAACCTAGACAAATATTGAGGAAAATGGAGGTTGGAGGTCGAGCTTGGAGAGGAGAAAGCTTAAGTAGTGTGGCTCAGGCATTTCATCGAACACCTCATGTGCATAGGAGGTGAGCTAGAGCACCACAATGCCCCCTCGCCGGCAAGAGAAAACAGAGCAATGGAGTGCTCTGCTCATGACGAGGGGTATATATAGGCAGCACTATTGGTCCCGGTTCGTGGCATGAGCCGGGACTAAAGGAAGCTTTGGTCCCGGTTCATGCCACGAACCGGACCAATAGTGGTGGGCCAGGAGCCAGGACCATTGTTCTGGTTCGTCCCCACCAACCGGGACCAAAAGGTCCGGACGAACCGGGACCAATGGCCCACGTGGCCCGGCCGGCCCCTGGCTCATTTAACCGGGCAATAGCTCCATTGGTCCCGGTTCTGGATTGAACCGACTAATGGGCTAAACTGCCTGGACGAAAGCCCTTTTTCTACTAGTGGAGGCTGACGAGCTGTTAGCAAACCAGGTGGACAGAATTCGGCTGCAACTTGCTGAGGAGAAGCCGAAGTGTAGCAAATTACAGCAGATGAAGGCGCAGTTTGAAGCACAAGCTAACGGTAAACAGGGAGGAGAACAGATTAGGCCACGCCAGAAAAAGAAGAGTGCTTGCATGGGAAAGAAAGTGCCAGCAGGGAGGAAACATGGACCGCTAGTAATCAAAGAAAAAATACCCAGCTCGGATGACATGATACCTGCTTTGTATGGCCTTGACTCCTTGAATGTCTTGTTTGGTAGTGTTACGGATTCCATGGAATATAACGATTCAATTCTGGGGAAGAGGCAGGTGGATGGTCTAATTGGGCAGGTACAGGTTGATTTTGGTGGCAAGGCTCTGGTGCCGTTCGTGGACGTTCCTGTTGGCGGTGTTCAGAAGAAGGGGAAGACAGAAGCTCAGCAAGGGGAAGATGAAGCAACTAGCAAGGTGTGTGAGGTGGACATGGAGGCAACCGGCCCGGGGCCGCCGGTAAACTGACGGGGCCACGTGTGGTGCCCCGTCAGGAGCAATGAATTGCATTGTTTGGAACTGCCGGGGTGCGGGGAAAACCTCGACAGTTCGTGATCTCGTGGCTCTCACTCGAGCCCATTCCCCGAGCTTTGTCTTTCTATGTGAAACTAGGCAGCAAAAAGATAAGATGTATCGTCTTCGTAATCGTGTTGGTTTGCGTGGTTTTGAAGGAGTTAGTAGTGAGGGTAATAGTGGTGGATTAGCTTTGTTTTGGGATGAGTCTTTGTACGTTGATATTCGTGATTGCAATAAAAGATGGATTGATGTGTATGTCCGGTTACCCGCTGATGATCAAATTTGGAGAATCACGTTTGTGTATGGGGAACCGAGGGTAGAAAATAGACACCTGATGTGGGAGGGGCTGAAAAGATTGAAAGCTCAGGATGACATACCATGGCTCTTGGTAGGAGATTTCAATGAGGTAATGTGGGACTATGAGCATTTGTCGGATACACCAAGGTCGCCCGGGCAGATGATCGCTTTCCGGGATGTGTTGGAAGCTTGCAACTTATCTGACCTAGGCTTCTCTGGCTATCCATTCACATATCATAATAAACGCAGTGGGCGGGCTAATGTGCAAGTGAGACTCGATAGGGCAGTGGCTGATAATACGTGGAGAAATAAATTCTTGGAGGCATCGGTGAAGCACTTGATTTCTTCCTGTTCAGACCACCTCCCTCTCCTCGTGCGATGTACGCCTGAATCCGGCGGCAGGGTGAGGTGTGTACAGCGTTATGAAGTAATGTGGGAACGTGATGCGGCTCTTGAGGAGGTTGTGGCAGATGCTTGGCGGGAGGGAGGTACAAAGCATGGCCTACATGATATCAAAGTATCCTTGTATAAGTTGATGGGTAAACTTCATGGCTGGAGCCGCAAGAAATTTGGGAACGTAGTAAAGAAAATTGAAAAATCCAAAACCCGGTTAGAGGATCTAATGAACATGAATGCAGACCGGAAGGAAATCAGGAAAGAGTCAGAACACCTAGACGAATTATTGTATAGAGAGGAGATGTTGTGGCGCCAACGGTCTCGTATTGATTGGCTCAGAGAGGGTGACCGCAACACGCATTTTTTCCATCAGCGAGCTGTTTGGCGAGCGAGGAAGAACAAGATTAAAGGGCTAGTGGACAGTACAGGTGTGAAGCAAACAGAACAGAAAGTGACGGAAGGTATGGCTTTGAACTTTTTCCAAAATCTGTTTACTGCTGAATGCAGACCGGGTGGTGACCTTGTTTGATCGGGTAATTACGGATGAAATGAATGCCAAATTGTGCTCTCCATTCTGTGATAAGGTGATCAGTGATGCGATGTTTCAGATCGGACCACTAAAGGCACCGGGGCCGGATGGTTTTCCGGCTAGATTTTTCCAAAAGCATTGGGCTATTGTCAAAGAGGATATCATTTCAGTAGTACAATTGTTTTTTGACTCAGGTAAGATGCCAGACGGAGTTAATTTAACAACCATTGTGCTGATTCCTAAGATTGTTTAACCGGTCAAAATGTCAGATTTCCGTCCAATAAGCCTCTGCAATGTTATATATAAGGTGATTGCTAAGTGTTTAGTCAACAGATTAAGGCCCCTTTTGGGAGAGATTATTTCACCGGAGCAGAGTGCTTTTGTCCCCGGGAGGCTCATTACTGATAATGCATTTTTGGCTTTTGAGTGTACTCATTTTATTAGACATGAGAAGAACCCAGAGAGAAGTTTTTGTGCATATAAGTTAGACTTGTCCAAGGCGTACGATAGGGTGGATTGGATATTCCTGGAGCGAGTGATGCAACAGTTGGGCTTTGATCATCGATGGGTGAGATGGATAATGGCATGTGTCACCTCGGTGAGATACACAGTAAAAATTAATGGAGCCCGCTCGGATTCATTTGCACCGTCGCGAGGTCTACGGCAGGGAGATCCTCTTTCACCATTTCTATTTTTGTTTGTTGCAGACGGTCTAGCAGCTTTGCTTAAGAAGGAGGTGGGAGATACACATATTTCACCTTTGAGAGTTTGTCCCAGAGCACCCGGCATTTCACACCTTTTATTCGCGGATGATACACTTTTGTTCTTTCGTGCGACAGAAGGGGAGGCACTTCGAATCAAGGGAGTACTGGATGTATATGCTAGTGCTACAGGACAACTGATTAATCCGCAGAAGTGCTCCATATTATTCGGTGAAAAGTGCAGACAAGGTGATAAGGAAGATGTCATACGGGTGCTGCAGGTGCACAATATTAGTTTTGAAGAGAAATACCTCGGACTTCCTACTCCTAATGGCCATATGAGCAAGGGCCGGTTTCAGAACATTCAAGAAAAACTCACAAAGAGGTTTGTTACGTGGTGTGACTCGATGGCACAGAGTGGGAGAGAAGTGCTAATCAAATCAATTGCTCAAGCACTCCCAACTTATTTAATGAGTGTGTTTAAGCTACCAGCATCAACTTGTGATGACCTAACTCGCATGGTGAGGAACTTCTGGTGGGGAGCTGAAAAAGGTCGACGCAAAACCCATTAGCGTGCATGGGAAAAGATGATCCGCCCAAAGTCACATGGGGGTATGGGGTTTCGAGAATTTCGCTTATTCAACCAAGCACTGTTGGCACGCCAAGCTTGGCGAATTCTGACTCATCCGGACAGCCTGTGCTCACGGGTAATGAAGGCGAAGTATTTCCCGAATGGTAATCTGGAGGACACCGTTTTCCCATCTAATTCTTCACCAACTTGGCAAGGCATTGCTCATGGGCTTGAACTCTTGAAACGGGGCATCATTTGGAGGGTTGGAAATGGCCAATCAATACGCATATGGAGAGACCGCTGGATCCCGAATGGAGGTTCTGGTAAACCTATCACCGTGCAGGGCCGGTGTCTTCTACGGAGAGTGTCCGAGCTGCTAGATGAACGAGGAGCATGGCGTATGGACATCCTCCAAGAGTATTTTGCCCCTGTGGACATTGAGCAGATTGTTAAAATTCGAACTTGCACACGTCTTGGAGAGGATGTCCTCGCTTGGGAACCGGAGCGTAATGGTATCTTCACGGTGCGGAGCGCATACCGGCTGGCGCTCGATGAACGACTCCGTCCATCTTCAGTCGCAGCGAGCAGGGCACCGGACGGGCGACGAGCCGTCTGGGCTTTTTTATGGAGGCGCCCTGCTTCTCCAAAGGTGCGTGTGTTTGCTTGGAGGGTAGCGACAAACTGTCTTCCCACTTGGACAAATAAACATTCTCGTACTCTTGATCTGTCTAATCTTTGCCCTGTGTGTGCCACCGAACCGGAGGACACTTTCCATGCTCTATGTAGATGCCCCCAAGCGGTCGCCCTATGGCAGTCAATGGCGCAGCAGTGGAACATCCCAGACGTTCGGCGGCTAGTGAACACAGGACCGGAGTGGCTCCTCCATGTGCTCGCTGACCTGCCGGAGGAGGAGCGCATGTACACGCTTATGACGATTTGGTGCTGCTGGCACGTAAGGAATGAGATCGTCCACGACAAACGGCCACCACCAGTGGAGGCCTCGACAAGGTTTCTGTCTAGCTATATTAGCTCCTTGCTGGCCCTTCAGGCAGAGCCTCTTGGCGATCATGTGAAAGGGAAGATGCTGGCTGGCCCCCAGGTCAGGAGGAAACCAATATCGTATGCGTACCAGGCAAAGGAGCAGGCTCCAAGATGGGAGGCACCGCCAGCTGGATGGGCAGCGCTTAACGTTGACGGCTCCTTCTGTGGCAAGGACGGGAGTGCTGGGGCGGGTATGGTTCTTCGAGACGAACATGGAGCTATAATCTTCTCTTCTAGCCGAGAATTACGGCAATGTGCGTCCCCGCTGGAATCTGAACTTGCACCATGTAGGGAGGGCATTTCCCTAGCCTCCCAATGGTCTGCACTACCAATTGTTGTTCAAACGGACTGCCTAGATGTGGCCAAGCTTGTGAAGGAAGGTGGAGTAAACAGGTCGGAGCACCTGATGACGGTTCGTGAGATCACTAGGCTTCTACAGGAACGTGGGGAATATCTAGTCAAGCATGTAAGGAGAGAACAAAACGTTGTTAGCCATTATTTAGCAAACTATGGTAGAATAAACAAGCGCACTGCGGTGTGGCTTCGATCCGGTCCGGACGAGGTGCCGGACCTATGTAATGCAGATCTGGCTGCTGCTTGATGAATGAAACCCCTTTTCCTCGCAAAAAAAGCACCATACCAAGTTGTTTGAGTTTTCAACAATTCTTGCATTTTCAAAAGTTTTCCCAGTGAAAATGGTCGATAAATGGCCGAACGTGACGCAACCTGCATACAGTGTTGGAAATCATTCAAACCTGGCATGGATGCCTCATATGTTCATGTCAGACTGTTGCAAGAAGTTTGGGTCATTTATCCATAGTCCAAAGAACTATTACTTGAGAGGAGTGTGCTGCACTAGGCCAGACGGGTGCATCTGTGAGCATGTAGTTCTTTTCTTCATTGTCAATCAACATGAAGTTTTTTTAATATCCTAACCATTTCTTGAAATTTGTCAACAATTTTAGAATTTCAAAATCGTGTAAGGAAATTTAATAAACATGAACACTTTTTCAAAAAATTTAACAAATTCATTACAATTGGTGTTGAACACAAACTTTTATCAATCCACATGCTGGCAAAGTTTGGTGTCATTTCGTGCATGGGAACAAATACGCTATGTTCACCGGGACCTTTCGGGTCTGCCGGTAGGGAAAGTCTTGAAACACTTTTTTTTACCTCCATAGAAAGCATGCAAGCCATGTTTCGTTGGTTTTACAACATTTCATGCATTTTTTATGGTTTTCCTGGTGAAACCCCCTAAGACACAGGCCGGACGTGATGCAATGTGCGTTCGGTGTCTGAATTTGTTCAATTTTCGCGTGGGGGACTATCATGGGCATGCCTACATGCTAGCAAAATTTGGTGTCACTTCTTGCATGGCAACAAATACAACATGTTAAACCGGGACCGGTCTGCCGATAGGGTAAGTCTCGAAGCACTTTTTTTACCTCCATCAAACGTACCCAATTTTTTCCAGACAATGGCATCTCCACGGGTAGCACACATGCCATGTCTGCTTCATTTCTAGAATTCAATATTTTTTACGGTTTTCCCAGAGAAAAAACCCTAAAGCACATCTCGGACATGACTCAACGTGCTTTTGGTGTTCAGATTTGTTTGATTTTTTGCGTGGGGGCTGCCATGGGCATGCCCATATGCTGAAAAAATAGTACCATTTCGTGCATGGCTACAAATACAACATGTTCAACCAGGACCGTTCAGGTCTGCCAATAGAGAAAATCTCGAAGCAGTTTCTTTTAGCTCCACCAAACATATCCAAAACAATTCACACAATGGCATCACCATGGCCAGCATGCATGCCAAGTTTCATTCATTTTTGGCATTCTATGCATTTTGTATGCTTTCCCCAGTGAAACCCTGATAAAACATAGTGGGCGTGACGCAACGTGCGTTCATTGTCCAAATTCGTTCAATTTTTGCGTGTGGGGCTGCCATGGGCATGCCAACATGCATGAATAATTTGCTGTCCTTTCATGCATGGCAACAAATACACCGTGTTCAACTAGGACCGTACGGGCCTACAGTAGGACAAGTTCCGAAGCACGTTATTTTCACCTCCAGCAAACGTACCCAATTTTTTTCACACAATGGCATCACCATGGCCAGCATGCATGCCAAGTTTCGTTCATTTCTGGCATTCTATGCATTTTCTATGGGTTTCTCGGTAAGAAAAAACTAAAACACAGGCCGGACGTGACACAACATGTTTAGTATCCAAATTCGTTCATTTTTGCGTGGGAGTCGAGCTACTCCGTTGTTGCGCCGGGACCCAGTGTCACGTATCCGTCAGCAGTGATATATCACTCCTTCGGCAGCCGCGCCGATGGTGGAACGAGCAGCCTGAAGCGGCTCAGCTCCGCCTACAGCCACGAGAGAGTCGACGGCCAAGATCGGTCATCGTCACTATCGGATTTGGAGATCGCCGCCGAGAAGAGAAGCGGCAACGGGGGTGAACCAGAGCGACAGTGGAGAACCGGGGCGGTGGGGGACAGAGGCGCAAGAGGGGGCGACGTGCGATCGTTGGCCGACCCCTGCTTTTTATAGCTGGGGTTGCGGGGGCAGTGAGTTGGAAGGCACCACATTGGTGTGAATGCAGGGTTGGCGGCGCAAAGCCATGACTTATTGGCGGCACGGGCAAGGCGGCAGGCTGCGTGGCAGGCAGCAGTGGAAGTGGTGTAGCAGATGAGGCGGCAGAGGCAAGCGACACGGAAACTGCAGGCAACAAGACAAGGGTGTCACTGCTAGGGAAAAGCCCAGTAGTAGCACCAGTTCTAGCTATAGCAGTAGCATGGGGGACCGCGCTACTGCTACGGCGCTACAGCTAAAGCGTAGCAGTAGCGTGGGTTTTTCCCGCGCTACTGATGTACCTACTTAGCAGTAGCGATTCTGCTAGAACGCGCTACTGGTAGTTACTAGTAGCGCGCCTCTCTATACGCGCTTCTACTATTATTATTATTTCTTTCTGTTTTATGTCATATTAATACACCATTATAGAAGTTTTCATACAGTACCAATTTACAGATTGGTTTTACATCATAATGAGTTATTACATCATTGGATGAAAGAACCGTGGAGACTTTGTCACTTTGGATCCATCCACTTGAAACTAATCCACGGTTCTTTCACCCAATGATATAATAAATCATCATCATCATCATCATCATCATTATCATTATCATCATCATCATCATCATAATATCATTAACAACCTATCATCATAATAAATCATCAACTCTAACACATTGTACCACATAATAACAACTTCTCATCATCGTCATAGTCATAATCAACACTAACTAATTATTCTTAATACCTAGGACCTACTCCTCTCTCCTAAGTACAATACCATCAACGAGATAAATCGATCCATCTCCATAATGGAGAATGGAGATAATCCTATCTCCAACTTGTGGCTTGCGCACGATCATGTTGTCCCCAATTAGTGGCGTGTGCGCATTCATCACTTTGCTCCATTCTTTGAATTTGAGCCTTCCATCATTTGAAGAAATCAAGTATATAGTATAGAAAGCTTTCGAAGGAGTTGGTCGTAACTTAACCATGTGCATATAACCTTCGGTAAATAGCATGTCAGGCACAACCTCCTCCGAGAGCCTCTATTGAAAAACGTAATAGTAACATATATAGTTAGCAATATAGTTTATATACTTAAGAAGAATGTATGCAATAAAGTTACATCACTAACAAAATCTTACACAATTTTTGGCAACGAGGTTACCATCATGCAATTTATGCACTAGTGGCACATATCCTGTAAAATTTGGGAGGATAGAATGACTGATTTTAAAGGCCTCAAGACCATCTATGAATGAGACAAGATAACCTTTCTCCTCACAATTATGCTCGGAGCCATAGTTGTAGTATGTCCTGTCTACAACCTTCCGAGTATTTTTGGAAGATAAGAAATAAGCTGACAATTATAAATAAAGATGTTTAGTACCGATGAACACCAGCCATTTTCAAATTAACAATATAAAATACTTAACTTGACAAAATAGTTTGACAAACTCACATTTAGGCAAAACTTGAGGCATATCCACATCCACCCAGATATCGATATTATCATCATCCTCATCTTTGGGACGAATATCAAATGTTATTTGCATACCCTCATCAAATTCATATGCCTTGCAGAGAGCTTCCCAATTATAGCAACTGAAATGGGATTGATTGTCCATATTGAACAACTTAGCAAGAAACACATAACCATGTTTAGTTCTTAAGTGAACCCTCCTCGTCTCCGTATTCTCAGAGTCTTTGAAACCGAGCTTCTGCCATACATATGGTCTTGCATGGCACGGGATGTACTAATCGAATTGAAAAAAATCTAGGAATTAAATGTTTACCAAAAGAAGCACAAATGATGATATTAATTACGATGAAGTGCTTGTCGTTGTGTGTTGTACAAACATCAAAAGTTTCGTCCAGCTTCACGGTGAAAAACCTATCATTTTGCAGGTGAGGATACCTGTCGCACAAACCCCGATCATTGTAGCAGTAATCTCACTCCGGGATCCTATCGTCATCAGATATCTCCTGTGTTCAAAATTGAAAGATTAAAATTCTGAATTTCATATATGTACTACAAAAACTTAATGCGATCATTAATAATCATCACGGGTTGACTTTGAGTCTGTCGAGACTTTTGTTGAAAACTCTCATCTCACGTGGTGTATATGGTCGGCACTCCCTCTCTGATATATTCGACTGTCGGTGATGGTTGCTCCTCCCTTCATCCCCGAGTACATTACACCAAATTGTCTAGTACATGGGAATGAAGGAGAAGCGATCCCCACGAGAACAGTCGGGATTCTTCTTCATCTCTCACATTTGCGACCGTCAGTGATGGTCGCTCTTCTCTTCTTTCTCGTGCATTACCAAAAGGTCTATCACGAGAAAGAAGAGGAAGAGCGACACCCATGGCAACATTCGGCATTCTTATTCTCTCATATATGGTGGACACTCCCTTTGTTTTTTCACTGTCATATATGGAGTCCCAACAGACTTAAAGTCAACCCAAAATGTCATTTAATGCTCTTTCCGGCAAATCCCAAGGCACTCGATATTTCCTACATTCTAGCACACACCATGCTAAAATTCACGAAAAAAAACCAGCATGCCCTTTGATAAAAAGGACACATCGAGCGCCTGAAATTTGCCGGAATGGAAATTAATCAACACTCTAGCAAAACATAGGCCACTCTAAGGTGTTCCCTGCAAACATAGGCCAGTTGGCTCCATCATCATCATCGACGTCAACGCCATGGGGATTTGGCTTCTCTCACCTCAAGGTCGAAGGGGGGGCGGTGACGAGGACGACGACGGGGATGATGCAGGGGCTCCTTGATTTCTGCAAAACAAAATATAAACCCTATAAGCTATCAACTAAACATTATTATGCTGATTCAAAATACCTACATTTACTAAAAATCCAATATATCTTATAACCCGCTTTCATTTGGTTAAGAAGCATAACTAATGTTTTTTAGTAAAAATCCATACCTAAATTTTCTTACTAAAAATATCTGTTACTAAATTTCTCATATGGCATGGCATTGCAATACATTTCTATATTAAATTTTTTATACCTAAAGAATTTCTACTACTAAAATTTCTATTCAAAAGACCTAAAATTTATGTTCAAATTACCTACATTCTACAAGAACAAGAACAAAGAAAGGATGAAGGGAGGGAGGCAGAGGAGGGGGGAGGGAGGAGGGAGCGAGGGAGAGGAGGGGGAGGGAGGAGGGAGGGAAGGAGAGGAGGGCACTACTAGGAATAGGGCTATAGATGATATGGACATTAATGGCGCATCATGTATGTGCTGCGCCACTGCTATATAGCAGTGGCGCACCAGATACAGGTGCGCCATTATTGACAAATTACTAATGGCCCACCTGGTGTGTGGTGCGCCATTAGTAGTTTTGAAAAAAAATAAAAATTTTGTTAGTAATGGCGCACCATGGGATAGTGCGCCATTACTAGTTGACATACTAATGGTGCTCCACACATCCTCAAAACTAGTTTTAACTACTAATGGGGAACCCTGTTCAACATCTTCAAAATCCCCAAAAACCTAACGGAACGAAAGATATGGGGCTTTTAAGATCTAGAGTGGGGAAATGAAAAAAAATTCAAACTTAATAGTGGCGCACCATTTGCTAGGTGCGCCACTAGTAACAGAAAAAAAAATTGGTTTCAAAAAAAATTAGAATTGTTTTCAAAATATGATACGTAATATGACCTGAAAGTTTGAAATATTTTTCCAAAATTTCATCACACTCATGAACATGAACAAAGTCGTAGATATCAACAAGGTTTAATAGGATTGATATGATAAATATATCAACGAGTGCCTGTGAAGTGAGCTGGTGCTGGGGTTGGATAGAACTGCGAAGTTAAGCGTGCTCGGGCTGGAGTAGTGTGGGGATGGGTGACCTTCCGAGAAGTTTGACCATAGAGTGTGATTTGCCTTGAGATTAAGCATATTGACCCGAGATTAAGCCATAGTGACCTGACATTAAGAAAAAAAACAAAAAAATTGAAAAAATAATTTCTGACAAAGGATAACGGAAATATGCAAGGGATAACGGAAACGATTCTGACATTAGTAGAACTTCGTGATGAACTATAATATGTAAGGGATAACGGAAACGATTCCCAAGATCTTCGTGATGCTGAAATCGACGAAGGTAGAAATAAAGAAAAGCATCAAGTGTTGATGGTTGACAAGACCACTAGTTTCAAGAAAAAGGGCAAAGGGAAGAAGGGGAACTTCAAGAAGAACGACAAGCAAGTTGCTGCTCAAGTGAAGAAGCCCAAGTCTGGATATAGCCTGAAACTAAGTGCTTCTACTTCAAAGGGACTGGTCACTGGAAGCGGAACTACCCCAAGTATTTGGCAGATAAAGTAGCATGGAGCAATCAAAAATTATAGATACGTTGGAGACGTATCAGGTAGCGATAGTCGTAGAAGCATAAGTTGGCGAGACGACAACGATGCTACGATGGAGATCAAGGTGTCGCGCCGGTGACGATGGTGATCATGACGGTGCTTCGGAGATGGAGATCACAAGCACAGGATGATGCTGGCCATATCATATCACTTATATTGATTTCATGTGATGTTTATCTTTTATGCATCTTATCTTTTTTTATTGATGGTAGCATTATAAGATGATATCTCACTAGATTTCAAGATAAAATTGTTCTCCCTGAGTATGCACCGTTGCCAAAGTTCATCGTGCCCAGACACCACGTGATGATTGGGTGTGATAAGCTCTACGTCCATCTACAACGGGTGCATGCCAGTTTTGCACACGCAGAATACTCATTTTAAACTTGACGAGCCTAGCATATGCAGATATGGCCTCGGAACACTGAGACCGAAAGGTCGTGCGTGAATCATATAGTAGATATGATCAACATAGTGATGTTCACCATTGAAAACTACTCCATTTCACGTGATGATCGGTTATGGTTTAGTTGATTTGGATCACATGATCACTTAGATGATTAGAAGGATGTCTATCTAAGTGGGAGTTCTTAAGTAATATGATTAAATGAACTTATTGCCCTTCGTACAGCCGTCTTAGTTTGGGTTTGTCCTCATTGTACACTTGGCCGCCCTCGTTGGTCACACCCTCCATGAAATCATTGTAGTGGCGAGGTGCGCCATTACTATTTTGTTACTAATGGCGTGATAATAGTCGCACCTGTAGTGCGCCATTAATGGCCAAAATAGGTGCGCCACTAATTTGCCTTTACCTAGTAGTGGGGAGGAGGGGAGGAAGTGGTGCCTCACTGGCGGTGGCGCCGACGACGGGCGACGTCGGCGGGCGACGGTGACGGCCGGGTGGTGCAGCACCGCCGCCGGTGACGGTGGGGGGTGGTGGCACGCGTGCGGCAGTGGCGGGCGACGGTGACGGGACGGCGACCATAGAGTGTGAGTGAGAAAAACCGCCTCGCGGCTCAGACTTACGATATGTATAAATAGTGCGCGTCCCAGGGCGGGTCACTTTTTTAAAAATGACCATCATGCCCTTGCTAACGAAGAGTATCGGATAATCTGGGTCATCCATGTGTTTTAAGGGGTGTACTCAAGCAGACACGAATATAGAATTGTCTATAGTTCCTTCCAGTGATTGTGCCAGCGGCTGGCATACATGTCGGCAAAAAGGTCCTCTCTTGGCCGTAGTTCATGCCGCCGTAAGTGCCAACGATCGGCTCATGTGCCAGCACACACAAAAACCTCCTCTCATGACCATAGTTGGTGCATCTCGGCCGTAGATCATGCCGGCACACATGCAGACATACAAAAATTCACATCTCTGCCATAGTCCATCCATCTATCTCGAGCACCTCCTTTTGCTTCTTCTCTAACCAACCTCTTCTCTTTGGCGTCATCTCGCTCAAGTCTATCATCATGATCTCCAATTCTTTCGATATCTTTGCAAGCTCAACTCGTTGGCTTTGGTCTTGGCCATCGATTTCCACACCATTTTTATACCCTTGGATGTCGTGTTCGTAGGTGTATTCTTGGCCCTGGTCGTGAAAGTTCATGTCCTCTGGCCCTTCGTCACAGCCGTCTTGGCTTTGGGTCTTGTCCTCATTGTACACTTGGCCGCCCTCGTTGGTCACACCCTCCATGAAATCATTGTAGTAGGCTAGGTTTCATGAATCGGCCCTAATGTACGTGGGCCATCGAACAGCTTGCGAGAATTAGGGTAGTTCGCCATAGGGATCTCCTGGGGGCGCTTCTTTCACACTACTAGGGAAAAGCCTAGCAGCATAGCGGATTTTAGGCCTATCAGTAGCGCCGGACGATGCGCTACTGAAAAGGCGCTACAGCTAACGTGTAGCTGTAGCGTCTGTCGTCCCATGCTACTTCTATACATGGATAGCAGTAGCGCGCTTTGGTGTAGAGCACTCCTGATATTATCTGTAGCGCTTTTTACAAGGAAGCGCTACTGGTAAGGCGGCGCTACTGCTAACTTTGTTCCCCTCGCTACTACTAGTTTTATTAGTTTTTTCTGCATATTTGTATTGTATTTGAATAGGCTTTATACAATAATCTTTAGCGTATCATACACATACAAATGTAAACATAGTATATACATACAACTAGTCTCATCAAATCATGTCATCATCATAATCATCATCCAACACAAAGTGGTCTCTCGTCAACATCTCGAAAATAGCGATACAAGTCTCGATTACTTGCAACTACATCGCCATCCATATAAACAATGATATACGCGAGAAGAGCTATCACTTTGAGTGAGAGCGGAACTATGCAATACATGAGTTCGTATCCCTCTCTCGCATTAGCGTGAACCTAAACTAACTACTGCCTGTCGCTCGAAAACCGGAAACTGGTATACCTGGGCCTGACACTCCTGCCACTCGTCGTATATGTACTCTTGGCATATCACTCTTCGCCATCGATGATCTATGCACCTGCATCGTCACATGAGTCGATGATATGCAACATATGTAGTTGAGCAAAAGAAAGAGACAGACTTGGCAAAAATAGAAGCAACATATCATAAGCATAAATAACAAAGTTGATCGTACCCAAAATTCCCTAACTAGAGTGATCGTCGCTAGTCGAGGAGGACGGTTTAATTACATCACAAATAAAGTTTCGTCGTGCATAACTCAAAGTTTCGTCATACAGAAAGTATGGACTAAACGGACACATTGTCATATATCGACAATCACTCCAACATGTCGTGCCATCCATCCAAGTCAGGGAGATAGTCCCCGAGCCTAGTGAAAGGCTTCAGGTCGAGACGCTGAGAGGCTACCCGTGTTCGGACGTCTTCCCGCGACATTTGTCCTTCTTCGTAGAACATCCCTATTTTTCCAACAACCTCCTTCATGATGATTTGGGCAAGTTCGTGCTGGATGTGATAGAACTCAGCTCGAAGTCGATGATCCTTGATATCTCCTACGTTCTTTGCCCATTGCAGAATATGGGCATCGCCGGATGTAGCTGACATGCAAAGATTCTGGTGATCCCCTCTGTACTCCAGCATGTGGTGTAGGACATAAAATCCATCATGTGGTGTAGGACATAGAATCCATCATTAAGAGAATCACTCGGTTGCTGGATGCAGCAGAAGTCGGTCTTATGGCCGAAGGCGAGCCTGCCGCCCCTTCTCCACCCCGTGCTTCATAGTAAAACATAGCATTGTCGAGAACATCCTTGATGTGGGTGTAATCCTTTTTGTGAATGTTCATCGACGAGTCCAAGTAAAGAGCGTGGGAGTATCGGGGGTAGAGGATGATGAGGACGGAGCGCCCGCCGCTGCGCAAAATAAGTACACCTCAAATTAATTAACCTCCAGCGTGCAAATGAATGATTGAAATTGAAGGAAGGATATCCACGCGGATGACTTACAGGGGATGATAAGGCACGAGAATCGCCTCCTTGTCCCTCGCGTATTCACTGTGCTTTGCGCAGACTCCCAAGAAGCCCTCGTGCATGAAGTACGGGTCAGCGACACAGGTATGAGGTATCTGTTCAACCCCGATGATGTAGTTCATGTGCAAGGCATAAAGGCGGATAAACGTAAAATCCAGCTTCTTCACGTGAAACATGTCGAATATGTAATCGAATCGAAGGAAGAACTTATCCGCGGGGAAGAAGTCGACGTACGACAATTGCCACAGAACGTTAACCACATAGAGTGGGTATCCTGGATCTTTCGAGGCGATGAGGCATTTCTCTATCCGCAGCACATCGTCATGAAGTCTCCTTAGATCGCCGAATCTGGCCCCTAGCGCTCTTGTAGGTAGGATTGGTTGACCGGGGATATGCCATTTATTCGCACCGGGGATATCTATACGGTCTTGAACCCGAGGCTGCGGTGGCGGCTGGATCCTAGAATCAGCTCTTTTGCCTTTCCTCGCTCTCTTCCTATACTTCTTTACTACCGGAAGGTCGTCCATAATGCGTTCAGCCTCCGGAGACGGCAATTCAGTCACCAACTCATGAGGCTCAAACCCCGAGTAGGCGCCAGTATAGACATACTGTTGAGTGCCATCGTCATCCTCATCCTCATCCATGGCGATGTCAACAGCGACTAATGGAGCCTCTTCCTTACCCCGTCCGCTATCACCCAACCCGACACTCGACGCTAATTGGGTAGGTGGGGTCTTGATGTTCATACCTTGCCGAGGCTGCGTGCTCGTGGGTGTGCTCCCGGCCGCCTCCAGACGAAGCAGACTCTTTGTCCACAACAGGACCCACCCATTCCAACAATCACCAAGCCGCCACGGGAGCTCGTCGTCACCCCCCTGTACCAGAGGAGGCAAATTCTCGTGGCCTGGTTTGACACTGGCACGGAAACCTTGAAGACGTTCGGGGGGATCGGCTGGCTGTGGAACAATGGTTCCTTCGGCTTCATTATCGTCGCCTTCCCCACGTCCACCTTCTAGTCGCCGATGGTGTACAATATGGTGCACGGGGTTTCGTCGGCCTGCAAAGAAAAGTCTGCGACGTGAGACATCCGAAAGGCAACGAAAATGGGAGATTATACATTTATTGAAGGGGGCCGGTGTGACAGATACCGCGAGGGCGTCGAGCTCAGTCAAAGACGAAGCATCGCCGAGCACGTTCGGTGCGGGAGCCGGTGCGGGAGCAGGTGCAGCTGCAGGTGCTGGTGCAACGCTAATCGAGCTGCTCCCCAAGAAGTCAACAAGGGGAAAGTCCGCTGCATTTTTTTTCTTGATTTTGCCTGGTCCAATTGAAAACGGCCGGAACCAAGGAAGTAGACATATCTACAACCATCTGTTTTGTGGCAGCTACCGCTGTTGCGACTGTCTGAGATGATTTCTTCTCAACCGCAATCTCAACCTTCTTGTTGATGTTTTCTTCGTTTAACCTCCGTCTTTCCTTTCTCTCCTCTGTGGTCTCATTGTAGTACTTCTTCCACGTGGCGCCGTCTCCGACACCGTGCACGCGTCCATACAATGGTCGAGTATCCACTGGGAGTCGTTTTAATATGTTCAATGCCCGGTTGAATGGAGTGTCCCCCTTGGGCCTCGCCAACGCCTCAGATGGCGAGTCGCTTTCGGCCGCAATCCTGTGCTGCTCTCTCTGCAAAAGGCACAAGGATCGTTTACAAATATGCATGACTAATGTGTAGTCGAATTGATCAAAAACTAAAATTACCAGCAGTCTCATGAACTCCGTCGTGAGCGCGTTCATCTTAAAAATCTTCTTTACTAGGTCCCAACGGTGCCGGGCCCTGAGGACGTCACGCTCCTGCGGGACGGTGAACTCCGCCAAGGGGTCTGGGATGCCCAGACTCATGGCTTCCGCATCCTCCTTGGTCCATATGGACCTCTTCCCGCTGTAACCACGGCTTCCGAGGTGGTGGCACCCAATGTTCCTCTGTTGAAGCCCCTTCATGTACCTTGACTTTTTTTGGCATCTTCGGCCTTGCAAGCCGCCTTGAATATTTCAAATGGCTCTACCATGATTGTCGGATTATCCTTTACAATCTCGGAGTAGGGTTCCTTTTTGTCAATCTTTGCTTTCACCCTTGTTTTCCAGGAGGCCAACGCGTCGCTAAACTTGGACATGGCGTGTTTGTTTATCTTCTTCATTGTCGGGTCCTTATCTGGACCTTTATAATCCTTTTCATTCCGGCCCGGGAACAAGAATATCTGGTGAAACTTCTTTAGGAGGGAGGGCCTCATATTATCTATCTTCTGTAGTTTCTCATCATTCATGGTGGCGGCTGTCCGTACAATGCAGCCTATTTGATTGCCGTAGCACGCGCGCGCTTCCTCGGGCGCGGTTGGCTCAAAATTGCCGTCGTCCACCGACGTGACCACTAGTCTAGTAGTCCTGAGTTTGTTAGGAAGCTGTTGCCTATTTGCTTTCGGTTCTACACCGGCTCCGCTCCACGAGGCAGCGCCGGCCTCAGTCTCAGCGCCGGTCTCGATGCCGGTCTGAGTCTCAGCGCCGGTCTCAGTCCCCGATGCGACCGGTGGGCCGAGCAACAACATGGTTGATCATAGGCAAGGCTCAAAAATTAGTCTGCCGCCAGGTAGACGTCGTCGCAATTACCAGAACCATGTCCTTCATCGTTGCTAGCCATGTTTCATACGATTAAATCTAGTCAATTAATTCTATACCTAATAAAATGAATAATGACAGAAAAAAGGCCTATGTTTTGCACGAACGTTGACTCCTTCACGGTGCGGCAAATCCCGGGCACTCAATATGTCCTAGTTTGTAGCACAAGTCATGCCGAAATTCACGGAAAATTTCGGCATGACCTTTGCTAAAAAGTGGACAAATCGAGAACATGAAATTTTCTGGAACGGAAATGAATCAACATTCCAGCAAAACATAGGCCACTCAGCTTCATTCCCTAGAAACAACAACAGGCCACTTGGGCACAATCGAAACATGGGCAAACACAATTGAGGAATTTGCATATATCCTGACCACTTCAAATTTGCATGTCCTAGCTTTTGACACTTCAATAAAATCTACACAAATCTCATGCTCTCTCAAACTCAATTCAAAAACCAAATATAGATTATATTTAGTTAACTACTGAACTAAACTTTACTCTAAACTACTGCCCTAATTAACATCTAGTTAAAGAAACTCAATTCAAAAACTAAACCCTACTGAACTAATTAACATCTATATTATCTACTACTTAACATCTATTATTACCCTAACTAAAAAACATCTACATTTTCTACTACTTAACATTAACATCTATTAACTAAAAAGGATGGGTGGGGGGCTTACAGAGAGGGGAGAGACGGTGGCGGGGAGGTTCTCGACGACAGAGGTAGGGGCAGCGAGGGCGGGCTCAGGATCGGGGCGCGGCGGTCCTGGCGGGCTCGGGGGCGGTGAAGTCGAGGGTGGGCGTGGTGAGGTCGAGAGTGGCGACGGTGTGGTCGAGGGCGGCCCGAGAGGCGGCGGCGGTGAGGTTGGGCGGCCTCGGGCGGCGGCCGTGAGGATGAGCGCGGCGTCGGCGCCGGCAGAAGATGGCGGCAAAGTGGGGGCGACGGCGAAGTGGGGGAGACGGCAACGAAGTGGCGCGAGGGATCGATTTGGGGGAGAAGTGGTGGCCGGGGGAAAACCTTTTTTGGTTAAGTCAAAAGTAACGGTAGCGCGTTACAGAAAACGCGCTATAGCTAAGATAACTATAGCGGTTTCCGAGAACGTGCTACTGCTACGTCTTCATCATTTTTCCCTTTTTCATTTATTTTTCTTTACATTTTATATTTTTCCTTTCTCCTTTTTCTATTTCTTTCATTTTCATTTACTTTTCTATTCGTTTTTCATGTTATTTTATTTTCGTTAGCTGTAGCGCTTTACGCATAAACGCGCTGCTATAAGTATATTAGCGGTAGCGCGGTTTTTAGAAGATCGCTACTACTATGTGTAGCCCATTGGCTAAGTGATTGGAATTTTAGTAGTAGCGAGTTTTCGGTGAGACGCGCTACTGATATATGTGCATCTGCAGCGTGCTTATTTTGCCAAGTCTGTCTAGCAGTAACGTGTGTTTTTAACAAGCGCTATTGCTAAAGTTCTGTGTATAACGTTTTCCCTAGTAATGTTATGTCCAGTGGACTGGCCGGCCACATGTGTGGCATTGAGGTTGATGGCCACCGGCATCGGGAATGCCAGCGTGTGCTTACCTGCTTCCGACGAGCCATCCCTAGCTGATCCGGTTTAGCGAGACATACCCGGGTCGTATTGAGATAGGAACGTGCACGCCGATGGCGTCGTAGAGGTGTGCACTGACTACGGATGTGGCGGGCGACCAACGACGAGCCTGTATTGGCTACAGCGAGGGTGGCGGCGGTGCATATGGCCTGCTCACCATGAATCCCGAGCATGAAAAGGGCACGCTTGGAGGATTTCGTGCCGAGCAAACCATTCTCCACGACGGTGTGGGCGACAGCTGGTTTTTTCGCAGCCACCTTCCTCCGGGCGGCCCTCTGCTCCGACGTTAGCTCCGTCTTTGGCTTTTTCTTCTTAGGGAGAGAGGCCATGTGTGTTGGGGAACGTTGCATAAAATAAAAAATTTCCTACGTTCACCAAGATCCATCTATGAGTTCATCTAGCAACGAGAGAGAGAGATGCATCTACATACCCTTTGTAGATCGCGTGCGGAAGCGTTCAAGAGAATGGGGTTGAGGGAGTCGTTCTCGTCGTGATCCAAATCACCGGAGATCCTAGCGCCAAATGGACGGCACCTCCGCGTTCAACACACGTACGGTCAGCGTGACGTCTCCTCCGTCTTGATCCAGCAAGAGGAAAGGAGAGGTTGATGAAGATCCAGCAGCATGACGGCGTGGTGGTGGATGCAGCAGGACTCCTGCAGGGCTTCGCCAAGCAACTACGGGAGGAGGAAGAGGTGTAGCAGGGGGAGGGAGGCGCCAAGACTCAGGGTGCGGCTGCCCTCCCTCCCCCTCCTTTATATAGGCAACCAGGGGGGGGCGCCAGCCCTGGAGATGAGAATCTCCCAAGGGGGCTTCGGCCAGGGGGGTGGAGTGCCCCCCAAGGCAAGTGGTGCGCCCCCCCCCCCACCCTAGGGTTTCCAACCCTAGGCGCAGGGGGCGCCCAAGTGGGGGGCGCACCAGCCCACCAGGGGCTGGTTACCTCCCCACTTCAGCCCACGGGGCCCTCCGGGATAGGTGGCCGCACCCAGTGGTCCCGGTACAATACCGGGTGACCCCGAAACTTTCCCAATGGCCGAAACAGCACTTCCTATATATAATTCTTTACCTCGTGACGTCCAGGATCTCATCCGGGACTCCGAACAACATTCGGTTTGCTGCATACTCATATTCATACAACCCTAGGGGCACCGAACCTTATGTGTAGACCCTACGGTTCGGAGACATGCGACATGACCGAGACGGCTCTCCGTCAATAACCAACAGCGGGATCTGGATACCCATGTTGGCTCCCACATGCTCCTCGATGATCTCATCGGATGAACCACGATGTCGAGGATTCAAGCAACCCCGTATACAATTCCCTTTATCAATCGATATGTTACTTGCCCGAGATTCGATCGTCGGTATCCCAATACCTCGTTCAATCTCGTTACTGGCAAGTCACTTTACTCGTACCGCAATGCATGATCCCGTGACCAGACACTTGGTCACTTTGAGCTCATTATGATGATGCACTACCGAGTGGGCCCAGTGATACCTCTCCGTAATACGGAGTGACAAATCCCAGTCTCGATCCGTGTCAACCCAACAGTGACTTTCAGAGACACCTGTAGTGCACCTTTATAGTCACCTAGTTACGTTGTGACGTTTGGTACATCCAAAGCACTCCCACGGTATCCGGCAGTTACACGATCTCATGGTCTAAGGAAGAGATACTTGACATTGGAAAAGCTCTAGCAAAACGAACTACACGATCTTGTGCTATGCTTAGGATTGGGTCTTGTCCATCACATCATTCTCCTAATGATGTGATCCCGTTACCAATGACATCCAATGTCCATAGTCAGGAAACCATGACTATCTATTGATCAACGAGCTAGTCAACTAGAGGCTCACTAGGGACATCTTGTGGTCTATCTATTCACACGTGTATTACGATTTCCGGATAATACAATTATAGCATGAATAAAAGACAATTATCACGAACAAGGAAATATAATAATAATCCTTTTATTATTGCCTCTAGGGCATATTTCCAACAGTCTCCCACTTGCACTAGAGTCAATAATCTAGTTACATTGTGATGAATCGAACACCCATAGAGTTCTGGTGTTGATCATGTTTTGCTCGCGGAAGAGGTTTAGTCAACGGATTTGCGACATTTAGATCCGTATGCACTTTGCAAATTTCTATGTCTCCATCTTGAACATTTTCACGAATGGAGTTGAAGCGACGCTTGATGTGCCTGGTCTTCTTGTGAAACCTGGGCTCCTTGGCAAGTGCAATAGCTCCAGTGTTGTCACAGAAGAGTTTGATCGGCCCCGACGCATTGGGTATGGCTCCTAGGTCGGTGATGAACTCCTTCACCCAAATTGCTTCATGCGCTACCTCCGAGGATGCCATGTACTCCGCTTCACATGTAGATCCCGCCACGACGCTCTGCTTGCAGCTGCACCAGCTTACTGCTCCACCATTCAACATATACACGTATCCGGTTTGTGACTTAGAGTCATCCAGATCTGTGTCGAAGCTAGCGTCGACGTAACCCTTTACGACGAGCTCTTCGTCACCTCCATAAACGAGAAACATGTCGTTAGTCCTTTTCAGGTACTTCAGGATATTCTTGACCGCTGTCCAGTGTTCCTTGCCGGGATTACTTTCCTACCTTCCTACCAAACTTACGGCAAGGTTTACATCAGGTCTGGTACACAGCATGGCATACGTAATAGACCCTATGGCTGATGCATAGGGGATGACACTCATATCTTCTATATCTTCTGTCGTGGTCGGACATTGAGCCGAGCTCAATTTCACACCTTGTAATACAGGCAAGAACCCTTTCTTGGACTGATCCATTTTGAACTTCTTCAATATTTTATCAAGGTATGTGCTTTGTGAAAGACCTATGAGGCGTCTCGATCTATCTCTATAGATCTTGATGCCTAATATATAAGCATCTTCTCCAAGGTCCTTCCTTGAAAAACTCTTATTCAAGTAGGCCTTAATGCTGTCCAAAAGTTCTATATCATTTCCCATCAAAAGTATGTCATCTACATATAATATGAGAAATGCTACAGAGCTCCCACTCACTTTCTTGTAAACGCAGGCTTCTCCATAAGTCTGCATAAACCCAAAAGCTTTGATCATCTCATCAAAGCGAATGTTCCAACTCCGAGATGCTTGCACCAGCCCATAAATGGATCGCTGGAGCTTGCACACCTTGTTAGCATTCTTAGGGTCAACAAAACCTTCCGGCTGCATCATATACAGTTCTTCCTTAAGATAGCCGTTAAGGAATGCCGTTTTGACGTCCATTTGCCATATCTCATAATCATAGTATGCCGCAATTGCTAACATGATTCAGACGGACTTCAGCTTCGTTGCGGGAGAGAAAGTCTCATCGTAGTCAACCCCTTGAACTTGCCGATAACCTTTAGCGACAAGTCGAGCTTTATAGATGGTAGCATTACCATCCGCGTCCGTCTTCTTCTTAAAGATCCATTTGTTTTCTATCGCCCGCCGATCATCAGGCAAGTCTGTCAAAGTCCATATTTTGTTTTCATACATGGATCCTATCTCGGATTGCATGGCTTCAAGCCATTTGTTGGAATCTGGGCCCGCCATCGCTTCTTCATAGTTCGAAGGTTCACCGTTGTCTAACAACATGATTTCCAGGACAGGGTTGCCATACCACTCTGGTGTGGAACGTGTCCTTGTCGACCTAGGAAGTTCAGTAGTAACTTGATCTGAAGTACCTTGATCATCATCATTAATTTCCTCTCCATTCGGTGTAGGCACCACAGGAACATTTTCCTGAGCTGCACTACTTTCCGGTTCAAGAGGTAGTACTTCATCGAGTTGTACTTTCCTCCCACTTACTCCTTTCGAGAGAAACTCTTTTTCCAGAAAGGACCCGTTCTTGGCAACAAAGATCTTGCCTTCGGATCTAAGGTAGAAGGAATACCCAATGGTTTCCTTGGGGTATCCTATGAAGACTCATTTTTCCGACTTGGGTTCGAGCTTTTCAGGTTGAAGTTTCTTGACATAAGCATCGCATCCCCAAACTTTTAGAAACGACAGCTTAGGTTTCTTCCAAAACCATAATTCATACGGTGTCTTCTCAACGGAGTTAGACGGTGCCCTATTTAAAGTGAATGTAGCTGTCTCTAGAGCGTATCCCCAAAATGATAGCGGTAAATCTGTAAGAGACATCATAGATCGCACCATATCCAATAGAGTGCGATTACGACGTTCGGACACACCGTTACGCTGAGGTGTTCCAGGCGGCGTGAATTGTGAAACGATTCCACATTTCCTTAAGTGTGTACACAATTCATGACTTAAATATTCTCCTCCACGATCTGATCGTAAGAACTTTATTTTTCGTTCACGTTGATTCTCTACCTCATTCTGAAATTCCTTGAACTTTTCAAAGGTCTCAGACTTGTGTTTCATCAAGTAGACATACCCATATCTACTCAAGTCATCAGTGAGAGTGAGAACATAACGATATCCTCCGCGAGCCTAAACGCTCATTGGACCGCACACATCGGTATGTATGATTTCCAATAAGTTGGTTGCTCGCTCCATTGTTCCGGAGAACGGAGTCTTGGTCATTTTGCCCATAAGGCATGGTTCGCATGTGTCAAATGATTCATAATCGAGAGACTCTAAAAGTCCATCTGCATGGAGCTTCTTCATGCGCTTGACACCAATGTGACCAAGGCGGCAGTGCCACAAGTATGTGGGACTATCGTTATCAACTTTACATCTTTTGGTATTCACACTATGAATATGTGTAACATCACGTTCGAGATTCATTAAGAATAAACCATTCACCATCGGAGCATGACCATAAAACATATCTCTCATATAAATAGAACAACCATTATTCTTGGATTTAAATGAGTAGCCATCTCGCATTAAACGATATCCTGATACAACGTTCATGCTCAAACATGGCACTAAATAACAATTATTGAGGTTTAAAACTAATCCCATTGGTAAATGTAGAGGTAGCGTGCCGACGGCGATCACATCGACCTTGGAACCATTCCCGACGCGCATCGTCACCTCATCCTTCGCTAGTCTCCGCTTGTTCCGCAGCTCCTGCTGTGAGTTACATATATGACCAACGACACCGGTATCAAATACCCAGGAGTTACTACGAGTACTAGTAAGGTACACATCAATTACATGTATATCAAATATACCTTTAGTGTTGCCGGCCTTCTTGTCTGCTAAGTATTTGGTGCAGTTCCGCTTCCAGTGACCCTTCCCTTTGCAATAAAAGCACTCAGTCTCAGGCTTGGGTCCATTCTTTGACTTCTTCCCGCAAGCTGGCTTACGGCGCTGCAACATCTTTGCCGCCCTTCTTGAAGTTCTTCTTACCCTTGCCCTTCTTGAACTTAGTGGTCTTATTGACCATCAACACTTGATGTTCTTTCTTGATTTCAACCTCTGCTGACTTCAGCATTGAAAATACTTCAGGAATAGTTTTCACCATCCCCTGCATATTGTAGTTCATCACAAAGCTCTTGTAGCTCGGTGGGAGCGACTGAAGGATTCTGTCAATGACCTCCTTGTCCGGGAGGTTAATGTCCAGCTGGGACAGGCGGTTGTGCAACCCAGACATCTTGAGTATGTGCTCACTGATAGAACTATTTTCCTCCATCTTACAACTATACAACTTGTCGGAGACTTCATATCTCTCGACCCGGGCATGAGCTTGGAAAACCATTTTCAGCTCCTCGAACATCTCATATGCTCCATGTTGCTCAAAACGCTTTTGGAGCCCCGGTTCTAAGCTGTAAAGCATGCCGCACTGAACGAGGGAGTAATCATCAGACATGACTGCCAGCGCTCATAACGCCTTGGTTCTCTCGATGGGTGCTTCACCTAGCGGTACTTCTAGGACATATTGTTTCTTGGCTGCTATGAGGATGATCTCGTGTTCGGACCCAGTCCGAATAGTTGCTGCCATCATCTTTTAGCTTGGTTTTCTCTAGGAATGCGTTGAAGTTCATGGTGACATGAGCGTTGGCCATTTGATATACAAGACATTTTTCAAAGATTTTAGACTAATGTTCATGATAATTATGTTCATCTAATCAAATTATATAATGAACTCCCACTCAGATTTGACATCCCTCTAGTCATCTAATTGTTACATGATCCGAGTCGACTAGGCCGTGTCCGATCATCACGTGAGACGGACTAGTCATCGTCGGTGAACATCTCCATGTTGATCGTATCTTCCATACGACTCATGCTCGATCTTTCGGTCTCTTGTGTTCCGAGGCCATGTCTGTACATGCTAGGCTCATCAAGTTAACCTAAGTGTTTTGCATGTGTAAAACTTTCTTACACCCGTCGTATGTGAACGTAGGAATCTATCACACCCGATCATCACGTGGTGCTTCGAAACGACGAACTTTAGCAACGGTGCACAGTTAGGGAGAACACTTTCTTGAAATTATTACAAGGGATCATCTTATTTACTACCGTCGATCTAAGTAAACAAGATGCATAAACATAATAAACATCACATGCAATTATATATAGTAGTGACATGATATGGCCAATATCATATAGCTCCTTTGATCTCCATCTTCGGAGCTCCATGATCATCTTGTCACCGGCATGACACCATGATCTCCATCATCATGATCTCCATCATCCGTGTCTCCATGAAGTTGCTCGCCAACTATTACTTCTACTACTATAGCTAACGGTTTAGCAATAAAGCAAAGTAACTACATGGCGTTGAATCAATGACACGCAGGTCATACAATAATTAAGACAACTCCTATGGCTCGTGCCGGTTGTCATACTCATCGACATGCAAGTCGTGATTCCTATTACAAGAACATGATCTCATACATCACAATATATCATTCATCATTCATCACAACTTTTGGCCATTTCACATCACAAGGCAATTGCTGCAAAAACAAGTTAGACGTCCTCTAATTGTTGTTGCATCTTTTACGTGGCTGGAATAGGGTTCTAGCAAGAACGTTTTCTTACCTACGAAAAAGCCACAACGTGATTTGTCAACTTCTATTTACCCTTCATAAGGACCCTTTTCATCGAATCCGCTCCAACTAAAGTGGGAGAGACAGACAATCGCTAGCCACCTTATGCTACTAGTGCATGTCAGTCGGTGGAACCTGTCTCACGTAAGCGTACGTGTAAGGTCGGTCCGGGCCGCTTCATCCCACAATACCGCTGAAGCAAAATAAGACTAGTAACGGCAAGAAAGTTGACAACATCTACGCCCACAACAGATTTGTGTTCTACTCGTGCAATAGAGAACTACGCATAGACCTAGCTCATGATGCCACTGTTGGGGAACGTTGCATAAAATAAAAAATTTCCTACGTTCACCAAGATCCATCTATGAGTTCATCTAGCAACGAGAGAGAGAGATGCATCTACATACCCTTTGTAGATCGCGTGCGGAAGCGTTCAAGAGAACGGGGTTGAGGGAGTCGTTCTCGTCGTGATCCAAATCACCGGAGATCCTACCGCCAAACGGACGGCACCTCCGCGTTCAACACAGGTACGGTCAGCTTGACGTCTCCTCCGTCTTGATCCAGCAAGAGGAAAGGATAGGTTGATGAAGATCAAGAAGCACGACGGCGTGGTGGTGGATGCAGCAGGACTCATGCAGGGCTTCGCCAAGCAACTACGGGAGGAGGAAGAGGTGTAGCAGGAGGAGGGAGGCGCCAAGACTCAGTGTGCGGCTGCCCTCCCTCCCCCCTCCTTTATATAGGCCCCCAGGGGGGCGCCGGCCCTGGAGATGGGAATCTCCCAAGGGGGCGGCGGCCAGGGTGGGTGGAGTGCCCCCCAAGGCAAGTGGTGCGCCCCCCCCCCACCCTAGGGTTTCCAACCCTAGGCGTAGGGGGGCCCATGTGGGGGGCGCACCAGCCCACAAGGGGCTGGTTCCCTCCCCACTTCAGCCCACGGGGCCCTCCGGGATAGGTGGCCCCACCCGATGGACCCCCGGGACCCTTCCGGTGGTCCCGGTACAATACCGGGTGACCCCTAAACTTTCCTGATGGCCGAAACAACACTTCCTATATATAATTCTTTACCTCCGGACCATTCCGAAACTCCTCGTGACGTCCAGGATCTCATCCGGGACTCCGAACAACATTCAGTTTGCTGCATACTCATATTCATACAATCCTAGCGTCACCGAACATTAATTGTGTAGACCCTACGGGTTCGGGAGACATGCAGACATGACCGAGATGGCTCTCCGGTCAATAACCAACAACGGGATCTGGATACCCATGTTGGCTCCCACATGCTCCTCGATGATCTCATCAAATGAACCACGATGTCGAGGATTCAAGCAACCCCGTATACAATTCCCTTTGTCAATCGGTATGTTACTTGTCCGAGATTCGATCGTCGGTATCCCAATACCTCGTTCAATCTCGTTGCCGTCAAGTCACTTTACTCGTACCGTAATGCATGATCCCTTGACCAGACACTTGGTCACTTTGAGCTCATTATGATGATGCACTACCGAGTGGGCCCAGTGATACCTCTCCGTAATACGGAGTGACAAATCCTAGCCTCGATCCGTGTCAACCCAATGACACTTTCGGAGATACCTGTAGTGCACCTTTATAGTCACCCAGATTCGCCAGACGCTTTGGTACACCCAAAGCACTCCTACGGTATCCGGGAGTTACACGATCTCATGGTCTAAGGAAGAGATACTTGACATTGGAAAAGCTCTAGCAAAATGAACTACACGATCTTGTGCTATGCTTAGGATTGGGTCTTATCCATCACATCTTTCTCCTAATGATGTGATCCCGTTATCAATGACATCCTATGTCCATAGTCAGGAAACCATGACTATCTATTGATCAACGAGCTAGTCAACTAGAGGCTCACTAGGGACATGTTGTGGTCTATCTATTCACACGTGTATTACGATTTCCGGATAATACAACTATAGCATGAATAAAAGACAATTATCACAAACAAGGAAATAATAATAATCCTTTTATTATTGCCTCTAGGGCATATTTCCAACAATGTGCTCGATAGTGGCCAACAAGAGGAAGGAAGTGATGTGGCTTGGCAGGCCGGCCATCGCCGGAGTGGCTGGATGGATTTTGGGGGGAGATGAGGGGGAAATGGAAGTGGCTGCGCGACCGACTAGCGGGCCAGGGGAGGACAAGGGTGGGTGTCACGCCCGTGCACACCTAGTCAGTGTCGACGGAAAACCAGCTCAAATTGGGGTTGGAAATGGGTCGCGGCTGATACGTTTGTATCGTATCTATAATTTTTCATTGTTTCATGCCAATATTCTACAACTTTCATATACTTTTGGCAATGTTTTATATTAATTTTGGACTAACATATTGATCCAGTTCCCAGTGCCAATTTCTGTTTGTTGCACGTTTTTTGTTTCGCTGAATACCCATATCGATAAAAATTTATGGAGATTTTTTTTGGAATATATGTGATTTTTGGGAAGAAGAATCAGCGTGAGAGGTGGTCCTCATGCCCCACAAGCTCATAGGGCGCGCCCCTAGGGCTTGTGGCCACCTCGTAAGGCAGTTGGTGCCCTTATTTCGCTGCAAGAAAGAGAATATTCCCTCAAAATTTCATCCCAATCGGAGTCACGGATCTCTGGAAATTTAAGAAACGGTGAAGGGCCAGAAAACAAGAACGTGAAACAAAAGAGAAACAGAGAAAGATCCGATCTCGGAGGGGCTCCCGCCCCTCCATCACCATGGCAGCCATGGACCAGAGGGGAACTCTCCTCCCATCTAGGGGGGAGTCCAAAGAAGAAGAAGGAGGAGGGGAGCTCTCTCCCCCTCTCTCCCGGTGGCGCCGGAACCCCGTTGAGGGAATCATCGTGACGGCGATCTACACCAACAACTTTGCCGCCGTCATCACCAACTCCCCCCCTCTATGCAGTAGTGTAACACCTCTTCTCTCCGCTGTAATCTCTACTTAAGAATGGTGCTTAATGCTATATATTATTATACAATGATGTATGGTCATCCTATGATGTTTGAGTAGATTAGTTTTGTCCGATGGGTTGATTGATGATCGTGATTGGTTTGAGTTGTATGTTTTATTTTGTGTTGTCCTATGGCGCCCTCCGTGTCACGCAAGCATGTGGGATTACCGCTGTAGGGTGTTGCAATTCGTTTATGATTCGCTTATGGTGGGAGGCGAGAGTGACAGAAGCATATACTAAGTAAGGGGGTTGTTGCGTATGGGGGTAAAGAGGACTTGATACTTAATGCTATGGTTTGGTTTTACCTTAATGATCTTTCGTGGATGCGGATGCTTGCTACAGTTCCAATCATAAGCGCATATGATCCAAGTACGGAAAGTATGTTAGCTCATGCCTCTCCCTCATGTAAAATTGCAATAATGTTTACCGGTCTAGTTATCGATTGCCTAGGGACAAAATCCTTCTCTTGTGTTACAAAAATCTTTCTACTAAACAACTAACTTTATTATCTTGCAAATTACTTGTAGTTGAATTCTTACTAAGTACCTCTAGTTTTATGCTTGCAAACTTATCCCTATACCTACAAAATAGTTTCATACTTGTTCAAGGTAAAGCGAATGTTAAGTGTGCGTCGAGTTGTATCGGTGGTCGATAGAACTTCAAGGGAATTCAAATCCTACCTTTAGCTCCTCGTTGGGTTCGACACTCTTATTTATTGAAAAAGCTACAATTTATGCCCTATACTTGTGTGTTATCAACGGCGGATAGAAAAACAGGTGCCCGTCCATTGCGTCGGCGCGTTGGGCCACGTTTCTGTCAGCTACAATCCAAACAGATGTGGTCGGAGGAAATTGGTCACCGCGTTGGAGTTGGCCTAAGAGTAGGCGAGGACAGTGGAACAGATGCCGTGCGCACCATAGATGGCGTCCAGGACTTGAGCATGCCATTACTAGCCACACCCACCCCTATGAGCACCTCTAAGATACTGAGATGGCACATTATCAACGTCTCCTTCCACTGAACACACATCGCTCGAAGGTCTAACATAAATCCACAAAAAGTCGAGCACCGTTTTCAAGTCTAGGATTTTAACCCTGTTTGGCTGGGAATACATAATGTCCTCCTAACCATCCACCACAGATGGGTTAGCTCACTTTTTTGCTTTTGTTGTGTCCAAGTACATGAGTAAGGTGATCGCACAATTAATCAAAGCCCGGTCAGAATTGAAGATGTGCAGCAAGCAACATTGTAGGGACACGCAGGTGTGAGCCGCATACCAGCCCAGTCATGCCCGACCGCCTTATTGCTTTAAGATATGCAAATTTGATTTGTCTTAGGCCTTTGTATTGTAGGTTCAGTTCCATCCAAGCATACTTTTGGCAGCTTTTACGAGATCTGCGTGCGCCATTCACCCACATCCCATGCCTTTTTATTTCATCTTTTCATTTCAATCTACTACCTTTTAAACTGAAAGTCAAAATTAATTTTGTTTGTGTATTTGTGTTCATGGCGATGAGAACTTTCGAAAAAGACCAATCCTGAATGCCAACAACTTAAAAAAGAATCCAAGTTTCAAATATTGAAACTTAATAGTCGTAACATCAAGTTTTACCAAGTCTCATATGTCTTTATGGTTTTAGGATTTTGGGCTTAGGGTTTAACTTTTAGATTTTGCAACTTGCTAAATTTATCATTCCTATCATGTTTTAGTAATTGAAACTTGCTGAACCACCCAATTTGCCTCACGATCTGCATAGTCATTGATTCCGCATGAGGGCACACCAAGTTCAAGTTTTACTTTCTGAAGCTTGTGATTTTGTCATTTGCTCGTACCAAGTTTCAGCAGTTGAAACTTAAGAAAGTTCTAAAAATTCTTCAAAATGAATCTTATTTGAAAGCTCATAAAAAACACGGATATGCAAATGAAATGTAAATTGAACTTTCGATTCAAAAGATATAATAATTAAACTTTGGAAGTCAAAAGAAAAACATAGGATGTGGGATGGTTGGACCTGTCAAAAGTTGTGCACATGAACCCCATCTAAAGTAATTACAGGTTAAAGCACATGCAAAGTGTAATCATTTTTCTGAATGCCGAGGCAATTGGGCGGCCACAAATCTATGAGCTCCCATCCCTACATGCTACAACTCCTCTCCTGTTTTGATGTTGAAGAACAAAAGTCACAATTTTATAAGAAAACATGTTTGAAAATGGAAACTAACTCCAAGTTTCCACGGTTTTTACTCCCTCCATCTACTAATACAAGCACATTCAAATGTCTGACTTTGTAAATTAATTTTATCAACAAAATATGAGTTATATGCCATCAAAAGTATGCCATGGGATGCACATTTGAAAGAACTTTTTGGTACGATAATATTTTGACATACAACACATATTTTCTTGACCAACATTATAAGTCAAAGTTTGACACGAGAAACAAAGTGGCCTTGTATATAAAAAGGAAGAGAGTAGCGTAGAATGATTGTTTCTAGGGTTTTGCGCTTAGAAAAGGATAATGACATCAGATGCTTCGACTGAAAGAAACTTTAGCAACTTCTTGTTATGTGAAGTACAAATCTAAGGGCGATTCGTAGTAATATGAAAACGTAGGAATAGAGAAAACACGGTATTGAAATGTCATGCCCGTTCGAATCCTACGAGAATTGAGTTTCTTTGATTGCAGCATAGGAAAAATAAAAGATTTTTTGCAAGAGGTTCAAGTGATTGCTAGATTTCCTATAAAATATATTATAAATGCTTCATTAGGGAAATTTTATGTAAGATTCAATCCAATGATTCAAATGACCGACACATGAAAACTTCATAAGGATTCAAATACTTCACAAATTCTCTGAATTAAAGAGGACCTAAGCTGGAAGGCTACCCACCCCACCCGTGTTTCAAAACTTGAATTTCTACTTTTGAAGCAAATGGTGTTTGCGTCAAAGACGAGGATATAAGAGCTACATTTAATTAGGTAAAGCCTATGTACCTACCAGACTTAGAGCTACACTAGTGGAGTCGCCATAACTGTAGCCTCCAAAACAGTTATATTGTGTGCACCATAATTCTTGGAGGCCAGGACTTTGCGTGCAAACTCAGATTCTTCGTAATGCGGTTAACCATCAGTATCTATGCCATTTGTTCCTATTATTCCCCTCTACATCTTCTGTTCCGCTCATAACTCTTTTAATAGACGTTCATCAACATCACACACTTATTAGATGACAACGCAAATAGAAATAATTATAGATGGTTGTTGGCCGCCTTTTGGAAGTGCTCTCCATGAAGGGGGAGGCTTTGTATATTTTGACTTGGGCCTGTATGTGACTTAGGTATCAACATACGTCTTGGATTTGGGGCGATGTCCACATTGTCTTTGCCATCAATACCCACTGCTTCAACTTTGTCTTTTGCTGCAGCCTCCACAGATGACCTATCAGTGAGTGGTTGAGAGGCAGGCTTCGGCCTCAGCCTTCTCTGTGTACGGACGGAGGGCATCGAAATACCAGTGGGCAGTGCGCTCCTCGAGAGTCTATCCCTTGACGGCTCCACGAAGGGGGGGCGAGCTGGTGGAGGTGAGGTGGGTGCGAAGGAAGATATGTGGTGGTGAGGAAGATAGGTGAGTGTGGTGGACATTGGATGCCATTTGGTTTATCTCTCTGGAGAGTTTACTTCGGAGGAAAGGGCACGGGGAGGTGGGAAATGGCAGTGGACGAGTGGGACACGTGGCAGATGCCAATAATGAATTCATTTTTGGTGGGATACATGCCGGCAGTACTAGAACGAATGATTGTGCCATTGAAGTTGCACAAGAAAGGGGTGAAAGTTCACCCCCCACACACACATACATACACACACAGTCGGTTGGTTAGAATGCCCTCCAAAACAACACCCCATCCTCCAAATATGGAGGCTACAATCAGTTTTTGAAGTGCACTACCTATTTTTTGGAGGTTGAGGTCGGTTTAGTGAATCTGGTAGATCTAGTTTTCGAACCTACATATTGGCCATATTCATGGAGTTTGGGCCTTTTTTGTGACATTGATAGAGTTCCATTACACATGAAACTACATCTTGTGTCCGGGCTACCGTTATATGCTTTGATCTTGGATAATTGAGATTTGTAGGTTGATAATAAACACAAGAACGTACTAAATCTCATATTAGATATCGTATATATATATATATATATATATATATATATATATATATATATATATATATATATATATATATATATATATATATATATATATATTGATATTTGTTTGCACTACTATACATCTGGAGCATCGTGTGTGTTGCCACGATTTGATGGAGATTATAACTAATCCAAATGACTGCTCACTACAAAGATAGCCCCATTGAATTGGAAGTAATTCCTAGAACTATTGAGTAATTTAGCACATTTCTATATAAATTAATCAAGAAATGTGTTAGCTAAATCATGATAAACAAAATAAACATGATGATCACATGAACAAAATTACTATGCATAGAGGACATGTAATCAGATATCTATCTATTATCTACTGAAAGAAAAATACGGGTCAAAATAGGGAAATAGTCCTGTTTTATAGATATGCATAGAGGACAGGACAAGCTTGACATGTTGAGGAACTTTTCTACTTACATATAAGCAACAGGTGCGGTCTGTGATGACTTTGAAAATCCTTTTCTTATAGAATAATTATTTGTTAATTTGACAGCTGAAACCTGCTAAGTTCGATTTCAACTAGTCTCGCACTCCCACACTATTTTCCTGCTAGGAGCAGTTACCCAATAAGAACAATGGGGCCATGCATAGAGAGTCAAGAGCGACCACGGTATGCACATACAATTTAAAGGAACAGGATGAGAGAGATAGAGAGACAGCCTATTATATATTATTAATAAAGATTGGCCAAAAGGGGCGCGGAGTTTCTGCTCCCGGGCTCATCTGCACCCGCGCTCGGAAAAAAATCAAAATAAATACTAAAAAGTTCAAATTTTATTTGTGTGGTAGACAATTTGATGCGTGAGCCTGATTTGTCTTTTTTGCCGAGAACTGCTCAGATGTCCAAATCAGTTAAAATTTGGAGCGGACCTCGGGCATCAAATTATCTAGCACACCAAAAAATTGGATTTGTTAGAATTTCTCTAGTATTTGTTTTGATTTTTTTTCTGAGCGGGAGCAGATGAGCTTGGGCACCGAGTTGGATTTCCGGGCCAAAAGGCCCTTTATCGGACTAGTTCCGCTATCTGTTTGACTTCTCTGTGTTTACTGTGGGTGTGTTGTAACAGGGGCTTTGGTCCTTGGGTGGCATGTAATCTGCGGGTTTTAGTCTAAGTCGCCTAACTGTACCTAAGTTGTACTACCTTTCTTTCCTTCTACTAAAGATCAGACCAAAAGGCCCTCCAAGATATATATTATTAATATGTGTAAGCTCATTGCACTACTGAGAAATCGTTTCCTTCGCCCCAAAAAAGAAAGGGATTTTCAATTCTCTGTTAAAATCGCTTCCTTTATAATAAAATGTTTTCTCTTGAAAACTTTCTAGGTTGGTGTAAAGCAAACTATAAACATAGGTAGTTAGATTATGTGTTTATTTTTTATTTTTTCTTTAAAAATTATTTTATCGTTCCCTATCAAGACAGGATTGAAATGCAAAAGAAATGACATTTCGAGTTGTTAATAAGCCGAAAATAGTTTGACAGAAATAAGAAAAAGTCAGAAAATTAGAACAGGGTGAACTTTATCTACATGATTATTTTCTTCACAAATTTTACTATATGTACCTGCACACTGTCAACGTTCAGGTAATGATTCATTATAGATACTGAATCATCATATATAGTTTCTTTCTAATATAATTTATTAATCCCTTCTCACTAGAAAGAGAAAGTTGCTAGCTACTCCCTTCACTTCTAGAAAACGTGAGATAAGATTGTTGTCAAACATTCAAGGACATTTTTCTCGAAAAGAACGTGCAAGGACATAATAGAATGAAACTCCACCTCCGCCGTCATAACTCCATGTTGAATCCTATTCTAGAGCCACCTACGGTTCTTCTCTCAACCCTGCCACACTATTTTCGGCACCATCACCAAATTATCCTTTTGATGTAGGTCATCTCAGTGTGACGGAAATAAAAAGGTTTGCCAGAATATGTAACCGTGTATAGTGAGGAGTCAATGATTCCGAGAAGACTAATGCACTAATTGACTATTGTAGCATTTTTCTGCAGTTGTTTTTTTACCTATGAGCTATGCTAGAAATATTGTATAGTGGCTAGAATCATTCCACTCCAACCAGGATAAATGGAAGTTTAGACGCGTGACAGGTATGAATTTCAAAGTCGTCAAGTTCAATGGATTAGAACTTAAAAATTACAACGTACAGGTGTGACTTACTTGCCATATATGTTACCTTTTTGGCACAATTTGTGGGATAAAGCAACTAATGAGGAAATCCACTGCAACTAGATAATTCATGTATTTAATATAGATCTTTTATATAATACTTAAAAATATGTATTTAATTAGTTCAGCGTAAATGATATGCTTTAATGTTGTTTGGCTGCATTCTATGAACTAATAAAGTTCTAACTTAAGCAAATAATATAGCGGTCATGCCAAGTAGTTATAGCGCACTTTAGTGTTTATAACGATGCCAATTGCATTCAATAATGAGAATAAGTTTATAATTAAACATTAACTTACTTTCATATATTTCCTGCTAGATTTATATAATTGACAATATACAATGTATTATGTTGGAAAATAGAAGGAATAATAATCGTTATCTGCGCATAATTATGTGACATTTCAACATGTTTTATTTGTTGACATGTAATGTTTGTAAATATTGTCTCACATTTGAACTATCATCGAGGCCACAACCACTGCTAACCAATCACGTAGCAGACAGACTATGACATGTGGATTACAAAGCAAGGGTTAAAAAATTGTGCCAGGCACAGTCGTGAGGAAGGCCGCCTCCGATAGAGGTCAACGGGGGTAGAAAGATGAACATGGAGATCTCCAATCTATGATCATGCAAGTTTGAATATTTGATTTCCATGGATTAATAGAATACTGATACAACTTCCCTTTAATCATTATAAATTTGCATAATTTTTTAAAGAATACATGTCTACACAGGATACTGAAACGGCTTCCCTTCAATCATTAACAGAATACATGTCTTCACAAATACAAACATTTATCTAATAGTGGCAGTATTTTCTTAAGACAAAAAGAAACACTTCACATTTTAGAACGTGCTAAAGATCATGCCCTTGCATTTGCGAGGGCCACCTGGCTAGTATATGATAAAAGTAACATCAACAGATCAATTTCTACTACGTGAATTCCTCAAGCGATCTCAAACAAAAGGGTAAGAACACATATAGTGTCGTGGAAGATAGGCGCGCCAGTCGCCATGTCCCTGAGGAGGTCGTGGACGTCAAGGAGGTCATCGTGTGCATGCACAATGTAGAAGAATCCAGCAGTCACATGTCATCAAGAGAATGCTCGCCAAAAACCTGATCACCCTCTCCCATACAGGATCACAAGACGGGGTTCCGGAGGCCTACTGTCTCACTTTGCAACCTATGCTGAGGAGCGAGGTGGGAAAACCGTAGGCGGCGCAATGCTTGGGAACCAGGAGGCATGGACAAAGGAGAGGAAGTGACTTTGTCCATGGAATAAGATTGACTTCTAATAGACTAAATGAAGCAAAACTGAAATAGTAATGAGGATACGAAGGGGAACATTCCACAACAGTTTGATTTCGTTATTCACAAGTGCAAAAGTGTTTTAGATTCTTTCTTATGTGACAAAAAGAAGACAGGACACACAAGTGGCATAAGTCCTAGACTGGCTCGGCTCAATCATGAAACATGACGCGTGCGCGAGGCATTCCATCGCGAGGTGGGTAGGAGCGCGTGTGTATATGTCCTATTCTCAATCTCTTAGCGGCGTGTGAAGTGTCAACTTTACATGTCGGTCCAATACACCCTCTATAATAGGGAAGGGACTAAACTTTCCTCACTCCCATTTTCATGCAAGAATCGGCCATACAGGCCTATGGGATTTTTAGGACTGATTGGACATGGTAAATGGCTAAAAGCCCAATGATTCCAACAATTCCCCGCAGATCTTATTTAGAGGCACATAGAGTTTACCCGTGGTTTCGAAACATTACATATATATATATACCGGTATTTAGGTGAACTGTTAATTTTAACTTTTGACTAGAACTCCAAAAAACACTCATTAACAACTTGAATAGTGTACCCGCAAAAAAAAACAATTTTAATAATGGACTGTGTTTTGAACTGCAAGTTTTGTGCAAACAAGTTTTATGTAAGGCCTTGATAGATACTAGTCTGCCAAATGACTTTTCCGTGGGTAGGAGCTTGTATGACATATTCTAGTGCCTCTTCATCAGTTTACTACACAGAGCCCAACTCTCATATTTAACAGTCTAACTTGTATATGTGTGTTTTCTAAAGATGTTTTATAGAACAACATCTTGGCATACCAAGCCCCCAGAACACGTAAAGATAAAGATCAACCTGTCAAACTTATGATGAGAGAATTCCATCATAATGGGGCGAATCTTTAGTAAATAATACTCTTCTCTCAATTTTGAATGCTCGCTCAACGCTTTTTGAAAAAGTTAAAAAAAGAAACAAAACAAAGAAAGAAAATGGACGAAGTAACTAAGGTTTGATAACAACTAATGGGCCGGCCCAGTACAAGATCACTAGAAGCGAGCTCCCGGCATCTCGCAGCAAGCGAAACATAGATAGTCCCAAGGGGGAGAGGGAGAGAAAGGTGGGGGAGATCTGTGGGTTTGTGTGTTGTGGGTTGTGGCCTGTGATGTGGCCAGCGCACTATCTCATATCGGGTCATACCGTTCGCTTACTTAATTTCTTAGCCCGGCCCATCATACCTCGGGTCATGATATGCTATTGGTGTGTGCCTCGCCTTCAGACCATGTATCATGCCAGAAGAAACCTGCCCAAGTCTCGACATTAGTTGTAGTTCTCTGTTTAGCAGCAACCAAATGATGTCGCTGGACCGTAGCAGCAGCGCCACAATGCATCTTTGGCTTCTAACCCATATCGTACACCATAATCAGCATCATCTATTTGCCGATGGTGCCAGTCGATGACATTGTAGCATCGACAATGTTGAAGCCGAGGCCACGCAACTTCGCTGGCATTGCAGTCGAAGCCATGGCAGCACTATGGGCCACCACTGCAAACGACATGACTGCAACACTGGTGATGTTCGACAACACATGTCGTAGTGGCACTGCTGCGAGGCCATCTCTTTGTAAACAGCGGCACTGCTGCGAGCCTGCCTCTTCTCGATCGTGGCACCGGCCTCGTACCAGTGAGACTTCCCCGCGCATCTGGTGACCTCTTGGCAAGCACCTGTCCTCATCCCTTGCAGCAGTATGCAACTTAGGGGCTTCCTTAGTGATTTTATGGGACACTCGTAGCATGACGCGACCGCAGCACGCAATGACGCTCCACAACACCAGTCGCAGCATCGCTGGTGATATGCAAATAGCACCACTGTTGTGAGACCGCCTCTTCACAGCCCATGATTCTGTTAGGTGAGACCAGGAGTTGAGAATTTGGTCGGAATTCAGCCTAGCTCTATTAAAACTGAGGTGAGACAGTTTATGGCCATAAATTTGATGTGACATATATTTGGTTAAAATTCGACAAGATCACAATCAGTTAATACAATCCAGTGCATAAATTTTATGTAGCATAAAGCACGCATTTGGAAAAATGAAACGGGGGAAGTAGATAACGAAAAGGGCATATAGGAATTCCCCACACAACCTTGCTGAAAAGAAACAATTACACTCGCTGAAAACTGATGAAATGTTCATGTACCTTTATGCTACGCTACACCACTCTGCTTTTGAAATTCTCTAAACAGGCAGTCCATAACTCACCACCTGTCTTTTTATTTTTATTGCTACTGAGGCTCTTTGTAAAACTCTTGCACATTAATAAATTACGGCTGTGTGTGTCATGATAATGGAGAGGCCAGGGCTATCCACTTTTTTGAAAAAAAAATCACCACCCGTAGGAAGTAGGGCAATTATCTACATGGCAGAAACATATACGTACAGAGCTATGACTAACTCCCAAGTCTGTTGAAAGCATAGCCACACAGATAAAACATCAAGTTTCCACAATGAAAGGCTCAAGCATTCGATTACATGATCCCATTAAGGTCACCAAATGACTTAAAAGTGCACACCATCATAAACTAATTAAGTCCACACAATAACATATTATTACTAGGATAAAGATGAGCAGAACCAGCCACGTCGGTTGATCACAAAAGCCTAACAGATTGTATCACCAATGCATAAATTTAATGTAGCATAGAGCACACATTTGGACACATGAATGGAGGAGGTAGATGACCAAATGGGCATATAGAAATTCCCTACACAACCTTGCTGAAAAGGGAAAATTACGCTCACTGAAAATTGATGAAATGCTCATGTACCTTTATGCTACGCTAGACCACTCTGCCTTTGAATTCTCTAAACAGATAGTCCATGACTCACCACCTGTCTTTTTATTTTTATTCCTTCTGAGGCTTGTTTGTAGAACTTTTGCATGTTAATAAATTACAGCTGTAAAAGGCCATGATAATGGAGAGGCCAGGGCTATCCACTTTCTGAAAAAAAAAATCACCACCTGTAGGAAGTAGGGCAATTATCTACATGGCACAAACATATACGTGCAGAGCTATGATTAACTCCCAAGTCAGTTGAAAGCATAGCCACACAGATAAAACATCAAGTTTCCACAATGGAAGGTTTAAACATTCGATTACATGAACCCATTATTGTCACCAAGTGACTTAAAAGTGCACACCATCATATACTAAATAAGTCCACACAATAACATATTAGTAAGATAAAGATGAGCAGAACCCAGGCTTGTTGGTTGACCACAAAAGACTAAAAAAATCCTGCTGGGTTGATCATATAGCTTCAGGAGGAAAAAACCATGTCAGGCCCCACTGACCAGCTTGGCGTTGCGGTACTGCAGGACTCCTTGAAAGTAATGGCATGATCGTCCCATTTCTCACGTTGTATATGCCAGCGTCACGAAGAGGTTCTGCAGAAGACTCTGGACAAGGATAATCGCAGATGAAGTAGATGCAGTCCTCCTGGGATCCACTGCATTCTCCAGCAGGCAGGGACTTTGAGCTTTGCTTTCCAAGAAAGAGAGCATGGCCACCCAAATCACTCACTGTTCTCCACTGACCAGGGGTAGTGCGCAAGTCTGCCTCAAGGACATTAAATCCAACAGTGTGAGAATTCCTAAAACCCTGTGAGTGTGTAAATCTTTGCACCATCAGCAGCCTACCACCACATTCCAGTAAATACTGGCTGAGTCCATAAAGCACCTTCTTAGACAGGTATTGAGGCGTTCCACAATCACCACCAGAGTCAATTACGCATTTCATCTTTGGATAAGTACCAAGGTTCTCACCAAAATCAACGACGAAAAGCTTGAAAAATCCAGATACCACGTACAGCCTTCCATCCAAGAATGCAAGGTCCACTAATGTTGGTGGCTCCCCCAGTGCAGTACGTATACCTCTGAATGAGTAAGTGGTGGCAGGTGGTTGAACGACACAAAGATCAACAGAATAACAATTGCCGATGATCACCGCAGCAACAAGGGACTTGGGTGATGATTCCAGCGGCGAGGGCGCCACTAACTTATAGGAAACTGGATCATCAGTATATTCAGCATGGTTATCTATCTCGCGCTGCCAAACACTTGCAAGATTAGGAAGCTCCAGTGTGCTCTTGGAAAAAGGGTTCAGCAATGAACACGCACCATCGCAGCTTATGAGGAATAGCCTGTTATCAATGGAGCCGTGCCAACGAGCACCATCTGGTAGAGGCATGCGGTGAACCTCACTGCCTGGGATGCTGAGGAAGGTTCCATCGGTGAGGGTGAGCCAAGGGAATGGGAGGGGAAGATTCTGCAACATACTATTAGAGCGCCATGGGTGACAGACTGCTCTCAGACGAACACGGTCAGCTAGGGAATCGAGGCGCTTTAGGACAAGGCCCAGGAGTTCGGTAGGAAGATCTGACCAAGGTCCAAACTGCGCACCCTTCATGATGCAAGTCTGCAATACAGGACATAAGATTAATAGATAGTACAATAAGAAAATTGTAATGCATATGCTTGCTGAACTACTCTAATACCTAAGGCCGTCACAAAGAAATAGAGATGACGAGGAAAATAGCAAAAACAATCTATTAGAGCAGAAACAAACTACTCCATCCGAACATATGCTTCTTTAACTTCAAATCAATTATAAACATCTGCTTCAGATGCAAAAGCATGCAGCAAAGCACCATCTATTTATTTTATTTTGATGGAAGAAAACGCCATTTATTTGTTATGGTAAATAAAGCAAAGCTGACTTAAGATGCATGACTAAAAAAATGATGATCATGTCCTCTGATACCATCAACAGCAGCATAATTCATGATCATGAATATAGTGAACTAACAAGGAATTTTGTTCTTAATTTCTCATGTGGAATTGCCTAGCTTCAGTGAGCTACTCACAGTAGTCCTCTTTTCTTTTAGATGAGAAATCCAGAGAGTGTTCTTTTAAATAAGAAGGTATATGTTGAACAAATAACATTTTATTCATGTATATGGTCAAGCGATTGGAAATTGGAGCTAAGTATGCACATATTACTGAAGATTTATATTTTTCACAACACCAGTATGCAGCTCGGATCAGCAAGAAATAAAAATAAGTTAAGTAGAGCTTCAATCGGGAAAATAGAGGTGCCAATTGTTTCTCAAGAACATGCTGAGGACGATTCAAAAAATAAAAAACATGCTGAGATGAACATCGGAGGCAAGTATTGCAAAACATTTGTAATTTTAGATCGGGTAAAAAAAAACTCTATTAGCAAGATTAGATGAAGTGAAGAAACAATTTCAGATCGACCATCTTTATCAAAAAGAAAAAAATGGTTAGGCGAAGTTGCGATCTGGAACAATAACAAAACGTTAACAACCCACCTACCCCCAATCATGCCCCCGTTAACAGATGCAAACGCATGCAGCAAAGAAGTGCGCATCGGATCCAAGTATCCATACACGTTTGCAGTTTTTAGACCAGAGTCGGACAATACAGATCTACCAAAAGCCCTAACTCGAGATAATGAGATGTACCTTTGAGAACTTAGTGCCCTGGTCGGCGAGAGACGGGGAGGAGTGGAAGCCGCCAGCAGAGGCTTGTGTATCGCCTTGGATTGGACCCTGGCCATGCGTGGGAAGGGGAGAAGCCATGGAGAGTCCTCTGCGAGCAGGGGTTTTGTTTTGGGAACGAAAGGACGGGCCCCCTATATATTCATTCTGAACAGCTGGAGCGACTTTATTGAGCCGTTACTCGTATTGTGCCACGTTTGAGGGACCAATTTGCACACTTCCAAATAAAATAAAAAAATTAACACTTTTTTATTTACATATTACCAAATTCTTGCGAGGCCAAAAATGCAGCAATACTATTATTTTACCACCAATGTGAATTGGCGAACGTTGTAAATATTGGGACAAATCCAAACTTATCGGATGCCGTCCAATCACCATCCCAAGATTGCAATCTGAGGGAACAATTAGTGATCATGGGACCGTTGGCGCTTTAATAGGATCATGATTTATGGGAATTGTATGGGCTTAATGCACCATTTGTACATCTCATTTTAACATTTTTCTATTTACCTATTACTCCCTCCGCCCAAAATTCTTGTCTTAGATTCGTCTGGATATGAATGTATCTAATACTAAAACGTGACTTGATACATCCGTATTTAGACAAATTTAAGACAAAAATTTTAGGACAGAGGGAGTATCATTTTATTGCGTGGCGGTAATAATATTATATTATCATCAATATTAATTGGCCAACGTTTCAAATATTTGGATAGGTCTGAACGTATCGAGTGTTCATATTCCGATTGCAATCTCTACTCTAAAAGGGGAGTTAGTAGCGTCGCCTCACCTCCCAGTAACCCCTCAGAAGCCCGATATAACGCAAGCGAGAGTCATACAAGTGACCTTTAGCTGAAACTCCAGCCAAATTGGCCCATCCCTTTTGATGCGTGCGCCGTTTTCATTTCTCATTTTTTTCTATGTTTCGTTTTTCTGTTTCTTTTTTTCTGCTTCACTTTTTTTATGATCAACCTATTATTTTGTAGTCTGTATACTATCACAATAGACACTTTTCTCAAAAAAATCAAATCAAATCGGCACTTTCCAAAAACAACGCCATGCATTAATTTCTACTCCTAAAGGGGAGTTGGTAGCGTCATCTCACCTCCCACCAACCCCTCGGCAAACCCAATATGAAGCTCGCAGGCGTCATACAGGCATCCTTTCGCTGTAGGTCCAATCAAGTTGGCCCAGCACATTTTCTCCACCCCTTAAGGGAGAGTTGATAGTCACCTCACCTCTCACCAACCCCTCGGCAAACCCGATATGTCGCGTGTGAGCGTCATACAGGTGACCTTTCGCTGAAGCTCCAGCGAAGTTGGCCCGGCACATTTGACGCATATTTTTACATTTCCTTTTTTTTCTTTGTTTCGTTTTGGGTTTCCTATTTTACTGTTTCATTTTTTCACGACCAACCTATTATTTTTTGCTCGGCATAATATCATAATCGACATTTTCCCAAAATAAATCAAACCAAATCGGCACTTTCTCAAAATAATGTCATGCATTAACTCAAGCAAATCTTTACAAAATCTGAACTAAATCCAAACTTTCCTTCCATTCCACTACTCATACCAATCAAATCAAATATTGCAAAAACATCAACTATAATAAAAGTTGGGCCGGCCCATCTCTACTCCTACAGCGAAAGGTCGCCTCACCTCCCACCAACCTCTCGCCAAACCTGATATGACGCTTGCAAGCGTTTTTTTTTTTTGAAGAATCAGTGACAGTGGGAGAGGCTCCCACTGACTTTGTATTACTCACCACATAACAATTACAAGAGTGTTACAATGGGTTTTAGGCCCCCCCGGCCACATGGGGATCAAAATGAAGACTAGCGATCCAAACTTACAATAAAATCAGAAAGAAAAGGATGAACCTTCTCAGGGCAGTTGTGAATCACCAAACCTAACATATGTTTGAACCTAGCCAACCACGCGACCAACGAGTGCGGGATCCCCCTGAAGTGTTGGTTGTTTCTTTCCATCCACAGGCTCCAAGCAGCAAGTAGGAAAATATCCATAAAGAGCGGCCGACGCCAATTCTCTCTCCCGCCATGCAAGATGGCTAACCGATTGGTTCCTCCTGGCCAGGTCAGACCAACCTTACTCCAACATTGTTGGGCAAAAGGGCACTCAAGAAGAGATGTTCTACAGTCTCCTCGGGTGGGTTTTGGCAGAGCATGCAAGCGTAGTTGCCCCCTGCCACAGCAAAGTGTCGTCTCTTCAGCATGTTCCTGGTATTCAAACGATCGACCAAAAGCAGCCATCCAAACATCTTGATCTTGATCGGGCATTTGGATTTCCATAGCCATCCAAAGGCCTCATCAGCTTTCACATGCCTGAAACAGTAGTTGTAGTATTTCTTTGATGAATAACGTCCTAGGTCACAGACCCAAACGTCAGACGAATCGGGTTCTAGGCTGACATGCAAGGACCCTTGCTGGATTTCTCTGACCTCCCCCCTAGCCTGAACTGAAAGGGGTAGATTGAAGATCGTGGTCGGATCAGTGGTCCTGAGAACCTTGGCAATGGAGTCATCCTCATTCAAAGCAAAAGAGAAGGCTCGCGGATGCGTGTCCATCAGTGTGGAGCCAGTATCAGTAAACCAGACGTCTTTCCAAAACAGAGAGCTGCAACCATCTCCGGGGATGACTCTGGCGACCCCTCGGAAGGTTCCATTGAGCCGCATCACGTCCTTCCACCAGAACGAACCCACAGGCTCAGTGGCGTGCGGCACCTTGTTCAGGTAGTAAGCCTCCCATACTAACTGAACCCAGGGCACATCCTCACGGTTGTAGAATTTGTACAAGTACTTTAGAAGGAGGGCAGCATTTTGCAGTTTGATATCGATAACCCCAAGACCGCCACACCGTTTCGGTCGACAGACAAGCTCCCAGGCAGCAAGGGAATTGGCTTTGACCCCATCATCAGAGTTTTTGGCCCAGAGGCAGTATCGACGAAGTTTGTCAAGGTGCTCAACCACTTTAGGGTGCAGTTTGATCGTGCACATTGCATAAAATTAGCATTGAGGTGATCACCGAATTCACCAGCGTCAGCTTGGCCCCCGACGACATGAGTGCTACGGCAGTGGAAGTTTTCCTCTCAACAGAATGCACCAACGGCATGAGATCGAGAACGGTTGGCCTCGTCGTCCCCATGGGGAGACCGAGGTAAGTGAACGGCAGGGAGCCAACGGAGCAGCCGAACACCCCTGCCAACCCGCCAGCATGCGGTTGGTCGACATTAATGGGAATGAGGGTGGATTTATGAAAGTTAATCTTGAGTCCTACCGAGGCCGCATAATCCTCCAAAATAAGTTTCATGCGGGCGGCCTGTGTAGGACACGCTTGCATAATCAGGATTGTGTCGTCAGCGTATTGCACCACTGGGAAATCACCTGCATTCTCACGAGGGATGGGGAGCTCTAGCAGACCATGAGCGTAAGCGTCATTGATCGCAGCTTGGAGCAAATCAGCCGCGATGACAAAGATCAATGGCGAAAGAGGATCACCCTGACGCACGCCACATTTGCATTTGAATTTCCGACCAGGAACACCATTTAAAAGGACCGACGAAACTCCCGAGCCAAAGATCGTTTCCATCCAACCTAGCCACCTGTCATCAAAACCCATGTGTCTCATAATTTCCAACATGGGGGCGTGTTTAATCGTATCAAAGGCTTTGGCGAAATCAAGCTTGAGCAGTATAATCTCCCGCCCAGACGAGTGACATTGATGGATATATTCATACGACCATGCGAGACAATCTTGGATAGTCCGACCCTTAATAAATCCATACTGGTTCCTGTGTATGATTTTTAAAATGACTCTCTGTAGTCGGTTCGCCAAGATCTTAGTAATGATTTTCAGTAGGGTAATGGGTCTGAAATCATTAGTCGTTTCCGGAGTGGAAACTTTAGGGATCAGGGTGATAAACCCCTCACTAATGCTAGTGATGTCAAGACCACCAGCATGGAACGCGTGACAGAGGTCATAAAAATCTGATTTGATGATTTGCCAGCATTTCTTAAGAAAACAGCCATTAAAACCATCCGGGCCGGGGGCTCTGTCATTTGGCATTTCCTTGACAACCAAGCGTTATACAGGTGACCTTTCACTGAAGCTCCAACCAAGTTGGCCTGGCCCATTTGACGTGTGCGCGCATTTTTTTAATGTTTCATTTATTATTTTCTTTGTTTCTGTTTCATTTTTTTCTATGACCAACAGATTATTTTATTATCGACATACTATTAGAATCAGCGCTCCAGAAAAAATCAAACCAAATCGGCACTTTCCTAAAACAAAGTCATGCATTAACTCAATGAAATCAAATCTTAACAAAATCTCAACTAAATCCAAACTTTCCTTGCATTCCACTACTCATACCCAATCAAATCAAATCTTACCAAAACATCAACTATAATCAAAGTTGGGCCAGCCCATTTGACGCGTGTGCGCGTTCTTTTTTTCCTATGTTTCGTTTTTTGATTTCCTTTTTTCTGTTTCATTTTTCTATGACCAAACTTTTTTTGGCATACTATCAGAATCGGCACTTTACTCAAACAAAATCCGACCAAACCGGCACTTTCCCAATACAACGTCATGCATTAACTCAATCAAATCAAATTTTAACAAAATCTCGACTAAATACAAACTTTCCTTGCCTTCCTCTACTCATACCCAAATCAAATGAAATCTTATCAAAACACCAACTATAAAAACTTTCCTTGGTTTCTTCTATCCATACTCAAATTAAATCAAATTAAATCATAACAAAATCTAAAATATGGTGGATGCATGTATTAATAAATCTCTATTGTCCCTACTATTAAAGGATAGTCCATATGCCGTGTTCGTTTCCGCTTCGCATAGTAACACCACCGAAGGGGAAAAACATGTTCCCGCTTGATCCCACCTGTATGCAAATAAAAAGAGTTAAAAAAACAACATTGGGAACCCACACACGCATGCCGACTCCACCCTCAATTCCTTAAGCAGCCTCTCTCCAATCAACACCTTCGGAAATTTCAAAATACTTATCTTGTCATCTCCATGATGTATGTACACTACTCTATAGCAATTGCTTCAGAACTTGGTTTTTTAATACGCTAGAGATATGCATGTAATACTTGCAGTTTTTAACATGATTTGTTTCCAAGGGTGTATTTGTCAAACAGTGTTCCCCCCATGTTCCCCCACTTTGATTAATGCGGGATGACAATTTCAATCATAGTTAGGCTAAATGGAAATTTAGTTTCATATGTTCTCAATGGAGCAACTGGTAATAATATACAAATGATGGACAGTCAATCGCATGCTAAATTACTAGAATATTTACTGCAATCTGGATATCTTGGCCCTACACGATGCCTTCTGGCTCAATGTCTCATGTTGCTTCTGCTTATTTCCCAACTAATTGTCGAAATCTGAGGAAGAGGAGCAATTTTTGGAGGAATAGTAGAAGGTGGGGCACTTGGCGATGGAAACATATCAACACAACATTACAATGGCCAGGTGGTTTCATGGTGTTGTAGAAGGGGAAGAGTGTTCCATGAAATAAGATGGAAAAAATAAAGCGTCCAAATGGTCCTTGATGTTGGAGAAGAGGAAAAAAAGGAAGAGTACTCGAGGAAATAAGTACGAACATAACTAAAGCTGGCAAGGAACGAGGAAGAAGATGTGTTGCTGACGAACACACTGATGTTGACGTGGTGTTGGTTGGGTGTTGGTTGGTTCCAACAAAACGGGTTGGCGAAGAGTCTAGGAATAGGTCACTAGTAGAAAAAGGGCCTATTGTCCCGGTTCGTAAGGGCCTTTTGTCCCGGTTTAGGAACCGGAACTAAAAGGTCGTTACTAATGCCCTAGGCCTTTAGTCCCAGTTCTTCTACGAACCGCGACAGATGGGCCTCCACGTGGCCGGTGCTGCAAGCCCAGGCAGGAGGCCCTTAAGTCCCGGTTGTGGCACCAACCGGGACCAATAGGCATCCACGCGTCAGCTGTTCAGGTGCTAGGGTTTTTGTTTTTTTGAAAGGGGGGTGGATTCGGGTGTTTTGTATGGTTAATTAAGGTGTTTCATATATTGTGTTAGGTAGCTAATTAATTAATAGAGAGAAGTGTCCTCTCTTATCTCCGTGCTTGGTCGACGCTACATACTATAAGTATAGAGAGGCCCTCGACACGCTAGCTAGTAAGAAAATGAAGAAAACCATTAAGTACAGAAGTTCATCATGCATACCGAGAGAAGTGATCGAGCTCTCCTTCTCCGAGAGATTGGTCGAACAACAAGTTTTTGTATTTTCTATCCGACGCTACTGGCTACATACATATATAATATGTAAGATCTCTTACAATCCCCTAGCATTTGAACTCAAGTTCCACATGGTATTCTCCGGCTTTATGGATGACGTGGTCAAGAAAGAATCCCTCCAATTCCTCTTGAATTGCTTTCATGCGATCTTGTGGTAGGAGTTCATTCTGCATCTGCCACGTCTAATTTGAAGAAGGGGGATAATACATATATATGAATGAAACTCAACAGAAATGATGGTGTAATAAAATGTAATTATGAATATTATTGCTTTCACACTTCATATTGTCTTTTATAGTAGCCCCGCTTATCTTTGCAAGTCGCGTTGTAGATGAACTCGCACACGTAGTATCCACAGTAATCATTCCCTTGTTCCTGCAACAAGCACTTTACGAGAAATATAGGTCAATCAAACTGATAATGAAGCATTATAAATGGCATTGATGAAAGTAGCTAGAACGGGAGATGCGCGCAACTAGCTAGCTAGTAGTACTTACTTTCGGGTATGTATATCGCAGCTCCTTCGGCAGTCCCGGAGCTTCTGCGTTGAACTTTTTCAAACCCTGCAAGACAAAGAAAATAATTATTACTTGAGATATCAGGAAATGAACAAAAAGTTGCCGACATGGTGCGATAATGATCGATTGAACTTACTTGTTGAGAATTTTAGTCATATCCGCATAGTTCTCAGGATCTTTTCGTCTCGAGTCTAAGATGATTGCTAGTCCCTGCTCAAGCTTAATCTCTAGGAGAATATAGTGAAAGCTGCGCACGCATGCATAACTCGTCAATTACATTACTATAACCTCGCTGGAGTAATAAGGGAAACTGAATATGCACACGATAGTAACACTCACTCGAAGTTGTAAGGAAAGAGTATTAAATCTTTGTTTTGATTTATTATCAATGATTTGAGCAAGTTGGCCTCGGCATCTTTGGCGCTCTTTTTAACCTAAAATTCATCTATGAGATTTGTGTTAATGAATCCAATATCATACATTTATGCTTTTCTGCACTCTATGATCTTCAATCTGCATAATATATTGAGCATAATTATAAATACATGCAATGAAAGAGCTGAGCTATATATAGAGACATAATGACAGAAGTAGTACTTCCAAACAGTAGCAAGTGACCGTTAATTTATCGAGGGCCTTTTGATTGAAGAACTGGAAGAACTCCTCAAATGGAACATACAACAGATCAATTCCAACGAGGTCGTGCTCCTCTTTAACTCTCAGATATAAAGTATCCGTCCCCCCAGACTCTCTGCAGTTTTTCATGTACCAATCATGGAATCTTCACATCATCGTTGTTAGAGATTTTTCATCTTTGACGTGAGGCTTCCCGTACTCGTATCTGTGTTCGTCCACCTTCAAGAAATCATAATGTACATCGTCGGGCAGGTAATCTCCAAGATTGTTATAACCGGGCACCATCCCCGGATCATTAGCGACGATGTCGCTAGACACATTGAGCTGGGGGCACGATTGGTTCGCTTGTTCGCTGAGCTAGGCAATTTTTCCCAGCTGCTCGTCGTTCTTTTAACCTTTGATCACTTCTAGTACTTCATGACTGCTCCGCTTCAATATATACCTTTTCAGTAACGCGCTCATAGTTCGTTTTCGGCGGAGACTTTGGTGGTTTCCCCAGGGCATCGATAGTGAGCTTTGCTTTCACCGGATCTACCTTCTCCCCCGGAGGTGGATGTCTCTTTGCTTTCACCCCTTCATATAAGTCCTTCACTTCTTTTTCCACGATCTTCTTGTTTTCTTCCAAGGTCCTCTCGTACGGTAACTTCTCTAGAGGCTTGAGAGGTGGACCGTATCTGTATTGCCTCCCGCCTCTGGCTGTACTGCTAGAAGCCAGAGCAGACGGAGCGGCTGCGGCTGTCTTCTTTAGTGCTTGCTTATGAGGCGGAGGAGAAGGACTACGACACGCCGGAGTAGACAGGGCGGCGGCGGGTGGCTGCTCGGGCGCGCCGTCGCAGGCGGAGAAGGAGGCGGAGTGCCGCCACGCGCCGGAGAAGGAGGCTGAGTGCCCTGATCACTCGCCGGAGGAGGAGGCCGTGCAGGAGGCGGAGTGTCCTGACTCGCCGGAGGAGGAGGAGGAAGAGGAGGAGGCGGACACATCCAGTTCGGAAGGTTGATGAGCTCCTTCCGCCATAGGCATGGAGTCTTCGGACAAGAACCCAGCCGAGTCTCCCCGTCACCCGTAGGGTGGTCAAGTTGGAGGTCCTCAGATCCTTCTGTGATTTCATCCACCATCACCCTAGCATATCCTTCTGGAATCGGCTGGCAGTGAAAAGTTGCGCCAGGTTCAGGATGTGCAACAGAGCCAACAGCCACCTTGACTTTCAATTCTATCCACTGTGTCATAAGGTGGCAATGCTGAGACTCCGTGATAGCATCCACGGGTAGCTAGCAGGAGCCGTGAAGACAGGCTCCTGAAGCAGCTCCGTGGAAGCCACGCTGCTTCTCCGCTGAGATGGCGGGGTAGCTTCGGGTGTAGCTTCGGCAGGTCGCGGGCTGCGAACTGCGTCTTGTTCCTCTAGCGCTTGTACCCTTGCGTGCAGCGCCTGTAGTTGGGTCAAATCCTTTTTCTTCTTCCTCTCCTGGCGTTTGTAACCGCCTGCGTCGGGAAATCCAGTCTTCCACGAAAGGGAGCCTGGCATGCCTCATGTCCGTCTGGGGTGCTCAGGATTCCCGAGGGCCTCTATGAGCTCGTCGTTCTCTCTGTCCGGAACAAACGTCCCTTGCTACGCTTTTTCGATATACTGCTGAAGCTTCTCGATGGGTGTGTTCGGCTGCTCGTTGGTCCAAACGCACTTCCCTATTACAAGGTCCAATTTACCCCCAACCCCGAAGAACCAAGTCCTGCAACGGTCTTGCCAGCGTCACGTCTCTGGTTCGATCCCTTTATCAATGAGGTCATTCTCAGCCTTGTCCCACAACGGCCGGGATTCCAGGTAGCCACCTGACCCTGTGCGATGGTGATGCTTCTTCTTTGCAGCATTTTTCTTGTTTGTCGCTGACATCTTCGCTGCTCTCTCAGATTTCTTTTTGGTGACAAATGCGGGCCACTGATCTTTGATCTTCTCAAATCGGCTGATGAATTCTGGAGTCTTGTCTTGGTCGACAAACGATGATTTCAGCTCATTCTTCCACCTCCTGAATAGCTCAACCGTCTTCTTAAGAGCATAAGCCTTTATCATTTGCTTTTTAACTGGATTCTCCGGATCCTCCTCTGGCAGGAAGGCGAAATTTTCCTGTAGCACGGTCCAAAGATCAGCTTTCTGCCTATCGCTGACATAAGACACCTGAGAGTCTTTGTCCTTAGGCTTCAACCATTGCTCGATGCTGATAGGGATCATGTCCCTAACTAGAACCCCGCACTGAGCATTAAATTTTTGCTTGGTCCGGAGGGGTTCAATCGGTTGGCCAGCGCGATCAATTTCGATGATCGTGTACCTTTCATCCGCGCGCAACTTTCTCTTCGGGCCTCGTCTCGTTAACGAAGTGTTGCTCGATCCGGAGGGCTAGAAAAGAAGAAAAAGAAGAGAGTTAATATGTGTACATACCAAAAACAATTAAATCATCAATTAGCTATAGTCAGCAAATGCTTAATTAATTAATATATATACCTGGCCGGACTCCGTTCGGTCACCGGAGCCGTCATCACGGTGTCCTTCCTCCTCCAATCGGTCACCGGAGCTGTCATCACGGTGTCCTTCCTCCTCCATTGTTTGATCATCGTGGTAGCCTGCTTCTTCATCCTGTCTTTCCAGACCATCGGTGCATGTGTCGTTGAGAAACGACAAGACGGCATCACTTCCGTGTGCGATTATCTCCCCCAACACCGCTTCTTTTGCTTCATCTGGGGGTGCGGATCCATAGTTTTTGCAAATATTTACAACATGGCAATTATTATTCAAACATGACAGATGGATATATTAGTGGCAAACATAGAACTAGCTAGCTAAGTACAATAAGGAATCATATTAGTGGCCTGGCCTCGACGCTTCAAGGGTTTGGGGTGGCCTCAACAAAGCTTCAAGGGTTCGGGGTGGCCTCGACGACAACGCTCTTTTAACTTGGTAAATTTGAGTGGCCTCAAGAGAGTTTGTCGATCGGGTAGGGGCGCGGCGGGAGGGGGTAGGAGACCGACATTGTTTTTTTCTAGGGTTTGGGCGTCCTCGAGAGTTTTGGTCGAGCGAGAGGGTCGGCGGGCGCTCCGGACGTCCCCCTCACTTTAACAAAGAACTACCTTAAAAAAAGACTTGCTTCGCCACAGGTGCTCGATCGGTGCGACGTGGACTCGGTGGAAACACTTTATGAAAATGCGGTGGTGGCCGGGCCGGGCAGTTTTCTTTTCCTTCTTCAATTTTTCCTTTGTTTTTTCTTATATGTTTGTTTTCGTTTTCATTCTACATTTTCGTACATATGAAAAAAATGAAGTTTCTATAGAAAAGTGCACAATTTTTATGAACAAATTACAACATCTAAATTAACTATACATCTAAATAAATATAACTATACATCTGAAATTTTCCTAATCTTAAAACTAAACTAAACATAAACTAAAATAATCTAAAAACATGTAAAAACATCTAAAAACAGCATCTAAAAACATCTAAAAAACATCTAAAAACATCTAAAAATCTAATAGCTAGCACGGCGCAGGGGCGGAGGGGCATGGCGGAGGGGCCGCGCCAAGGGAAGGGTAGGGCGCTGGGGCGCGGACAGGGGGGCGGAGCAGGCTGGTGCTCACAGGGGGGCAGGCACGGGCGGCGCGGCGGGGCCGGGGCGCGCGAGGGTCGACGCCGTCGTCGGGCAGAGGGCGCCAGCGGCGGCGGCGGCGACGTTGAGCAGCCTAACGGCGTCGATGGCGGCGGCGACGGCGACGTCGAGCAGCCTGACAGCGTCGGTGGCGGCGGCGACGACTAGGTGGAGCAGTGGCGTCGGGCGGTGACGGCGAGGAGCAGCAGGGGCGTCGGGGGAAGAAGTGATGGATTTGGTCGAAACTGCTAAGTGTTTTCTTATATACCCAGGGCATTGGCACCGGTTCGTGGCACCAACCGGGACCAATGCCCAGAGGCCTTTGGTCCCGGTTGGTGGCACAAACCGGGACTAAAGGGGGGCATTGGTCCCGGTTGGTGCCACGAACCGGTACCGATGTACCCCTTTAGTCCCGGTTGGTGCCACCAACAGGGACCAAAGGACTTGCACAGTGGGGTGGTGGTGGGAGTTTTGTCCCACATCGCTAGTTGAGAGGGGCGCGCAGAGGTTTATAAGACCCACTGTCGTACCCCTCTCGAGCTCCACTCCATTGCAGGCTTACAGGCCTAATTGTGACTGCTATGCATGATGGGCCTATTGGGCCTTCTGCGGGCCTGAATCCTGTCCCATGGATGGGTTTCTAGTCGTATTCAAGTCGTGGTGGCCCAGTAGGTGGCAAATTTTTTTATTTTTTTCCAGTTTTTTTTTTCTTTTTTGTTTTATTTTTTGTTTTGTTTCTACTTACAACAAAATATTATTTATTTTATTTTATTTTGTTTCTAATTACTTATTTATTTTATTTTATGATAATTCTTTTTGCTATTAAAGTTTCTAACAAAAAAGTTCTTTATGAAAATTCTTTTTGCTTTTAATGATGTTGAACAGAAAATACTTTGATAATTTTAGTTACATCAATTTTATATAATTTTAGTTTAATAAATTTTAGAGGTTGCATATAATGTTTTGAACAGAAAATACTTTGATAATTTTAGTTTCATAAATTTTATTTATGTTATTAAAGTTTATTTTATTTTATTTTATTTTTGTTTCTACTTATATATTTTGTTAAAGTTTATATTATTTTGTTTCAAATTGCTGACTTATTTTATTTTATGATAATTCTTTTTGCTATTAAATTTTCATGCATTTACTGTTTTTTCCAGCTATAAGACCCTGAAATTAAAAAGCATTTTAAATGAACTCTGAAAAGGTTAAAAGTTGGCATGGTATCATCATTTCACCCACAAAGCATGTGCAATAAAGTAGAGAGTGTTACGGCAAAAACTGGATGCACTTCGTGTACAAACGGACAATCTCTTTCAAGTATCGTGGTTTCATACGAAACTCGTCTGCATTACAAAGGGATTTCATTTTTTTGAACTTATTTGAACTCCATAGTTTTTCTGTGTTCAAAATGCACCATTCAAAGCCACATCATCAATTTTGAACCCTTTCTGACTTCATTTGTTATTTTTCATGCATTTACTGATTTTTTTCAGCTATAAGACACTGAAATTGAAAAGCACTACAAATGAACTCTGAAAAGGTTAAAAGTTGGCATGGTATCATCATTTCACCCACGTAGCACGTGCAAGAAAGTAGAGAGGCTTACAGCAAAAACTGGATGCACTTCGTGTACAAAACGGACAATCTCTTTCGAAGTATCAGGGTTTCATACGGAAACTCGTCTGTTACAAAGGGATTTCATTTTTTTGAACTTATTTGAACTCCATAGTTTTTATGTGTTCAAAATGCACCATTCAAAGCCACATCAATATTTTCAACCTTTTCTGACTTCATTTGTTATTTTTCATGTATTTACAGATTTTTTCAGCTATAAGACCCTGAAATTGAAAATCCCTACAAATGAACTCTAAAAAGGTTGAAAGTTGGCATGGTATCATCATTTCACCCACATAGCATTTGCAAGAAAGTAGAGAGGCTTACGGCAAAAACTGGATGCACTTCGTGTACAAAACGGGCAATCTCTTTCGAAGTATCAGGGTTTCATACGGGAACTCGTCTGTTACAAAGGGATTTCATTTTTTTGAACTTATTTGAACTCAATAGTTTTTCTGTGTTCAAAATTAACCATTCAAAGCCACATCATCAATTTTCAACCCTTTCTGACTTCATTTATTATTTTTCATGCATTTACTAAGTTTTTTCACCTATAAGACCCTGAAATTGAAAAGCACTACAAATGAACTCTGAAAAAGTTGAAAGTTGGCATGGTATCATCATTTCACCCACATAGCATGTGCAAGAAAGTAGAGAGGCTTGCTGTAGCGACCTGACCCAAAATCGGTCAAATCTCTGTGTCTGTACCATCCCAAGATCATGCTGGTACTCACAGTACATCGATAAAGTAATCAAAGTTCAATCACACCTGAATATCATTAAACGATTCTCATATAGAGTTTTTATTACAAGGGAATAAATTCGGCCCAAGGCCAACTCATGAGAAACAAACTACTAATGCTGCGGAAGCGTCGAAGGTAAAGCGAGTCCATCCGACTCCAAGGGCAATCGCCAAGCGCGAGCGTAGCCTCACTCTGATCGAATATATCTCGCAACATAATACGTTGCAGCCATGTAGGTCAGCTTTTGGAATAAGCTGGCAAGTCATGAAGAATAACAATAATAAAGTTACTAACACTATATGCATTTTGGCTGTGGAGCTCTAAGTTTCATCATTTTGCTAAAAGCAAATTTTATCCTACTACAAAGGACTTGCTTGCAAATTACTACAATTGTTGGTAGTTATTGAGATGGTTCCGCCAACCAATATCTCATTCCCAAATTATTAAGTCATAAAACCCTCAAATTAATTCATTAGTTTTAGTGTTGAGATATCCGAATACTTCCAAGTTCCAGAGGCTCAAATGTCCGTAATCGGGACACGGCTAATCGATTAGATCTTTAACTCTGCAGAGGGTTGCGACTTTCCCGCAAGAATCATTCCTCCTTTAAAGTCTTCGCACTTCATGGTGTTTGAAGACGGACGAATGAAACAGGGTCTTCCAAAGAGTTCTTCCGCTACTGCCGTACCCATCCAATCCTACCGTTCTTCTACTTCTCGTAGTACCGCCCAGCCAGCGTCACTACTAGGGTCAACCCAGCCAGAGCCCATAATGGCTTGCGGCTGCATGTAAGCTTCCGGTCATGGGGCATTCATCCTTCTCTTCGTGGCTGGGTGAAGCTTTCCGCAAGATGTCATGGCACTTCTCCATGCATCCCGCCACCACTGGTTCTCCAAGGTGCCCGCCAACCGCCCTCCACCCAAAGAGTGATTTTCCAAGTCCATCTTGATCATTGTAGTTCATGGGGTTGTCATCATCATTGACTCTCACATCTTGCTTATGAATTTCACTCAACCCAAAACCCGCTCTACGAGCATAGCAAAGTAACTACTACGCCCCGGGTCATGGTAACAAGGATTGGTTCATCCTACCACATGATACTACTCAAGTTTAATGACTTCAAGAATTCACTACTGCATGCATGGTGGGTGGTGACAATTACTAATGCACAAAAACATAGGTATAGGAATAACATGATCAAAACTTGCCTTGCTGATGATCCTCGAAGCTAAAGAGTCGAGTAGCAAGCTTCACACTCGAAACTCTACCGAGACAAACAATTTCACAATAAGCATATAGCAATAGGATCACATAACACAACATAACAAAAGTAACATAACACAACAAAACAACCAAAACCAAATCCAAAGGAAAACTCAAAGAAAAACCACTCAAAGTTTTCCTACTTCAAACAATAACTAAAATAGTTTTTATATAATAAAATTTTCTTAACATAACCTAATCATGGTTTTAGGTTAACTTAACAGAAAAGGATTCACTAAGCAACTAGGAGCAAAAGGAATTAATTAAAAGCTATTATAAAACTCATTTTAGGCCTAATCCAATTTCTATTAAGAAAATAAATTAAAACTTTTATTAATTATAAATAAAAGTTCATCTTATAAAGTGACAGAAACTATCCTAGAATAATCAATCACATGTTAAAAATAAATTTATTTACTACTTAAATTAATAAGAAAACAGATCTAGCTAATTAATTAGGATTAATAAGATTCTGCTTAAAAATAATTATTTATTAATCCTAAAATACCCAAGTTAATTTCTATGGTTTGGCAATGTTAAAATAAAGTTGTGACAAAAGAATCATCTAAAATAATTTTTTAACTAAAGTTATAGCAGATTTACTATTCTGACTAAAACTAAATTAAAGCAATTTTAATTATTTTTAACATAGCTAAATATATATTCTACAGAAACTACATAAAATTTGAAACCCAAAAAAAGAATCATCTAAAATAATAAACAGAATAAAAGATATCAATTTTTAAAAGAAACTATTCTGCTAAAACAGAAAATCAAAATAAAAGAAAAAGCCTAATGGGCCTAAACTGTAATCAAGGCCAAATAGCCTAACGGGCCTAGTGGTTTTTAACTAAAACGGCCAGTCTAAAATAAATAGACCTAACCTAATAAACCGGAAAGAACCGGCCGGTCTTTTTATAAAAAGATACCCCTTCGGGGGTTCTAATCGTGGCCGTCCGTTTGAGATCGGACGGGGGAGGGTGTTCTCGGTGGCTTACCGGAGTCCGGTGACGGCGGCGGCGGCGGCGAGAGTGCGTCGAGGCTTCCGGGCGTCGGGGAGCTCGACGGAGTGGCTGTCTTGGTCTTGGAAGCTCGGTGAGGGTTCTGTGGCGCTGGGGTGGCCGGGAGGGCTGGGCGCCGACGGCGGCGACTTTGGCGGCGGGGAGCTGGGCTCCGGCGTGCTCGGAGAGAGAGGGAGAGGGCTCCGCGAGGCTAGGGGGGAATGGGGTGGGAGGGGTCGGCTTTATAGCCAGGGCCTCGGCGGCTGGGAGGCGATCGGGCGATCGAATCCGGATCCTTCGATCCGCGATCTCCGGCAAAGGGCGATGCGTGGGCGGGGAAGAAGATGGGGGCCCTGGTCGAGAGAGAGAGAGAGGGGCGAGGCGATCGGGTGGCCGAGGCCTGGGGTTTCAGGCGAGGGGGGCTGGCTGGCTCACTGGCGGCTGGCTGGCTGGGCTATTAGCTAGGGGGCGGCCGGGCGGGGGCCAGTGGTGGTCTGCGGCAGGCTAGGCTGGGCTGGCCTAGCTGGCGCCTGGGGTTTTTCTTTTAAAATTTTATTTTTTAATAAAACAAAACTGAAATAAAACAATAACTATAAATATTTTATATAGGGTATATATATACCAAAATGATCAGGGGAATATTCCCTTTCATTTGAACATTTTTCCAAAGGCAAAATCCAAACTTTATAAAAATCCATTTTTTTTCAAATTCAAATAAAATTCAGATTTGAATCCAAATCTTTTGGCATTCTTTCCTCTGATATTTTTGGAGTGTCATGTTTGCTCCTCTCATACTTTTGATCAAGTATTTATCAGGCTTAGTTTTTGAAATGATTCCTACTTGCCAAAGTTTGAAATTCAAATTCAAAACTAAAAATTCTCTGAAACTTCAAATGGCATTCAAATTCAAACAGGATGCATAGGATGCTTAGCTATAATTGTAAAACATTCCAAATAGGAAATTTGGGATGTTACAAACCTACCCACCTTAAGATGAATCTCGCCCTCGAGATTCGGGTTGGCTAGCAATAGGTGCGGGTGATCTCAAGAAGGTCTTCTTCGCGCCCCGGTGGCTTCTTCCTCGGTGTGGTGACTCCACAGACCTTGCAAAATTTGATGACTTTGCTGCGGGTGACTCGCTTGCAGTCTCAAGAATTCAGATGGGTTTCTCCTTGTAAGTCGATCACCGCAAGCTGTATGGCCTCTAGGGGCACTTTGTCTCTCAACGGAACATCGCCATGTCGGCATGACACTTCTTCACCGAGAAACATGGAAGACATCATGAACTCCGCACAATCCTTCCGCAATTCCAACTTGTATGCAACCTCTCCACGACGCTCGAGGATTTTGTAGGGCCAATGAATCGGGTGCTAACTTTCCTTGACACCAAACCTCTTGATTCCACGAAGTGGAGACACACGAAGATATGCTCGGTCTCCCACTTCGTAAGTCACTTCCTTGCGCCATCGTCGGCATAACTCTTCTGTCTCGACCGTGCTATCTTGAGCCTGTCTCGAATCAGCTTGACTTTCTTCGAATCCTTGATAAGATCGGAACCGAAAAGTGATCGATCTCCAACACTATCCCACAGCAATGGTGTTCTCGCACCTCCTTCCGTGATAGAGCTTCGAAGGGCCATCTTCGATCGGATTGATAACTGTTGTTGTAAGAGAACTCTGCGTATGGCAAATTATCATCCCAGCTAGACCCATAGTCTAGCACACAAGCTCTCAACATGTCCTCCGAATCTGATTGACTCTCTCGGTCCGTCCATCTGCTCATGGATGAAAAGCTGTATCAATTCCAGCCTCGCACTCCAAAGTTTCATGCAATCGCTTCCAACTTTGAGGTAAACTGTGTTCCTCTATCGACACGATTTTCCTCGAAACTCCATGCGCACATACGATCCTGGTCATGTATATCTTGGCCAACTTGGCACTGGTATAGGTAGTCTTCACGGAATGAAGTGAGCTACCTTGGTCAAACGATCAACCACTACCCAGATAGAATCATAACCTGAACGTGTCCCGGTAATCCCGTGATGAAATCCATACCAAGTTTCTCCCATTTCCAATCGGAATCGGCAAAGGTTGAAGTAACCCTGCTGGCTTCGATGTTCTGCCTTTACACGTTGACAAACATCGATATCGCTACGCACTCGCAATATCCTTCTTCATACCTGTCCACCAGAAACTTTGCTTCAAATCCAGGTACATCTTGGTGTTGCCGGGTTGAATCGAGTACGGTGAATCATGAGCCTCCTGAAGAATTAGCTTCCTGAGCTCGGGATCATTGGGCACATAAATACGATCCTCAAACAATATAGTTCCATGTTCATCCTTACGGAATCCTTTAGCTTTTCCTTCATCCATCTTTTGCTTAATCTCATCAATTTCCTTGTCCGACTTCTGGGCTTCACGAATCCTTTCGGTCAAGGTGGACTGAACTTCCAGAGTTGCAACAAATCCTTTCGGAACTATCTCCAGTCGGAGATCTCTGAGGTCATCGACTAACTCCTGGGGTAATCCTCCTGCTGTAAGAGTATTCACATAACTCTTACGGCTCAAAGCATCTGCTACAACATTAGCTTTACCTGGGTGGTAATGCAATCTCATGTCATAGTCCTTTATCAACTCTAGCCATCTCCTCTGCCTGAGGTTCAATTCCTTCTGCGTGAAAATATATTTCAAGCTCTTGTGATCTGTGTAAACATCACAACGGTTTCCGATGAGGAAATGTCTCCAGGTCTTGAGTGCATGCACTACGGCTGCTAACTCCAAATCATGTGTGGCATAATTCATCTCATGAGGTCGAGCTGTCCGGAGGCATAAGCTACAACTTTACCTTCCTGCATGAGTACTCCTCCGAGTCCTTGAGAGAAGCGCCACAATAAACCTGGTATTCCTTGTGTATGTCCGCAAAATCAATATCGGGCTGTGACCAACCGCTTTCTTCAATTCCTGAATACTGGCTTCACATTCCTCGTCCAAACATACTTGGCTTCCTTCTTCAATAGCTCAGTCATGGGCTTGGCAATCTTCGAGAAGTTCTCAATGAACCTCCGATAATATCCTGCGAGTCCGAGAAAACTGCGGATCTCCTTGACTGTGGTGGGTGACTGCCAATCGGTGACTGATTCAACCTTTGCGGGATCAACTGCTATTCCTTCTCCTGAAATAACATGTCCGAGGAATCCAACTTCCTTCAACCAAAATTCACATTTGCTGAACTTGGCATACAACTGATGTTCTCAAGTTTCTCCGAACTAGACGTAAATGTTCCTTATGCTCTTCCTCGCTCTTGGAGAAAATCAGTATATCATCGATGAACACCACGACAAACTTGTCCAGATATTCCATGAATACCTTGTTCATCAAGTTCATGAAGTATGCAGGAGCATTAGTCAATCCAAATGACATGACGGTATACTCATATAAACCATACCGTAGTGAATGCTGTTTTGGGTATATCCTTTCACGGATCTTCAATCGATGATACCCGATCAAGATCGATCTTAGAGAATACCTTGGCTCCAACAAGCTGATCAAACAGATCATTAATCATAGGCAGAGGGTACTTGTTCTTGATGGTTACTTCGCTCAATGCACGATAATCCACAACCATCCTCAAGCTTCCATCCTTCTTCTCTACCAAAAGAACTGGGCTCCCCAAGGTGATGAGCTTGGGCGAATATATCCTTTCTCCAATAACTCATTAATTTGATCCTTGATCTCTTTCAACTCATTCGTGGCATCCGATAAGGTCTCTTGGATATTGGGGCTGTGCCGGGCAATAGCTCAATCGAAACTCAATGTCCCCGTCCGTGGCATTCCTGGTAATTCCTCCGGAAACACATCGGGAAAATCTTGCACTACTGGCACTTCTTCCTGAACAACTCTCGTGAGGGAATGCACCTGATTCTTCATCTGGCTATGCCTGGCTACATACTTGATCCTCTTCTACTCCGGGTGGTGAGCGAGAATAGACTTGCGGGCACAATCAATGTTCCTTCAAACTTTGACAACCAATCCATGCCTAGGATTACATCCAAGGTCTGGGTTTCCAACACTATGAGGTCCACGGAAATTTATGATTCCCGATGTTGAGGGTTGCATGACAGCCTCGCCGCCATCATTTCTCCTCCCGCTGAACCGACGCCAAGGGGGCTTCTAAGGGTTCTAGTGGGCAACCCGCATTTTTCCACAACTACCCTTGATATGAATGAATGCGCTGCACCGAATCAAAGAGTACCAAAACTGAACGTGAATTCAATAAAACTTACCAACCACGGTGTCCGGCTGATCATAGACGCCCTCCACGCCGATGTGGTTCACCCGAGCACGAGGGAACGGATTGGGCTTCTTTGCTGAGCCTCCATTGCCATTACCATTCCTCCGCTTGGCCTCCGGCAGTCGGTGGCATAGTGCCCCGTCTTCCGCACTTGAAGCGGTGATGTGGCTGAGATCCTTCTGAGCCGGGCAGAACGGTGCTGATTGCCATTACCATTGCCATTGCCATTGCCATGGCCTGAATTGTTGTCCTGGCTGCGGTTGTTCCCATTTCCTCCATGGTTATGACCTCCATGGTTATGATGGGTGTGCCTCCCGAGTATGGTGCATAGCGGGCTTCGCTGAGCTCCCGAGTTGTGCTTCCCTGGCTGTACTTCCGCTATGCGGCTTTCTATCTGCTGCTGCTTGCCTTCAAGAATGGTGGCCTTGTCTACCAGCTCCCGGTAGTTGTTGAAAGTAGCCACAATAAGCTGCATGCTCAGTTCATCATTGAGTCCCTCAAGGAACTTCTCCTGCTTGGCGCATCTGTGGCCACATCATCGGGGCATAGCGAGCGAGCTTGCTGAATTCATCCACGTCTTCGTGCCACAAGACGGTTCCCCGGTGCAAGTTGCGAACTCACGCTTCTTCGCACTCATGGCTCCAGCTGAGACATGAGCGGTGCGGAAGGCCTGCTGGAATTGATCCCAGGTGATGGCACCAATGGGAAAAGTGGCGGTGTAATTCTCCCACCAAGAAGCTGCAGGTCCATCCAGTTGATGCGCGGCAAAGCGCACCTTCTCAGCATCAGTGCATCCAACAGTGATTAGCTCTCTTCCGACTTTGCGGAGCCAATCATCAGCACCAATCGGCTCAGTGCTACTAGAGAACACTGGCGGATTCAACCTCAGAAATCGAGTCAAGTTGTCCACAGTGGGTGGTGGCGGTGGGTTGTTGGTGTTGTTGTTCTGATTCTGAATAAGTAGCTGCATCAGTGCATTCTGCTGCTGGAGCAGCTGGGTGAGCTCCGCGGAAAGCAAAGGTCACGCCTCGGAGGCATCCGTGTTTTGGAGTGGATGAGAAGATTAGAATAGAACAATGGTCTATGAGAATAACACTACCCATATGAATGCACAATCATAACACACCAATCATTTATTCGTTCCACTCAAACATGGTTCAAACTCGATTACAAAAGCTCATGACTAATCGAAGGGAAAACATCGGCCTAACTGATCGACGAAAAAGTAAAAGATAACATGGTGGTCGACTAAAAAGTCTTCATCAGTGGCGCCTCCTCTTGGGGTTTCCTTCAGTGGTACTCCCTTCAAAATCCTGATCATTACTCACGAGGGGTCCACTGTCTCCACTCGGATAAAGGTCCTCTCCCAAGTCCATCTTTTCCTCTATCGCGGCAAGCTTCATCTTCAGGTCGTCGACTATCTCCATGAAGTCCGTGATTTCTTCCTCATGGCCAAGGAAGTCTGCGCGTGCCTTCTCCTCCAGTTCCAGTTCACGGAACAAGAGCTTCCGGTGTGTCTTCGAGTTACGGCGAGTCTGAATCTCCCGCTTCCTGAGAAGACACTCCAAGTCCTGGATGTAAGAGAGAGTGGAATCATCCTCCACGGTACGGATGATATCTCCATTCCTTGCCCTGCGAGAAACCATGGCGAGGTCTGAGTGATCGAGCTCGGCCCTGTACTCCTCTCGAAGATGTCCAAGTGCTCGATAGATCGCCACGCCCCTTCCGATGATCCAGCTTGAACTCGTGAACTCAAAGTCAATCGGCTCCGTGTGTCCTCCGAAGGTTCTCCCTGGATATGCACCTCAATCCAGTAGCGGTGTCCGCTGGAAGTGCATTAGTGGGTTGCCCGTGATCGAGGGTAGAGCTATCTTCAGCTGCTTCACCATCTGGACCAGCTTTCTTCGAAGGGCATCGCCTCATCGGGCTGGCGTAACTCCGTAGCAAACTGGGTGAACTCGACGGCCATCTAGAATGTTGCAAATGGGAGAAGAGTCAGAATTGAACAGGGGAGAATTATGGAATGAAAAGGATTCAAAGTAAATGGTCTCTTCCTATGGCTTTCCGATCCTAGGGGTTACGATCCTACGGTCAGCGTGTGCTCTGATACCATCTCTGTAGCGACCTGACCCAAAATCGGTCAAATCTCGTGTCTGTACCATCCCAAGATCATGCTGGTACTCACAAAGACATCGATAAAGTAATCAAAGTTCAATCACACCTGAATATCATTAAACGATTCTCATATAGAGTTTTTATTACAAGGGAATAAATTCGGCCCAAGGCCAACTCATGAGAAACAAACTACTAATGCTGCGGAAGCGTCGAAGGTAAAGCGAGTCCATCCGACTCCAAAGGCAATCGCCAAGCGCGGAGCGTAGCCTCACTCCTGATCGGAATATATCTCTGCAACATAATACGTTGCAGCCATGTAGGTCAGCTTTTGGAATAAGCTGGCAAGTCATGAAGAATAACAATAATAAAGTTACTAACACTATATGCATTTTGGCTGTGGAGCTCTAAGTTTCATCATTTTGCGAAAAGCAAATTTTATCCTACTACAGTGGACTTGCTTGCAAATTACTACAATTGTTGGTAGTTATTGAGATGGTTCCGCCAACCAATATCTCATTCCCAAATTATTAAGTCATAAAACCCTCAAATTAATTCATTAGTTTTAGTGTTGAGATATCCGAATACTTCCAAGTTCCAGAGGCTCAAATGTCCGTGAATCGGGACACGGCTAATCGATTAGATCTTTAACTCTGCAGAGGGTTGCGACTTTCCCATAAGAATCATTCCTCCATTAAAGTCTTCGCACTTCATGGTGTTTGAAGACGGGACGAATGAAACAGGGTCTTCCAAAGAGTTCTTCTGGCTACTGCCGGTACCCATCCAATCCTACCGTTCTTCTACTTCTCGTAGTACCGTCCAGCCAGCGTCACTACTAGGGTCAACCCAGCCAGAGCCCATAATGGCTTGCGGCTGCACAGGTAAGCTTCCGGTCATGGGGCATCCATCCTTCTCTTCGTGGCTGGGTGAAGCTTTCCGCAAGATGTCATGGCACTTCTCCATGCATCCCGGCCACCACTGGTTCTCCAGGTGCCCACAAACCGCCCTCCACCCAGAGTGATTTTCCAAGTCCATCTTGATCATTGTAGTTCATGGGGTTGTCATCATCATTGACTCTCACATCTTGCTTATGAATTTCACTCAACCCAAAACCCGCCTCACGAGCATAGCAAAGTAACTACTACGTCCCGGGGTCATGGTAACAAGGGATTGATTCATCCTACCACATGATACTACTCAAGTTTAATGACTTCAAGAATTCACTACTGCATGCATGGTGGGGTGGTGACAATTACTAATGCACAAAAACATAGGTATAGGAATAACATGATCAAAACTTGCCTTGCTTGATGATCCTCGAAGCTAAAGAGTCGAGTAGCAAGCTTCAGACTCGAAACTCTACCGAGACAAACAATTTCACAATAAGCATATAGCAATAGGATCACATAACACAACATAACAAAAGTAACATAACACAACAAAACAACCAAAACCAAATCCAAAGGAAAACTCAAAGAAAAACCACTCAAAGTTTTCCTACTTCAAACAATAACTAAAATAGTTTTATATAATAAAATTTTCTTAACATAACCTAATCATGGTTTTAGGTTAACTTAACAGAAAAGGATTCACTAAGCAACTAGGAGCAAAAGGAATTAATTAAAAGCTATGATAAAACTCATTTTAGGCCTAATCCAATTTCTATTAAGAAAATAAATTAGAACTTTTATTAATTATAAATAAAAGTTCATCTTATAAAGTGACAGAAACTATCCTAGAATAATCAATCACATGTTAAAAATAAATTTATTTACTACTTAAATTAATAAGAAAACAGCATCTAGCTAATTAATTAGGATTAATAAGATTCTGCTTAAAACTAATTATTTATTAATCCTAAAATACCCAAGTTAATTTCTATGGGTTGGCAATGTTAAAATAAAGTTGTGACAAAAAGAATCATCTAAAATAAGTTTTTTAACTAATGTTATAGCAGATTTACTATTCTGACTAAAACTAAATTAAAGCAATTTTAATTATTTTTAACATAGCTAAATATATATTCTACAGAAACTACATAAAATTTCCAACCCAACAAAAAAAGAATCATCTAAAAATAATAAACAGAATAAAAGATATCAATTTTTCAAAACATAAACTATTCTGCTAAAATAGAAAATCAAAAATAAAAGAAAAAGCCTAATGGGCCTAAACTGTGCACTGGGCGTCAAATAGCCTAACGGGCCTAGTGGTTTTTAACTAAAAAGGCCAGGCTAAAATAAATAAACCTAACCTAATAAACCGGAAAGAACCGGCCGGTCTTTTTATAAAAAGATACCCCTTCGGGGGTTCTAATCGTGGCCGTCCGTTTGAGATCGGACGGGGGAGGGTGTTCCCGATGGCTTACCGTAGTCCGGCGACGGCGGCGGCGGCGGCGAGAGAGCGTCGAGGCTTCCGGGCGTCGGGGAGCTCGACGGAGTGGTCGTGCGGGTGCGGGGAAGCTCGGTGAGGGTTCCGTGGCGCTGGGGTGGCTGGGAGGGCTGGGCGTCGACGGCGGCGACTTTGGCGGCGGGGGGAGCTTCGGGTCTCTGGCGTGCTCGGGAGAGAGAGGGAGGGGCTCCGCGAGGCTAGGGGGGAATGGGGTGCGGAGGGGTCGGCTTTTATAGCCAGGGCCTCGGGCGGCTTCGGGGAGGCGATCGGGGGCGATCGGAATCCCGGATCCTTCGATCCGCGATCTCAGCGGTCGATGCGTCGTGGGAGGAAGAAGATGGGGTGGGCCCAGGTCGAGAGAGAAAGAGGGCGAGGCGATCGGGTGGCCGAGGCCTGGGGTTTCAAGGCGGGGGGTGCTGGGCTGGCTCGGCTGGCTGGGCTGGCCAGCTGGCAGTGGGCAGCGATGGCTGGGCTGGGGTTGGTGGGTCTTGCGCTGGCTGGGCCTGGGTGGCCTAGCTGGCGCCTGGGGTTTTTCTTTTAAAATTTTATTTTTTAATAAAACAAAACTGAAATAAAACAATAACTATAAATATTTTATATAGGGTATATATATACCAAAATGATCAGGGAATATTCCTTTCATTTGAACATTTTTCCAAAGGAAAAATCCAAACTTTATAAAAATCCATTTTTTTTCAAATTCAAATAAAATTCAGATTTGAATCCAAATCTTTTGGCATTCTTTCCTCTGATATTTTTGGAGTGTCATGTTTGCTCCTCTCATACTTTTGATCAAGTATTTATCAGGCTTAGTTTTTGAAATGATTCCCACTTGCCAAAGTTTGAAATTCAAATTCAATACTCAAAATTCTCTGAAACTTCAAATGGCATTCAAATTCAAACAGGATGCATAGGATGCTTAGCTATAATTGTAAAACATTCCAAATAGGAAATTTGGGATGTTACACTTGCTGCAAAAACTGGATGCACTTCGTGTACAAAACGGACAATCTCTTTAGAAGTATCAGGGTTTCATACGGAAACTCTTCTGTTAGAATGGGATTTCATTTTTTTGAATTTATTTGAACTCCATAGTTTTTCTGTGTTCAAAATGCACCATTCAAAGCTACATCATCAATTTTCAACCCTTTCTGACTTCATTTGTTATTTTTCATGCATTTATTGATTTTTTCCAGCTATAAGACCCTGAAATTGAAAAGCACTACAAATGAACATGGATAGATAAGTGACCAAATTAATAGTAGTTCATCATCACATTAAAACCAAAGCATATACATAGTTCAAATTGAACAACATATAGCTCTCCAGGGCATCTAGTTAAACCATACATTGAAACTATGTAAAACCTTTCAATGCAACAACAAATGCGATCATAATCACAACTAAGGTAACAATTGATCCGACGGCATAATAATACAAAGCCTCGGTATGAATGGCATATTTTCTAATCTTTTTAATCTTCAACCGCATTGCATCCATCTTGATCTTGTGATCACCGACGACATCCGCAACATGCAACTCCAATATCATCTTCTCCTCAATTTTTTTATATTTTCCTTATAGTAATTGTTTTCTTCTTCAACGAAATTTAACCTCTCAACAATAGGATCGGTTGGAACTTCCGGTTCAACTACCTCCTACATAAATAAAATCTATGTCACGTTGGTCGGCATAATTGTCATAAACAATAAATGAACCAAATAGTTATAAAAGATAATATATACCACATCCGAATCAGAGGCAGGACGAGGGCCTACAGGGGCGGATACCAGAACCATCGCACTATATAATGACAAGGAATAATAAAAGTAAGAAAATTAGACAAGTATCTATCTCAAGTAAGAATTTTTTTTTCTTTCAGAAAGAAGATAAGAACAAGAGGCTCACCACGGTGGTGCCGGCGACGAGATCGGCGCGGGCGATCGATGGCGGTGAAGGCGGGGATGAGACGTGACGGACTGCTAAACCTAGAAAAATCTCGGGGAAAATGGAGCTCGGAGGTCGAGTTTCGAGAGAAGAAATATTAACTAGTATGGCTCAGACATTTCATCGAACACCTCATGTGCATAGGAGGTGAGGTAGAGCAAAATGCCCTCCCCTCGCCGACCAGCAAAAAACAGAGTAGTGTGGAGTGCTCTGCTCGCCGACCATGGGCTATATATAGGCAAATCATTTGTCCCGGTTTGTGGCTGGAACCGGGACCAATGGATGTGGGCCAGGAGCGAGGCCCATTGGTCCTGGTTTGTGCCTAGAACCGGGACAAATGGGTCCAGACGAACCGGGACCAAAGCCCACGAGGCCCCGGCCGGCCACCTGGGCTCACGAACCGGGACGAATGCACCCATTGGTCCCGGTTCATATAAGAATCGGGACTAATGGGCTGGCCAGGCCCGAACGAAAGCCCATTTTTCTACTAGTGGGTGATGCAGGGGAGGATGAGAAAGAGAAGGACGACAAGCATCCCTTCTAGTGGTGAATGGTGTGTGGGCTGCAGATGGAGCTTATTAGTGATGAGGGATATGCTCAGGTTGCCACTGGCCTCCCATGTCAATGTGTATATGCATTTTTCATTAGTGTATGTGCCAACGCACAGACATTTAGGTTGTATATGAGAAAACAATAAATGTTTATGGAACCATTGACGTCTTAATAGGATAACAATTTAGAGAAATATTATGGGCATTCATTTTAACACTTTATTATTTACATATTACCATATTGAAGATCAAAATGGCGGTAATACTATTATATTACCAACAATGTTAATTGGCGAAAGTTTCAAATATTGGGACACATCTGGACGCATCGAATGTCCATCACGCGATTACAATATATGAGAAAACAATGAGTGTTTGTGGGACCATTGACGCTTTAATAGGATCAGAATTTGCAGGAACCATGGGGGCTTTAATGAATCATGATTTATGCGCTGAACGACATATGGGAGTTGACGACTATTTTTTTTTCTGGGGTGCAGTTTCCATACATGATGGATCGCCATTTGTGGGCGCTTAATGAATCGCAATTTGCATGGCGAACGTGGGCAGGTGGGCGTTGGCCATGATTTCTTTCCTTTTTGCACCGATGAAGTTTTCATACGCGATGGTGGATCTCCATGCAGTTTTATACGACAAAGTCAGGATTTGAACTCAAGACTTAAGAGCTCAGATAACAACATTCTAAAGCCAACATTTGAACTCAAGTCACAGGAATTCAGATAACTGATTGCACCTCTGGCCAAATAGATCGGGACATTATCTGGTACAAATTAAAACTATGATTTTATTTTGTATACAAGTGAACCTTATTAGTGGTCAAGCGAGTGGAATTTTTATTTCAAAATAAAAGTTCTTGTCTTGTGGAGAATGATGAACTAATTGTCGATAGATGTCTGAATTTTTAAAGTATGGTCGCTATACTAGTGCAAAATATGGTGCCCCCACGCCACCAATATGGTGCCCACCGATAAAATATACTTGTGGCTTGTGGAGCCCTACGCCACCAATAATGGATTGTTACTGGCATGTCAAATGTTAGAGCGTCATCAATATAATTCCTAAACTAGTGGTGCCGCGGTGTTAGACACACCACCAATCTATTTTCCATCCGAAAAAATGTGACATCATGGCCACGGCACATATCTAAGGTAAAACTGACCAACAATCAGTTTAACACATTGCCAAACATATATAAAACAACAATAATCTCACAACTTCGTTCATCATTTAGAAACAACTCGATGTATGTTCAAGGAAACTAGCTAGCTCTAGCGGCAGTAGTGGTCGTTCGGTGGTCTCAGAATCTCGATGTGATTCATATTATGTTTGATATGCTTCATACTTCCGATGACCTTTTATAATATATCTGATTCTTTTCGCAAAAAAAAAGAAACTAGCTAGTTGGTTCATCATCAACACAAACAAACTATACTGTTTAAGACAGAAGTATCACAAACCGACAACCCAGGCACACACACACTAGTAGAAAAAGGCCCATTTGTCCTGGTTCATAAGGCCCATTTGTCCCGGTTCGGGAACCAGGACAAAAGGGTCGGTACTAAAGGCTAGTACCTTTAGTCCTGGTTCTTATACGAACCGGGACAAATGAGGCTCCACGTGGCCGCTTTGGCTTGCCAAGGCAGGGGGGCCTTTGGTCCCGGTTGGTAGCACCAAGGGACCAATAAGCGTCCACGCGTCAGCAGTTCAAGGCTTGGGTTTTTGTTTATTTTTTAAAGGGGGGCGGGTTAGGGTTTTTGGGGGTTTTGTAGGGTTAATTTTAGAGGTTTCATATATTGTGTTATTTAGCTAGTAGAGAGAAGTGTCCTCTCTTATCTCCGTGCTTGGTCGACACTACGTACTATACATATAGAGAGGACTCGACACGCTAGCTAGTAAGCAAATGAAGGAAACTATTAAGTACACAACATCATCATGAACATATACAAAGAGAAGAGATCGACCTCTCTTTCTCGGAGAGATTGGTCGAACAACCAGTTTTCGTACATCTATCTGACGCTACTAGCTACATATATACAATATAAGATCTCTTAAAATCCCTAGCATATGATGTCAATTTCCACATGGTATTCTCCGTATTTATCTATGACGTGGTCAATAAATAATCCCGCCAATTCCTCTTGAATTGGTCGTATGTGATCTTGTGGTAGGACTTCCTCCCGCGGCTCCCAAAGCAAATTTGGAGAAGGGGGTCAATACATATATATGAATGAAACTCAACGCAAATGATAGTATTAAAATAAAATTGTGAATATTATTGCTTACGCACTTCAAAATCTTCTTTAGAGTAGCCCCGTTAGAGTTCGCCGCGTTGTAGATGTACTCACAGACGTAGTATCCACAATAATTATTCCCGCCTTCCTGCCACAACCACTTTATGAGAAATAGAGGTGAATCAAACTGATAATCAAGCATTATAAATGGTATTGATGAAACTAGCTAGAATCAATGGGAGATGTGCGGAACTAGCTAGTAGTACTTACTTTCAGGTGTGTAAATCGCAGCTTCTTCGGCAGTCCCGGAGCTTCTGCGGTGAACACCTTCCAAACCCTGCGAGACAAAGAAAATAATTATTACTTGATATGAGGAAATGAACAAAGTTGCCGATATAGTGCGATAATGATCGGTTGAACTTACTTCTCGAGCATTTCAGTCATGGCCGCATACTCCTTAGGATCTTTTCGTCTTGAGTCTAAGATGGTTACTAGTCCCTGCTCAAGCTTAATCTCTAGGAGAGTAAAGTGGAAGCTGCGCACGCATGCATAACTCATCAATTACATTACTATAACCTAGAGTAATAAGGGAAACAGAATATGCACAAGACAGTAACACTGACTTGAAGTTGTAAGAAAAGAGTATTTTATCTTTGTTTTGATTTTGAAGCAACGATTTTAGCAAGTTGGCCTCGGCTTCTTTGGCATCATGTTTAATCGTCCATTCATCTATGATATTTGTGTTAATGAACCCAGTATCATAGATTTGTCTTTTCTTGCAGTCGACGATCTTCAATCTGCATAATATAGTGAGGATAATTATATATACATGCAATGAAAGAGCTAAGCTATATATAGAGACTTAATTACAGAAGTAGTACTTACAGACAGTAGCAAGTGATGATTATTTTATCGAGGGCCTTTTGATTGAAAAATTGGAAGAACTCCTCAAATGTAACAGACAACACATCAATTCCAACGAGGTCGTGCTCCTCTTTAACTCTCAGCGTCAAAATATCCTTCCCAGACTTGCAGGTGTCCAGGTACCACTTATGGAATCTTTGCATCGTTGTTAGCGTTTTCAAATGACCAGGTTTGACGAGAGGCCGACCGTACCGGTATTTGTGTTCGTCCACCTCCATTATATCAAAATGTGGAGAGTCGGGCAGGTAATCACCAGGATTGGTATAACCGGGCACCATCCTCGGATCATTAACGGCTATATCGCTAGACACCTTCGTCGGGGGGCACGATTGGTTCGCCTGTTTGCCGAGATGGGGAATTTTTTTCCCACTTCTTCGTTCTTGTAACCTTTTGTCACTTGAAGTAGTTCCCGACCGGCGCGCTTCTTGCGCTGCATATTTAAGAGCGCGGACATGGTTGTCATCCGGCGGAGACGGTGGTGCTTTCTTCAGGGAATTGATAGTGCGCTTTGCTTTCACCGGATCTATCTTCTCCTCCGGAGGTGGTTGTTTCTTAGCTCTTTGCGTTTCAAAGAAGCCCCTCACTTGGGCTTGACAGATCTCTGTGTTTTCCTTCTCGGTCATCTCGTATGGTAACATCTCTAGAGGCTTGAGAGATGGACCGAATCTGTATTGCCTCCCACCTCTGGCTGTACTGCTAGACGCCGGAGCGGCCGGAGCGGCGGCGGTTGTCTTCCTTTGTTGCTTACGAGGCAGAGAAGGAGGCGGACTGCTACGACACACCGGAGCAGCCGGAGCGGTAGCGGCTCTCTTCCGCCCTTGCTGACGAGGCGTACAAGGAGGAGGCTGGCTGCTCGAATGCACCGGTGCAGGCGGAGAAGGAGGCGGAGTGCCTCCACGCGCCGGAGAAGGAGGCGGAGTTCCCTGATCACTCGCCGGAGGAGGGGGCAGAGTTCCCTATCTCGCCGGAGGAGGAGGAGGAGGAGGAGGAGGAGGAGGAGGAGGCAGAGGCGTCCAGTTCGAAAGGTTGATGAGCTCCTTCCACCATAGACATAGAGTTATCAGAGCAGAACCCAGCCGAGTCTCCCCTTCACCGGAAGGGTGGTCAAGCTCGAGCTCCTCAAATCCCTCCATTATTTCATCCACCATCATAGCAACATATAATTCTGGAATCAGACAGCAGTGAAAAGTTGCGCCGGGTTCAGGAGGTGCAACAGGGCCGACAGCCGCTGTCGGTGTCAAAACCGGCGGATCTCGGTAGGGGGTCCCGAACTGTGCGTCTAGGCGGATGGTAACAGGAGACAAGGGACACGATGTTTTTACCGAGGTCCGGGCCCTCTCGATGGAGGTAAAACCCTATTCCTGCTTGATTAATATTGATGATATGGGTAGTACAAGAGTGGATCTACCACGAGATCAGAGAGGCTAAACCCTAGAAGCTAGCCTATGGTATGATTGTTGTTCGTCCTACGGACTAAAAACCTCCGGTTTATATAGACACCGGATAGGGTTAGGGTTACACAGAGTCGGTTTCAACGGTAGGAGATCTACATATCCGTATCGCCAAGCTTGCCTTCCACGCCAAGGAAAGTCCCATCCGGACACGGGACGAAGTCTTCAATCTTGTATCTTCATAGTCCAGAGTCCGCCAACGGTGATAGTTCGCTATCCGGACACCCCTAATCCAGACTCCTCAAGAGTCTCCCTGAACCAGGCTTCAATGACGACGAGTCCGGGCGCGATATTGTCTTCGCATTGCAAGGCGGGTTTCTCCTCCAATACTTCATAAAATATTTTGAACACAAGGATCATGTCCGCTCAAAAACAAGTTCCACATACCACCGTAGAGAGAATAACCTTTGCATAGATTTGTCGACGATTCAAAGCGTGACATCACACCACGGCTAGGCCTTTATAGGAATCGTTTTACTGTTCCACCTCAGCGCGTTTAGCGAGGCGGTTTCCTTGGCACGTCTTATCAGAGCGGAGATCGTGCCCCCTCATTCGGGGATTCCCATCAATACGGACGTGGGTAACCCAACCGCGCCATTGATTACGGCGCTTGGGAGATAAGCGAGTTTAACAGGCTCGCGGGTGACGCATAGCTTCGTCCGTCCATATGAGGGGATAAGGATCCACCTTTTAACCTACGCCTTCTTCCTCCTTTGCTCATCCCTTTCCGCGCACTCGAGCTCCAGCACCCAAGTCCGCACATCCCACCTCAACCTCCTCCAACCATGTCCGGAGCGGGAAGCAAGTGGATGGCCTCCTCCTTCACGGAGGGGCACATCAAAAAGCTGCGGAAAGCCGGATACTTGTCCGGCGACATCACGTGTGGGCTCCCCAACAAGGGGCAGCTCATCCCCACCCCCAGGCCCCATGAGAGGGTGGTGTTCCTCCCCCACTTCCTCCGCGGACTAGGGTTTCCACTTCATCCATTCGTCCGGGGGCTCATGTTCTACTACGGCCTAGATTTCCACAATCTGGCCCCGAATTTCATCCTCAACATCTCGGCGTTTATCATCGTGTGCGAGGCCTTCCTCTGCATCCAGCCCCACTTCGGCTTATGGCTGAAGACCTTCAATGTCAAGACGAAGGTAGTGGGGCGGCCGCCAAGCGGAGTGCGGAGGTGCCATGCTGGGCAGGATGGCCAACGTCCTATGGCTCGAGGGCTCCTTTGTGGAGACCATAAAGGGGTGGCAATCGGGGTGGTTCTACATCACCGAGCCGCTCCACTCTTAATGGGCGGCGGCTCCCGAATTCCGATCTGGCTTCCCCACACGGCTCACATCATGGAAAGAGACGGACCTGACGTGGGGTGATTCGGAAGAGCTGTCCGGACTCCAAACTTGTGTCCGAAACCTGGTGGACAAGAATCTCAAGCTTGTCAACATAATCCAGGTGAAGCTCATCCGCCGGATTCTCCCATGCCAACAACGGGCCTTCAATTTGTGGGAGTTTGATCCGGCAGCCGCTACCGAAGACACTACGTACGAAGATGCCTGGAAGGTGCTGTTCAAGGGTGCCGAAGCTCCCGCATCCGCTACCGAAGATCGCGGATTCAGCTCGCAGCCTCAAGCCAGCGAGGTAAGTTATTTTACCCTTTATGGGACTCTTTTTTCATAGTTTGACTCTATGCGGATCTTAAACTCCCTAACCTTTGACAGATGGTGAAGACGTCCCGGACAGATTGACCGTCCGACCCCTTGCCGAAGATCCAGCGGACGCCTTGATTGACGGGCTGTTAGCTCCGCACCTCACGTGGTGCGAGAGAAGAAGGCCAAGAAGAAGGCCACGGAACTCAAGGAGCTCCTGCCCAGTGTGTTGCTGGACTCATCGTCCGACGACTCTGAGGCGGAATCCTCCCCTGAGGACGAGGAGGAGGAAAAAGAAGCCTCTCCCCCAGCGGGGGGAGAGAAGAAAAGGAAGGCCGCCCCGACTTGGGAGGCCGGAGGGTCCAAGAAAGGACGGACCCTTCCTCCGGACTTCTCCACCAACACCGACAACGACGAGGAGGAGTGGCCACCAAGGGCCAAGCCCCTGGCGAGATCGCAAGTGTCCGGACTCCGCAATAGCTCATGACTTTTTATTTGTCACATAGTGTCTTCTAACGCTGAATATAACCATGTAGCCCGCCCAAGGACGAGCTCGCCGCTTCATTGAGCGGCTCCCTGGATTCGTCGGATGTGAATAACACTTCAGTTCCGACCGCCTCCTCTCCTCGTGACGCAGACGACACCACGGTGGAGTCCCAAAAGGGGCCCAACCAGGAGGAGGTGGTCCTGGAGGCGCCGCAAGGCGACCTCCCGGACTCCGGGCGCAAGGGGGGCGAAACCCCAGAGGGCTCTAAGTCCGTCCCTGTGCCGGACTCCATCGAACCTTCAAGGGTTCCAAGTCCGCAAGCGCCCCTTCGAAGAAGGGCAAGATTGCGACGCCGTGACCTCCGTCCATCCGGAGGCACCAGATAGCTTGCTGGAGGCGCTTAACGGCGCCTCCACTGACGAGGAGCACCGCCCTATTATGAGTGTGGTGATCCAGAAAGTTCAGTCCGCCAAGAGCTGGCTGATCAAGCCTGCACTGCACTTCTAACAGGCTTTGAGGTAAGTTTAGAATATGTAAAAATATTACCGCATAGACAGTAGCCCCTGATGCTTAGTTTGGTGTTCGGAAAGAAAAGCCGGACTGAGGATCTAAAAAGATATACGCAGGAGTCTAACATAAGTATGTCAATATGGGAATGCAGGCTGCGCTGCTGACCTCTGCCACACTGACTGCGGAGGTCAATGCATTGAAGCAGAGCCTCGAGTGGTCCGAGAATGAGCTCGGCCTTGCCAAGAAGCAGCTCGAGGACAAGGAAGGTAAGTAATACCTTATTAAAGTAATACCTTATAGAAAGGATTTGGTTGCAAAAATGACAGGAATAACGTGGGTATTGTAGGGGCCACGAACGAGGTGGCGACCCTGAAGGAAGCGGTGTCCTCGGCCGAAAGCAAAGCGGCCGTGGAGCGCACCGAGCGAGAGAAGCAGGAGGCGCGGGTGGCGGAGGTGCGGCAAGAGCTCCAGGCTCTCGTGGAAAAACACGAGAGTTTGGAGCGTGACTCGAAGACTCGAGAGTCTGAGCTCACCTCGGCTCTTAAGAGTGCTAAAGCCGCTAAGGTCGAAGTCCAAAAAGCCTTCCAGGAAATTGAATCATTAAGGAAGATAGCGGCGGGTAAGGCATTCTTTATGCAAAGCAAGCATGTGAAAGTGAATTATCTATTACTTACCCGAATCCGGAGCTCTCCAGGAGCATTCGCAGATCTGCCCCGTAGTGTGTCTGATGCTGCCGCGATCTACCGCGCCGAGGAGGGGAGCTCGACGGAAAAGGTGTTCTGGTCTCAGCATGCTGAGGCCGGACATCCGGTGCCCCTGAGCGACCAGCTGAAGCAGCTGGTCGAGCTCCACAAGGTCGCCGAACAGGCCATGAAGGGCCTCATAGTTCGGCTGTGGCCTACGGAAGCCATGCATGGGAGCTACTTCGGGCTAGTGCGGCGGCTGGTGGACGCCTGTCAATGGATTGAAGTCATCAAGCGCTCCGTCTGCATTGAAGGTGCCCGTAGGGCCCTTGCCCTTGCTAAGGTGCACTGGGGCAAGATGCACACTGAGAAGCTTGTGACGGACGGACCAGCACCGAAGAAGGAGCATCGTAAGCCTGAAATGTATTATGAGGGCGTCCTGAAGGGTGCCTGCCTTATAGCGGATGAATGCTCCAAAGATATTATCTTTGAGTAGACTCGCATTTGTTATCCTGTATGCTGAAAACTTGTTCATATGCGCTAAGCAACGCTTGTGAATTTAAAATATTACCTTCTGTGCGGCTGTTTATCAAATTTGAGAGATGGAAAGTCGTTGGCTTCAGCCCCCATGCCACGAGTGTTGGGGTGTTCGGGATAAACTTGAGCGCTCTTGTTCCCATTCTTGGGTCCTTCGAGGGAGGCGCTCAACGCAATGAACAAGGCAACCGGACTATAGTGCTTCAACACTCTCACTTAGCCATAGAATTCTATAATTTTAAATTTCGGCAAAGCCCCTAGTATTCGGAAGACCGAGTTCGGGGCGCTATCCACGCCTTGGCCGGACAATGCCGACTCCTTGCTCTAAGCGGCATAAGTCTTTAGGGACCCGAAAAAACCTCTTGAACAGCGACCGACTCTCGCCCTATCATGACGGTCAGTTTTAGCTTTCTCCACTGAGGTGCTCAACCCAGCTCAACCGGGGCACAATCGCAGTGGTTCTCCCAGCGCTACCTTAGCCGCTATAACGGAATGTAAGGTACCAAAACATGGGAGCCGGGCAAACCCAACTATTGACCCAAGACATGATTCGGAGCCGATGCATATAATGCTATAAGTTCGGGGTGCCGCACTTGTGGAAGTGTTCGGACTTATCACACCATATTTTTGGGGTACTTAAGCCCCTGGTGTATTGGCCGTACCAAAGTGGACGGGTGCAACGTGTCATGAATGAACATATACATATAGATGAAGAAAGGAGTGCAATAATAGGCAAAAGCTATGTATTGTTTATTCAAAAAGGTACTGCAATGAAAGCAGAACGATACAAATAGTGCGATAAGCAAGGGATGGGACTCTTTAACATGTCCACCTCCAGGGGTAAGCTGCGGGATGGTATGTAAAACAGGTATAATGCTCGTAGTAGAGACAACCTGGACACTCGACGTAGCTTTCTGCTTCCCTAACTGTTGCATCATGAGTTCGGCAATTCTAGTGCCGGACAGGGCTTCTGGAAAACGGAGTCCTGTAAGTAAGAGAAAAGAAGAAAGAAAAAGAATGACACAATCAGGATCCCCTAGTGCGGTTGAGCCACATTCTGGGCGTGCCGTGGTCGTGCCCCTCCCCTTATGCCCATAGTATCTCCGGAGCATAGTTATGTACGCGTAGTACTGGCTTCGCAATTTCGCGAGGGCTGGGGTTGGGGCCGGATTGCTACGCGTGCTCGGATCGTGCCAGGCGGTCTTGTTCTAGGTTACTCTGGGCGCGCTTGACGGTGTCTGGACGTTTAGTAGCCGGACTCGAGAATTGCTGTGAGAGGCAGCTTTGCACCTCCGCCGCGAGGGCCGCCGTATGCTCCTCCGTTCGGAGAGAGCAGTCGGTGTTTCCATTGACCGTTATTACTCCTCGAGGGCCTGGCATCTTGAGCTTGAGGTATGCGTAGTGCGGCACCGCATTGAAATTTGCAAATGCGGTTCGCCCAAGCAGTGCATGATAGCCGCTGCGGAACGGGACTATGTCGAAGATTAACTCTTCGCTTCGGAAGTTATCCGGGGATCCGAAGACCACTTCGAGTGTAACTGAGCCTATACAATTGGCCTCTACACCTGGTATGATGCCTTTAAAGGTCGTCTTTGTGGGTTTAATCCTTGAGGGGTCTATGCCCATTTTGCGCACTATATCCTGATAGAGCAGGTTCAGGCTGCTACCGCCGTCCATCAGGACTCTAGTGAGGTGAAATCCATCGATGATTGGGTCAAGAACCAATGCGGCGAATCCGCCGTGGCGGATGCTAGTGGGGTGGTCCCTTCGATCAAAGGTGATCGGGCAGGAGGACCATGGGTTGAACTTTGGGGCGACTGTCTCCATCGCCTATACGTCCCTTAGTGCACGCTTCCGCTCCCTTTTGGGTATGTGGGTTGCGTATATCATGTTCACCGTCCGCACTTGTGGGGGGGAAGCCCTTCTGTCCTCTAATGTTCGGCGGCCGGGGCTCCTCCTCGTCATCGCTATGCAGCCCCTTGTCATTGAGTTCGGCATTTAACTTGCCTGCCTGTTTGAAGACCCAACAATCCCTGTTGGCGTGGTTGGCTGGTTTTTCGGGGGTGCCATGTATTTGGCTCGAGCGATCGAGTATTTAGTCCAGATTGGACGGGCCCTGAGTATTTCTTTTGAACGGCTTTTTCCGCTGACTGTGTTTAGAGCCTCTGAATCCGGCATTGACTGCCATATCTTCAGCATTATCGCCGTTAATGCGGCGCTTGTGCTTGTTGCGACGGGACCTGCCATTGATGTCCTTGGTATCCGAACTACCAGGGTTTTTGGTCAAGTTGTTACTACGAGCTAGCCAGCTGTCCTCTCCCGCACAAAAGCGGGTCATGAGTGTTGTGAGGGCTGCCATGGATTTCGGCTTTTCCTGTCCTAGGTGCCGGGCAAGCCACTCGTCGCGGATGTTATGTTTGAAGGCTGCAAGGGCCTCTGCATCCGGACAGTGAACGATTTGATTTTTCTTGGTTAGGAACCGTGTCCAGAATTGTCTGGCTGATTCTTCTGGCTGCTGAATTATGTGGCTGAGGTCATCGGCGTCTGGTGGTCGCACATATGTGCCCTGGAAGTTATCAAGGAATGCGGCTTCCAGGTCCTCCCAACAACCAATTGATTCTGCTGGCAAGCTGTTAAGCCAATGCCGAGCTGGTCCTTTAAGCTTGAGTGAGAGGTATTTGCTGGCGTGTAGATCATCACCGCGGGCCATGTGGATATGGAGGAGGTAGTCCTTGATCCAAACCGCAGGATCTGTTGTGCCATCGTATGATTCGATGTTTACGGGATTGAAACCCTCTGGGATTTGATGATCCATCACTTCGTCTGTGAAGCATAGTGGGTGTGCGGCGCCTCTGTACTGAGCTATATCACGACACAGCTCAAATGAGCTTTGTTCATCGTGTTCGCCCGCCGGAATTGCTGTATCCGGCGTGATTTGTTATCATCGCGTGTCGTGGGACGCCCACGCGATCCGTAGATCGATCTTGTTTGCCTTGCCTTTTCCTCCAATATGTCTCACAGGTCTGGCGCGTTTCCCCATGCCTTGGTACTTTTCGAGCGATGCCGGGGTGCGTCTTGAATGGAGGGCCTAGAGGCCTCTCTGTCGCGGCCACGGGGTGGCCGGTCGGCCCCATCATGCGCTGGTCATGTAAGTTTGGGTGCGTCCTCCTCTAATTGGGGTAGCAGCCTGCGTTTTGGGTATCTCTTGGAGGGGCGTTCGAGTTCGTACTCTTCGGTTGCAAGGACTTCAGTCCATCTGTCAGCTAGCAAGTCTTGGTCAGCTCTAAGCTGCTGCTGCTTTTTCTTGAGGCTGGTTGCCGTGGCCATAAGCCTGCATTTGAAACGCTCCTGTTTGGCGGGATCCTCAGGCACGACAAATTCGTCGTCGTCGAGGCTTGCCTCATCTTCGGAGGGAGGCATATAATTATCGTCCTCCACCTCCCTGTCTGCCGCTCTATCATGAGGGCTGGCTTCTCCCTCCTCCTTTGCTGAATCCTGCTGGAGGAGGTTGTCTTCGGCACTGTCCGGGGTGTTATTATCTCCCGTGCCGGAATCACCATTTTTGCTGTGACGGGATTTAGAGCGGCACCGCTGACGCCGACGCTTGGGCTGTTTCTTGGAGGGGTCATCCTCCGCTGTTGCATCACCGTTCCCATCTTTTGGGATGTCCACCATGTATATGTTGTATGACGAGGTAGCCTTCCAGTGCCCTGTAGGCGCTGGTTCTTGGTCGCCTCCAGCATCGTCGTCCATACCGTCGATGTCTTCGGAGTCGAAGTCGAGCATGTCGGTTAAATCATCGACAGTGGCTACAAAGTGGGTGGTGGGTGGGCGTTGAATTTCTTCGTCGTCCGCATCCCAACCTTCCTGACCATAGTCCGGCCAGGGCTCTCTTGATAAAGAGAGAGACTTTAGTGAATTCAGGAGGTCGCCAAAGGGCGAGTGCTGAAAGATGCCCGTGGCAGTGAACTCCATAACCGGCGCCCAGTTGGATTCGATTGGCAAGGGCGCGGAGGGTTCGGAGTCCGGAGAGGAGTTCGGCACCTTGGAGTCACGGTCTTTGCAAAGGACAGGGATGGAGTTCGGCTCAATCGCCGTAGAGATCGTAGCCCCCGAGGCGGATTCGGCTCCGAGCTAAGGGTCGGAGCGAGCTGGTCTTGACCTCCGTGGCAATTTGTTGGCGGCAGAGCTAGATCGTGCCCATCGAGACAAGTCGGCGCGCTTGGTTGTGGCTCGAATCCATCAAGATCAAGTCTCCGCGGATGTCGGCCGTAGTTCAAACTCCCAAATCTGACCTGATGTCCAGGGGTGTAGCTTTCGATCTGCTCCAAACGGCCAAGTGAATTGGCCCGCAGTGCAAAGCCGCCGAATACGAAGATCTGTCCGAGGAGAAAAGTCTCACCCTGGACCGCGTCGTTGTTGATGATCGAAGGAGCCATCGGGCCTAAGGATGACGACACAGAGGAACTCTCAATGAAAGCACCAATGTCGGTGTCAAAACCGGTGGATCTCGGGTAGGGGGTCCCGAACTGTGCGTCGAGGAGGATGGTAACAGGAGACAAGGCACACGATGTTTTTACCCAGGTTCGGGCCCTCTCGATGGAGGTAAAACCCTACTCCTGCTTGATTAATATTGATGATATGGGTAGTACAAGAGTGGATCTACCATGAGATCAGAGAGGCTAAACCCTAGAAGCTAGCCTATGGTATGATTGTTGTTCGTCCTACGGACTAAAACCCTCCGGTTTATATAAACACCGGATAGGGTTAGGGTTACACAAAGTCGGTTACAACGGTAGGAGATCTACATATCCGTATCGCCAAGCTTGCCTTCCACGCCAAGGAAAGTCCCATCCGGACACGGGACGAAGTCTTCAATCTTGTATCTTCATAGTCCAGGAGTACGGCCAGCGGTGATAGTTCGGCTATCCGGACACCCCCTAATCCAGGACTCCCTCAGCTGCCTTGACTTTGAAGTTCTGCCATTGCGTCATTAGGTGGCAATCTTGAGACTCCGTGATAGCATCCACGGGGTAGCTAGCAGGAGCCGTTAAGACAGGCTCTTGAAGCAGCTCGGTGGAAGCCACGCTACTTCTCCGTTGATATGGCGGGGTAGCTTCGACAGGTCGCTTGCTGTGAGCTGCTTCCCGTTCATCTAGCGCTTGTACCCTTGCGTGCAGCACCTGCAGTTTGGTCTGCTCCACTTTCCTCTTCCTCTCCCGGCCTTTGTAACCGCCTGCGTCGGGAAACCCAGCCTTCTACAAAACGGAGCCTGGCATGCCTCGTGTCCGTCCAGGGTGCTCGGGATTCCCGAGGGCCATTGTGTGACCGTCGTTCTCTCTGCCGGGAATGAACATCCCTTGCTGCGCTGCGGTGGTATACTCCTGAAGCTTCGTGCCGGGTACTCGAAGTTGCTCGTTCGTCCAAGCGCACTTCCTTGTTTCAGGCCCAACCCCGAAGAACCAAGTCCTTGAACGGTCTAGCCAGTTCAATGTCTCCGGTTCGACCCCTTTATCAAGCAGGTCATTCTCAGCCTTCTCCCACAATGGCCGGGCTTTGAGGTAGCCACCTGACCCCGTGCGATGGTGATGCTCCTTCGCAGCATTTTTCTTGTTTGTCGCTGACATCTTCTTACTCTTGTCCGATGTCTTGTGGGCCACAAATGCGTCTCTATGATCTCTGATCGTCTCAAATCGGCCAGTGAATTCTGGAGTCTTTTCTTTGTCGACAAACGTTGTTTTCAGCTCATTCTTCCACCTCCTAAATAGATCTACCATCTTATTAAGAGCATGAGCCTTGTCCGGGGATCCTCATCTGGCGGTAGGGTGAAATATTCCTTCAGCGCGGTCCAAAGATCATCTTTCTGCCTATCGTTGACATAAGACACCTTTTGGTCTTCGTTCTTAGGCTTATACCATTGGTGGATGCTGATCAGGATCTTGTCCCTTACAAGAACCCCGCACTAAGCAGAAAATGCTTTCTTGGTCCGGATGGGTGCAATCGGTTGGCCATCGCGCACGATTTCTGTGATCGTGAACCTATCATCCTGGCGCAACTTTTTCTTCTAGCCTCGTCTCGTTACCGAAGTTTGACTCGATCCGGAGGGCTAGAAAAGAAGAAAGAAGAGAGTTAATATTTGTACATACCAAAACAATTCATGCATCAATTAGCTATAGTCAGCACAGGCTTAATTAATATATATATACCTGGACGGACTCCGTTCGGTCACCGGAGCCGTCATCATGGTGTCCTTCTTCCACCAGCATTCGGTCACCGGAGCCATCATAATCACGTCCTTCCTCCTCCATTGTTTGATCACCGAATCCTGCTTCACCCTCTCCTTCCAGACCATCGGGGTCGTTGAGATAGTATGAGACATCACCTCCGGCTGCGATTATGTCCCCCAACACCTGTTCTGCTTCCAAGTCTCGGTGCTCCATAGTTTCTGCAAATATCACAACATGGCAATTATTATAGAGAACATGACAGATGGATATATTAGTGGCAAACATAGACCTAGCTAGCTAATCACAACAAGGAATCATATTAGTGGCCTCGATGCTTCTCTATGGTTTGGGGTGGCCTCGGCAACGGTTCTAGGGTTCGGGGTGGCCTCGACGACAACACTCTTTTAACTTGGTAAATTTGGGTGGCCTCGGCAGCGCTTCTAGGGTTTGGTCCGGACCGCCTCTCTCATGATTGCCCAACGTCCGGACGGACAAGGGATTTAACAAAATGGCGTCATTCTAGATGTGCAGAAAATGGTCCATATTTTTCCTGATCTCATCTACCCTTCTATATGTCACATTGTTTAGTGCCAAAGGATTCAAGAAAACCATGACTTCATCATTAGCCGGAAATGACAGGCGCATAATGGTACGAAGCTCTTCAAAGTTGTTTCGGAATGGAGTTCCCGGTAGAATAATTCGCTTTTTGTTACAAAGTTCAGCAAGACCCTTCTGAATATCACTATTTGGAAGGCCTTTGCTGAAATTCGTACCAAAAGGCGAATTATTCTATCAGGAACTCCGTTCCAAAACAACTTTGAAGAGCTTCCTAACATCTTACGCCTGTTACTTCCAGCTAATGATGAAGCCATGGATTTCTTCAATACTTTGACAGACAACGTGACATATAGAAGAATATATATATATATATATATATATATATATATATATATATATATATATATATATATATATATATATATATATATATATATATATATATATATATATATATATCTGGACGACCCTCGACCCTAGACCGCTCTGCGATCCACGACCCTCTAAACCCTAGTTCCCGACCCTCGACCCTCTCATGTCATGTTTGTCTAGTGTCATAGGATTCAACAAAACCATGTCTTCATCCTTAGGTGAAATTAACAGGCGCATGATGGTACGAAGTTCTCCAAAGTTGCTAAGACGAATTATCCTATCCGGGACTCTGTTCCAGAACAACTTTGGAGAGCTTCATACCATCATGCCCTGGTTACTTCCGTATAATAATGAAGCAATGGATTTCTTCAATACTTTGACACAAGGCAACCCGTCGACCCCTCTGTCGGGGATATATCCCACGGTGTAAACCGGCCGAAAGTTAACCCGGCCGGACTTGGCGGTTTATTTGAGGTCCCGCTGGCACTTGGCGATATTCATCTGGTGACCTGCCCAGAGCTGGCAATTTACCAGCAACCCGCGAGGACGTTGTAACTCACTGGTGACCCGGCGGACGGGTCAGAAGAGCGACAAGACCCGGTGGCCCGTTTGGCGGTTCATGAAGGCCGGTTCAACTATTGTGGGCTGGTTTAAGAGGAAAGGCATGAGGAATATTTACCTTACAAGGAGTTAAGACCAGGACTTGTATCCGGTTTGTATTAGAGATAGATTAGTCCTAATCCTAATAGGACTCCACATGTAACCCGCCCCTTCAACATATATAAGGAGGGGCAGGGCTCCCCAAAGAGGGACATGCTACAAGCAGCAAGAAACAATATCTAGGGCTAGACACAAAGGGGGAGCCGGCTTATGCGGCGACTCCCTGATGAGCATAATGAGACCTAGCCACAAACAGCATGTAGGGTTATTACCGGATGATGTTTCCCGGGGCCCAAAGCTGTCTAAATCCTTGTCTTGTGTGTTGCGTTTCTTGTCTCGATCAACCCCTCTCAAGCTACCGCATAAATGCGTTGGCCTCGCGACTAAGTCCTGGCACTAAGGACATCTGCCATGACAAATCCACGACAGTTGGGGCCCACCGTGGGTCCTGCGCACAGTGGTGTTGAGTTCTTGGAGGGATCTCTCACAGGGATCAAGGAATTCGCAATTTTCCGGATAAGAAAGACTCAGCTCGGAAGGGTTTGCATCAACTTTGAGTTCATCATCTCAGATTTTACGATCCGTGAGACTTTCAGTCAAAGAAAAGAAATTAGGGTTGCCTCTGTGTGCACTGTCACACACGACCGGGCGATCCGTCGTGTCCGGATTACTTTCTGCTGAACCGCCGCAAGAAGCCAAGGGCAAAAAGGGTTCGCCCGAGTCGCCGAGACAGTGAATTTGTCCGAAACCTTTTTGGTTGATTAGATGCAATTCAAATTCCCGAAGGCATCAACCGGAATTATTAGTGCTACTCCCCAGCGCGGAAACCAAAGGCCATAAGGGTGGAGGCTGTGGATAAGTTAAAAAGTTTTCCATCATATCAAGCATCAATCCCAATGGTTTCAATACAGTACTAGTGTACCTTCGACTAGTACATCACCGGAAGCCAAATTGGTGTTTCTTTTGTCAGCTAGGATTGCTACGTGCATACAAGGAATCTACTACGAGTCAAGAATTAAAGAAGGAAAGCTACTACGTGATTTTAGCATGTGAATACTAAGGAAAAGGAAGATCCATCAGGGCACGCTATGACCGCACGTCAATACGGATTCAATCTTCGTCTCTGAGCGGCCGTCGACAGAACTGGATGAGGCTACAGACTGGGACTTGGCCACCGTTTCCACTCGGGGCCACCTCATCACCGGGTGCGACTCCAACCGTTGCTCGGCCGTGGCCCCGCCATGCCGGCGCATCTCCAACCTGCCGCTGTGGCTGCGGCCCCGCCTCACCGCTTCGTTGCTCCCATCGAAGACCGGCGTCGCCTCGCCCTTTTGCTACCGCTCCACCCGGTCGTGGGTCGTTGAACCGTCAGGTTCCCCCGGGCTGCATGCGCCCTCTGCTCCGGTTTGCTCTCTGCGGGGTCGTCTCGTCGGTCTGATTCCTCTGCTGCAAGCCGCATCCTGCACTACAAGCCACCTCGCCGGGTTGACTGCAACGCCGCCTCTATTATCCCGCCCGGTGCTGTTTCGAAACCGCCTTGATCTTCATCTCAGCGGCGTCTCCGCTCCGTCTGGCGGGCAGCGCCGCCAAGGTTGACCCTGCTGCCACACTCGCAGTTCGCCGCCACAGCGCCGGGCTGATCTCGCTTATGCTCCTGCACGCTTCTTTGATGCTTGAGGAAAAGTTCATCCGATGGAAATTTTGTCTCTGTGAACAAGCATACGGTCAAAGCTGGTCTACACGATCCAGATTCGGACTCCGTCTTCAACTCTGCAGTCGAATAACCGTCCGCCGCGCTGGCGGCTGTCCGAGTCGCCACCGTGACCCGCCCCGTACATGAAGACAATAAACAAAGCATCTCGCCTCGCTGATTCGGCCTTGCTGCTTCAAACCGGCGCCGTTTCGCTGAAACACCGTGGCCTTCTCACCCCCGGGCAGGTCTCCGTCGACACAGGACCCGCCTCACCTCCAGGCCGCCCCTGCGCCTCGAAGTTGCCGACCGCTCATCTTCCGAGTTAACCCGCTACCGCGTCTTCACTACTGCTCCGGCCTCGTGCATGTCAGGCATTATTTTTATTTCTCCAATGTCAAAGTGTACGGCCGGGGGTTTTGCTGCCCACTTATCTGCCAGATGGATTAAGCGCCGAACCGCCGAAGCCCTTGGAGGCATACAGCCGCCATGAGATATCCGGGTTAAGGACAGCAAAGAATGATGATGAACGGCAAAGACAGTCATGTAATCACTTGATACACACTATATACGCCCAACATCGCCAGATATGCATCAAGTAACGCTCAAAGGCAATCAATCAATACAGGAGCTCTCACGGGAAACAAAGGGCTCCATTCTGGATTTTGGTTTTCGATCTCACGGCTATGACAACAAAAGCTCGATTAATCCGCCGACAGAATCGCCGCGACAGCATATTTCGGATATGAGGTTATCTACCAAAAAAGAGGGTCAAACATGACCCGGAGGGACCGTCTGAGCCGATCGGTGCGATGGGTTAAGCCGCCTCATTATGTGAACGGATCATTCGTCATCCAAAGCCGTTTGCTATTTGCAAACATCAGGTGATATCCATCTAAGTTTATTAGCACACATTGTTTTTGTCAAAGAGCAATTACTTTGGTCTGTATACTTTTGTGTGCAGGATAATAATTTATTATAAAGGTGGTGCCATGCTGCGCATATGGAGTGTGCGTTAGCATCATCATGCACCAGCGTCTGCACCAGCTTGCTGTTGAACGGGTGTGCACAAACCACCACTCGTACAGCTCGATTCACATCAAATTGCCGGGACCGCGCCTGCGGTTGACTCGCCCGTCTGCGCGGCTTACCGCGCCTGCGATTGATCCGCTCGTCCGCACCGGTTTACAACGCCGCGGCAGACTCGGCCGTCATTAATTTCAGCTTTACCATAGGTGATCATCAACTCCACGATGAATAACCCCTGGCATGATATATCAGGTGAAATCCATCCAATATATTTTATATTGCATATTGCCTTCTTTAAAAAGAGCAATTACTTTGGCCTGCAAAGTTGTCTAATGCAGGACCCTAAACCGCCATATTGGTGCAAATTTAAAGGCCATTAGAAAATTTCCGGCTTAAAAAGAGGGATTCCTGTTTAAAATCCGGCTCAAGGGGAACATATCTCCCACAAAGCTTTGAAGCTCTCAAATCCGGTTCAAAATTCCGGTTCAAGAAGGATTTATCTCTTGCAAAATGTTAAAGGGTGCCGAAGAGGGCCTGCTGCCATGATGCGCGGTTCAAACATGGGTATCATGCCTTATTGGCTTATCATATTATTGGTCACTTGGGGGCTTGGTCGTATCCGAACCATAGCCACGCCTCTTGATCGGCCTAGTGCCACAACATCACTTGGGGGCTTGGTCGTGTCCGAACCAATGCAACACCTTTTGATAGGCGAAAGCCACCAGATCACTTGGGGACATTGTCAAGTCTGAACCAGTCATGCCTCTTGATCGCCTAAGGCCATAGAGTCACTTGGGGCTTGGTCGAACCCAACCATTGCCACGCAAACTTGATCGGCATAATGCCACGGTTTCAGCTTGGGGACCTGGCTGACTTGAACCATAGCTACACCTTATTGGGAGCTTGGTCGTGTCCGCCATGGTAACACCATCTGATCGCTCAAGAAAGCCTCTTTTGCAAACGGTCTTATCATTGCCTTTGCTTCCATATTCTTTTCATAGCTGTTATTTAATTTTTGTTATGCTTTTTAAACCGACATTATTAATCCGGTTCAAACTGTCAATTACAAATTGGCGGAACACGGTCAAATCCTAATCCGGAGACTATCTGCCCGGTTTGATTTTATGTTACCATCTTATTATGGAGTAAACCGGTGTTCATTAACCCGGCTTGACTTTCAATTACAAGTTGTCAGTACATGATCAAATCATAATCCGGAGACTATCAGCCCGGTCTGGTTTGACTACGAGTCGCCAGTATTATATATGGTTAAACAGGTGGTTATTACAACCCGGTACGGTTTTATCGTAAACCGACACGGTATGAAAGGAGTTATCATTACTCAAGATTGGGGTTATCACCCTTACTACAAAAGTTGGTAAACCAATGATGTGATTCAATGTCACAGGTATGATATATTTCATTGATTATTCTTAAGTGTAGCCTTGGTTATAAACCTGGGTTGTATGTTGGGTATTATGAACCGTCCGGCGATAAACCGCCAGGACACTTTAAACTTGTTGTATGCAGAAACAGGTTAAATAAAGTATGATTATAAATCACCGGTATTTATTAAACCGGCCTGGCTTTCGACTATATGTCGCCAGTATGATGATAAATTATCCGGTGTTTTAAACCGGCCTGGCTTTAAAATGATAAGTCGCCAATATATGATGAGAAATTATCCGGTGTTTATTAAACCGGCCTTGCTTTGGACTATAAGTCGCCAGTATATATTTGGATTGCGTCATTGGAATCATGTGCTTATAAATCATTGGGTTATATTATTCAAATAGCCAAACTTGGCTGAATTTTCATTATGATATTGAATGAATAAGGTTTTCATACCGGATTATATTATTCAAATAGCCAACATGGCTGGATTTTTATGGTTATTAATATTATGATTGAGGTTTTCAAAGTCGCTTTAGCTCAATGGATATTATTTTATCGATGAATATGATTTATTCTGCAATGAAAGGAATAGTCCCGAGTCGCTGCAGGCTTACGACCAGACACTTGAGGGCTACATTATTCAAAATTGAGATTATATCAAATATACAAGTCTCATGTCGCTGCAAGCATGCACCATGACACTTGGGCTAATGCAAAGTCATTTTTTGCTCACCCTATTGAAGACCCGATTCATAACAGTGTAAAGAGCCGGCCCTTGGGGGCTACCAATTGCTCCTATCAACAATTCAAGTTTTTAATGAGCATCAGGAAATTACAAGTCCCAGGTTGCTGCCAGCATGCCAACCCGGCACTTGGGGGCTACAGGTATTATGCATATATAAGGAGGAACATTTTCAAATTATCAGTTTTGAGCAAATCAGGAAGATCAATTACATGACCCGGTGTCAACAACATTTATGACCCGGCATCGTCTGCTATATAACTCGGCAGTTTTGGTAATGATAAACCGGCAAGTTTTACATCTTCAAACCGGTTGAATATCAGATGAGTATTTCAAGACCAATATTTCTTAAACCGGCGCTTTGGAAGCCGACTCAAGTGGATTATTCTTCACAATATTTTTTCTATAAGAAGCCAACATCAGCAATTTGAGTATGAAGCTGGTTATTGACCCGGATTTTCTAGAAGGAGGAAATGACAAGGAATTAAGGATGATCAGGTGCCGGTTTACAAGAATTCTTAACCCGGAGCATAACCTGCCAAATTTGTTCTGGTGTTTATTTTGCAGCATAAGTTTACCATGGATAAATCCAAGCTAAACTTGGGGGCTAATGTCGGGGATATACCCCGCGGTGTAAACCAGCCGGAAGTTAACCCGCACGGACTTGGCGGTTTATTTGAGGTCCCGCGGCACTTGGCGATATTCATCCGGTGACCCGCCTGCACTGCAATTTACCAAAGAACCCTCCAGGACGCTAGAACTCACTTGGTGACCCGGCGACGGGTCAAGAGCGACAAGACCCGTGGCCTGCTTACGGTTCATGAAGGCCGGTTCAACTATTGTGGGCTGGTTTAAGAGGAAAGGCATGAGGAATATTTACCTTACAAGGAGTTAAGACCAGGACTTGTATCCGGTTTGTATTAGAGATAGATTAGTCCTAATCCTAATAGGACTCCACATGTAACCCGCCCCTTCAACATATATAAGGAGGGGTAGGGCTCCCCAAAGAGGGACAGGCTACAAGCAGCAAGAAACAATATCTAGGGCCAGACACAAAGGGGGAGCCGTCTTATGCAGCGACTCCCTCATGAGCATAATGACACCTAGCCACAAACAGCATGTACGGTTATTACCGGATGATGTTTCCCGGGGCCCGAAGCTGTCTAGATCCTTGTCTTGTGTGTTGCGTTTCTCGTCCCGATCAACCCCTCTCAAGCTACCGCATAGATGCGTTGGCCTCGCGACTAAGTCCTGGCACTAAGGACATCTGCCATGACAAATCCCCGACAGCGATCCTCGACCCTCAAACCCTCAACGACCCTCGACCGCTCGCCGATCCACGACCCCCTACCCTAGTTCACGACCCTCGACCCCCGCATGTCACGTTTTTATAGTGTCAAAGGACTCAACAAAACCATGTCTTCATCATTAGGCGAAAGTAACCGGCGCATGATGGTACGAAGCTCTCCAAAGTTATTTTGGAACGGAGTCCCAGATAGGATAATTCGCTTTTTTGTACAAATTTTTAGCAAGAGCCTTCCAAATATCGCTATTTGGAAGACCTTTGTTGAAATTCATACCAAAAGACGAATTATCCTATCCGGGACTCCCTTCCAAAATAACTTTGGAAAACTTCATACCATCATTCCCCGGTTACTTCCGGCTAATGATGAAGCCATGAATTTCTTCAATACTTTGACACTAGGCAACCTCTCGACCCCTCGGCGATCCTCGACCTCGACCCCTCGATGACCCTCAACCCTCGAACCCTCGGCCCCTCGACGACCCTTGACCCTCGACCGCTCGGAGATCCACGACCCTCTACCCTAGTTCCCGACCCTCGACCCCCTCATGTCACGTTTGTATAGTGTCAAAGGATTAAAAAAACCATGTCTTCATCATTATGCGAAAGTAACAGGCGCATGATGGTACGAAGCTCTTCATTGATCTCTTAGTCGTGTGTGGTGCCTCCCCTCCACCATAATCCACCTCGGCCATATCGTTGCAGTGCTTAGGCGGAGCCCTGCGCCAGTAGCTTCATCATTACTGTCATTGTGTCGTCGTGCTGACGAAGCTCTCCCTCGACACTCAGCTGGATCGAGTTCGTGGACGCCACCGGTTTAACGTGTACAGATCACGGAGGTGCCGTGATTTTCGGTACTAGGATCGGTCGGATCGTGAAGACATAATGACTACATCAACCGTTGTCATAACGCTCGCATACCACGAGGGTGGACTACACTCTCCCCTCTCGTTGCTATGCATCACCATGATCTTGCGTGTGCGTAGGAATTTTTTCGAAATTACTGCGTTCCCCAACAGTGGCATCCCAGCCAGGACTATGCTAGATGTTATATGCACGAGTAGAACACAAATGAGTTGTGGGCGGTAATAGTCATAATGCTTGCCAGCATGTCATACTTTGATTTGGCGGTATTGTTGGATGAAGCGGCTCGGACCGACATTACGCGTACGCTTACGCGAGACTGGTTCTACCGACGTGCTTCGCACACAGGTTTCTGGCGAGTGTCAGTTTCTCCAACTTTAGTTGAATCGAGTGTGGCTACGCCCGGTCCTTGTTGAAGGTTAAAACAGCACACTTGACGAAAAATCATTGTGGTTTTTGATGCGTAGGTAAGAACGGTTCTTGCTCAACCCGTAGCAGCCACATAATACTTGCAACAACAAAGTAGAGGACGTCTAACTTGTTTTTGCAGAGCATGTGTGATGTGATATGGTCAAGACGTGATGAGATATAAGTTGTTAAATGAGATGATCATGTTTTGTTGAAGTTATCGGCAACTGGCAGAAGCCTTATGGTTGTCTCTTTATTGCATAAGATGCAAGCGACAAATAATTGATTTACTTTATTTCTATGCGATAGCAATAGTTGCAAGAGCAATATTTGGTGAGACGACCATGTGACGACACGTTGATAGAGATCAAGATGATGGAGATCATGGTGTCATGCCGGTGAAGATAGAGATCATGACGGTACTTTCAAGATGGAGATCAAAGGCGCAAGATGATCATGGTCATATCATGTCACATATTTTTATTGCATGTGATGTTTATCCTTTATGCATCTTATTTTTCTTAGTTCGGCGGTAGTATTACATGATGATCTCTCACTAAATTTCAAGGTATAAGTGTTCTCCCAAAGTATGCACCGTTGCGTCAGTTCGTCTTGTCGAGACACCACGTGATGATCGAGTGTGATAAGCTCTATGTTCACATACAACGGGTGCAAGACAGTTTTACACACGCGGAATACTCGGTTTAAACTTGACGAGCCTAGCATATGCAGATATGGCCTCGGAACACTGGAGACCGAAAGGTCGAGCGTGAATCATATAGTAGATATAATCAACATAGTGATGTTCACCATTGAAAACTACTCCACCTCACGTGATGATCGGACATGGTTTAGTTGATTTGGATCACGTGATCATTTAGATGACTAGAGGGATATCTATCTAAGTGTGAGTTCTTAAGTAATATGATTAATGGAACTTTAATTTATCATGAACTTAGTCCTGATAGTATTTGCATAACTATATTATAGATCAATAGCTCGCGATGTAGCTCCCCGTTTATTTTTGATATGTTCCTAGAGAAAAACTGTGTTGAAATATGATAGTAGCAATGATGCGGACTAGGTCTGTGATCTGAGGATTATCCTCATTGTTGCATAGAAGAATTATGTCCTTGATGCACCGCTAGGTGACAGACCTATTGCAGGAGCAGATGCAGATGTTATGAACGTTTGACAAGCTCGGTATGATGACTACTTGATAGTTTAGTGCACCATGCTTTACGGTTTAGAACCAGGACTTCAAAAATGTTTTGAACACCATGGAGCATATAAGATGTTCCATGAGTTAAAATTGGTATTTCATACTCATGCCCGTGTCAAGAGGAATGAGACCTCTGACAGTACTTTGCCTACAAGATGGAGGAGAATAGCTCAACCGGTGAGCATGTGCTCAGATTGTCTGGGTACTACAATTGCTTGCATCAAGTGGGAGTTAATCTTCCAGATAAGATAGTAATTGACAAATTTCTATATTCACCATCACCAAGTTACTAGAACTTCGTGATGAACTATAATATGCAAGGGATAAAGAAAAAAATTCCCAAGCTCTTCGCGATGCTAAAATCGACGAAGGTAGAAATCAAGAAAAGCATCAAGTTTCGATGGTTAACAAGAGCACCAGTTTCAAGAAAAGGGCAAAGGGATAGAAAGGGAACTTCAAGAAGAATGACAAAAAAGTTTTCACTCCCGTGAAGAAGCCCAAAGCTAGACCGAAGCCTGAAACTGAGTTCTTCTACTACAAAAGAAATGGTCACTAGAAGTGGTACTTCCCTAGATACTTGGTGGATAAGAAGGATGGCACAGGGAACAAAGGTATATTGGATATACATGTTATTGATGTGTACTTTACTAGTGTTTATAGCAACCCCTCAGTATTTGATACTGGTTTAGTTGCTAAGAGTAGTAAATCGAAAGGGGAGTTGCAAAATAAACAGAGACTAGTTAAGGGCGAGGTGATGATGTGTGTTGGAAGTGATTCCAAGGTTGATAAGATCACCATCACACACTCCCTTTCCCTTCGGCATTACTGTTGAACCTACAATAAATGTTATTTGGTGTTTGCGTTGAGCATGAATATGATTGGATCATGTTTATTGCAATACTGTTATTCATTTATGTCAAAGAATAATTGTTGTTCTATTTACATGAATAAAAACTTCTATGGTCATACACTCAATATAAATGGTTTATTGAATCTCGATCGTAGTGATACACATATTCATAATATTAAGGCCAAAAGATGCTAAAGTTAATCATGATAGTGCAACTTATTTGTGGCACTGCTGAGGGAGTCCTGGATTAGGGGGTATCCGGACAGTCGGACTGTGTACAACGTCCGGACTATTGAAGCGTGAAGATACAAGACTCAAGACTTCGGCCCGTGTCCGGATGGGACTTTCCTTGGCGTGGAAGGCAAGCTTGGCGATCCGGATATTATATTTCCTTCGTTGTAACCGACTCCATGTAAACCCTAGCCCTCTCCGGTGCCTATATAAACCGGAGAGGTTGGTCCTTAGAAGGCCGATCACAATTACATTCATACCATCATAGGCTAGCTCTTAGGGTTTAGCCTCTATGATCTCATGGTAGATCTACTCTTGTACTACCCATATCATCAATATTAATCAAGCATGAAGTAGGGTTGTACCTCCATCGAGAGGGCCCAAATCTGGGTAAACACCTGTGTCCCTTACTTCTTGTTACCATCAGCCTTGACGCACAGATCGAGACCCCCTACCCGAGATCCGCTGGTTTTGACACCGACATTGGTGCTTTCATTGAGAGTTCCTCTGTCTCGTCGCCATTGGGCTCGATGGCTCCTTCAAACACCGTCAATAGCACGGTACCAGACAGTCACGACGAGCACGGCTTAGACCTGCTATCGGACAAAGCTCGGGGTATCACCCCCGCAGTAGCCTCGGACCTAAATCCGGAGCAGGCTGCGTTGCCTGAGGACGGAGGGCTGGACCCCGCCCCGCAGGTCGCACAATTATCGGCGGTGGAGCCGAACACGGGCCTTACCTCTATGGTGGCCTACGGCTTCGGACCCCCGGACTCGTATCCGGATGTTGAGTCGGGACCTTGCACTCCCGAGCCGGTCGAGCCAGGTTGGGCTCCGGTAATGGAGTTACCGCCGCGGACATCTTTCAGCACTCGCCCTTTGGCGACATGCTGAACTCGTTGAAAACTCTCTCTTTGACAAAAATCTCTAGGCCAAACTACGTCCGGTTCGAGTGGGAAGCAGGCGACGAAGAGATACGTTGCCCACCCACCACCCACTTCATAGCCACGATCGATGATTTAACCGACGTGCCTGACTTCGACTACGAAGACAACGACGGTATGGCCGACGATGCAGGAGAAGATGCGGAATCTATGGGGCGCCAGACTTCCCCCTCGTCACACGACATATACATGGTTGATACGCCCAAAGAGGACAAAGGCGACAATCCGGACGATAAAACCCCCGGACAAAAGCCAAAGCGATGGCGCAGACGCCGTTCTAAATCCAGCAATAGTAAAAATAGTGACAAGAGCGCCAGAAGGATCGATACTACAATCAACTCCGAAGGCAACAACGACCATATGGATCCAGCGATGGAGCAGATTTAACCAGGTCACCCGAACACAGTTCGAGCAGACGCCCGAGGATAATGATCCCGACGGACGAGGTCATCAAACCGACCCAGCACAGGAAAACAGTCCGGATAATGATGCAATCCCGGAAAAACATGCGGAACGAGATAACCTCCACAGAAAGCCTACGGCCACCGCAAGAAGTCTAAAGAAGCAGAAGCAACGGCTCAAAGCCGCACAGGAAATGCTCAACCGTAGATGGAACAAAGTTCTAGACACCGAAGAAAGATACGGAGATGATCGACGTACAAAGAGCTATCTAAAACACAAGCTACTGCCAGAATTCGATGAAGAAGTCGTGCCACTTCATAGCCGCAACAAGGCGGCTACCGACGCCGCACACGATCCACGTGAACACCTGAACAAGAAAGCTGGCGCAACCAGGTCCATTTATGGATCCAAAGGACGCGCCCCGGCGAGGGACTATGGTCGCCAAAACGATTATGCCAATCGCATACCAGTCAGGAATAAACACCGGACACAACAACAGCCGACGGCATGCCACAACACGTCCAGATACAGAGGGGCTGCTCACCCCCTGTGCTTTACTGATGAAGTACTGGACCACGAATTCCCACAGGGCTTTAAACCTGTGAACATAGAGGCATACGACGGAACAACAGACCTAGGGGTCTGGATCGAGGACTTTATCCTACACATACACATGGCTCGTGGGGATGACCTTCACGCCATAAAATACCTCCCCCTCAAGCTGAAGGGACCAGCTCGGCACTGGTTGAATGGCCTCCCCGAAAATTCAATTGGGAGCTGGGAGGAACTCGAGGACGCTTTCAGGGCCAACTTTCAAGGGACCTATGTCCGGCCTCCGGATGCTGACGACTTAAGTCACATAGTCCAACAGCCCGGAGAATCCGCCCGCAAGTTTTGGAACAGACTCCTCACTAAGAAGAATCAAATTGTTGACTGTCCGGATGCCGAAGCCTTAGCGGCATTTAAACACAGCATCCGTGATGAGTGGCTAGCCAGACACCTCGGCCAAGAAAAGCCGAGGACAATGGCAGCCCTAACAAGCCTCATGACCCGCTTTTGCGCGGGAGAAGATAGCTGGCTAGCCCGTAAAGGCACCAGCGACCCCAGCACATCCGAAATAAGGGATGGCAACGGGAAGCCACGGCGTCATAAAAACAAACGCGAAAGCAAGGAAGAGAGCCCGGATAACACGACGGTTAATGCCGGATTCAGGGGCTCTCGACCTAATCAACAAAACAAGCCATCTAAAGGCAGCAAAGAGGAACCATCTGGTTTGAATAGAGTCCTAGACAGACTATGCAAAATTCATGGCACCCCTGACAAACCTGCAAACCACACGCACAGAGAGTGCTATGTCTTCAAGCAGGCCGGCAAATTAAACGTCGAACACAAGGAGAGGGAAACACCAAGTGAAGACGAGGATGAACCTCGCCAATAACACAACGAGGACAGAAAAATTCCGCCAGAGGTTAAAACAGTGAACATGATCCACGCGACTCACACATCCATGAGGAGGCACGAACGCCGCGATAGAGACGCGCCGATATAGAGCCCATCGTACTCACGCCTAACCGTTGGATGCCTTATCCGATCACTTTCGATAACTTAGATGACCGAACTAGTATTCAAAAGCGGAGGATCAAAGGCCTTGGTGTTGACCCAATAATCGACGGATACCGCCTCACCCGCGTCCTTATGGACGGCGGCAGCAGTCTCAATTTAATATATGAGGACACTGTCCGCAGGATGGGGATAGACCCATCTAGAATTAACCAAAGAAACACCACCTTTGAAGGGGTGATACCAGGCGTTGAAGCCCATAGCAGAGGCTCCGTCACACTGGAGGTAACATTCGGCTCTCCAGGCAACTCCAGAAGCGATGAACTACTCTTCACCATCGCACCCTTCCAAAGCGACTATCACGCAGTGCTCGGAAGAACGGCCTTCGCTAGCTTCAACGCATCGCCACACTATGGCTACCTTACACTTAAGATGCCCGGTCCACGTGGCGTCATCACCATTAGCGGACTAACAGAGAGCCCGTCACGCGCAGAGGAATATGCGACGGCCCTCGCGGGCGGACTATAAGGGGCCTCCAACATCAGAAAACATGACTGGTCCTTAAAGACCACAGACTCGGCTAGACGAGTCCGGTCGCCTGGATAAAACTGAACCAGGGCACCGTATATGTAATCGCATAGCAGACACCAGGGGCTATAAATACTTAACACATTCCCACAGTTAGCTCAACCTTATGGGCAGGTCAACATCTTACACTTTTATTATCCATCGCATACTTACGTTGTGCTCTTCTACGAGTTTTCCTTCTTCAACAGGCAATGTTCGCGCGATACCCTTCCAGGATACGGCACAACGGAGACAAAGGCGCTGACGTGCAGCAGGGCCCCGTTCAACAGGTTTCTTTTTAGATTAAGCCCCTGTGAAATCCTTTTTATTGCCTCTTGTTGTTCAACAATCCCATGGGTTCCATACCCACAGAGGATACTGCCGTTTTTGTCATCTCGCCACGACAGATTAACGCACGTACCTGGAAAAACAGGGTTTATAACGAATGGGCATTCTTGAGCCCATCGATTATTATAAAGTCCGAATACCCTTGGGAGTGTTCGGTGTCACGAGTTCGGCCTTATATGCAGCAGCTCCGAATCATGTCTTTGGTCAAATGTTGGGTTTGCCCGGCTCCTGGGTTTGCCGCCTTACGTTTCGTTACTATCGGCTAAGGTGGCCAAAGGAGAACTATTGCGATTGTGCCCTGGTTATTCCGGACGATCACCTCAATAGAGAAAGCCGAAAACTAACTGTCATGATGCACCGAGAGACTGTTCAACCACTCGAAGACTTATCGGAATCTTTAGGATCCCTTCGCATTAACAAAGGACCGTTTCCCGGTCATGTACACACGCGCCCGTATTCGGATGCACGCGAAGGTACTAGGGGCTACATAGTAGCCCCAACATTAGACTCACATGGCTAAGCGAAAGTGTTACAGCTATATAGTTTGGTTGCCTAGTTCGACGTGCGATCACCTCCTTCATGGACCAAGACGTTGGATCAAGTGTGATTAAGCATACCCGCATTGCCTGCGTGGGGGATGAAGCCAACGACTGCTATCTTTCGGATTAAACATTCATATACATATATATAAACGGCCACACAAGGGACACAATAATACTTTTGGGCAAAAAGTATAAATATAGCCTTATAACCAAACTAACATTGTTTCTTACAATGATTCGATTTATCACTCGAATAAGACATTCTTCGAGCAATGCGCCTCTATCAGGCGGGAACCTTCTTTGACCTGTGCCAAGTAGTGCTCGGCTGGATACTGGCCCCCCGCCGGATCTTGGGTCGCTATAATATTGGTCTCCATATCCGTCCAATAGGCTTTAACACGGGCAAGAGCCATCTGTGCACCCTCTATGCACGCCGACCTCCTCATGGCTTCGATCCGAGGCACGGCCCCAAGGAACCGCTGCACCAAGCCAAAGTAACTGTCCGGCTTAGGCCCTTCCGGCCAAATATGGTCTATCACAGACCGCATTGCAAGACCGGACAGCCTGTGAAGCTCCGCTACAGCAGCCATCTTGTTATTTAACGACAGCGGGCGAGGGGGAGCATTGAATTGCGACCAGAAAATCTTCTCCACCTCCTTATCACATTGACCATCTAAGAACTCGGCAGCATCAGCCGTACTCTTCGCCAAATCCGCATATGCGTCCGCAAGACTCCAGCGCCCATCCAGGGGAGCGTACTTCGGATAGAAAAACTTCGTCTGCAGCAAGTAGGAAACTCCAGCGACGATTTTACCGGCCTGTTGCAACTTCTCCCACTCCCCCCTGAGCTCGGTCCGTATTTCCTTGGTGGCATTGCGTGCCTTGTCCATCTCGGCCAAGCTATCTTTATGCTCCTTTTTAAGGAGCTCATACCGGTCAGCGGCATTTTTTAACTCAATAGCCATTTCGGCCATCTTTTCTTCGCTTCGGCGATGAGCAGCCTGTTCGGCTCTAAGTTCCTCAGTCGCCTTTAGGGCAGCCGCATTGCTATTCTGATCTTGTTCCTTGGCTTGGACAAGCTCTGCCCTCAGGGCCTCCACGGCAGCAGCACCACCTGCAGTCCGAACATATTACATTAATATCATGCCGCCTCCATATTTTCTTACACAAAGGAAGGCAGAGCACATACCTTGTGACTTGTCCAGCCGCTTGTTCACCAGCGTGATATCGGTATCAATCGATCGAATCTGCCTGGTCAGTTCAGAAACTTCCACGGATTTGTCGGCGGCCGGACTCATAGGTACCTGCACATATTTATAGTGCAATCATTGATTTATGATCCCCTGTTTTCCCCCTACGGCGGGCAACCAGTGTCTCAGGGGCTACTATCTATATGGAGCACACCTAACGCGTGCCTCATAGCCAAAAACAGTGTATTCTTCACTACATACCTCGAAGCCTCTGAGCAGACTTGCAAATGCTTCATTCAAACCGCTTGTAGCGGATGGAATCTTCTGGAGCACCGCGCTCATAAGTGAGCGGTGCTCCTCCGAGAGCGCAGCCCGCTCCAGTAGGCCCGTCAGTATGTCCGGCCGGACATTGAACTATGCCGGACCCTTCCCATCGCACCTCGCGGGAGCCAAACACCCCGAGCTCAGGGTGGCTGACGCGTTGGCCTCCGGCTTCGGCAGATCTAGACTCTTCCGTGACGACACCTCGGTGTCGCCCGCTTCGCGAGCCGGAGAGGTAGGTGGGGTCTCGCTCTCCATCATCTCTGGAGGATGGTCCCCCGAAGACGAACTCTGTTGAGAGGGGCTGCTAGCCGAACTACGAAATACGAATCCTGGTTATTGATCTAGGAGGAACACAGTACCTTCAAATTAAAAATTAACTTACAGCTCGGTGGAGGGCTAGCCCGTTGGTGGGCACGATGCGGTGAGGGTGCCCGTTGGGGCAGAGCCCCTGGTGTTATCTTTTTCCCGGCTTTGGGCATCTCCGTCTCCGAGTCTCCAGAGGCGGCCCTCTTCTTCCCGCGCGGGGAGGAGGCCTTAGCCTCCCCTTCCCGACTATCCTCCTTAGGGGAGGTAACAATTCCCCCGGTTCGGATGCGTAGCGTGTGGTGTTCGGATTCTTCGTCCTTCCCCTTGTCTTTCCTCGGGGGCATCCTGCTGAGTACTCGGTCACGCATCTTGGCTATGGTGGGGGCGGGCGAGCCTTCGGGAAGTGGCGCCGGACACCTAATTCTCTCCGCCTTGCTGAGCCATTCCTGGACGCGGATGATTTTCAGAATAAACAATCATAACAAATACAAAACACGGTGTCCGGTATCAAGTTTACTTACTTGGGTATCTAGGCGATTGTAGCTTAGGCCCACATCCTCGGTGGTGTCCGGACTTTTTACTTTCCTTCCGAAGAAAAATTTGCACATCTCTTCGAGCTTCAGGCCGAAGAAATGCTTGACGGTCCACGGACCCTCCGGATTAAACTCCCACATCCGGAGAGGCCAGCGTTGGCACGACAACATCCGTCGGATCAACATCAATTGCATTATGCTGACGAGATTAATGTCCCTTGCAAGAAGCTCCCGGATGCGATTCTGCAGTACTGGTATATCACCAGCGGGTCCCTAATTCCGCCCTACGTCTGTCCATGACGCCAACTATGACGGAGGGCCCGAACGAAACTCGGGGGCATCCGCCCACTTTGTGCCTCTGGGAGCCGTGACATAGAACCACCTCCGCTGCCATACATAGGATACTTCTGGGAAAGAACCCTCTGGCCACGGGGCATCACCGTTCCTGCTTATTACGGCACCTTCGCACTCCACATGTCGCCCCTCGATCATCCTCGGCGTCACATTGAAGGTCTTGATACATAAGCTGAAGTGTGGGGCGATATGGAGAAAAGCCTCGCACACGAAAATAAACGATGAGATGTGGAGGATACCGTACGGAGCCAGATCGTGAAAATCCAACCCATAATAGAACATGAGCCCCCTCACGAAGGGATCGGGGGTGAAATCCAGACCGCGGAGGAAGTGTGGGACAAAAACGACACACTCGTTGGGCTCCGGCGTCGGGATGACCTGCCCTGGAGCAGGGAGACTGTGCCGGATATCTGCGGTCAAGTATCCGACCTCCCTAAGCTTGACAATGTCCTTCTCTTCGATCGAGGTGGCCACCCACCGGCCCTGAGGGTCAGATCCGGACATATTGGAGGATTCCAGAGGGGTGGAGCTTAGGTTTTGGGTGTTAGAACTCGAGGTGCGAGAAGGCACGATCAAGGTGAAAAAGGAGGCATAGGTCTCGACCCCTTTATAAAGAGGGTGAATATCAAGAGTCCCCGGTGTGACCGTTTGAGGCTTATCTAAAAAACACACGGGTTAAGCCAACAGCCGACGTGAAGTCATGCGTGCCCATATTGATGGAAAATCCCGTAATAAGAGGAACACGATCTCTGCCTCGACGGGACGTGCCAATAAAACCGCCTCGCAACACGAGTCATTGTGGGGCAGGAAACGTCGGTTCGTGTTGGACCAAGCCCCGACGCGAGGGCACGATACACGAAGATTGCCAGCAAATCATATCTATACCATACGAAGATCATCTTGCAGATCCGGACACGGTCTACGTGTTCGATGACCACTTTGGAGTATTCGGAGGAGGAACCCGCCCTGCAATGCCGAAGACAAGACTGCGCGCCGGACTCATCGTCATTGAAGCCTGGTTCAGGGGCTACTGAGGGAGTCCTTGATTAGGGGGTATCCGGACAGCCGGACTATGTACAACGTCCGGACTATTGAAGCGTGAAGATACAAGACTCAAGACTTCGGCCCATGTCCGATGGGACTTTCCTTGGCGTGGAAGGCAAGCTTGGCGATCCGGACATTATATTTCCTTCCTTGTAACCGACTCCATGTAAACCCTAGCCCTCTCCGGTGCCTATATAAACCGGAGAGGTTGGTCCTTAGAAGACCGATCACAATTACATTCATACCATCATAGGCTAGCTCTTAGGGTTTAGCCTCTACGATCTCGTGGTAGATCTACTCTTGTACTACCCATATCATCAATATTAATCAAGAGGGAAGTAGGTTTTTACCTCCATCGAGAGGGCCCGAACCTGGGTAAACACCTGTGTCCCTTACTTCTTGTTACCATCAGCCTTGACGCACAGATCGGGACCCCCTACCCGAGATCCGCCGGTTTTGACACTGAAAACTACCGTTTTGATCATATTGGTGTAAAGCGCATGAAGAAACTCCATGTTGATGGGCTTTTGGAATGACTTGATACTTGCGAACCATGCCTCATGGGCAAGATGACTAAGACTCCATTTTCCGGTACAATGGAGCGAGCAACTGACTTATTGGAAATAATACATACTGATGTATGCGGTCCGATGAGTGTTGAGGCTCGCGGCGGGTATCGTTATTTTCTGACCTTCACAGATGATTTGAGCAGATATGGGTATATCTACTTGATGAAACATAAGTCTGAAACATTTGAAAAGTTCAAAGAATTTCATAGTGAAGTGGAAAATCATCGTAACAAGAAAATAAAGTCTCTACAATCTGATCGCGGAGACGAATATTTGAGTTACGAGTTTAGTCTTTAATTAAAACAATGTGGAATAGTTTCACAAATTCATGCCACCTGGAACACCACAGCATAATGGTGGTCCAAACGTCGTAACCATACATTATTAGATATGGTGCGATCTATGATGTCTCTTACCGATTTACCACTATCATTTTGGGGTTATGCATTAGAGACAGTTGCATTCACGTTAAAAAGGGCACCATCTAAATCCGTTGAGACGACACTGTATGAACTGTGGTTTAGCAAGAAACCTAAGCTGTCGTTTCTTAAAGTTTGGGGTTGCGATGCCTATGTGAAAAAGTTTCATACTGATAAGCTCAAACCCAAATCGGACAAGTCCGTCTTCATTGGATACCCAAAAGAAATTGTTGGGTACACCTTCTATCACAGATCCGAAGGGAAGATATTCGTTGCTAAGAATGAATCCTTTCTAGAGAAGGAGTTTCTCTCGAAAGAAGTGAGTGGGAGGAAAGTAGAACTTGATAAGGTAATTGTACCTTCTCCCGAATTGGAAAGTAGTTCATCATAGAAATCAATTCAAGTGATGCCGACACCGATTAGTAAGGAAGTTAATGATGATTATCAGGAAACTTCAGATCAAGTCACTACCGAACCTCGTAGGTCCACCATAATACGTTCTGCAACAAAGTGGTACGGTAATCCTGTTCTGGAAATCATGTTACTAGACCATGACAAACCTACGAACTATGAGGAAGCGATGATGAGCCCAAATTCCACAAAATGGCTTGAGGCCATGAAATTTGAGATGGGATCCATGTATGAGAACAAAGTAGGGACATTGGTTGACTTGCCTGATGATCGGCAAGCAATAGAAAATAAATGGATCTTCAAGAGGAACACGGACGCTGATAGTAGTGTTACTATCTATGAAGCTAGAATTGTCACAAAAGGTTTTCGACAAGTTCAAGGTGTTGACTACGATGAGAGTTTCTCACTCATATCTATGCTTAAAGTCTGTCCGCATCATGTTAGCAATTGCCGCATTTTATGAAATTTGGCAAATGGATGTCAAAACTGCATTCCTTAATCTATATCTATACCTACTAATAAAGCAAGGTGCGTGAGGGAGTCGCGGATTAGGGGGTGTCCGGATAGCCGAACTATAACCTTTGGCCGGACTCCTGGACTATGAAGATACAAGATTGAAGACTTTGTCCCGTGTCCGGATGGGACTTTCCTTGGCGTGGAAGGCAAGCTTGGCGATACGGATATGTAGATATCCTCCCATTGTAACCGACTCTGTGTAACCCTAACCCTCTTTGGTGTCTATATAAACCGGATGGTTTTAGTCCGTAGGACGAACAACAATCATACCATAGGCTAGCTTCTAGGGTTTAGCCTCTCTGATCTCGTGGTAGATCTACTCTTGTACTACCCATATCATCAATATTAATCAAGAAGGAGTAGGGTTTTACCTCCATCGAACCTGGGTAAAAACGTCGTGTCCTTTGTCTCCTGTTACCATCCGCCTAGACGCACAGTTCGGGACCCCCTACCCGAAATCCGCCGGTTTTGACAACGACATTGGTGCTTTCATTGAGAGTTCCTCTGTGCCGTCGCCAACAGAAGGATGCCTCATCCCGTCTTTAAAGACGGCATTGTTGCTAAAGGAGCTTTGGCTATCGGCCAAACTCTCCGGCTAGGCGGTTTCCTTATGACCGCCTGTTCGGCCGCCGCGCCGACGATGACTTCTCAGGTCATCGAAAGCAATCTTCACGTCAAATTGGAACTCGCCGAGCAGTTAGATCCGACGGAGCTCTCTTCCTTAAACGAGCTCCTGGATCACATCGCCGCCCTGGGAGTCGCTATAGACTACGATCGGATTGGGCCTAAACCTGATCTGAGAGAGATTAACTCTCCCCAGGTCACCCATCACGTTTATGTGGTGGAGGAACAATGCGACGACCCTTCATCTATATTAAGGACTAGCTATGTCCGGATTCCCGATCCCTCCAAGCCGGATACCCGCGGAGGGGAGGACGACACTCAAGACCTGAACTTAGAGTCAGACAACGGGCTAGATTCATTGGACAACATCCAAGAGTCCAAGCTTCCGAGTTCGGAAACTCCTTGGCCCTTGAGCCTCAGATTGGGTGAGGTTTCGGATCTAATTCCACCCACCCACCCGAACATAGGCGATCTATCCAAAATTAGGCAAGAGCCCGACGAAACAGTACATCATTACTGGGCCAGATTCCTCCTGGTTATGAACAGGATAAAGGACTGCCGCGAGGAAGACACAATTTCATTCTTCTGCAATAATTGCATGGACGAGGGAATCCTGAACGCCATAGGTCGCCGTGAAATTACAAGCTTTGCTGACTTGGCGTCCATAATACGAAAGTACTGTGCGACGGAAAGTGCCTTGAAAACCAAAGTAAGATTTTGGGACAACATGGCCCCGAATACAAACCCAGTCCAAAATAAAAGGGTGCATTATCACCAATCACCCGGGTTAAACACCAAAAAACAAAAAACCCCTACGGGGCATGGAACCGTACTGGAGGGATGGCTCAACAGACCCTGTAAAATTCATAGTACAGAGGGCGCCACACCAACTCATAACCTTAGAGCATGTTGGACACTCCGGCAGGTGGCCAAAAGTGGCGAAGAGCTTCTAACCCGAGCATCCACAGAGCACCAGCCCAGGGATACCAGTACGGTATTAACAGTCTTCGAGACTTTCGCATCAAACAATATGCGAAAACGAACACTCCGCAGCCTTGCCGAATCTACCAAGTAGCAACAATAAATCCATGGAGTGACACGGCTATTACATTTAATGCCAGTGATGAACCTAAATTCCGAACAGCCCGAGCACCGGCAGCATTGGTCCTCAGTCCAATAGTGGACGGCTTTCGCCTTACCAAGGTACTCATGGACGGTGGCAGCGGATTGAATCTCATTTATGATGAAACCTTTCGAAAAATGGAAATAGACTGGAGCCGCATTGAGCGAAGAAGCACAACCTTTAGAGGAATAATACCCAGTCGGGAAGCGTGTTGCACAGGAAAAATCACACTGGATGTGGTGTTCGGCACGCCGGATAATTACAGGTCCGAGGAGGTCACGTTCCAAGTGGCCCCGTTCAGCAGCGGATACCACGCTCTATTAGGGCGAGAGGCATTCACAATTTTTCAAGCTATACCCCATTACGGGTACATGAAGCTCAAAATTCCCGGGCCCAACGGAATCATCACTCTTGCTAGTGACCCGGACATAGCACTCCGCGTCGAAAACAAGATAGCCGCACTAGCCCTTGAGGCACTATTCGAAGCCCTAGCTGCCGAGGAACTGACTGCGTTGCACTCCACGGTGAACAGGGACGACGTGATACTTGATAGAAGATCCAAGTCCACCTCCTTTAAACCAGCGGACGAAATAGTCAAATTCCAAGTCCACCCAACGGACCCTACAAAAACGGCCTCCATCGGGGCACAATTAAACCCTGATGTAGACACCGCACTACGAGAATTCCTACGCGAAAATTGGGACATTTTTGCCTGGCACCCTTCAGACATGCCAGGAATCCCACGCCGGCTGGCCGAGCACAGCCTAAACATCCTAAAAGGATTCAAGCCAGTCAAACAGGCTCTTCAGCGTTTCTCCGAACCTAAGAGACAAGCCATGGGAGAGGAGCTAGCCAAACTATTGGAGGCCGGATTCATCAGAGATATAAAACATCCAGACCGCTAGCAAACCTGGTGATGGTACCAAAGAAGGACAAATCACAGGCGCCTATCGTCGATTTCAAGGACCTCAACAAGGCTTGCCCAAAGGATCCCTTCCCCCTCCCTCGCATCGATCAAATTATCGACGCTACCGCAGGACATGATTCATTGTGTTTCCTCGACGCATACTCCGGCTAGCATCAAATTAAGATGGCAGAGCCTGACCAAGCCGCAACGACATTTATCACCCCATACGGCCCATTCTGCTTCAACACAATGCCCATCAGGCTGAAAAACACCGGCGCAACATATCAGCGCATGATTCAGACGTGTCTGGCAAAACAGATCGGCAAAACAGTGGAGGCATACGTAGATGATGTGGTCGTCAAAACCAAGCATGTTGAAACTCTAGTAGACGACTTGAGGCTCACATTCGATAATCTCCGAACATATGACATCAAGCTTAACCCGGAAAAATGCGTTTTCGGCGTACCAGCCGGAAAGCTCTTGGGCTTCATTGTATTCGGTAGAGGAATTGAAGCGAACCCAGCTAAGATCCGAGCTCTGTCACAATTGGATATCCCAAAGGACCTCAAACAAATACAAAAATTGACTGCATGCGTGGCGGCTCTAAGCCGCTTTATCTCCCGTTTGGGAGAAAAGGAATTACCCCTTTATCGCCTCCTCCGGCGCACCAAACACTTCGAGTGGACGGATGCCGCCACGGCCGGACTCGAAGAAATAAAATCCATATTGGCAACAAACCCGGTCCTGGCCGCGCCCAACATGGGCGAACCAATGCTATTATACATCGCGGCAACTCATCAAGTTGTAAGCGTGGTGCTCGTTGTCGAACAAGAAACGGACGGACACAAGTTCCCCCTTCAAAAACCAGTTTACTACGTGTCCACTGTCCTCACTCCATGCAAGTCACGGTATCCGCATTATCAAAAGATAGTGTACGCGGTGTTTATGGCATCCCGGAAGCTGCGACACTACTTTCAAGAGTGTTCGATAACAGCGGCCTCTAAAGGACCTCTTAACAAAATTATAAACAACCGCGACACGAAGAGCCGGATTGCCAAATGGGCCATAGAGCTCCTCCCGTTCGACATAACCTATAAACCATGGCGAGCTATTAAATCGCAAGTTTTGGCCGACTTCGTCGCCGAATGGAGTGAAGCCGAACTCCCTAAAGAGTACGGCACATATTCCAACTGGATCATGCACTTCGACGGCTCCAAAATGTTGGCTGGTCTGGGCGTTGGCGTCGTTCTGACGTCCCCAACAGGAGATACCGTTCAATACGTACTCCAGATAATGTATACGGACTCCAACAACGCAGCCGAATACGAGGCCCTTCTACATGGTCTCCGGATGGCAGTATCCATGGGCATTCAACGCCTAGAGGTGCGTGGGGATTCAAACCTTGCGATATCCCAAATAAATGGAGACTTTGATGCCAAGGATCTGAAAATGGTAGCTTATCGCAACGCCGTCCTAAAAATTTCAGCTCGGTTCGAAGGGCTCGAATTTCACCATATAGCTCGGGAAAACAATCAGGCAGCAGACGTCTTGGCACGCATTGGCGCAAAGCGCGATGCCGTCCCCCCAATATCTTCTTAGAGAGGTTGTTCAAGCTATCCGTATTATGGGAAGGGGAGTCCGGAAATAACAACCCGGACCCAACCGCACAGCCCGACGCCGAAAATTCTGACACTATTGGAGGCTCTGCCAACAAAGTAACATCTTCAGCCCACGTAATAATGGCAGTCATTTCCCCATGGATGGAACCATTCCTAGCTTACCTAACCAGGCAGGAACTTCCCGAGGACCAAAACGAGGCACACTGCATAGTTCGGCGATCTGAAGCCTATAAAGTCCATGAGGAAGAGCTTTATAAGAAAAGCACCACCGGAGTCCTTCAAAGGTGTATCTCCGAAGAGGAAGGGCGGAATCTTATGGCTGAAATTCATGCTGGACTCGGCGGGCACCACGCCGCTGCCCGGGCCCTCGTAAGCAATGCCTTCCGTATAGGATTTTATTGGCCGACAGCCCGGGCAGATGCTCAGGACTTAGTCCAACGATGCGTCGGTTGCCAGCTCTTTGCTAATCAAATCCACATGCCGCCCACCGCCCTACAAACTATTACCCATCACCTGGCCCTTCGCGGTCTGGGGGCTTGACATGGTTGGACCCCTTAAAGGAGGAACTTACAAGCAAAAATACCTACTAGTCATGGTGGATAAATTCACCAAACGGATAGAGGCCAAGCCTGTTAAGACGGCCGAATCCGGACCGGTGATAGACTTCATATCAGGGGTCGTACACCATTACGCCGTCCCCCACAGCATCATCACTGATAACGGCACGAACTTCACGGCCGACGAGGTCAAACACTGGTGCAAAAACATGAGCATCAAGCTCGACTATGCTTCAGTCTATCACCCTCAAACTAACGGTCAAGTCGAGCGAGCAAATGGTCTAATCATGAGCGGCATCAAACCCAGATTAGTGCGGTCCCTCAAGGAATCTAACATGCACCGGGTAGAGTAGCTCGACCAGACTGGGGCTGCGGACCACGCCGAATCGCACCACCGATTCACACCATTCTTTATGGTATCTGGCGCAGAGGCAGTTCTGCCCTGCGACATAATTCATGACTCACCTCGCGTGCGCATGTATGAAGAAAGAGAAGCCGAGCTCGATCGGCGGGACAGTTTGGACGCCTTGGAGGAGGAGCGTGACGTGGCAAAAGCCCGTTCCGGCATTCTATCAACAGCAGGCTCGACGATATCAAAGCAAAGAAGTACGAGCCAAAACTTACAACGTTGGCGAGCTGGTTCTACGCCTGCCGGACAAGAAAAAGGACAAACTTAAGCCCAAATGGGAAGGTCCCTTTATTATCGACCAAGTCCTGACCGGTGGAGCGTACCGTCTGCCAGATGCATCGGATAACCGACTCGGGCCGAACCCTTGGAACGCAGCCCGTCTCCGAAGATTCTACGCCTAGCGCTGTATTCTGAGTTCGTCTCCTTCCTCTGTCTATTTTTTACACATTAGCTGTCTAATATTTCTCTCCGTCTCCCTCTTTTTCTCTTACAGCCTTTAAAGGCTCATCTGCGCATTGTTCGCACACACTTGACGCGCCATCCGCGCTCATTATACCTGGTGGCTTCTTTAACAGAAGCTTATTTGTACGGGCTTCATGCCTAACACATGTGTCACGCTTCCGCATGTACCTTTTATTCACCATTATATGCATCGATATGACTTAAGTTTTGGCCAAGCTGGGTTGCCTGGCTCCTGTGCTTAACCCTACGTTCCCGATTGTTCGGCTAGGTGGTAAAGGGAGCACCTCCGCGATTATTATCTGCTGGTCAGCCAGATGTGTACCTCAGACTGGGTGAAGCCGAAAGCTAGCGTACTTAAGGGAATATTCGGTCGGTGAACTAAAGATGATTTCTCACTTATTTATTTATCTGCCCCCAGATGCTTTTCTACTTTTTTTCGGAGTACGGACATGCACTTTAGGGCATGCCTCCCAGGGAAAGGAACCCCTAACGGAACTATTCTCCCTGGAAGATGTTTCTTACTAACCATGTAATATAACATAACTAGTTGGGCACTTGTCTGTTCAAGCACTAATGACCCCTACGCCTGGTCTCCATGCATGCCCCGGTTCTTACATAACCGTGAGGGTATTCGGACACACTCCGGACTATAGGCTCCCAAGGTTGAAGCGAAAGGTCCGCCATGACAAACGATCTACAATCCGGCTAAAAGGCATTTTTACATGTCATCTTAAATTACATAGTCAATTTGACTAGGTGTATTCCTCCTCAATACCATCTAATAGGCTGTCTAGTTTATAGTCCTGTTGGGAATACTTTGCGGCCAATTCTACTTGGCCGTACACTAAGCTCACAGGGATCTCCTTCCCATCGGGCCCCACAGGTCTGACCTTGGCCATGTGGTTTGGGTCAGCCTTCGTGTACCGCGTCTTCACCATGGCCTAGGCCTCCCTAGCGCCTTGACGGCAGGCCGATATCTTCCATAAGCGGAAGCGCCGCCGCGCTCCCTTAAGCCTCTCTACAAGCTCTCCAAGGCCTTCGGGCAGGGAGACAGATGGCCACAAGGCCTGGGCGACGCCTTTCATCACCTGCCGAACTTCGTTCGCAGCAGTTGTAAGAGCTCGAAGAAGGTCACCCGTGAACCGGCATTTCCTCTGGAGGACGACATGTGAGCATACCTACAGACATAACTCTGTTAGTCGACTTCCTCGCCGAACTATTTTTCAAAGTTCGTTCAAGCACTTACTACAAATGTCGCGTCGAAGCCGTCGATTCTCCTTCACGGAGTCCGACAGCTGGGCACGAACATCCTTTAGTTCCTCGCCCAGCTGGGTGTTGGCATCTTGGAGATTATTCTTCTCCTGCCTCACCCTCGTAAGCACGCTCTCGCCGGCCTTTAACCGGCGCAAGAGTTGTTGCTTGTCCGGATCCACTCCGGCGCCATCTGCAATGATATTGTCAGATTTACACACACGCCGCACTTCACAACATACTTATCTTTCGAAGCGTATATTACCAGAGGGGGTCTCCTTGGCCTCCCCTGCAGCGGCTAGTGCGGCCTCAAGTTGGGCTTTGCACTCTTCCAGCTCCCGGGATAGTTGGGTATTCTTTTTTGTAAGATCATGCATAACAAATGATCCTTAAATCAGTTATTATAATGGTTTCAAGTCTCGGGGGCTACTGGCATATATAACCATCAAAATTTTCTCACCCGTATGTCTTTCACATACTGCTCCATGGCTCTGGCTAGACCATTTTGAGCGGCACGGAGGTGCGCATCTCCCGAATTGAAGGCATTCAATGCCTCTTGGGAGAAACATGTGTCACGAAGAACTGTCCGGCGACGCCTGTGATTCATGGCACTCTCTACCTCGGAATTGGTGGCAGACAGTCTGTCGGCATCCTCTGTCGGAGGAGCGTCCGACGCATGCTTCATGTTCGCCTCCGCTTCTGGACCTGGCTTTGGAGCCTGGCTGGTGGAGGCTCGATTGGCAACCTCTCCGGATATAGTCCGGCGAGCGCTCTTTTTCATGAAGAGAGCATAAGCGTTAGTATGCCTTCCAGGAATAAAACCTAGGAATAAATAGCATGCCATACCATTGCGTCGGCGTCTCTATCCGGACCGCACTTCTTTTCAGCCTGTGGGCCTTGCTGCCCCTTGTTGGCTAGCCAGCGCAGGCTCGGCCTTCCGCCTCAAGGGCTCCCCCTGCAAAAAAACCATTGGTATACGGTGATCAAAAATAAGCACGGATGGATCATTTTCAAAGTATTGGGACTTCGGTCTCAGTTACCTGCGAGGCTGGAAATATTCCGGGGTAATCGGCCGTAAAGGTGACCAAGGCATTGTCGATGCTCAGTTGATAAAATACCCCATTAATCAGCTCCACGGATATGTCCGGATCCTCTTGGGAGGCCGGATCGAGGGACCGTTCCCGATCCTCGGGTTGTGGAGGAGGGCTGTTTATATCCTTCACGGCCCGGCGCAATTCCTGCGTCGAAATCACAAGATAAGGTACTTAACTATGGGAATATGGAACGGATGGGCAAAAAGAAGTGTCCGCTTACCCAGCTTGGAGGACTGTACATAGAAAATCTGTCCTGTGGATTGACGCGGAGGAACTCCTCCTCTTCTCCCTTGTACAATGCGGATAAGGCCTTCGTCAGAGCAGCAACCGATCCCGGCCCCTTACGGCCGCAGCGGGTGGCATCATCCTCCCCGTTGAAATCCCACATGGGGTGGCCTCTATACTGAAGCGGCTGCACCCCCCACATAATGCATGTGGCCATGACCCCGATCATGGTCAGTCCGGAATGAGCTAACAACCTTATCCGGCTCATCAGGTAAAGGACGTCCTTGTCAATTTCCCTTTGAGGGCTCCGTGGACGCCAGCTTAGGCGCTTCTTCAAGGGAGCATTATTGAACTCGGGGAGGCCGATCCGAACAGGGTCCGGCAGGGGGACGTCTTCTATATAAAACCATTCTGAAGGCTAGTCTTCGGACGCCTTCCTTGGGGTTCCGGATAGATATCCAGTCCCGTCGATGCGCCATAGTTCGGCTCCGCCCACTTGATATATCGACCCATCCTGAGAACGGGGCACAAGGCAGAACAGCTTCTTCCACAGCGCGAAATGAGCCTCGACGCCCAAGAACAGCTCGCAAAGGGCTACGAAGCCCGCAATATGCAAAATGGAGGCAGGCGTAAGGTTGTGCAACTGGAGGCCGTAGAACTCCAGGAGCCCCCAGAGAAAGGGATGAATTGGGAATCCGAGCCCCCTTATCAAATAAGGAACAAGGCATACCCACTCTGCTTTGGAGGGATTGGGGACGCTCTCCACCTGCTTTCCGCCATTATAGGTGGCGAGTCTGGCTCGAACCGGAACCATGAAGGCTGGGGGAAGGAATCCCTTGGTTTGGAGCGTCACTAGCTCGCTGTGCGGGATGGAACATCTATCCCAACCTCCAGGCTGAGGACTGGGAGGGCGAGAGGAGGAGCTGCGTCGACTGGCCATGATGGAATGGATCTCTGTCAGATGCGCTCCGATGAATGCTCGCAAAGGGAAGATGGTGTGATTCGGATCTAAATCCTCATCTCTTTTATAGGGCAGCTTATTTGCGCAGCTAGGAGGGTAAATGTAAAAACACCCTGGCTTTTCGCATTCGTTTGACACGTGGAAGACGGCCATGCGTGAAAGCCAAGGAAAACAATATTCACGAGAAGCCGGACACTATTCAACAGGTACACAGATTTTGGAGAAGAACCCTCCTTGCAATGCCGAAGACAAATCTTCGCGCCGAACTCATCGTCATTGAAGCCTGGTTCGGGGGTTACTGAGGGAGTCCCGGATTAGGGGATGTCCGGATAGCCGAACTATAACCTTTGGCCGGACTCCTGGACTATGAAGATACAAGATTGAAGGCTTCGTCCCGTGTCCGGATGGGACTTTCCTTGGCGTGGAAGGCAAGCTTGGCGATACGGATATGTAGATCTCCTCCCATTGTAACCGACTCTGTGTAACCCTAACCCTCTTCGATGTCTATATAAACCGGAGGGTTTTAGTCCGTAGGACGAACAACAATCATACCATAGGCTAGCTTCTAGGGTTTAGCCTCTCTGATCTCGTGGTAGATCTACTCTTGTACTACCCATATCATCAATATTAATCAAGCAGGAGTAGGGTTTTACCTCCATCGAGAGGGCCCGAACCTGGGTAAAAACATCGTGTCCCTTGTCTCCTGTTACCATCCGCCTAAACGCACAGTTTGGGACCCCCTACCCGAGATCCGCCGGTTTCTCCAATTTTTTCATCAGTTCACCACCGATTTCTTTGTTCTATCCAAGGTGGTACTAATTTTTTGTGTGTCCATCTGCCATAAAGGAAACAGTTTTATCCAAAATTTCGTACGTGGCCGCACGCACTGAGGCCCAGCCCATTTATTTCCTGTCCATGCAGCTGAGAACCATTATTTACCGCACTGGGCGGAAAATAGACGAAGTTTCGCATATGGCGCCTAGTATAGGGACTGCCCATATTTATTTTTTCCCTGTTCTGCTTCTTTTTCCTTTTTCTTTTCTTTCCCTTTTCTTTTCTCTTTCCTTTTTCTTTTTTCTCTTCCAAGTTTCTTTTAGTTTTTTCCTTTTTTCATAAATTCATTTTTTCAGAATTTTAGTTTTTCATCAAATTTTCGTAAAATCTCCAGAATTTATTATATTTTTACCATTTTGATTTTCTTTTCCAAATTTTAGATTTTTCTTCCCATTCCGGAATTTTTGAAAACTATAGAGAATTTTCGGATTTTAATTGTTTTTATGTTTTCCAAAATTGTTCGATATTTTCAAAATAAATTGCATTTTGAAAATGATACAAATTCAAAAATGTTCATTTTATTGAAACATTCACAAATTCAAAGTAATGCTTGTGTTAGAAAACATGTTTTTGAAAATTGTTTCAATGTACAAAACAAATTTAATTTTCAAAAATTGTTCACATATTCAAAAAATGTTTGTTTTCTTATAACAGGTTCATGTGTTTTATTTTTTTGTGAATTTCAATAAATTTTCATGTTTCGAAGAATACCCGAGCTATCATAATTAATGATTTATTTTTTGATAAGTTCAATAAGATGATAAAAAAATGTTTTGAATGGTACTCTACAATATATTATTAAACATTCGTGCGGGCCATTTTTTAGCAGGACCTGTTTGTTCGAGTGCCTAGCAGCACGTGGTCGAGTTTTTGAGGTCGTGAGTTTGATCCTTCAACTCAGTGGTTCTTTTGGATTTTTGTTTGCACCTTACAAACACATGTCATTTTGGTGCCTGCCACTTGCCTGGCCAGACTTGAACTGTTGTGCATCCGACATGCTATTTGACAATAAAAAAGAATATGTTTGTTGACTATAATTAAAAGAAATTGTGGGCACATGGAAATAAAAGAGGATATATTGGTTTGGCTCTGACTAAACATATGTGGGCAAGTGATCCCTGAAATAATTACAGAGAATAGACCCTAGTAAAGTAGGGACTATCTGGTTATGTGTTGATTATACCAATGAAACGGGATTCGCTGCAATTTGTACTATATATGTTACGCCATCATAGGAGAGAGTGGTCAAAGCAACTATTCCCTGAAGGTCGCCCTACTGCCACAAAATGAGGAGGCAACCACAACCTAGACACGGTGGCGGACAAGAAGAAAAAAAGGCACAAGTTGGGTGGTGGCCACCACTCTGACCAACCCCATCACTAATAAGATCTCGTGGGCCAAACATGACCCGTGAGAACATCGCAACTCCTAGCTCTGTAGCCCCACCACTATGGAGACTGTTTTGATGGACACATCAATTATCTCTCCGATGCTTCTCTTAAAAAAATATCTCTCCCATTGCAACGCACGGGCATATGTGCTAGTGTATTTCTTAAAGAAGAGTTGTATATGATGCAAACAGAAGATTTTTTCAACCCGAAAGATGCTAACAAAGTGTGTAAGCACTAGTGATCCATTTATGGACTGGTGCAAGCATCTCGGAGTTGGAATGTACCCTTTGATGGTGTGATCAAAGCATATAGTTTTATACAGACTTGCGGTGAAGCCTGTATTTCCAAGAAAGTGAGTGGGAGCACTACAGCCTTTCTGATATGTATATGTGAATGACATATTGTTGATCGGAAATGATGTAGAATTTTCTGGAAAGCATAAAGGATTTGAAAGGAGTTTTTCAAAGAAAGACATCAGTGAAGCTGCTTACATATTGAGCATCAATATCTATAGAGATAGGTCAAGACGCTTGATAAGTTTTTTCAATGAGTACATACCTTGACAAGTTTTTGGAGTAAGTTCAAAATGGAACAGTCAAAGAACGAGTTCTTTCCTGTGTTGCAAAATGTGAAGTTGAGTAAGACTCAAAGCCCGACCACGGCAGAAGATAGAGAGAGAATGAAAGTCATTCCCTATGCCATAGGTTCTATAAAGTATGCCATGCTATGTACCAGACCTATTGTATACCCTGCCATGAGTTTGGCAAGGGAGTACAATAGTGATCTAGGAGTAGATCACTGGACAGCAGTCAAAATTATCCTTAGAGGACTAAGGAAATATTTCTCGGTTATGGAGGTGACAAAGAGTTCGTCGTAAAGAGTACGTCAATGCAAGCTTTGACACCGATCTGGATGACTCTAAGTCACAATCCGACATACATATTGAAAGTGGGAGCAATTAGCTAGAGTAGCTCCGTGCAGAGCATTGTGGACATAGAAATTTGCTAAATACATACGGATCAGAATGTGGCAGACCCATTGACTAAACTTCTCTCACAAGCAAAACAAGATCACACCTTAGTACTCTTTGGGTGTCAATCACATGGCGATGTGAACTAGATTACTCACTCTAGTAAACCCTTTGGGTGTTGGTCACATAGTGATGTGAACTATGGGTGTTAATCACATGGTGATGTGAACTATTGATGTTAAATTACATGGCAATTTGAAATAGATTAATGACTCTAGTGCAAGTGGGAGACTGAAGGAAATATGCCCTAGAGGCAATAATAAAGTTGTTATTTTATATTTCCTTATATCATGATAAATGTTTATTATTCATGCTAGAATTCTATTAACCGGAAACTTGATACATGTGTGAATACATAGACAAAACAAAGTGTCCCTAGTATGCCTCTACCTGACTAGCTCGTTAATCAAAGATGGTTAAGTTTCCTAACCATAGACATGTGTTGTCATTTGTTGAACGGGATCACATCATTAGGAGAATGATGTGATGGAAAAGACCCATCCGTTAGCTTAGCACTATGATCGTTTAGTTTATTGCTATTGCTTTCTTCATGACTTATACATGTTCCTATGACTATGAGATTATGCAACTCCCGAATACCGGAGGAACATTTAGTGTTCTACCAAACGTCACAACGTAACTGGGTGATTATAAAGGTGCTCTACATGTGTCTCCGATGGTGTTTGTTGAGTTGGAAGATCGAGATTAGGATTTGTCACTCCGATTGTCGGAGAGGTATCTCTAGGCCCTCTCGCTAATGCACATCACTATAAGCCTTGCAAGCGATGTGACTAATGAGTTAGTTGCGGAATGATGCATTAAGGAACGAGTAAAGAGACTTGCCGATAACAAGATTGAACTAGGTATTGATATACCGACGATCGAATCTCGCGCAAGGAACATACTGATGACAAAGGGAACAACGTATGTTGTTATGCGGTTTGATCAATAAAGATCTTCGTTGAATATGTAGGAACCAATATGAGCATCCAGGTTCCGCTATTGGTTATTGACCGGAGATGAGTCTCGGTCATGTCTACAAAGTTCTCGAACCCGTAGGGTCCGCACGCTTAACGTTCGGTGACGATCAGTATTATGAGTTTATGTGTTTTGATGTACCGAAGGTAGTTCGGAGTCCCGGATATGATCACGGACATGAAGAGGAGTCTCGAAATGGTCGAGACATAAAGATAAATATATTGGATGACTATGTTTGGACATCAGAAAGGTTTCGAGAGAGTTCGGGCATATACCGGAGTACCGGGGGGTTACCGGAACCCCCCGCGGAGTATATGGGCCCTAATGGGCTTTAGTTGAGAGAGAGAGAGGGGCAGCTAGGGCAGGCTACACGCCTCCTCCCCCTCTAGTCCGAATTGGACTAGGAAGGGGGGCAGAGCCCCCCTTTCCTTCCTCCCTCTCTCCCCCTTCCTTCTCTCCTAGTCCAACTAGGGAAGGGGGAAATCCTACTCCCGGTGGGAGTAGGACTCCTCCAGGGCGCGCCATAGAGGGCCGGCCTTCCCCCCTCCTCCACTCCTTTATATACGGGGGAGGGGGCACCCCATAGACACACAAGTTGATTAGTGATCTCTTAGCCGTGTGCGGTGCCCCCCCCCCCCCTCCACCATAATCCACCTCGGTCATATCGTTGCAGTGCTTAGGCGAAGCCCTGTGCCGGTAGATTCATCATCACCGTCATCACGCCGTCGTGCTGCCGAAGCTCTCCCTCGACACTCAACTGGATCGAGAGTTCGTGGGAAGTCACCGAGACGAACGTCTGCAGATCGCTGCTACCTCTTGAGCATGCGTTGGTTTTCCCTTGAAGAGGAAAGGGTGATGCAGCAAAGTAGCGTAAGTATTTCCCTCAGTTTTTGAGAACCAAGGTATCAATCCAGTAGGAGGCCACACGCAAGTCCCTCGTTCCTACACAAACAAATAAGAACCTTGCAACCAAGGAGATAAAGGGGTTGTCAATTCCTTCACGCCCACTTGCAAAAGTGAGATCTGATAGAGATGATAAGATAATATTTTTGGTACTTTTATGATAAAGATTAAAAGTAAAGATTGCAAAGTAAAAATAGATTGGAAACTTATATGATGGAAAATAGACCCACGGGGCCATAGGTTTCACTAGTGACTTCTCTCTAGATAGCACAAGTATTACGGTGGGTGAACAAATTACTGTCAAGCAATTGATAGAAAAGTGCATAATTTTGAAAATATCTAGGCATGATCATGTATATAGGCATCACGTCTGTGACAAGTAGACCGACTTCTGCCTGCATCTACTACTATTACTCCACACATCGACCACTATCCATCATGCATCTAGAGTATTAAGTTCATAAGAACAGAGTAATGCATTAGGTAAGATGACATGATGTAGAGGGATAAACTCAAGCAATATGATATAAACCCCATCTTTTTATCCTCGATGGCAACAATACAATACGTGTCGTTTCTCCTTCTGTCACTGGGATCGAGCAACGCAAGATTGAACCCAAAGCTAAAGACTTCTCCCATTGCAGGAAAGATCAATCTAGTAGGCCAAACCAAACTGATAATTCGAAGAGAATTGCAAAGATAAACAATCATACATAAAAGAATTAAGAGAAGATTCAAATATTGTTTATAGATAATCTTGATCATAAACCCACAATTCATCAGATTTCGACAAACACACCGCACAAAAGAGTTACATCGAATAGATCTCCAAGAATATCGAGGAGAACTTTGTATAGAATACCAAAGAGAGAGAAGAAGCCATCAAGCTAATAACTATGCACCTGAAGGTCTGTGATAAACTACTCACACATCATCGGAGAGGCTATGGTGTTGATGTAGAAGCCCTCTATGATCGATGCCCCCTCCGGCGGAGCACCGGAAAAGGCCCCAAGATGGGATCTCATGGATACAAAAGGTTGCGGCGGTGGAAATGGGGTTTCGTGGTGCTACTCGATGGTTTCAGGGTACATAGGTATATAAAGGAGGAAGAAGTGGTTCGGTTGAGCCACGAGGGGCCCGCGAGGGTGGAGGCGCGCCCACTGCCTCGTGGCCTCCTCTTTCATTTCTTGACGTCCACTCCAAGTCCTCTGGATCACGTTTGTTCCAAAATCACGCTCGCGAAGGTTTCATTCCGTTTGGACTCCGTTTATATTCCTTTTCTGAGAAACACTGAAATAGGCAAAAAAAAGCAATTTGCACTGGGCCTTGGGTTAATAGGTTAGTCCCAAAAATAATATAGAAGTGTATAATAAAGCCCATTAAACATCCAAGATAGAATATATAATAGCATGGAGCAATAAAAAATTATAGATACGTTGGAGACGTATCAAGCATCCCCAAGCTTAATTCATGCTCGTCCTCGAGTAGGTAAATGATAAAAATAGAATTTTTGGTGTGGAATGCTACTTAGCATATTCTTCAATGTAATTTTATTTACTGTGGCATGAATGTTGAGATCCGAAATATTCAAGATAAAAGTTTAGTATTGACATAAAAAATAATAATACTTCCAGCATACTAACAAAGTAATCATGTCTTCTCAAAATAACATGGCCAAAGAAAGTTCATCCCTACAAAATCATATAGTTTGTTCATGCTCCATTTTCGTCACACAAGAATTCTCTCATCATGCACAACCCCGATGACAAGCCAAGCAATTGTTTCATACTTTAGTAATCTCAAACTTTTTCAACTTTCACACAATACATGAGCATGAGCCATGGATATAGCACTATGGGTGGAATAGAATAATAATGATAGGGGTTATGTGGAGAAGACAAAAAAGGAGAAAGTCTCACATTGACGCGGCTAATCAATGGGCTAGGGAGATGCCCATCAATTCATGTCAATGCAAGGAGTAGGGATTGCCATGCAATGGATGCACTAGAGCTATAAATGTATGAAAGCTCAACAAAAGAAACTAATTGGGTGTGCATCCAACTTGCTTGCTCATGAAGACCTAGGGCATTTGAGGAAGCCCATTGTTGGAATATACAAGCCAAGTTCTATGATGAAAAATTCCCAGTAGTATATGAAAGTGACAAAACAAGACTCTCTATAATAAAGATCATGGTGCTACTTTGAAGCACAAATGTGGAAAAAGGATAGTAGCATTACTCCTTTTTATTTCTCTTTTCTTGGACCTTTTTTGGCCTTTCTCCTTTTTTTGGACAATGCTCTATTAATGATGATCATCACACTTCTATTCATTTACAACTCAATGATTACAACTCGATACTTAGAAAAAAATATGACTCTATATGAATGCCTCCGGCGGTGTACCGGGATGAGCAACGAATCAAGAGTGACATGTATGAAATAATATGCATGGTGTCTTTGCCACAAATACGATGTCAACTACATGATCATGCAAGGTAATATGACAATGATGAAGCGTGTCATAAAAACGGAACGGTGGAAAGTTGCATGGCAATATATCTCGGAATGGCTATGGAAATGCCATAATAGGTAGGTATGGTGGCTGTTTTGAGGAAGATATAAGGAGTTTTATGTGTGACAGAGCATATCTTATCACGGGGTATGGATGCACTGGCGAAGTTTGCACCAACTCTCAAGGTGAGAAAGGGCAATGCACGGTACCGAAGAGGCTAGCAATGATGGAATGTTGAGAGTGTGTTTAATCCATGGACTCAACATTAGTCATAAAGAACTCACATACTTATTGCAAAAATCTACGAGTCATAAAAAACAAAGCACTACGCGCATGCTCCTAGGGGGATAGATTGGTAGGAAAATACCATCGCTCGTCCCCGACCGCCACTCATAAGGATGACAATCTAAGAACGCCTCATGTTTCAAATTTGTTACACATCGTTTACCATACGTGCATGCTACGGGACTTGCAAACTTCAACACAAGTATTTCTCAAATTCACAACTACTCAACTAGCACAACTTTAATATCACTATCTCCATATCTCAAAACAACCATCAAGTATCAAACTTCTCTTAGTATTCAATGCACTTATATGAAAGTTTTTATTATATCCATCTTGGATGCCTATCATATTAGGACTAATTTTATAACTAAAGCAAATTACCATGCTGTTCTAAAGGACTCTCAAAGTAATATAAGTGAAGCATGAGAGATCACTAATTTCTATAAAATAAAACCACCGCTGTGCTCTAAAAGATATAAGTGAAGCACTAAAGCAAATTTGTTTTAGCTCAAAAGATATAAGTGAAGCATATAGAGTATTCTAATAAATTCCGAATAATGTGTGTCTCTCTCAAAAGGTGTGTACAGCAAGGATGATTGTGGTGAACTAAAAAGCAAAGACTCAAATCATACAAGACTCTCCAAGAAAAGCACATATCCTGTGGTGAATAAAAATAGAGCTCCAAGTAAAGTTACCGATGGACGAAGACAAAAGAGGGGATGCCTTACGGGGCATCCCCAAGCTTAGGATTTTTGGTTATCCTCGGATTCTACCTTGGGGTGCCTTGGGCATCCCCAAGCTTAGGCTCTTGCCACTCCTTGTTCCATAATCCAACAAATGTTTACCCAAAACTTGAAAACTTCACAACACAAAACTTAACAGAAAATCTCGTGAGCTCCATTAGCGAAAGAAAACAAATCACCACTTCAAGGTACTGTAATGAAATCATTATTTATTTATATTGGTGTTAAACCTACTGTATTACCACTTCTCTATGGTTTATAAACTCCATTACTAGCCATAGATTCATCAAAATAAGCAAACAACACACGAAAAACAGAATCTGTCAAAAACAGAACAGTTTGTAGTAATCTGTATCAAACGCATACTTCTGGAACTCCAAAAATTCTAAAATAAATTGATTGACGTGAGTAATTTATCTATTAATCGTCTTCAAAAAGAATCAACTAAATAGCACTCCCAGTAAAAAGTTGTAACTAATCTCGTGGGCGCTAAAGTTTCTATTTTTTACAGCAAGATCAAAAAGACTTCACCCAAGTCTTCCCAAAGGTTCTACTTGGCACAAACACTAATTAGAACATAAAACCACATCTAAACAGAAGCTAGATGGATTATTTATTACTAAACAGAACCAAAAGCAAGAAACTAAAATAAAATCGGGTTGCCTCCCAATAAGCGCTATCGTATAACGCTCCTAGCTAGGCATAAAGGCATGGATAGATCTAGGTATTGCCATCTTTGGTATGCAATCCATAAATGGCTCTCATAATAGATTCATAAGGTAATTTAATTTTATTTCTAGGAAAGTGTTCCGTGCCTTTCCTTAACCAAAATTGGAATCTAATATTCCCTTCTTTCATATCAATAATTGCACCGATTGTTCTAAGGAAAGGTCTACCAAGAATAATAGGACATGAAGGATTGCAATCTATATCAAGGACAATGAAATCTACGGGGACATAATTCCTATTTGCAACAATAAGAACATCATTAATTCTTCCCATAGTTTTCTTAATGGTGGAATCCACAAGGTGCAAGTTTAAAGAACAATCATCAAGTTCACGGAAACCTAGCAAATCACACAAAGTTTTTGGAATCGTGGAAACACTAGCACCCAAATCACACAAAGCATAGCATTCATGATATTTAATTTTAATTTTAATATTAGGTTCCCACTCATCATAAAGTTTTCTAGGGATAGAAACCTCCAATTCAAGCTTTTTTTCATAAGATTGCATTAAAGCGTCAATGATATGTTTGGTAAAAGCCTTATTTTGGCTATAAGCATACGGAGAATTTAGCACATATTGCAACAAGGAAATACAATCTATTAAAGAACAATCATCATAATTAAATTCCTTGAAATCCAAAATAGAGGGTTCATTGCTATCTAAAGTTTTGACCACTTAATCCCACTTTTACCAATTATAGCATCAAGATCTAAAAAGTCCGAATCATTGGGACGCCTTTTAACTAAAGTTGATCATCTCCAGTCCCATAATTATCAAGATTCATATTGCAAAACAAAGATTTAATAGGAGACATATCAATCACTTTTAGATCTTCAACCTTTTTATCATGAAAACTAGAAGAACACGCTTTTATAAAGCAATCTTTCTTAGCACGCATCCTATCAGTTCTTTCTTTGCACTCATCAATGGAAATTCTCATAGCCTTGAGAGACTCATTGATATCATGCTTAGGTGGCATAGATCTAAGTTTCAGAGAATCAACATCAAGAGAAATTATATCCACGTTCATAGCTAATTCATCAATCTTAGGCAATTTTTCTTCAAGCAAAGCATTGAAATTCTTTTGAGAAATCATAAATTCTGTAACACTAGTCTCAAAATCAGAGGGCATCTTATTAAAATTTCCATAAGAGTTGTTGTAGGAATTACCATAATTATTAGAGGAATTGCTAGGATTAAAGTTTCATCCATAAGCGTTGTTACCAAAATTGTTCCTACCAACAAAATTCACATCCATAGATTCATTATTATTCTCAATTAAAGTAGACAAAGGCGTATCATTGGGATCAGAAGAAACACTCTTATTAGCAAACAATTTCATAAGTTAATCCATCTTTCCACTCAAAACATTAATCTCTTCAATTGCATGCACCTTTTTACTAGTAGATCTTTCAGTGTGCCATTGAGAATAATTAACCATGATATTATCTAGGAGTTTAGTAGCTTCTCCTAAAGTGATTTCCATAAAAGTGCCTCCTGTGGCCGAATCTAAAATATCTCTAGAAGCAAAATTCAATCCGGCATAAATTTTTTGTATAATCATCCATAAGTTCAAACCATGTGTAGGGCAATTACGTATCATTAATTTCATCCTCTCCCAAGCTTGTGCAACATGTTCATGATAAAGTTGCTTAAAATTCATAATATCGTTTCTAAGAGAGATGATCTTGGCGGGAGGAAAATACTTAGAGATAAAAGCATCTTTGCACTTATTCCAAGAATAAATACTATTTTTAGGCAAAGACGAAAACCAAGTTTTAGCACGATCTCTAAGCGAAAAAGGAAATAGCTTCAATTCAACAATATCATTGTCCACATCTTTCTTATTTTGCATATCACACAAATAAACAAAGTTGTTTAGATGGGTAGCGGCATCTTCACTAGGAAGGCCGGCGAATTGATCTTTCATGACAAGATTCAGCAAAGCAGCATTAATTTCACAAGATTCAGCATCAGTAAGAGGAGCAATCGGGGTGCTAAGAAAATCATTGTTATTGGTATTGGCAAAGTCACACAATTTAGTATTTTCTTGAGCCATCGTGACAAACAAGCAATTCAACACATAAGAAAACAAGAAGCAAGTGAAAAAGAGGCGAACGGAAAGAGGGGCGAATAAAACGGCAAAGGTGAAGTGGGGAAGAGGAAAACGAGAGGCAAATGGCAAATAATGTAATGCGAGTGATAAGAGTTTGTGATCGGTACTTGGTATGTCTTGACTTGTGTGTAGACTCCCCGGCAACGGTGCCAGAAATCCTTCTTCCTACCTCTTGAGCATGCGTTGGTTTTCCCTTGAAGAGGAAAGGGTGATGCAGCAAAGTAGCGTAAGTATTTCCCTCAGTTTTTGAGAACCAAGGTATCAATCCAGTAGGAGGCCACACGCAAGTCCATCGTACCTACACAAACAAATAAGAACCTTGCAACCAACGCGATAAAGGGGTTATCAATCCCTTCACGGCCACTTGCAAAAGTGAGATCTGATAGAGATGATAAGATAATATTTTTGGTATTTTTATGATGAAGATTAAAAGTAAAGATTGCAAAGTAAAAATAGATTGGAAACTTATATGATGGAAAATAGACCCGGGGGCCATAGGTTTCACTAGTGGCTTCTCTCAAGATAGCACAAGTATTACGGTGGGTGAACAAATTACTGTCGAGCAATTGATAGAAAAGTGTATAATTATGAGAATATCTAGGCATGATCATGTATATAGGCATCACATCCGTGACAAGTAGACCTACTCATGCCTGCATCTACTACTATTACTCCACACATCGACCGCTATCCAGCATGCATCTAGAGTATTAAGTTCATAAGAACAAAGTAACGCATTTGGTAAGATGACATGATGTAGAGGGATAAACTCAAGCAATATAATATAAACCCCATCTTTTTATCCTCGATGGCAACAATACAATACGTGTCGTTTCCCCTTCTGTCACTGGGATCGAGCAACGCAAGATTGAACCCAAAGCTAAACACTTCTCCCATTGCAAGAAAGATCAACCTAGTAGGCCAAACCAAACTGATAATTCGGAGAGACTTGCAAAGATAACCAATCATACATAAAAGAGTTCAGAGAAGATTCAAATATTGTTCATTGATTATTAATCTTGATCATAAACCCACAATTCATCGAATCTCGACAAACACACCGCAAAAAAGAGTTACATTGAATAGATCTCCAAGAAGATCGAGGAGAACTTTGTATTGAGATCCAAAGAGAGAGAAGAAGCCATCTAGCTAATAACTATGGACCCGAAGGTCTGTGGTAAACTACTCACACATCATCGGAGAGGCTATGGTGTTGATGTAGAAGCCCTCCGTGATCGATGCCCCCTCCGACGGAGCACCGGAAAAGGCCCCAAGATGGGATCTCACGGGTACAGAAGGTTACGGCGGTGGAAATAGGGTTTCGTGGTGCTCCTCGATGGTTTCGGGATACGTAGGTATATATAGGAGGAAGAAGTTGGTCGGTGGAGCCACGAGGGGCCCATGAGGGTGGAGGGCGCGCCCCCTGCCTCGTGGCGTCCCCGTTTGTTTCTTGGCGTCCACTCCAAGTCCTCTCGATCACGTTTGTTCCAAAAATCACGCTCCCGAAGGTTTCATTCCGTTTGGACTCCGTTTGATATTCCTTTTCTGTGGAACACTGAAATAGGCAGAAAAACAACAATTTCCACTAGGCCTTGGGTTAATAGGTTAGTCCCAAAAAATAATACAAAAGTGTATAATAAAGCCAATTAAACATCCAAAACAGAATATATATTAGCATGGAGCAATCAAAAATTATAGATACGTTGGAGACGTATCAATCACGGAGGTGCCGTACTTTCGGTACTAGGATCGGTCGGATCGTGAAGACGTACGAGTACATCAACCGCATTGTCATAACGCTTCCGCTTACGGTCTACGAGGGTACATGGACTAGACTCTCCACTCTCGTTGCTATGCATCACCATGATCTTACGTGTGCGTAGGAAAAGTTCTGAAATTACTGCGTTCCCCAACACCCCCCTCATGTTGAAGTTATCGGGGAGGGGGTATATCGACAACGACATACCCGATAAAAAATAAGAAGAGGAAGAAGAAGAAAAAAAGAGGAGAAGAACAAAGCAATGGAGGAGAAGATCGAAAAAAAGAAGAAAAAAAAGAGGAGAAGAAGAAAGGAATAGAGGAGAAGAAGAAAAAATAGATTTATTCTATTTTCTTCTTCTTCTGCTCTGTTCCTTTATTCTTCTCCTCTTTTTTCCCTTCTTTTTCCTCTTCTTATTTATTTCTCCTCTTCTTCCTCCTCTTCTTGTCCTTCTTCTTCGCCTTCTTCCTCTTCTTATTTTCCTTTTTCCTCTCCTTTTTTTTCTTCTTCTTCCTTCTTACTTCTTCCTCTTTTCTTCCTTTTCCTTATTTTACTTTTTCCTCTACACTAACCTAAAGTCGATATCTACTAACAACCTAAATAAAAAATTAATACATATGAAAAAAAAAAACATCATATGCACAAAAAACATCATATGATCATATGAACAAAAAACATCATATGAACAAAAACATCAAAGAAAGGCCGCCGGACCGTAGCGCGGGGTGGTGCGGCGACGGCGTCGAGGCAGGGGTGGCGTGGGGAGGCGTGAGGCGGCGACAGCGTCGGGTGACGCGGGCGGTGACGGCGTCGGCGGCGACGCAGCGAGGGTGGCGCGGCGGCGACGGCGCGCGAGGCGGCGAGGCAGTGACGGCGTTAGGCGGTGACGGTGCGGGTGGGCGCTGGCGGCGGCATCGAAGCGGTGACGGCGCGGGGTCGTGCGGCGATGGCGTTGGGTTAGGGGCGGCGCGCAGCGATGGCGGGGTAGAGGGGCCGCCGGCCGGCATTCGGAGGGATCGAAGAACTGAAACGAAAATTTCACAAGTGTTGATTATATAGACAAAGCATTTGTCGGTTCGTGGCACCAACGGGACCAATTACCTGCTAGTCGGTTGGTGCCATCGATCGGGACCAAATCTTTTCAGCCGCCCAAAGGCGGGAAGCGAGACCTTTGGTCCCGGTTAGTGCACAAACCGTACTAAGGGCATTAGTCCCGGTTGGTCTCTGGCTGACCGACCAAAGGGTAGCATTGGTCCTGGTTCGTGCCACCAACCGGGACAAATAGCCTTGCACAACGGCGTAGTGGTGGGAGTTTAGTCCCACCTTGCTAGTTGAGAGCGCCCCGCACCTGTTTATAAGCTCCGCTACCTCTTCCCTCTCGAACTCCTCTAAACTGCAGGCCTATGGGCCTAATCCGACACCGTTATGCCTGTGGGCCTGCTGGGCCTTCTGCGGGCCTGAATCGTTGCCCAACTAGCTGGGTTTCTAGTCCCATTCACGCCGTGGTGGCCTAGTAGGTGGCTTTTTTTCCTTTTTTTTGCTTTATTTTTTTATTTTGTTTCAACATAGAACAAAATATTATTGTTGCTATTTTTATTTATTTTATTAAAGTTTATTTTATTTTATTTTATTTTGTTTCTACTTATTTATTTTATAAAAATTTGTTTTATTTTATTTTATTTCTTATTATTTATTTTATTAACGTTTATTTTATTTTATTTTGTTTTATTTTGTTTCTACTTATATATTAAAGTTTATCTTGTTTCTACTTATTTATTTTATTTTATTTTTGCTTTTTTATTTATTGTATGAAAATTCTTTTTGCTTTAATGTTTTTAATAGAAAATACTTTGATAATTTTAATTGCATAAATTATATATAATTTTTGTTTCAATAATACTAGAGGTTTATAAAAGCTTTTTAGATGATTCCTTTAATACCAGTTCTAAGGTTGTTACAAAGGCATTTCATTTAGTAGCGGTTCTAAGGCTGGGGCCCCACGAGCACCTTTTCTACCGGTTCGTGTCATGAACCGGTAATCGAGTTTTTTAGTTGATTCTTTCTGCAGCTATTTTTTCGTCCCACCTCAACAAGCAAGAGGCACTCGCAGCGATTTATAAGCCCTGAGTCCAGAGACGATGAAGGAGAGGCGCAATGCTCACCTACACGTTGCTTAGCTTCAGGCCTTGAAATGGTGTAGATTGCATGGAGCTTTGTGTAGTTTCTCAAGGCCTGAAGCTAAGCAACGTGCTGGTGAGCATTGCGCCTCTCTTTTATTTTTAATAACTTATTACAACTCCGGACTTTTTCATCAATTTTCAACCCTTTCTGACTTCATTTGTTATTTTTCATGCATTTACTGACTTTTTTGAGCTATATGACCCTGAAATTGAAAAGCATTTCAAATGAACTATGGAAAGTTTGAAAGTTGGCAGCGCATCATCATTTCACCCACATAGCATGTGCTAAAAAGTTGAGAGGGTTAAGGCAAAAACTGGATGCACTTCATGAATAAAATGGACAATCTCTTTCGAAGTATCAGGGTTTCGGACAAAAACTCATCTGTTACAAAGGGATTTCATTTTTTAACTTATTTGAACTCCAGACTTTTTGTGTGTTCAAGATGCACCATTCAAAGCCACATCATCAATTTTCAACCCTTTGTGACTTCATTTGTTATATTTCATGCATTTACTGATTTTTTTGAGCTATAAGACCCTGAAATTGAAAAGCATTTCAAATCAACTCTGAAAAGGTTGAAAGTTGGCATAGTATCATAATTTCACCCACATAGCATGTGCTAAAAAGTTCAAAGGGTTACGGCGAAAACTGGATGCACTTCGTGTACTAAACGGACAATCTCTTTCGAAGTGTGAGGGTTTCGGACGAAAACTCATCTGTTACAAAGGGATTTCATTTTTTCAACTTATTTGAACTCCAAACTTTTTGTGTGTTGAAAATGCACCGTTCAAAGCCACAACATCAATTTTCAACCCTTTCTGACTTCATTTGTTATTTTTCATGCATTTACTGAATTTTTTGAGCTATATGACCCTAAAATTGAAAAGCATTCCAAATGAACTCTGAAAAGGTTGCAAGTTGGCATGGCATCATCATTTCACCCACATAGCATGTGCTAATAAGTTCAGAGGGTTGCGGCAAAAACTGGATGCACTTCGTGTACAAAATGGACAATTTGTTTCGAGGTATCAGGGTTTCGTACGGAAACTCGTCTGTTACAACAGGCATTTCATTTCTTCACATGTAACTGCAGTGATATTCTAGATCAAAGGCATCATCATAATAGTTGTGGAGAGAAAGTCTTCACTTTTTCTTCGCTTGTGTCCTTTGCTTATTGTGCCGTAACCATGGATAATCTTCATCGTTTATCAGGGTGCTTGGGTTAGCCTTGAGTTTGAAGGGAGGAACTTCATGAAACTTTTCATAATCTTTGGACATGTCTGTCTTGCCCTCCACTCCCACGATGTCTCTTTTTCCTGAAAGAACTATGTGGCGCTTTGGCTCATCGTATGATTTATTCGCTTCCTTCTCTTTTCTTTTTCTCGGTTTGGTAGACATGTCCTTCACATAGAAAACCTGCGCCACATCATTGGCTAGAACGAACGGTTCGTCTGTGTACCCAAGATTGTTCAGATCCACTGTTGTCATTCCGTACTGTGGGTCTACCAGTACCCCGCCTCCTGACAGATTGACCCATTTGCACTTAAACAAAGGGACCTTAAAATCATGTCCGTAGTCAAGTTCCCATATGTCCACTATGTAACCATAATATGTGTCATTTCCCCTCTTGGTTGCTGCATCAAAGCAGACACCACTGTTTTGGTTGGTGCTCTTTTGATCTTGGGCAATCGTGTAAAATGTATTCCCATTTATCTCGTATCCTTTTCAAGTCAATACAGTCGAAGATGGTCCCCTAGAGAACGAGTACAGCTCATCACAAACAGTATTGTCACCTCTGAGACGTGTTTCCAACCAACTGTCGAAAGTCCTGATGTGTTCACATGTAATCCAGTCGTCACACTACTCCGGGTGTTTGGAGCGCAGATTGTTCTTGTGTTCATCGACATACGAGGTCATTAAGGTAGAGTTCTGTAGAACTATGTAGTGTGCTTGAGACCAAGAATGCTCGTCCCTTCATATTATTGAGTCCCCTCCAAGCGTGCATTTTCCAGTCAGTCTCCCCTCATACCGTGATTTAGGGAGACCAATCTTCTTTAGGCCAGGAATGAAGGCAACACAAAACCAAATGACATCCTCTGTTTGATGGCCCATGGAGATGCTTCCTTCTGGCCTAGCGCGGTTACGGACATATTTCTTTAGGACTCCCATGAACCTCTCAAAGGGAACATATTGTGTAGAAATACGGGCCCAGAATGACAATCTCGTCGACTAGATGAAATAGGATGTGCGTCATGATATTGAAGAAGGATGGTGGAAACACCAGCTCGAAACTAACAAGACATTGCGCCACATCACTCCTTAGCCTTGGTATGATTTCTGGATCGATCACCTTCTGAGAGATTGCACATAGCTTCAAAATGGCTAATCGGACGTTTTTCGGTAGAAGCCCCCTCAATGCAACCGGAAGCAGTTGCGTCATAATCACGTGGCAGTCATGAGACTTTAGGTTTTTGAACTTTTTCTCTGGCATATTTATTATTCCTTTTATTTTCAACGAGAAACAAGATGGGACCTTCATACTGAGCAGGCATTCAAAGAAGATTTCCTTATCTTCTTTGGTAAGAGCGTAGCTGGCAGGACCTTCATACTACTTTGGAGCCATGTCGTCTTTTTCGTGCAAACGTTGCAGGTCCTCCCGTGCCTCCGGTGTATCTTTTGTCTTCCCATACACGCCCAAGAAGCGTAGCAGGTTCACGCAAAGGTTCTTCGTCACGTGCATCACGTCGATTGAACAGCGGACCTCTAGGTCTTTCCACTAGGGTAGGTCCCAAAATATAGATTTCTTCTTCCACATGGGTGTGCGTCCCTCAGCGTCATTTGGAACATATAGTCCGTCGGGACCCTTTCCAAAGATTACGTGTAAATCATTGACCATAGCAAGTACGTGATCACCGGTACGCATGGCGGGCTTCTTCCGGTGATCTTCCTCGCCTTTGAAATGCTTGACTTTCTTTCGACATTGATGGTTGGTCAGAAGAAATCGGCGACGGCCCAGGTACACATTCTTCCTGCATTTGTCCAGGTATATACTTTCGGTGTCAGCTAAACAGTGCGTACATGCGTGGTATCCCTTGTTTGTCTGTCCTGAAAGGTTACTGAGAGCAGGCCAATCGTTGATGGTTACAAACAACAACGCGTGCAGGTTAAATTCCTCCTGTTTGTGCTCATCCCACACACGTACACTGTTACCATTACACAGCTGTAAAAGTTCTTCAACTAATGGCCTTAGGTACACATCAATGTCATTGTCGGGTTGATTAGGGCCTTGGATGAGAACTGGCATCATAATGAACTTCCGCTTCATGCACATCCAAGGAGGAAGGTTATACATAAATAGAGTCATGGGCCGGGTGCTGTGATTGCTGCTCTGCTCCCCGAAAGGATTAATTCCATCCGCGCATAAACCAAACCATACGTTCCTTGGGTTACCTGCAAACTCAGCCCGGTACTTTCTCTCGATTTTCATCCACTGCGACTCGTCAGCGGGTGCTCTCAACTTCCCGTATTTCTTACGGTCCTCTCTGTGCCATCGCATAACCTTGGCATGCTCTTCGTTTAGACGTTTCAACCGTGGTATTATAGGAGCATACCACATCACCTTCGCAGGAACCCTCTTCCCGACGGGCTCGCCGTCAACATCACCAGGGTTATCTCGTCTGATCTTATACCGCAATGCACCGCATACCGGGCATGCATTCAAATCCTCGTACGCACCGCGGTAGAGGATGCAGTCATTAGGGCATGCATGTATCTTCTGCACCTCCAATCCTAGAGGGCATACGACCTTCTTTGTTGCGTACGTACTGTCGGGCAATTCTTTGTGCTTTGGAAGCTTATTCTTCAATATTTTCAGTAGCTTCTCAAATCCTTTGTCAGGTATAGCATTCTCTGCCTTCCACTGCAGCAATTCTAGTACGGTACCGAGCTTTGTGTTGCCATCTTCGCGATTGAGGTACAACCCTTTTTTGTGATCCTCTAACATGCGATCGAATTTCAGCTTCTCCTTTTGACTTTCGCGTTGTCTCCTTGCATCAACAATGACCGACGGAGATCATCATCGGGCACAATATCGTCTGGCTCCTCTTGATCTTCAGCAGTTACCCCCGTTGCAGCATCACCGTATTTCGGGGGCACATAGTTGTCATCGTCCTCTTCTTCTTTGCCGTTTTCCATCATAACCCCTATTTCTCCGTGCCTGGTCCAAACATTATAGTGTGGCATGAAACCCTTATAAAGCTGGTGGCTGTGAAGGATTTTCCGGTCAGAGTAAGACTTCGTATTCCCACATATAGGGCATGGACACCACATAAAACCATTCTGCTTGTTTGCCTCAGCCACTTCGAGAAAATTAACGGCCGAGTACTTTTCAACCGTACGTATAAACTGCACGTATGTAAATTGATCCGTAGAGGCAAGTAGCTAAGCTAGCTAGCAAGCTCCTTGATTGAACCGCCGGCTAGCTGGGCAACACGCACGTACAAAGTACTACACGCTGTGGACACACACAAGATACACGGACCGCCGAGATTGATGGCTACGGGAGCGTGTCGCTCCCGTTGAATATCTTTCTATTGATCTGATCTGGGTTACAAGTTACGAGGGGTATAGCTAGCTATATATAATACTAGCTAGGATAGAGACAAGCTAACCAACACGGATAGAAGTTTCAATCCTAGTACTACTCGCTGATTGAGTTGTGTACGAACCGAACACAAGACCACGTCTTGGTTAAACCCAACAAGGGCATCGTGCTATCTAGCATGAAACCACAGCTCCGAGCATATACAAATGGGCCATTTTATAAAAAAAATTGGTTCCGGGTCATTCTATGCTAAAGTTTCAAAAAAGGGATAGATCAATTTTCACATGGATAGCATCTGCAATTCTGCATACATCAATCTACACCATCACGTCGTGTCATCCATTAAACAGGTCTGGACCACTTCCTTTGTATTGATGGGCCGGAGTGTATATACCAGTGTCACACACACAGTTCCTAGGGCCCTTCTCAATGCTCCACTTTGAACATATGCTAAGACTATCAAGTGTCACACACACAGTTCCTAACTTTTTCATTGATAAAATCTAATGTGGCATGTTAATTATAAAGAGAGAGTAGTCTGGTGACCAGTAAGAAACACCCTAATTAAATGAAGGAAGCTTAGCAACAAAGCTACGCACTTATGCATTGAAAGAGGCCAAAATCATGTACTCCTGCTACTGTCGCTCGCCCCTTGAAAAACACCGAACCCGAAAGCGGCCAAGTGCAACCTGTTGGCGAACGAAGTGAATATCAAGTTCAATATGATTCGTGCGGCGATGATGAACCGGGTTGGCAAAGAGGTAGACAGCAGAGACATTGTTGCAGTACACAAGCGTGGCCTTGTGAACATCACAAAGCAACTCCTGGTCTAGCTGACGAAGCCAGGAGCATTCCGCAACTGCGTTAGCCACTGCCCGATACTCTGTCTCAGCACTCGAGCGGGAGACTGTGGGCTGTTGCTTGGACGACCAAGAGATCAGCGAGGGCCCAAGGTAGGCACAGTATCCTGAGGTGGAGCGACGTGTGTCAGGGCAGCCTGCCCAATCCGCATCAGAGCAGGTGATGAGGTCGATGGAGGCGGAGGCCGTCAGTGTCTATCCCAAGGACGTAGTGCCGCGTATATAATGGACATACGCTTTACGAAAGCCCAATGAGAGTCGTGCGCGGAGTGCATGTGGAGGCACACCTGCTGAACATCGTACAGCAGGTCTGGACGCATCCGTGTCAGGTACTGCAGGGCACCGACAATAGAGCGATAGAACGCTGCATCTGACGCAGGAGAGCCCTCCAGGGCTGAGACCTTGGCCTTCGTGTCGACGGGTGTGGCAGCGGGCTTGCAGTTAAGCATGCCAGCGCGCTCGAGAAGCTCGTGTGCATCCTTCTGCTGATGTAGAAAGAACCCATCGGGCCGTCGAACTACCTCGGTGCCGAGGAAGTAGTGCAGGGGCACCATGTCCTTAAGGGCAAACTCATCACGAAGATAAGCTGTAAGCCGCTGAAGGAGCTCAGGAGCGAATGATGTCAGGATGATGTCGTCGATGTAGAGCGGTAAATATGCAGTTGCGGCTCCCTAATGATAGACAAAGAGCGAAGCGTCGGAGGGAGTGGATAATCCAAGTGAATGCAGGAAGGCAGCGATACATTGGTACCACGCCCGTGGCGCTTGCTTCAACCCGTAAAGAGAACGGGAGAGCAAGCACACGTGGTCGGAATGCTCGGCGTCGACGAAACCAGTGGGCTGCTGACAGAACACCTGCCCGGCAAGGTGGCCATGCAGAAAGGCGTTGGAAACGTCCAACTCATGCACGGGCCAGGCACGAGAGACGGCCAACTGGAGCACTGTGTGGATCGTGCCCGGTTTGACAACGGGGGCAAAAGTGTCAGTGAAGTCCATGCCCGCATGTATCTTCTGCACCTCCAATCCTAGAGGGCATACGACCTTCTTTACTGCGTACGTACTGTCGGGCAATTTGTTATCCTTTGGAAGCTTATTCTTTAAAATTTTCAGTAGCTTCTCAAATCCTTTGTTAGGCACAACATTCTCTGCCTTCCACTGTAGCAATTTCAGTATGGTACCGAGCTTTGTGTTGCCATCTTCGCAATTGAGGTACAACCCTTTTTTCTGATCCTCTAACATGCGATCGAATTTCAACTTCTCCTTTTTGACTTTCGCACTGTCTTCTTGCATCAACAATGACCCGGCGGAGATCATCATCGGGCATAATATAGTCTGGTTCCTCTTGATCTTCAGCAGCTTCCCCCGTTGCAGCATCACCGTATTCCGGGGTCACATAGTTGTCATCGTCCTCTTCTTCTTTGTTGTCTTCCATCATAACCCCTATTTCTCCGTGCCTGGTCCAAACATTATAGTGTGGCATGAAACCCTTATAAAGCAGGTGGCTGTGAAGGATTTTCCGTTCAGAACAAGACTTCGTATTCCCACATATAGGGCATGGACACCACATAAAACCATTCTGCTTGTTTGCCTCAGCCACTTCGAGAAAATTATGCACGCCCTTAACGTACTCGGAGGTGTGTCTGTCACCGTACATCCATTGCCGGTACATCTGCGTGCATTATATATAATTAAGTGTGTCAAAAATTATTAAAGAACATCATGGATAGATAAGTGACCAAATTAATAGAAGTTCCTCATCACATTAAAACCAAAGTACATACATAGTTCTCATTGAACAACATATAGCTCTCCAGAGCGTCTAACTAAACCATACATTGAAACTATGTAAAACATTTCAATGCAACAAGAAATGCGATCATAATTGCAACCAAGGTAACAATTGATCGAACGGCATAATGATATCAAGACTCGGTATGAATGGCATATTTTCTAATCTTTCTAATCTTTGAATGCATTGCGTCGATCTTGATCTTGTGATCATCGACGACATCCGCAACATGCAACTCCAATATCATCTTCTCCTCCTCAATTTTTTTTATTTTTTCCATCAAGTAATTGTTTTCTTCTTCAACTAAATTTAATTCTCGACAATAGGGTTGGTTGGAATTTTTGGTTCACATACCTCCTAGATAGATAAAATCTATGTCACGTTGGTCGGAATAATTGTCATAAACAATAAATGAACCAAATAGTTATAAAAGATAATATATATCACATCCGAATCATAGACAGGACGAGGGCCGACGGGGGCGGATACCAAAACCATCGCACTATATAATAACAAACAATAATAAAAGTAAGGAAATTAGACAAGTATCTATCTAAAATAAGAATTTTTTTTCTTTCAGAAAAAATATAAGAACAAGAGGCTCACCACGGTGGTGCCGGCGATGAGATCGGCGCGGGAAATCGACGGTGGTGAAGACGGAGACGGGACGTGACGGACTGCTAAATCAAGACAAATCTCAAGGAAAATGGAGTTTTGAGCTTGAGCTTCGAGAGGAGAAAGCTTAACTAGTGTTGCTCGGGCATTTCATCGAAAACCTCATGTGCATAGGAGGTGAGCTAGAGCACCACAAAGCTCTCCCATCGCCGGCCAGAAAAAACAGAGCAGTGTGGAGTACTCTGCTCGCCGGCGAGGGGCTATATATAGCCACCTCATTGGTCCCGGTTCATGCCTGGAACCGGGACTAAAGGCCCCCCTTCTATCCCGGTTCCAACCACGATTCGGGACCAATGGTTATGGGCCAGGAGCGAGGACCATTCGTGCCTGGAACCGGGATAAATGGGTCCAGACGAATCGGGACCAATGCCCCACGAGGCCCAGCCAGCCCCTTGTGCGCACAAACCGGAACGTATGCCCCCCATAGAGTCCCGGTTTGTGATTGAACCGGGACTAATGGGCTGGCCAAGCTCCAACCAAAGCCCTGTTTTCTACTAATGACACCTGCATTATTGACCTCAAACACATGGACGAAGCTTAATTTTAGATGAGGTCAATGATGATCATCATCCTCAAGCTGGAACGGTTGCTGTTCCCTATCAATATGATACCCCCCATTGGGTGATACAGTGCTCTTGGACTCTGTTTGGGGCGTTAGATCTATAGCGAATGAACTGGATCAATATGCCCCCTGGTTGCATCTTGCCTCCCAATTTTCAAAAGAAGCATGGGTTTGCAAAATCTCATGCCTTTCCTTCAAGCCGTGGCCTGACTAGGTGCAGTACAGTATCTGGTCACATAGGTGCAGTACAGCATAAAAAGGCTTCAAATAATCAATACGAAATTAGGAAATACTAGTCATCAACCCGTGCGTCTGCACGGGCTAGCAATTAGTTGTTTCTATATATAGTACATGCCCATAGAATTGTAAGCCTGCACTGTGTTTTATTTTTCTAAATGACATTGCATAATACTGGTTATTTCACCTCCAGATGCTGCTACTGTCCCATCCGGACATCCCTGGGAATGATCATTTTCCTCAACTTGACCCTTATATAAGAGTATATGTACTTCCAACACTGGGTGCTTCAGATACTGCATAGAGTAGTAGCGGGATCATGGAAAGCTTGTTCATGGGTTTTCGCGTCCTTCAAATTTCTGAAATTTAATTCCATAAATATGTAACAATAACTACTGCATAAATTAGTAGCAGGATTAAAAATTAAGTTCCATTAGGTTCTTCTCCAAGTATAACCATTTGCATGTAATGGTACCAAGGTTTCGCAAAAAAATCCAATTCATTTGTCATCTAAGAATGACACTACATATACTTAGTCCAATTGGTGGAAAGCTAAGACATTGAATAAGGCTTGGCAGCCTTTTCCAAAAAAGTGAACGAACATTTTTTTTGCGGCTATTCAGAGGTTAAAAACTGCACTTGTACCAAGGGTGCGCACTGGTTTCTTATCTTCAATTTTTATACCACTTTGCCTTGTCTGAATCAACTGCAAAGTATAAGCATATATATAAGGACAGTTATATCGCAATATATATAAGGAGTTGGGCCAACTGTGCAGTAGTTAAATCCACCTTTCTGAAAGTTATTGCATTCCGCTTGCCACCACACAAACATTTGATTCCGCCTCACCTTGCTGAGATTTATGAGTACCAATTATCGTCCCATCCTCTGAATATCCCTTTCAGACAGCCAAGTCCGAGTACATGTCATGACTGGATGGAAGTCGTTCACATTTTGGACTCCAGAAATGCTACAGGTAGGAAGAATGTTGGGATTCTCGTACTCTGTTTTTGTTGAACAGCCAGCAAATATATCGCTAGTTCCAAGTGAACAAACACACTTTTAGGTTTTGTGCTTGATCCAAGGAGAGCTTCATGGATTAGTAAGTAAATTTTAATTCAATTGTCTAGTTCTATGGAATTGCGTATTGTAGCAGCCAGATTAAAATAATAACTTCGAACTCCTCTATAATCAACGAATCACAAAACTACCTGGAATTAGAAGTGGGTTTTATGGAAAACTCAGAGATCGAATATGGTTTTCCAGCCTTGATTAATATTAAAATGACAAATCTCCTTTATTTTAGAGGTAAAACTGTACTCCTACAGAACTTTGGTATTGATCCTCCCACGGTTAATTCTTAAGATCCAATTTTACAAAATATTATTTTAAAAATGAATATAAAGGTCAAAAATTCTCAAATGTTTTGACCTTGAATGTATATATCATGGTTGTATCAGGAGTCCTTACTCCTTAGTATCCTACATGTTCAGAAATATTATATAATTTACCGGCATCTCTCTAGAAGGTAACAAATTTGGATAAAAAAAATAAGAAAAGGAGGAGGACCCCCGGCCTCTTCATCTGGACGATGCATGCAGCCACTTTATTAATTATTCACACAAGACCTTACAAAGTAATACAACAGTAAAACTAAAGCCACCGTCTAGGCAACATCTGTCGCTACTCCTATCCAATTGATGTAGGGATGCTGATAATCTGGGCCTAATACCATACAGACCTCGCAGCCAAACCTAACATCTAAGACCTGAGGTCCCAACCAGGACGCCTGCCAGGTATGGGGCACCCATCAATCCGGCGCACTCCTCAACCAGGACGCCTGCCGGGTATGAGGCCGCCGCAGCCACCTGCCACTAATCCATCTTCAGTGATGTATTGCTGCATCTACCTTGCCCGGTCTACCTGCCGTCGACATCAGCACGACGCCAGACAATGCCACCATCATGCGCTCATCCATCATGAGACGCTCACCGGCGAGACCCCGCTGCTCCATGCCGCCGAGACCCGCCGTCGTCGACGCGAGAGAAGGCATGCCACACCACCTCACGCCTCTTCCATCCGGCGCCGCTCCACAAACAATGCCCCCAATAGGGAACACGGCACCGCAGCGCCGCCATCGTCCGATCCGGTGATCTTAGGATTTCTCCCGGAGCGGCACGAGTAGGTTGACGATAATTGCTTGACGATGCCTTCATCAAGGTAACGACGTAGACGCCGCCATCGCCCGTCATGACCGGAGTCGGCTCGGTTTCACCGGCGACTATGTCTCCCCAACTCGCCGTCGATGCTAATAGTGGGATCCAAGATCCGTCACTACCAGCCTGGCCAACCGCCTTCGGTGGAGAAGGCAGCTACCGCCACCATGCCCGGGCCAAGAGACTCGGACGTCCTCATGCCGCGAAGATTACCCAGGGGGGATCTCCTTTTGTCGTTGTCGAGACGAGGCGCAGCCGCAGTGGATCTCGATCTAAACCCCTCGGGCCCAGATCAGATCTCATCGCAGCCAAATCTCATCTGCCAAACGGCTGTCGGAGATCTCCTGGCCACCGCCAACCCGCTGCGCACTGCCGTTGGAGGAGGGGGTGGACGCCGCTGCCCCCTCGCGTTTCCGCCGGCCGAGGACAGCGCCGCCGCCGCCGCCTCACTACAGGGGCTTCGCCCCGCGGCGTCCTCAGCGACGGCGGCGGCAGTGGAAGGCGCTGGAGGGGAAGGACTGAGGGCGTGTGGACGGGGACTCCCCGGGGGCGGCGCGGCGCCGCCACCTTGGGGGAGAGAGGTCGGGGAGAGAGGTCGTGAGATGAGATCTCCGAGTCTCGGGGACCTGTGAAAAAGGATGGATAATGAGACCAATTATATGCTCATGTTGTACACCTTCAAACATGTATGTTGTCTGTCACAATGCAAAGTATATTAGTATTGTAATATCAGTTTATTCACTTAAGGGTGCATTGTTGCTCAATTATATCAAACTACAAACTTTGATCGGACAGCCCTAAAACAGTGCAGCCATGTGCTGGGAGCAACTCGGACAGCAGGGAGCTTATAAGCCGCTTCCTGGTATGCTATGGCTTCCTCGTGGTTAATATAGTTACATCAAGAAAGGAATTGGCTGCAGAATATACACGATGATACTGATATGCCTAGCATGCTATTCAGTTTTATCTGCATGTTCCATCTGCTAATTCGGTTAAGGTTGAAGAAATATACGGGATTAAGGTTGGAAGAAGAAACACCTGAGGGTTAGAGGACGCTAGAGTTGCTCATCATGGTTTCTGGGCCAATAGCTCTTGTGCGACGTTGTTTATGTGAATTGGCTAGAGTGCGACGTTGTTTGAGCAAATGGCTATGGTGCGACACATTTGAGCAGTTAAATAGCCGAGGGCCACAGGGGGTGTTAAATGTGGTTTAATTGGTCGTCAACCAAGCCCGTTTATGTTAGGACATGTGGGTCCAACTTAATTGCTCCTCAAAACAGCTGACCGTGCCCTGCCGCCCGACCGTGCCGGGCCCGCCACTCTGCCCCCTCCCCCCCTTCTTCTCCGGTGGCGGCGGATCTTGCGTTCTCAACGGCGGCGGCGGAGCCCTCGTTCTCAACGGCGGCGGAGCCTTCGTCCTTAAAAAATGGTGAGTGAGAACACTAGTCCCCCTCCCGTTCCTCTCTCGGCCCCGTAGATCTCAGCTGCCCCGTTTCCTCTGTTTTCGCTTGTTGAATCGATAGGTTGTGAGGGGAGCCCGTGGGCATACTGAGATGGAGCCGCCAGATTCAACTTCGAATAGGTAATGCTCCTCTCTCTGATCCAATTTTGCATGCAATTAGGGCCTAGTCTGCTCTTTCTCACGGGCTCACACTGTCCGCCACTGACAGAGGGGATGCTGCCGCTCGGACCTTCGAATTGACGGTCAATTTCTTTCCATCAAAGGCAAAATTAGTTGATGGTAGCATTCAGAACATTGAGAGAGACACAATTGCTAAATGGGAGGTTGAGTTTACAGAGATTGATCCACAAGTTCTACAGAACATGGGAGAGAAGGCAGTGAAGAAATGGGTGGAAAAAATTGGGGAGAAAGTTGTTTGGGGTCCAGAGCAAGAAGTATCACTTTTGCGGTTTGATGATTGGAAAGGAGAGTATGTGAGAATGGAAGATGGTGAACAGATTATTGCTGAAATCGATCGGCAAAACGGCTGGACAAGCAAACGAGCTAATTTTTTTGCTGAGCTGGTTGATCTGAATATTTTTCGAAGGTTGGATATGTGCCATCACAATTGCTGCGCAGATGGTAGATGATGAGTGGGCTACACAGAGGCCATTGATTCCCATGTGTACTGAACTTATAGTAATAGCCGAAGAGGGACAAGTGACTGGAACTGAAACTGAAACTGCAGCAACTGTTGATTGAAATGTAGTTGAATTAGATGAGCCTACTGATTTGGTCATTGCACCAATGCCTGACATTGAGATGGCCAAACTTTTTGGCATTCCAGTCGATGACAGAGATAAGCAGGAGAGGGGAGAATCTAGTTTGCCTGCTAATGTTGATGAAGATGTAGATGGACAATTGATGGAACAAGCTGCAGATGAAGTAGATGATGCACATGATGATGAGCTGGTGCATGTGTATGACAAAGAAAACCCTGTCATTGAAGTAGGCAAGTTGTTCCCAAGCATGAATGAGTTTAGGATGTGTTTCAAGACTTATGCAGTGAAACATGAGTTTGATGCCAAGACTGTTTGGACTGATAGGAAGAAGTTTTATGCGAGGTGCAGAGGATTTGATGGTAGTGTCAAGCCTTGCAAGTGGTACATATCTGCTAGACTGCAACCTGATGGAAGTACTGTCAGGGTTAACCAAATCCCCAATCAACATACTTGTATTACAAGTTCACAGAGAGTATCAACCATGACATCACAACTTTGGGTTGCAGAAAAGATCACCCCAATTTTAGCCAAAACACCAAACACTACTGCCAAGAAACTCAATGTAGACTTGGAAAAGATGTACCCCATTAAACTGAAATATACCACAGTGTGGAAGGCAAAACAAAGGACAATGAAAAATTTATATGGTGGTTGGGCAAATACATTTAGGATGCTTTACAACTTCAAAGCAGAGGTGGAAAAGAGGTCACCTGGTAGTGTTGTGGAGATAGATACAGAGGTATCAGCCAAAGGTGAAGTCAAGTTCTCCAAGTTTTTTATGGCTTTGAAGCCTTGCATAGATGGCTTCAAAGCAGGGTGCCGTCCATATTTGAGCATAGACTCATCATTTTTGACAGGCAAGTGGAATGGTCAGTTGGCAGCATGCAATGCTCTAGATGGACACAACTGGATGTTTCCTATTGCTGTTGGCTTGTTTCAGTCAGAAACCGAGGCTTCATGGACATGGTTCATGATCCAGTTGAAAAGATGCCTAGGGCCAGTGTCACCTTTGGCTATACACACAGATGCATGTAAGGGGCTTGAAAATTCAGTGAAAAATGTTTTCCCACATGTTGAGCAGAGGGAGTGCTTCGGTCATTTGTGGATGAATTTGATCAAAAAATTTAGAGGAGAAGAATTTGGTCGCATGTGGCCAGCAGCAAGATCTTACACTAGACAGACACACCAATATCATCTTGATAAGATAATGGCAGCATGTGATGAGTTTGGTCCATGGTTGAACACCTACCATTCTTTGTTATGGTACAGGTCAGCATTCAACACTGCCATCAAGTGTGACCACATCAACAACAATTTGGCAGAGAGTTTCAACAACAAGGTGAAGGAGTTAAAAGATTTGCTGTGCATGACATGGTTGACCAAATCAGGATCATGCTCATGCGGTTGTGGGAATTGAGAAGAAGGATAGGTGATTGTGCGCAAGGTGATAAGCTTCCAGCAGTGGTACAACAGGTGGTCAATAGGAGCAGAAGTCTTTCACATTTGTTTGTTGAAAAATCATCACCTTGGGGTGCTGAAGTTAGAGATAACAAAACTGGAAGGAGACATGTTGTTAACACTGAATTGCATGATTGCACTTGCCTCGAGTGGCAACACACTGGTAAACCATGTGAGCATGCCATTCTTTTCTTAGCATCCCAACCGAAGGTAAACATGCACCCATATCTGCATGAATATTATTCGGTAGCAAGATTCAAAGCTGCATATGCCACTCCAATTCCAGCACTTACAGATCAGTCTCACTGGTCTGAAGTGGACATTGAATTTTCCATGTGTCCTCCCTTGACGAAAAGAAAGGCTGGCGGGCCTAAACAGAGTAGATTCAAGGCATGGTTTGAGAAAGGTGGGAGTAGTAAGAAGGGAAAGAAAGATGAAAAGCCAAAAAGGGCCCAAAAAGGTAACAAAAACAGATGCAAGTTGTGCCAGGAACTTGGGCACAGAGTGGGATCTGTCAAATGCCGTTACACTCTTGATAAGCCAAAGTATGTTCTTGCTTATTTGTCTGTGTTTTGATTTGATAAGCCAAAGTATTTTCTGCACAGGAGGAAGCGAGCAAGTCAGCCCCTTGTTGTTGAACAGTGTTGGCCAACAAAAAAAGCAAGAGTCAATGGCGGTAGAAAGAAGAGAAGTGTGCCTGAGCCTGAGCAGACTGAAGAAAATCCTGCTGCAGTCAACATTCAGACTGAAGAAACTGATGTGGAGGTGCACACCGAAGAAACTGCACTTGAACGTGTCGAGGTTCAGACTGAAGAAACTGAACCTGAGCGTGTCGAGGTTCAGACTGAAGAAACCCATGTTGAGGTACACACCAAAGAAACTGAAACTGATGTCAACATTGAGACTGAAGACACTGATCACGAGGGTATTGGCGAGGTGTTGAAAAGACCAGTGAAGAAAACCAAGATGATTAGTGAACTTGTGTGTGTAGTAGAACCAAAAATAAGAGGGGCTAAGGCGAAGAAGGGCACACGACGTGGTAGGAAGAAGTAGAACAGAGAACAGTTTGAAAATTTGGGGCATGTAATAATATTTGTAACTTGGTGCGTACTGGTAGTCACTATGTATCCCCATATTTCTATTCGAACTTGTTTGTCTAAACCAGCCAAATAAAATTCAAATTTAAATTTAAATTTAAATTTAAATTTGGTCTATTGATGTTTTAGTGCTATCTGAAGTACCTCAACTGAAATATGTTTGCTTGCTGATCATTCCGAGCCCTTTTGGTAAGTTGAACTCATAGTCATGAAAAGTGTGTTTCAAATGACCTCCAAAGGTAGGGTAAACGACCTCATATTTAAGCAAGTTCTTTTGGCACCTTGTCTAAACCAGCCAAATGATTTTTCTACACATCTATTCTACCTATATAGTGTAAATCTAAAGTCTCACTATTTATTGAATTAATTTTCTATTTTTTCTTTTCTTTTGAAAAACAAGGTTTAATAGAAAATTATATATATAACAAGTTTAAAACATGAAAATGAGAAAAGTAAGTTCAGATCTTTCTTAGTCAATCCAAAATGAAGTTTTGGTGAGGTTTTCACACTTTTCATTTTCAAAACTCCACCTACTCTCGGTGCGCACTTTCTCTCCCTTGAACTCCATACTACATTGTTTGAGGAATGACAATTTTGTGAAGGATTTTTGTAAAAATGTATGTAAACCATATTTATATTTTTTTCTCGTTACTATACGACATAATAAGACTATGTGCGCAAGTTTTATATTTTTTTGATTTTTTTTGAATTAGTTATGCTCAACCCTAATCAGTCAAAACCTCTCAAAACCCCTCAAAACCCCTCTCAAAACCCCTCAAAACCCCGCACACTACCTGGTCGTCGATCATTGTGCGTGGACGGTTGAGATCAGGCGCTAGGGTTAGCTACAGTGTGCAGCGATCCACATGAGATGCGCTGATTGGTTGACGCGGTGGGGTTTGGATCAGCCTCTCTCGTTGGAGCATCAGGACCGTTCATTTGAATCCAACGGCAAGAGTTGACGCGGTGCATGGACCAAGCCTACGCAGTGCCCTTTCCATCGTTGCATGCGTGCCCGTGCCTACCCGCAGCATGCATGCCCACCCGCAGGACTGCGCCCGTCGTTGCATGCATGCCTCGACGTAGCCTGCTCCGCCACCCCTATCAACGCAGTAACCTGTCGCATGCCTACCATTAGAACCGATGCAGCGTCGCATCAAAGCATGCACCCGGCCACAATGCAGCAGCCCGATGAAGACAACCAAAAAGCCAATGCTGCATGGCGTGGTGTGCACGTTGTGCATGGCGTGCTCCTCTTTGAGGACGCAATACTGGCATGGGGTATCGATGTGGGTATCGATGCAGTTCAAATGGCATGCTGCCCGTTAAAAGATGGGCAAAAGAAGGCGTCCATTATTGTCACGTCTCCCATCGACCGAACCTTGCCCTCTAGCCAGGCCCTAGCAAGATGAGCAAATTAATGGGCAACCGCATGCATGCACGAGCGGCACACGCAGAGAACCCGGGGAAGGCGTGTCCCCTTGACCCACGACGGCACAGACACGTGCGTGAGCCCGTCCCCCTTGACCCGCGATCGGTGGCACGAAGCGTCGCGATCCGTTTCCCACGCCACGCTTCGTGTACACACTTTCATTGGGGCGCCACCAAACGCCGCCCGCCCATTAATTCTAGGGTTTCGACGGGTGAAACCACGTCCCACTTGGGCTATTTAAGCGGGCACTATCGTCCTCTCCTCCTCATCCATCATACCCCATCCTCTGCCTCCTCTGCCTTCTTCTTCCTTCTCCATCAAACCCGACCGAGCACTCGAGCCACCCCGCCACCATGCAGTACACCGCCCCCACCTACAGCTTCCCCCAACCGTGCGGACAGGCTCTACCCGGCGGAGTGTATGTAGAGAGAACCCTTAGGGTTTGGGCGATCTCGAGGTGGAGGGGCGCAAGGAGTTAACGGAGTTCTTCCTTGCGGCGGCTTCCGCCACCTCCCCGCGGCTCTCCTCGGATGTACCATGTTGAGGAGGTCAACCACAACGGCGTTGTGGTTGGGCTCTCGCCACGCTCACTAACCCTTTCGATGCTTTCCATCTCCTCGGCGGCGTATTGGGTTGGTTGTGAGTTCATAGCTTTCACCACCTACAATATCTTCACCGACTTCGAGCATCTTCCCCAACAACGGCGTTATGCACACGCTCCGTACCCCATCAACAACGGGAGGAGTGAAGGACGGCGCCGGAGGAGCGAGTGGCATTGTTCCCCGGAGGAGGAGGAGAAGAAGAGCCCCAAGAAGAACCCGCGTTTGGTGCCCCCCGATCTATCTAGCTTATCGTATTAGTTTTTTAAGTAGTAATCGTTATTGTATTAGTATTTTAAGTTGTAAGGCTATCATGGAGTTGTAAGGTTATCGTGGAACTATGGGTTGCTACTATATATATTGTGTGTTTCGTGCTATTATTTGAAGATTGCTATGGGTTGTTCTTGCTTATTATTTGTGTATTGCTATGGGTTGCTACGAGCCGGGTTGCTACACCTCAATCTCACCACACACACACCATCTTCAAAATATTGGCCAAATCATGGACATGCAACTAGGAGCCCCATGCAAACCCACTATGGACATGCCACTAGGAAATGCAAACTAATTTACTTCATGCAACTCATTTAGTTCATGGAACCGTAGACATGCATAAAAACAATTAACATTTGGTTTTATTGCATAAAAAATGATCCATCACAAAATTTAGTGCAAGAAAAAGGCCAAAGTAAAAATAAGTAACATTTTTTTAGGGGTAAAAAGAAATAAGTAACATTTTATTTGCCGAAGTTAGAGGTGGGCCGGCTGGTGCCCCTACGCGGGCGGGCTGGTCTCTATTTTGGGCATGGTTATTTTCTCAGGGCCCATTTTCTCACGGCCCAACATCTATTCGGCAGCCCAGTTTTGTTTTTTTACTAGAAACTGAATTTGGGTGTGTACTCTGTTAACTGAAGAACAAAAACAGAGGAAACAGAGCATGAACACTGAATAGGGCCCCTGAGAATATCAGTATAATAATTCAAGCAAGTTTTGCTTCACACGAATTCAAGTTCATCTAACAAATGATCCGTGGCTAACTCAAACTACTGGGCACCCCTGAAACTAGCTGACTAACTAACTGAAACTATAACAAATTCTAGCGATTGATGAACATCAAGTAAAATAAACCCATAGCAATGACACAACCATAAAATGCTCCCGCCGTCTTATTTGCTTGCTGCTTCAAATCGATCAGATGCTTTAGTTGCTTGCCGATTTTCTTCAATTCACACTTCAGTTCTGCACTATGCATCATCGGATCGGCTCTGTCCGCCAAATTGGGGGCTTGTTCCACGGCAAGCCGCCCCCCAAAATTGAGCTCTTGGGTTGGGCTTGATCCCTCCAATTTCAACCTTTCAACATATTCATCGAGCCACTCAAAATGCCCACATTTCTTCGAACCTGAAAACAGGGGCGGGCGCGATGAATCCTAGATCCACCACCCAGATCCACCGCCCTAATTCGAGGGAAAAGAAAGAAATCGGGAGAAATTAGACCATAGAATTGGTCAAGAACACATATCTAACCTTCCTGGCTGTGGCTTGCTCAAACATTTCACAAACTCATACCACGGTTGCCATTTTCTTCCCTCACACAAGTCAAACGCTTGAGAGGCTCCATGCGCAGCAATCGGGCATCTTGTCAGCGGCAGTGGACCATACTGCGTCCATGATTGGCGGGTGGCCGAAGTCGAGCTAGACATCACTCGCCGGCGGCGCGCTTCGTTGCCGGAGCAGAGGAAGAAGAAGGTGGGAAAGGAAAGGGGCAGGGCAAGCAATGGAGGGGGGCGGGCTGGCTTGGGTCGGGGCACGCTGATGAGCACGGGCATGCTTGTGTGGATAAGTTGTGGGTCCCACCCGCATGCGAGTAACTGGTGGGTCCCGCGTGTCATAACTCAAATCGCTAACCCCTCGTGTTTTTCATTTCACGGGTAAACAGAGCCATGTCGCATTGAAGCTATTTACACGCTCAAGTGTGTCGCATCACAGCCATTCAGTCGAACAACGTCGCACTCAAGCAAATTCACATCAAAAACGTCGCACAGGAGTTATTGGCCGCATGGTTTCTAGCTTGCCTCCGTCAGAATATGTGAAAGCCCTGCAAAGATCTGGCTGCAAACGGAAAAATGCATGGTGAGCGACGGAGTCAGGCAATCAGCACCGGCTACTAAAACAGTATAGGCAGGGACGGTGAGAGCATCTTAATTTTATGGAGAACTTTACGGCTGCCCCAATCCGACGTGGATGATGCAAACTTTGGTCACTGTTGCTGCTTGCAATGGTGCTGCGGAGTCACAAAATCTATATGATGCGGACTGCAGAAGAGAGGACATGTGGAGGCAGTTAATCTTCCCCGTCATGCACCGACAGATTCAATCTGATGCAGTTTCTCTATTTTGTCATCACGTCAGGGAAACGGATGGATGCCAAGGGAAGACAACTCACGTATGTGGGAAATCTAGGAGGAGATACGCACACAGTTTTTTTTTCGGAAAAACTAACGCCCACACGTGTGGGCGTTTGCACATCACCCACACGCCTTCATCACCACTCATTTTGTCACGTATGAACAGATGACATCAGCAGAAATCTTTTTGGTTTTCGGCTTAAAAATATTTTATCTCCTAATTAAAAAAGCCAATTAAAAATCCATTTTCATCATTAAATCCGTCTCGACGAGATCTTCAAAACTAGACCCCATGTTGATATGTTTCGACGAAAAAAAATTGCTCAAAAATTACCATGATGTCTACACTGTAGTTGCCATAATGCTTAAACTAAAGTTATCATGTGGCAATTTTAGTTTGTAGATCATGGCAATTTTAGTTTTTTGATGATTGCAATTCCGGTACTTTGACAATTTTAATATGAACCATGGCAATTTTAAGTGCATGTATCATGGCAATTTTAATTTATGGGGCATGGCAAGTCTAGTTTCTTAATTCCCCGTCTTATAATATGTTAAATTTTACTTTTAAATGTAGAAGAAAATAGCTGAAACATATCATGACAACTTCAGTTAGACATCATGGCAATTCATGTGCAATAGACACGACAACTTTTAACAAAAAAAATCGTCGAAATATATTGATATGAGATATAATTTCGAAGATCTCGTCGCGAGGGATTTGATGGTGAAAACGAATCTTCAATCGGATTATTCATTTAAGAGATAAAACATTTTAAAAACAGAAAATCCAAAAAGATTTCCACATGCATGCATGCAATGACATGGCGTAGTATGTGTGCTATAGGGTGTGTGAGCGGGTTTGGTTCCCACCACACATGTCGGCGTTAGTGTTGTCCTTTATTTTTAGTTAGGGAAAATAGATGGAGGCCAAGGGGAAGACAACTCCCGTATGTTCTGTTATTAAAAAAGAACTCCTATACGTAGGAAAGGATAGCAGGTCTCTTTTTTCATCCAACGGCTGCAATTTTTCACTTAGCAGCATCACTGCTCACCAACAGTGGCATCGACCAGGTGTACTTCAAATAGCTGTTGCTGCACCTCATCTACTACATCAACCATCTTGGAATAAATTCGTTAACTGAAGACATTAGACTGATGTGTCTTCGGAACTGGGAAGGCATCGAGATTCAAAGGATAAAAAGCTACTGCAGTGTGTACTTCCACTGGAGAAGATGCAAACTGCTACTGGTGGTACCCCTCATTGCCTGGAGTACATGATCTAGTCATGAACTGTGCTGCTGATTGAACGGGCTTTAGAACAACAGATCACATATTCATGGATAATGGATTCCTTGCCTGCTTTGTGAGGACAGGAGGAATGGATGAGGAGGGGCAGCGCTAGGGTTTGTGCATTGGTGGATCGGAGGGGTTGGATTGAGAGAGGAAAATCCAAGGAGAAAGGATACTACGGGAGATGGGTTTTTTTTTTGTTGATGAGAAGATGGGTATCCAACCTGGAACAGGAGTTTAGGACTCCTATGTTAACGTGGGATGGGAGTTTTCTTTTTTTTTGCTAGAACGTGGGACAGGAGTTGAGGACTCCTTGAGGCATGCATCCAACGGTTATAGATAATTAATTCAATGATCAGACGGCTAATTTTTTATTTTCCAAGGATTATTGTGAAGTCTTGTATGGTGCCTTCGATTAGTAAATATAAGATATAAGATATGAGATATAAGAATATATTTAAAAAGGACACCGATAACGCCCACACGTGTGGGCATTAAGAGGTCTGGCCATATGTTTTGTGTGGTGTCTAAAAGGACCAGCCACACGTCTACATGTGGGCAAAACAAGTAATGCCCACACGCCTTTTTTTCCTCGCGGTCCCTCTCAACGCCTACGTGTGGGCAAAATAGATGACGCCCACATGCCCATACGTCAGGCCTCCCACCTCATGGTCCCTCACGCCCCGTGTGACAGTCATCACGCGCCCGCAGTTGCTATGGTTCGGACCCTCTTTCATGTTCGTTTAACTGCAGTTGCCATGTTGCTGAACTATAGTTGCCATGTCAGACAACTACAATTGTCATGGTTGATCAACTTCAGTTGCCATCTCAGGTCAAGTGTCAGATGCCATTTTTGACAACTGCAACTGTTGCCATGTGTGGTCCTACTAACACTAGGCAGTTGCCATGTAGCACTACAAAAAAGACATAGCAAAATAACATGTTCGGATAAAGAGAGAGTTGTCGTCTGCTTACAAGCACACTATGGGCAGTTGCCATGTATCCTGCAAAACACATGGCAACTGACATATTCGGGTAAAAGAGAGAGTAGCCATCTGCTTACAATCACACTAGGGCAGTTGCCATGTACTCTGCGAAACACATGGCAACTGACAGATTTGGGTGTGGGAAAGGAGATGGGCGTGTGGGCGAACTGATAAACGCCCACACATCAGCCCCTGTGCATGAGTGAAAACAGACGTGTGGGCGAACTGCTAAACGCCCACATACCGGCCCTTCTGTGTGGTGAAACGGCCGTGTGGGCAACCGTATGAATGCCCACACACCAGACCAGTCTAACGTGACACCACAAACATGCCAAGATGCGTGCAACTAGAAACGGACACGAATCCACGCGTGTGGGTGAGATGCAAATGCCCACACATGTGGGCGTTAGTATTTCCGTTTAAAAATGCAACCGGCAACTCCAAGTGAGAATGATTAACACAACAAACACATATGATACAAAGAACCAACAAAATCAAATGTAAAAAGCGTGCAACACTTTATTTGAAAATCAATAAAATGTTGTTTCCCTCCAAAAAGTGGATCACTGTTTAATTTATACAAAGTTACAAAACACTAGAACAAACATCCCTGCACTTTCTGCCACATACATACTTGCACATCAAGAACAGGCAACAATAGAACTTGACTGAATAGTGAAGACGAAAGAGAAATCAGATAGCTGAAATTTAAGAGAAGTTTACTCCTATTTGGTCAAGGGCTACTTTGATTTGCAGGGTTCGGGAAGAGTATTTTTTTTATTTTTTACAAAAGAAGGATATACCTCGGCCTCTGCATCTGAACGATGCACGCAATCATTTTATTAATTATTCACAATGATCTTACAAAGTTGTAAGCCACCATCTCGGCAACAACTGTCGCTACTCCTATCCCTTTAATGAAGGGGTGCCGAATGTTCGAGCCTAATACCAAACAGACATCACACCAAAGCCTAAGATCTAAAGCCGGATGCCTTAGCCCAGTCACAATACCGGGACTAGGTCACACACTGGTCTGGCGCACTCTCATAGGCCACCGCCGTCGTCTTCCACCGGTCCATCTCCAGAGCAGGTACTGACGCACCGACCTTGCCAGTTCTATCGTCGATGCCACCACGACGCCAGACAATGCCACCATCCTGCATGTATCCATCCACACACGCCCGTCGATGAAACTCCGCAGCGCCATGCCACCGGGATCCTTCGTCGGTCTTGCGGTAGATGTAACACCGCTCCTCCTCTTGCCTCTCCAGCCAGCTCCTACTCCAAAACGATGCCCCCAGGAGGGAGAACGACACCGGAGGCACCATCATCGTCCGATCCGATAGACCCAGATCTAGGGTTTCCCCTGGAACATCCGATCGAGTTGACATGACCTGCAATGACGATGCCTCGAGAAGGAAACGACGTCAGAGACGCCGCCATCGTCCACCAAGACCGCAATCAGGCACGATTTTCACCGGAAGCCACGTCGTCCCGATCTCGCGGCTGGCTGGAACCGCGCGGAGCCTCTCCATGAAGACACATGCCGCCGCCGGTACTCTAGCAGAGATCCTCCATCCTCTCACCGGACCCCTCATCGCGCCGCCGGCCATCCACGTGAGGAACCGACGACGGATCTGGGCAGGATCCAAATCCACGACCGCCGCCACGCCCACCATTGCCAGAGAACTGCCGTTCCCGGCGGACATGGGGGCTAGCACTACCGCCGCATGACAAGGGACGTCGCCCCGGCCACCGCGCACGCGACCATCGGTAGAATACCGGGCGCCACCGCTACCTCCACCTTGGCACCCACGCGTAGGCGCCGCGCGAGATCTAGCAGCAACACCAACCCGACGTCCGCTCGGGATTGGATCCAGCCGAATCCATCCCATCCTCGCAATGTCGAGCACGAGCCGCTGCAGATCCGCGACCTACCACCGGAGCCATATCTGGACAGAAGGACCTCCCCGCCGCCCCCGTCCTTGGCAGCCATGCAGCTTTGCCAGCGGCAGCCTCGGGAGGCGACGAGAGGAACGTGAGGATCTGAGGTGCGGGCTTGGAGATGGGCGATGAAGGATCTAGAGATGGGATCTGAGGGCAGCCTCGGGAGGCGACGAGGAGTCTCGCTCGGGGCGGTTGTTCGCTCAACGAGATGGGGATAGGAAGAGCATGAATAGAAAATGTATATGAATAGGATGCCGTGTTGACTGAAACCTACACCATGTAGCAAAGCAGAGGAATTTTTATTGAAATCCTAACCTAATGGTAGTTTTCCTGTGAAATTGAACTAAGAAGTTCCTATAGGATTGGTTCCTGAGGAGTGCAATCACATGAATCAAAGAACATGTACATGAAAAATAGGGTCTCAATCCTGTAAAATTTCTATGCAAATCATATAAATTAAATTAGGCCTAAAATTTCGAAAATCCATTTCTGGACCCGAGCTCATCTGCACCCGCGTCGATGAAAAAAATCATAACAAATACTAAAAATTCAAAAAATTCCAAATAAAATTTGTGTGGTAGACAATTTGATGCGTGAGGCCCGCTCCAAATTTCAAGTCATTTGGACATATGAGAAGCTCTCAGCAAAAAAGACAAATTGGGGGTCTGTAAAAATGTTTACTGTTTTTGGCCCGATTTGTCTTTTTTCTGAGAGCTGCTCATATGTCCAAATGACTTGAAATTTGGAGTGGGCCTCACGCATCCAATTGTCTACCACACAAATTTTTGGAATTGTTTGAATTTGTTTTGAATTTTTTACGATTTTTTTCTAACCGTGTGCAGATGAGCCTGGGCACTAAAACGCCCTACTCCTAAAATTTTACAAGACAACAATCGAAAGTCAATAGAAGTCGAGTGGCTAAATTTTATGAAACATAACTCATACATTATTGGTTTAAGCACACTTTGGACAAATGAAACGGAGGAAATAGATAGCCAGAAGGGCATATAGCAATTCCGACACGAACCTGCTGAAAAGGGGCAAACACACTTTCTGAAAACTTACGAAAAAAATGCTGCTGTACCTGTGTGCACACTACGCCACCCTAGTTTCGAAATTCTCTTCTGAGACAGTCCATAACTCACCACCTGTAGGTATGATACTAATATAAAAATATGATTAAGCAATTATCTCAATGGCAGAAAAACATATGCGCGGAGATATTATTAACTCCCAAGACTGTTCAACGCATAGCCACACAGAGAAAATATCAAATTTCCACAACGAAAGACTTAAGCATTCCATTACATGATCCCATTAAGGTCCCCTAAGGACATAAAAGTGCACATGATAACATATTATTAGTAGGGTAAAGATGAGCAGAACCCAGGCAGGTTTGTTGATCACAAAGATTGGCAAGCCCTGCTGAGGTTGATCATACAGCTTCAGGAGGAAAAAACCATGTCAGACCCCACTGGCCGGCTTGGCGCTGCGGTACTGCAGGACTCCCTGAAAGTAATGGCATAATCGTCCCATTTCTCACGTTATATATGCCAGCATCACGAAGAGGGTCTGCAGAAGCCTCCGGACAAGGATAGTCGCAGATGAAGTAGATGCAGTCCTCCTGGGATCCACTGCATTCTCCAGCAGGCAGGGACTTCGAGCTTTGCTTGCCAAGAAAGAGCGCATGGCCACCCAAATCACTCACCAGTCTCCACTGACCAGGGTTAGTGCGCAAGTCTGCCTCAAGGACATTAAATCCAACAGTTTGAGAATTGCTAAAACCCTGTGACTTTGTAAATCGTTGCACCATCAGTAGCCTACCACCACACTCCACTAAATACTGCCAAAGTCCATAGAACTCCTTTTTAGACAGGTATGGAGGCGTTCTGTGATAATCACCCATAGAGTCAATCAGGCATTCCATGTTTGGCTTACTACCAAGGTTCTCGCTGAAATCAACGACGAAAAGCTTGAAAAACTCAGACACCACGTACAGCCTTCCATTGAAGAACGCAAGGTCCGCTAATATTGTTGGGTCCTCAGTGCTTGTGCCTCTGAACGAGTAAGTGACGGCAGGTGGTTGGATAATACAAAGATCAAGAGAATATCCATTGCCAATGATCAGCGCAGCAGCAAAGGACTTTGGTGATGCGTCCAGGGACGAGGGAGCCACCAACTTATAGGAAACAGCTGGGAAATGACCAAGTTCAGCATGGTTATCTATCTCGCTCTGCCAAACAGTGACTAGATTAGGAAGCTCCAATGTGGTCTTGGAGAAAGGGTTCACCAATGAACATGCACCATCACTGCTCATGAGGAATAGCCTGTTGTCAACGGAGCCGTGCCAACGAGCACCATCGGATAGAGGCATGCGGTGAACCTCACTGCCTGGGATGCTTAGGAAGGTTCCATCGGGGAGGGTGAGCCAAGGGAATGGAAAGGGAAGGGTCTTCGATATACTATTAGAGCGCCATGGGTGACAGACTGCCCTCAGGCGAACACGGTCCGCTAAGGAAGGGAGGCGCTTCAGGACAAGGCCCAAGAGTTCCGGCACAAGATCTGACCAAGGTCCAAACTGTGCAGCCTCCATCATGCAAGTCTACAAAACAAGATATATGATTCATAGTTTAACAGAGTAAGAAATTGTAATGCATATCCTTGCTGAACTACTCTAATACCAAAGGCCATCACAAAGCAATAGAAGTTCAGAGTATAACAAAAATACGAAGATATCGTGGAAACTAGCAAAGCAATCCATCAGTCCTAAAATAAAAGTATATTTGCACAACTAGCTTTGCAGTTCATGGTTATCACTTATGACAACGGCAGAAAAGCACCTAAATTAGTTTCTCATGTCCAATGGTTTGGCACTAATAAGCTACTCATACTCAGGGTAGTCCATTCTCTATTTATTTTTTCATATGAGGAAGCAGATTTCTGTTATACGTCTAACAAGAAGTGACATTTTGTACAAGTACAGGGTGAAGTGATGACAAATGGGAATTTGAGCCAAGTTTAACCATTCCTGAAGATTCGTCACCTTAAACTCCATTATAGAACTTAGAACAGCTCAAAAATACTAGACCCTCTGGTTCCTAAATATAAGATGTTTTGGCAGTTCTATTTAAACTGCCAAAACATCCTACATTTAGAAATAGAGTTAGTACCTTACATTTGTAGTTTTTGGATCAGATAAAATAACTTTGTTACCAAGGTTTGATCACCTAACAGAAATAATTTTGAACGACCTTTTTTATCCAAAACAAAAATACTTTGGTTAGGTAAAGTACCTATCTGGAACAACAATTAAAAGGTAAGTACAGATCTACTAAAAAAACATCCCCCAGCCCCGCAGATTAAATCTAGGAAACGCATCGAGCCAAGTATTCAACTACTCATACATTTCGTTTGCAGTTTTCACATCAGACAAATGCAGATCTACCAAAAGAAACAATTTTGATTAGCTAAAGGAATGGATTTCCCTGACCGGCTACCTAACGATACAAAATCAGATATATGCCTAAGGAGGGGTTACAGTAATAGGCCAGTATTTTTGACAGGTAAAGCAGCAATATTTCGAAGAACATGCTGGGATGATTTCAAAAGGTGAAAAAACGCACTTGCGTAAACATTGGAGTTAAGTATGGCCAAATATTTGTAGTTTTTAGATCTGGTAAAACACTACGTTGTCAAGATTTGATAAACTAAAAAAACAAATTCCAGATCGACCTTCTTTATCAAAAATAAACAAAAAGAAAATTGGTCAGGCAATGTTGCGATCTGGAACAATAACAAAACGTTAACATCCGCCCTACCCCCAATCATGCGCATCGGAGGCAACTATTTAGTTTAGGTATAAAGAATCGATGCCCCAAGCAGCTGAAAGCTCTGACTAGAGAGATAATCAACTAAAAAAACAAAACAAGAGAGATAATCGGATGGAGGAGGCAAGGCGGGGTTGCAGCATACCATTGAGTGATTAGTGCCCTGGTCTGTGCGAGGCGAGGAGGGGTGGAAACCGCCAGCAGAAACTTGGGTATCGCCGTTGAATGGACCCTGGCCGTGGGTGGGAACTGTTGAAATATGAGATGGGCCTAGAGCCCATATGACAATTTCAGATTTAATCTCTAAGGGCCCATGTAGGTGGCATGACAAGGTGGTGGGAAGTTTAGTCCCACCTTGGAAGTGGAAGGAGAGTTGAAGTGGTTTATAAGGGACTCTCTCCCTCATGCTATTGGAGCTTGAGAAGAGATGAGGCCTCGCGCTCCTCCTCCTCCTCCTTCGCCCCCCCCCGCGCCAGCGCCATGGTTGCGGATTGAGCCGAGCCGAGCTCACTCCTATGCGCCAAGGACTTGTGGGAGGCGCTCGAATCTAAGTTCGGGGCTGCCGACGCTGGGAGCGAGATGTATATTATAGAGCAGTTCCACGATTACAAGATGGTTGAAAACCGTCCTGTATTGGAGCAGGCTCATGAGATAATATGCATTGTTAAGGAGCTTGAGCTTCTTAAGTGCGAGTTACCGGGCAAGTTTGTCGCGGGCTACATAATCGCTAAGCTTCCCAATTCCTGGAGGAACTTTGCCACCACTCTGAAGCTAAGCTTCCCAATTCCTGGAGGAACTTTGCCACCACTCTGAAACATCAGAGGCGTGAATTCTCTGTGGAGGATGTCATTGGCCATCTGAGTGTTGAGCAGAATTCAAGGGCAAAGGACTCGCACGGAAAAGGGGTCGAAGGAACTTCTGTGGCCAATATGGTGCATCAGAAGAACTCCAGTTCCCACAAGCCCAAGGGAAAGAACGGTGTCCAACAGAGTGCCGACTTTAAGAAGAACAAGAAGGATGAGGGCTGCTTTACTTGTGGTTCGCTGGAACATTGGGCCAACAAGTACAAGAAGCAAGGGCAGGACTCCAAGTCTGTCAATATGATTGTGAGCAACAATGAGAGTGGTGTATATTTATGTCGACCGACCCCGACCCCGACCGTGCCGCCGAGGATGCCGCGGCTGCTGTCACCGCCACCACCACCGCATGGCCGATTGGAGGGTATACATCGCTTATCCCTATGCATAGTACATGCTTTGTTAGATCGTAATCAGTATGTTATCAATGCTGTTCATGTCATGCTCATGATTTATTCATGGATTAATTTAATCGGAAAACTGCCTATTTTCTTATCAATCCAAAAACCTAATCTGTGTAGGAGTTTTTCGAATTCTGGTTTTGCTGCTGCCTTTGAAACCGTCACCGTTTACGGGGCGTACTTTAGCGTTGGCAGACTAAAACCACCTTATGGCTCACGACCATGAGCGTGTTCTGGTCGCGGTGTGACTCCACAGGAACGATCGCTCTGAACAGGAGAAGGCGTTTAAGGAGGCCACCGTGGTGTTCCTCGGGGCAGTTCTGGCGTGATTGGAGATAAGCTGGTTGATGCATATTTACATGTGCGGTCTGCCAAGGACTTGTGGGGCGCTCGAATCTAAGTTCGGGGCTGCCGGCTGGGGCGAGATGTATATTATAGAGCAGTTCCACGATTACAAGATGGTTGAAAACCGTCCTGTATTGGAGCAGGCTCATGAGATAATATGCATTGTTAAGGAGCTTGAGCTTCTTAAGTGCGAGTTACCGGGCAAGTTTGTCGCGGGCTACATAATCGCTAAGCTTCCCAATTCCTGGAGGAACTTTGCCACCACTCTGAAACATCAGAGGCGTGAATTCTCTGTGGAGGATGTCATTGGCCATCTGAGTGTTGAGCAGAATTCAAGGGCAAAGGACTCGCACGGAAAAGGGGTCAAGGAACTTCATGGCCAATATGGTGCATCAGAAGAACTCCAGTTCCCACAAGCCCAAGGGAAAGAACGGTGTCCAACAGAGTGCCGACTTTAAGAAGAAGGGTAAGAAGACCTTCAAGAAGAACAAGAAGGATGAGGGCTGCTTTACTTGTGGTTCGCTGGAACATTGGGCCAACAAGTGCCCAAACAAGTACAAGAAGCAAGGGCAGGACTCCAAGTCTGTCAATATGATTGTGAGCAACAATGAGAGTGGTGCATCTGGGTACGGTAATTTATGTCGACCGACCCCGACCCCGACCGTGCCGCCGCTGAGAAGGCCGAGGCCGACAAGAAGGCCGCCGAGGATGCCGCGGCTGCTGTCACCGCCACCACCACCGCATGGCCGATTGGAGGGTATACATCGCTTATCCCTCTCGTGTTTCTTTCTGTTGTAGCAGTACTAGCGATATGCGTAGATGTTTCTACTATATGCGTAGTACATGCTTTGTTAGATCGTAATCAGTATGTTATCAATGCTGTTCATGTCATGCTCATGATTTATTCATGGATTAATTTAATCGGAAAACTGCCTATTTTCTTATCAATCCAAAAACCTAATCTGTGTAGGAGTTTTTCGAATTCTGGTTTTGCTGCTGCACTGAAACCGTCACCGTTTACGGGGACGTACTTTAAGCGTTGGCAGACTAAAACCACCTTATGGCTCACGGCCATGAACGTGTTCAGGTGGCGGTGTGACTCCACAGAACGATCGCTCTGAACAGGAGAAGGCGTTTAAGGAGGCCACTGTGGTGTTCCTCGGGGCAGTTCTGAGCGTGATTGGAGATAAGCTGGTTGATGCATATTTACATGTGCGGTCTGCCAAGGACTTGTGGGAGGCGCTCGAATCTAAGTTCGGGGCTGCCGACGCTGGGAGCGAGATGTATATTATAGAGCAGTTCCACGATTACAAGATGGTTGAAAACCGTCCTGTATTGGAGCAGGCTCATGAGATAATATGCATTGTTAAGGAGCTTGAGCTTCTTAAGTCACGAGTTACGGGCAAGTTTGTCGCGGGCTACATAATCGCTAAGCTTCCCAATTCCTGGAGGAACTTTGCCACCACTCTGAAACATCAGAGGCGTGAATTCTCTGTGGAGGATGTCATTGGCCATCTGAGTGTTGAGCAGAATTCAAGGGCAAAGGACTCATACGGAAAAGGGGTCAAGGAACCACATGGCCAATATGGTGCATCGGAAGAACTCCAGTTCCACAAGCCCAAGGGAAAGAACGGTGTCCAACAGTGCCGACTTTAAGAAGAAGGGTAAGAAGACCTTCAAGAAGAACAAGAAGGATGAGGGCTGCTTTACTTGTGGTTCGCTGGAACATTGGGCCAACAAGTGCCCAAACAAGTACAAGAAGCAAGGGCAGGACTCCAAGTCTGTCAATATGATTGTGAGCAACAATGAGAGTGGTGCATCTGGGTACGGTAATTTATGTCGACCGACCCCGACCCCGACCGTGCCGCCGCTGAGAAGGCCGAGGCCGACAAGAAGGCCGCCGAGGATGCCGCGGCTGCTGTCACCGCCACCACCACCGCATGGCCGATTGGAGGGTATACATCGCTTATCCCTCTCGTGTTTCTTTCTGTTGTAGCAGTACTAGCGATATGCGTAGATGTTTCTACTATATGCATAGTACATGCTTTGTTAGATCGTAATCAGTATGTTATCAATGCTGTTCATGTCATGCTCATGATTTATTCATGGATTAATTTAATCGGAAAACTGCCTATTTTCTTATCAATCCAAAACCTAATCTGTGTAGGAGTTTTTGAATTCTGGTTTTGCTGCTGACTGAAACCGTCACCGTTTACGGGGCGTACTTTAGCGTTAGCAGACTAAAACCACCTTATGGCTCACGGCCATGAGCGTGTTCAGGTGGCGGTGTGACTCCACAGAGCGATCGCTCTGAACAGGAGAAGGCGTTTAAGGAGGCCACCGTGGTGTTCCTCGGGGCAGTTCGGCGTGATTGGAGATAAGCTGGTTGATGCATATTTACATGTGCGGTCTGCCAAGGACTTGTGGGAGGCGCTCGAATCTAAGTTCGGGGCTGCCGACGCTGGGAGCGAGATGTATATTATAGAGCAGTTCCACGATTACAAGATGGTTGAAAACCGTCCTGTATTGGAGCAGGCTCATGAGATAATATGCATTGTTAAGGAGCTTGAGCTTCTTAAGTGCGAGTTACCGGGCAAGTTTGTCGCGGGCTACATAATCGCTAAGCTTCCCAATTCCTGGAGGAACTTTGCCACCACTCTGAAACATCAGAGGCGTGAATTCTCTGTGGAGGATGTCATTGTCCATCGAGTGTTGAGCAGAATTCAAGGGCAAAGGACTCATACGGAAAAGGGGTCGAAGGAACTTCATGGCCAATATGGTGCATCGGAAGAACTCCAGTTCCACAAGCCCAAGGGAAAGAACGGTGTCCAACAGAGTGCCGACTTTAAGAAGAAGGGTAAGAAGACCTTCAAGAAGAACAAGAAGGATGAGGGCTGCTTTACTTGTGGTTCGCTGGAACATTGGGCCAACAAGTGCCCAAACAAGTACAAGAAGCAAGGGCAGGACTCCAAGTCTGTCAATATGATTGTGAGCAACAATGAGAGTGGTGCATCTGGGTACGGTAATTTATGTCGACCGACCCCGACCCCGACCGTGCCGCCGCTGAGAAGGCCGAGGCCGACAAGAAGGCCGCCGAGGATGCCGCGGCTGCTGTCACCGCCACCACCACCGCATGGCCGATTGGAGGGTATACATCGCTTATCCCTCTCGTGTTTCTTTCTGTTGTAGCAGTACTAGCGATATCGTAGATGTTTCTACTATATCGTAGTACATGCTTTGTTAGATCGTAATCAGTATGTTATCAATGCTGTTCATGTCATGCTCATGATTTATTCATGGATTAATTTAATCGGAAAACTGCCTATTTTCTTATCAATCCAAAAACCTAATCTGTGTAGGAGTTTTTCGAATTCTGGTTTTGCTGCTGCTGCTGAAACCGTCACCGTTTACGGGGCGTACTTTAAGCGTTAGCGACTAAAACCACCTTATGGCTCACGGCCATGAGCGTGTTACAGGTCGCGGTGTGACTCCACAGAGCGATCGCTCTGAACAGGAGAAGGCGTTTAAGGAGGCCACCGTGGTGTTCCTCGGGGCAGTTCGGCGTGATTGGAGATAAGCTGGTTGATGCATATTTACATGTGCGGTCTGCCAAGGACTTGTGGGGCGCGCGAATCTAAGTTCGGGGCTGCCGACGCTGGGGCAGATGTATATTATAGAGCAGTTCCACGATTACAAGATGGTTGAAAACCGTCCTGTATTGGAGCAGGCTCATGAGATAATATGCATTGTTAAGGAGCTTGAGCTTCTTAAGTGCGAGTTACCGGGCAAGTTTGTCGCGGGCTACATAATCGCTAAGCTTCCCAATTCTGGAGGAACTTTGCCACCACTCTGAAACATCGAGGCGTGAATTCTCTGTGGAGGATGTCATTGGCCATCCGAGTGTTGAGCAGAATTCAAGGGCAAAGGACTCATACGGAAAAAGGGTCAAGGAACTTCATGGCCAATATGGTGCATCGGAAGAACTCCAGTTCCCACAAGCCCAAGGGAAAGAACGGTGTCCAACAGTGCCGACTTTAAGAAGAAGGGTAAGAAGACCTTCAAGAAGAACAAGAAGGATGAGGGCTGCTTTACTTGTGGTTCGCTGGAACATTGGGCCAACAAGTGCCCAAACAAGTACAAGAAGCAAGGGCAGGACTCCAAGTCTGTCAATATGATTGTGAGCAACAATGAGAGTGGTGCATCTGGAGTGCGGTAATTTATGTCGACCGACCCGACCCGACCGTGCCGCGCCGCTGAGAAGGCCGAGGCCGACAAGAAGGCCGCCGAGGATGCATGCGGCTGCTGTCACCGCCACCACCACCGCATGGCCGATTGGAGGGTATACATCGCTTATCCCTCTCGTGTTTCTTTCTGTTGTAGCAGTACTAGCGATATCGTAGATGTTTCTACTATATCGTAGTACATGCTTTGTTAGATCGTAATCAGTATGTTATCAATGCTGTTCATGTCATGCTCATGATTTATTCATGGATTAATTTAATCGGAAAACTGCCTATTTTCTTATCAATCCAAAACCTAATCTGTGTAGGAGTTTTTGAATTCTGGTTTTGCTGCTGCTGCTGAAACCGTCACCGTTTACGGGGCGTACTTTAAGCGTTGGCAGACTAAAACCACCTTATGGCTCACGGCCATGAGCGTGTTCTGGTCGCGGTGTGACTCCACAGAACGATCGCTCTGAACAGGAGAAGGCGTTTAAGGAGGCCACCGTGGTGTTCCTCGGGGCAGTTCTGGCGTGATTGGAGATAAGCTGGTTGATGCATATTTACATGTGCGGTCTGCCAAGGACTTGTGGGGCCGCCGAATCTAAGTTCGGGGCTGCCGGCGCTGGGAGCAGATGTATATTATAGAGCAGTTCCACGATTACAAGATGGTTGAAAACCGTCCTGTATTGGAGCAGGCTCATGAGATAATATGCATTGTTAAGGAGCTTGAGCTTCTTAAGTGCGAGTTACCGGGCAAGTTTGTCGCGGGCTACATAATCGCTAAGCTTCCCAATTCCTGGAGGAACTTTGCCACCACTCTGAAACATCAGAGGCGTGAATTCTCTGTGGAGGATGTCATTGGCCATCTGAGTGTTGAGCAGAATTCAAGGGCAAAGGACTCGCACGGAAAAGGGGTCAAGGAACTTCATGGCCAATATGGTGCATCGGAAGAACTCCAGTTCCCACAAGCCCAAGGGAAAGAGCGGTGTCCAACAGTGCCGACTTTAAGAAGAAGGGTAAGAAGACCTTCAAGAAGAACAAGAAGGATGAGGGCTGCTTTACTTGTGGTTCGCTGGAACATTGGGCCAACAAGTGCCCAAACAAGTACAAGAAGCAAGGGCAGGACTCCAAGTCTGTCAATATGATTGTGAGCAACAATGAGAGTGGTGCATCTGGGTACGGTAATTTATGTCGACCGACCCCGACCCCGACCGTGCCGCCGCTGAGAAGGCCGAGGCCGACAAGAAGGCCGCCGAGGATGCCGCGGCTGCTGTCACCGCCACCACCACCGCATGGCCGATTGGAGGGTATACATCGCTTATCCCTCTCGTGTTTCTTTCTGTTGTAGCGAGTACTAGCGATATCGTAGATGTTTCTACTATATCGTAGTACATGCTTTGTTAGATCGTAATCAGTATGTTATCAATGCTGTTCATGTCATGCTCATGATTTATTCATGGATTAATTTAATCGGAAAACTGCCTATTTTCTTATCAATCCAAAAACCTAATCTGTGTAGGAGTTTTTCAATTCTGGTTTTGCTGCTGCTGCTGAAACCGTCACCGTTTACGGGGGCGTACTTTAGCGTTGGCAGACTAAAACCACCTTATGGCTCACGACCATGAGCGTGTTCTGGTCGCGGTGTGACTCCACAGAACGATCGCTCTGAACAGGAGAAGGCGTTTAAGGAGGCCACCGTGGTGTTCCTCGGGGCAGTTCTGAGCGTGATTGGAGATAAGCTGGTTGATGCATATTTACATGTGCGGTCTGCCAAGGACTTGTGGGGCGCTTCGAATCTAAGTTCGGGGCTGCCGGCGCTGGGAGCAGATGTATATTATAGAGCAGTTCCACGATTACAAGATGGTTGAAAACCGTCCTGTATTGGAGCAGGCTCATGAGATAATATGCATTGTTAAGGAGCTTGAGCTTCTTAAGTGCGAGTTACCGGGCAAGTTTGTCGCGGGCTACATAATCGCTAAGCTTCCCAATTCCTGGAGGAACTTTGCCACCACTCTGAAACATCAGAGGCGTGAATTCTCTGTGGAGGATGTCATTGGCCATCTGAGTGTTGAGCAGAATTCAAGGGCAAAGGACTCATACGGAAAAAGGGTCAAGGAACTTCATGGCCAATATGGTGCATCGGAAGAACTCCAGTTCCCACAAGCCCAAGGGAAAGAGCGGTGTCCAACAGTGCCGACTTTAAGAAGAAGGGTAAGAAGACCTTCAAGAAGAACAAGAAGGATGAGGGCTGCTTTACTTGTGGTTCGCTGGAACATTGGGCCAACAAGTGCCCAAACAAGTACAAGAAGCAAGGGCAGGACTCCAAGTCTGTCAATATGATTGTGAGCAACAATGAGAGTGGTGCATCTGGTGCGGTAATTTATGTCGACCGACCCGACCCGACCGTGCCGCCACCTGAGAAGGCCGAGGCCGACAAGAAGGCCGCCGAGGATGCCGCGGCTGCTGTCACCGCCACCACCACCGCATGGCCGATTGGAGGGTATACATCGCTTATCCCTCTCGTGTTTCTTTCTGTTGTAGCGAGTACTAGCGATATCGTAGATGTTTCTACTATGTCGTAGTACATGCTTTGTTAGATCGTAATCAGTATGTTATCAATGCTGTTCATGTCATGCTCATGATTTATTCATGGATTAATTTAATCGGAAAACTGCCTATTTTCTTATCAATCCAAAAACCTAATCTGTGTAGGAGTTTTTGAATTCTGGTTTTGCTGCTGACTGAAACCGTCACCGTTTACGGGGCGTACTTTAGCGTTAGCAGACTAAAACCACCTTATGGCTCACAGCCATGAGCGTGTTCAGGTCGCGGTGTGACTCCCACAGAACGATCGCTCTGAACAGGAGAAGGCGTTTAAGGAGGCCACTGTGGTGTTCCTCGGGGCAGTTCGGCGTGATTGGAGATAAGCTGGTTGATGCATATTTACATGTGCGGTCTGCCAAGGACTTGTGGGGCGCTCGAATCTAAGTTCGGGGCTGCCGGCGCTGGGAGCAGATGTATATTATAGAGCAGTTCCACGATTAAAAGATGGTTGAAAACCGTCCTGTATTGGAGCAGGCTCATGAGATAATATGCATTGTTAAGGAGCTTGAGCTTCTTAAGTGCGAGTTACGGGCAAGTTTGTCGCGGGCTACATAATCGCTAAGCTTCCCAATTCTGGAGGAACTTTGCCACCACTCTGAAACATCGAGGCGTGAATTCTCTGTGGAGGATGTCATTGGCCATCCGAAAGTGTTGAGCAGAATTCAAGGGCAAAGGACTCATACGGAAAAAGGGTCAAGGAACTTCATGGCCAATATGGTGCATCGAAGAACTCCAGTTCCCACAAGCCCAAGGGAAAGAGCGGTGTCCAACAGAGTGCCGACTTTAAGAAGAAGGGTAAGAAGACCTTCAAGAAGAACAAGAAGGATGAGGGCTGCTTTACTTGTGGTTCGCTGGAACATTGGGCCAACAAGTGCCCAAACAAGTACAAGAAGCAAGGGCAGGACTCCAAGTCTGTCAATATGATTGTGAGCAACAATGAGAGTGGTGCATCTGGATGCGGTAATTTATGTCGACCGACCCGACCCGACCGTGCGCTTGCTGAGAAGGCCGAGGCCGACAAGAAGGCCGCCGAGGATGCCGCTGCTGCTGTCACCGCCACCACCACCGCATGGCCGATTGGAGGGTATACATCGCTTATCCCTCTCGTGTTTCTTTCATTGTAGCAGTACTAGCGATATCGTAGATGTTTCTACTATATCGTAGTACATGCTTTGTTAGATCGTAATCAGTATGTTATCAATGCTGTTCATGTCATGCTCATGATTTATTCATGGATTAATTTAATCGGAAAACTGCCTATTTTCTTATCAATCCAAAAACCTAATCTGTAGGAGTTTTTGAATTCTGGTTTTGCTGCTGCTGAAACCGTCACCGTTTACGGGGCGTACTTTAGCGTTAGCGGACTAAAACCACCTTATGGCTCACAGCCATGAGCGTGTTCAGGTCGCGGTGTAACTCCCACGAGAACGATCGCTCTGAACAGGAGAAGGCGTTTAAGGAGGCCACCGTGGTGTTCCTCGGGGCAGTTCTGAGTGTGATTGGAGATAAGCTGGTTGATGCATATTTACATGTGCGGTCTGCCAAGGACTTGTGGGAGGCGCTCGAATCTAAGTTCGGGGCTGCCGACGCTGGGAGCGAGATGTATATTATAGAGCAGTTCCACGATTAAAAGATGGTTGAAAACCGTCCTGTATTGGAGCAGGCTCATGAGATAATATGCATTGTTAAGGAGCTTGAGCTTCTTAAGTGCGAGTTACCGGGCAAGTTTGTCGCGGGCTACATAATCGCTAAGCTTCCCAATTCCTGGAGGAACTTTGCCACCACTCTGAAACATCGAGGCGTGAATTCTCTGTGGAGGATGTCATTGGCCATCCGAGTGTTGAGCAGAATTCAAGGGCAAAGGACTCATACGGAAAAATTCAAGGAACTTCATGGCCAATATGGTGCATCGGAAGAACTCCAGTTCCCACAAGCCCAAGGGAAAGAGCGGTGTCCAACAGTGCCGACTTTAAGAAGAAGGGTAAGAAGACCTTCAAGAAGAACAAGAAGGATGAGGGCTGCTTTACTTGTGGTTCGCTGGAACATTGGGCCAACAAGTGCCCAAACAAGTACAAGAAGCAAGGGCAGGACTCCAAGTCTGTCAATATGATTGTGAGCAACAATGAGAGTGGTGCATCTGGAGTGCGGTAATTTATGTCGACCGACCCGACCCGACCGTGCCGCCGCTGAGAAGGCCGAGGCCGACAAGAAGGCCGCCGAGGATGCAGCGCTGCTGTCACCGCCACCACCACCGCATGGCCGATTGGAGGGTATACATCGCTTATCCCTCTCGTGTTTCTTTCTGTTGTAGCAGTACTAGCGATATGCGTAGATGTTTCTACTATATGCGTAGTACATGCTTTGTTAGATCGTAATCAGTATGTTATCAATGCTGTTCATGTCATGCTCATGATTTATTCATGGATTAATTTAATCGGAAAACTGCCTATTTTCTTATCAATCCAAAAACCTAATCTGTGTAGGAGTTTTTCGAATTCTGGTTTTGCTGCTGCACTGAAACCGTCACCGTTTACGGGGACATACTTTAAGTGTTGGCAGACTAAAACCACCTTATGGCTCACAGCCATGAACGTGTTCTGGGTCGCCGGTGTAACTCCCACAGGAACGATCGCTCCTGAACAGGAGAAGGCGTTTAAGGAGGCCACTGTGGTGTTCCTCGGGGCAGTTCTGAGCGTGATTGGAGATAAGCTGGTTGATGCATATTTACATGTGCGGTCTGCCAAGGACTTGTGGGAGGCGCTCGAATCTAAGTTCGGGGCTGCCGACGCTGGGAGCGAGATGTATATTATAGAGCAGTTCCACGATTAAAAGATGGTTGAAAACCGTCCTGTATTGGAGCAGGCTCATGAGATAATATGCATTGTTAAGGAGCTTGAGCTTCTTAAGTGCGAAGTTCTTGGGCAAGTTTGTCATGGGCTACATAATCGCTAAGCTTCCCAATTCTGGAGGAACTTTGCCACCACTCTGAAACATCGAGGCGTGAATTCTCTGTGGAGGATGTCATTGGCCATCTGAGTGTTGAGCAGAATTCAAGGGCAAAGGACTCATACGGAAAAATTCAAGGAACTTCATGGCCAATATGGTGCATCGGAAGAACTCCAGTTCCCACAAGCCCAAGGGAAAGAGCGGTGTCCAACAGTGCCGACTTTAAGAAGAAGGGTAAGAAGACCTTCAAGAAGAACAAGAAGGATGAGGGCTGCTTTACTTGTGGTTCGCTGGAACATTGGGCCAACAAGTGCCCAAACAAGTACAAGAAGCAAGGGCAGGACTCCAAGTCTGTCAATATGATTGTGAGCAACAATGAGAGTGGTGCATCTGGGTACGGTAATTTATGTCGACCGACCCGACCCCGACCGTGCCGCCGCTGAGAAGGCCGAGGCCGACAAGAAGGCCGCCGAGGATGCCGCGGCTGCTGTCACCGCCACCACCACCGCATGGCCGATTGGAGGGTATACATCGCTTATCCCTCTCGTGTTTCTTTCTGTTGTAGCAGTACTAGCGATATGCGTAGATGTTTCTACTATATGCGTAGTACATGCTTTGTTAGATCGTAATCAGTATGTTATCAATGCTGTTCATGTCATGCTCATGATTTATTCATGGATTAATTTAATCGGAAAACTGCCTATTTTCTTATCAATCCAAAAACCTAATCTGTGTAGGAGTTTTTCGAATTCTGGTTTTGCTGCTGCACTGAAACCGTCACCGTTTACGGGGACGTACTTTAAGCGTTGGCAGACTAAAACCACCTTATGGCTCACAGCCATGAGCGTGTTCAGGTCGCGGTGTGACTCCACAGAACGATCGCTCTGAACAGGAGAAGGCGTTTAAGGAGGCCACCGTGGTGTTCCTCGGGGCAGTTCGGCGTGATTGGAGATAAGCTGGTTGATGCATATTTACATGTGCGGTCTGCCAAGGACTTGTGGGGCGCGCGAATCTAAGTTCGGGGCTGCCGACGCTGGGGCGAGATGTATATTATAGAGCAGTTCCACGATTACAAGATGGTTGAAAACCGTCCTGTATTGGAGCAGGCTCATGAGATAATATGCATTGTTAAGGAGCTTGAGCTTCTTAAGTGCGATTTACGGGCAAGTTTGTCGCGGGCTACATAATCGCTAAGCTTCCCAATTCCTGGAGGAACTTTGCCACCACTCTGAAACATCAGAGGCGTGAATTCTCTGTGGAGGATGTCATTGGCCATCTGAGTGTTGAGCAGAATTCAAGGGCAAAGGACTCGCACGGAAAAGGGGTCGAAGGAACTTCAGTGGCCAATATGGTGCATCAGAAGAACTCCAGTTCCACAAGCCCAAGGGAAAGAGCGGTGTCCAACAGTGCCGACTTTAAGAAGAAGGGTAAGAAGACCTTCAAGAAGAACAAGAAGGATGAGGGCTGCTTTACTTGTGGTTCGCTGGAACATTGGGCCAACAAGTGCCCAAACAAGTACAAGAAGCAAGGGCAGGACTCCAAGTCTGTCAATATGATTGTGAGCAACAATGAGAGTGGTGCATCTGGAGTGCGGTAATTTATTTGCTGTATTTTCGGTTTGGCCGTCCACCGATTGGTGGGTCGACACAGTGCAGGTGTTCATGTGTGTGCTGACATTTCATTGTTTTCTTCTTACCAGGCCACAGGTCACGGGTCCGTCTTGATGGGGAATGGCGCGAGTGCTTCTGTTCTTGGTGTTGGCACGGTCGATCTGAAGTTTACTTGGCAGGATCGTGCAGTGAAGAACGTGCAGCATGTCCCGCCATCAAGAAGAACCTAGTTAGTGGCTCCCTTCTATGTAGAGAAGGGTTTAAGTTGGTATTCGAGTCTAATAAATTAGTTATTCTGAAATATGGACTATTTGTTGGAAAGGGTTATGAATGCGGAGGCATGTTCCGCCTTTCTCTTGCAGATCTATGTAATAAAGTCGTGAACAATATTCATTTGAGTGTTAATGAATCTGAAGTATGGCATTCACGTCTTTGTCACATTAGTTTCGTGTTATGACGCTGCTAGCAAAATCGAATTTAATCCGAGTTTCACTTTAGCCAAAGGTTCTAAGTGCCATTCGTGTGTACAATCTAAACAACCTCGCAAGCCTCACAAGGCAGCGAGAGGAGAGACATTGGCGCCATCGGAACTCATACATTCTGATCTTTGTGAGATGAATGGTGTGTTGACTAAAGGTGGAAAGAAATATTTCATGACTTTGATAGATGACTCCACTAGATTATTGCTATGTGTATCTGTTAAATACTAAAGATGAGGCTCTACACTACTTCAAAATCTATAAGGCAGAAGTTGAGAATCAACTTGAAAAGAAAATTAAACGAGTCGGTCAGATCGTGGTGGAAGTACTTCTCGAAAGAGTTTGATGCCTTCATGCGGAACACGGTATTATTCACGAGAGGGCGCCTCCCTACTCACCCCAGTCAAGCGGGGTTGCGGCGGAAAAACCGTACTCTAACTGATTTGGTTAACGCCATGTTAGATCGTCGGGTTTATCCAAGGCATGGTGGGGAGGCTATAATGACATCATGTCATGTCCTGAATAAAGTTCCGACAAAGGATAACGAGATCACTCCTTATGAAAGTGGACCAACAGAAGGACAACACTCTCGTGCTTTACGTGCTTGGGGCTGCTTGGCGAAAGTTAATGTGCCGATCCCCAAAAGCGTAAGCTTGGACCAAAGACGTGGACTGTGTTAATTTGGGCTCTGCTGTGAATAGTGTTGGCTATAGATTTCTAGTAGTGAAATCTGAGGTACCTGACATGAAGGTCGGTACAATTATGGAGTCTAAAGACGCTACATTCTTTGAGGACATTTTCCCCATGAGAGATGTACAAAGCACTTCTAGACAGGAATCTGAGGAGACTCCTGAACCTGCCATTCCGATGGAATATTATAATCAAACACATGATGAAAATCCTGAGGAGGATAATGAGGAATCCCTTGGTAGGGGCAAGAGACAAAGGACTGTAAAGACCTTTGGTGATGATTTCTTCATATACCTCGTGGAGGATAATCCCACTTCTATTTGAAGCATATGCATCTCGAGTCTGACTCTTTGGAAGGATGCGGTCCGTGGCAGATGGATTCCATCATGGCTAACGGGACTTGGGAGCTTCTTGAGCGTCCTTATGGTTGCAAACCATTGGGATGCAAGTGGGTGTTCAAGAAGAAGCTTAGGCCTGATGGTACAATAGAAAAGTACAAGGCTAGGCTTGTGGCCAAGGGCTACGCCGGAAAGAACAAGAAGATTTCTTGACACTTATTCACCGTGGCGGGCCGACCACCATTCGAGTATTACTCTCGTTGGCGGCCTCACACGGTCTTCTCATTCATCGATGGATGTTAAGGCGGCTTTCTGAGCGGAGAGCTAAAGGAGGAAATCTATATGCAACAGCTGATGGCTTTGTGTTGGATGGTCGGGAAGGAAAGGTGTGTAAGTTGGTGAAATCTTTGTATGGCCTGAGACAAGCGCCTAAGCAATGGCATGACAAGTTTAATGAAGCGTTGACATCTGTTGGCTTTGTTGTTAATGAGGCCGACAAATGTGTATACTATCGCTATGGTGGGGGCGAAGGAGTTATCTGTGTTTGTATGTTGATGACATACGATATTTGGGACTAATCTCAAGTTGATCGAGGAGGTTAAGTCTTTCTGTCTCGAACTTTGAGATGAAGGATCTTGGAGTGGCTGATGTTATCTTGAACATCAAGCTTTTGAGAGATGATGAGGGTGGGATTACATACGCAATCCCATTATGTTGAGAAGGTGTTGAGTCGTTTTGGATATTCGGACTGCAAACCATCTCAAACACCATATGATTCTAGTGTGCTGATTCGAAAGTCAAAAGGCACAGCTATAGATCAATTGAGATACTCTCAGTTGTTGGTTCACTCCGATATCTAGCGGCTTAACGAGGCTCGACATCGCATTTGCTATTAGCAAACTGAGCGATTTGTTTCAAACGGGTGATGTACATTGGCGTGCTCTTGAGAGAGTTATCGTTATCTGAAAGGTACTATGAACTATGGACTACACTATACGGATACCCGTCGGTACTTGAAGGGTATAGTGATGCTAATTGGATCTCGATGCTTGATGAGATGAAGGCCACAACTGGGTATATGTTTACTCTTGGAGGTGGTGCTGTTTCTGGAAGTCTTGCAAGCAAGCGATCCTAACAAGATCGACAATGGAAGCAGAATTAACAGCATTAGACACGTCGGGTGGCGAAGCGAATGGCCGAGATCTATTGATGGACTTGCCGATGGTTGAAAAGCGGTTCCGCCATCCTTATGAACTGTGACAATCAAACAGTTATTGTCAAGGTGAAGAGTTCAAAGGACAACATGAAGTCCAACAAACACATAAGAATGAGATTGAAAGCTGTCGAAAAATTGAGAAACTCCGGAGTGATAGCGTTGGATTATATCAAGCGGCTAAGAATCTGCAGATCCCTTCACTAAAGGGCTATCACGTGTTGTGATAGATAGCGCATCAAGGAGATGGGTATGAGACCCACATGAGTTGCCATGGTAGTAACCCAACCTATGTGATCGGAGATCCCGTGAAGTAGGACACAGGAAAAACAAGCCGGTGGTGAACGAGGAAAGTAATTTTACTAACCCACTCCGTTGGAGATGCAATACTTTCGAAACTGTATGGAAGGATGACTCTGTCTTAATGTGTTCCAAGGCTTATATGCATAAGCAAGATGCTATCCTGAGAGCGATCTTTGGAGGAACACACCTATATGAGCCCGATTGCTGGTCACAGTCTATGAGATTGGGGTGATCTCTAGCAAGTTCATGAACAGGCCAGAGTGTGACTAATATGCTCCACCGAGGGGTCAGCCTTGACAGCCTCGTGTCAGTGAGACTTGTGGTGAAACTTCTTGGCGTAAACCGACAATTCAAGGCATAGTCCATTGTTCAGTTGTGAAGGAGTGTAACTACTTGGTCTAGGTGGAGCTCAACCTTAATCGGTCTCCACCGAGATCTGGTATATCAAAACAGTGTTTGGAACAAAGGACAAACTGGGCCCCGAGATCTGGTGGGGATTGTTGAAATATGAGATGGGCCTAGAGCCCATATGACAATTCAGATTTAATCTCTAAGGGCCCATGTAGGTGGCATGACAAGGTGGTGGGAAGTTTAGTCCCACCTTGGAAGTGGAAGGAGAGTTGGAGTGGTTTATAAGGGACTCTCTCCTCATGCTATTGGAGCTTGAGAAGAGATGAGGCCCTCGCGCCTCCTCCTCCTCCTTCGCCTCGCCACGCCACGCCTCGTCACGACGCGGCCGCTGGTTGCGGATTGAGCCGAGCCGAGCTCACTCCTATCGCTTCTTTTGCCGGTCGAGAACGGAGAGTCTTTGACAGGTGGGGCCACGATCTGAGGCGTCGGATCGTGGGCTACCGACAGGACGTGGGTTCAGCCCACGTCTCTCCTGTGTGACAGCATATATATGTGGGTGCTGCCAACCCTAGCGGCCACGAAAACAGAACGCATCTCCGCCTCCGCGCCCGCATTGTTCCTCTGCTGCTGCTGCCGCGGCGCTCCGTCCGTTCACGCGTACACGGTTGGCGGAGAGCAGGCCTCGAAACCACCTCTCCGGATCCCGTGCGGGAGAGGGGCGATTAGGTTTTGGGTAGCGACTACGCGATCGCCGCTTCTGTTCATCTCGCCCGCACCACCTTCATCTTCATCATGTCGACCGACCCGACCGTGCCGCCGCTGAGAAGGCGAGGCCGACAAGAAGGCCGCCGAGGATGCGCGGCTGCTGTCACCGCCACCACCACCGCATGGCCGATTGGAGGGTATACATCGCTTATCCCTCTCGTGTTTCTTTCTGTTGTAGCAGACTAGCGATATCGTAGATGTTTCTACTATATCGTAGTACATGCTTTGTTAGATCGTAATCAGTATGTTATCAATGCTGTTCATGTCATGCTCATGATTTATTCATGGATTAATTTAATCGGAAAACTGCCTATTTTCTTATCAATCCAAAAACCTAATCTGTGTAGGAGTTTTTGAATTCTGGTTTTGCTGCTGATGAAACCGTCACCGTTTACGGGGGCGTACTTTAGCGTTAGCAGACTAAAACCACCTTATGGCTCACGGCCTGAGCGTGTTCAGGTGGCGGTGTGACTCCACAGAACGATCGCTCCTGAACAGGAGAAGGCGTTTAAGGAGGCCACCGTGGTGTTCCTCGGGGCAGTTCTGGCGTGATTGGAGATAAGCTGGTTGATGCATATTTACATGTGCGGTCTGCCAAGGACTTGTGGGGCGCTTCGAATCTAAGTTCGGGGCTGCCGGCGCTGGGAGCGAGATGTATATTATAGAGCAGTTCCACGATTACAAGATGGTTGAAAACCGTCCTGTATTGGAGCAGGCTCATGAGATAATATGCATTGTTAAGGAGCTTGAGCTTCTTAAGTGCGAGTTACGGGCAAGTTTGTCGCGGGCTGCATAATCGCTAAGCTTCCCAATTCTGGAGGAACTTTGCCACCACTCTAAAACATCGAGGCGTGAATTCTCTGTGGAGGATGTCATTGGCCATCCGAGTGTTGAGCAGAATTCAAGGGCAAAGGACTACACGGAAAAGGGGTCAAGGAACTTCATGGCCAATATGGTGCATCGGAAGAACTCCAGTTCCCACAAGCCCAAGGGAAAGAGCGGTGTCCAACAGTGCCGACTTTAAGAAGAAGGGTAAGAAGACCTTCAAGAAGAACAAGAAGGATGAGGGCTGCTTTACTTGTGGTTCATTGGAACATTGGGCCAACAAGTGCCCAAACAAGTACAAGAAGCAAGGGCAGGACTCCAAGTCTGTCAATATGATTGTGAGCAACAATGAGAGTGGTGCATCTGGATGCGGTAATTTATTTGCTGTATTTTCGGTTTGGCCGTCCACCGATTGGTGGGTCGACACAGTGCAGGTGTTCATGTGTGTGCTGACATTTCATTGTTTTCTTCTTACCAGGCCACAGTCACGGGTCCGTCTTGATGGGGAATGGCGCGAGTGCTTCTGTTCTTGGTGTTGGCACGGTCGATCTGAAGTTTACTTGGGCAGGATCGTCAGGTGAAGAACGTGCAGCATGTCCCCGCCATCAAGAAGAACCTAGTTAGTGGCTCCCTTCTATGTAGAGAAGGGTTTAAGTTGGTATTCGAGTCTAATAAATTAGTTATTACGAAATATGGACTATTTGTTGGAAAGGGTTATGAATGCGGAGGCATGTTCCGCCTTTCTCTTGCAGATCTATGTAATAAAGTCGTGAACAATATTCATTTGAGTGTTAATGAATCTGAAGTATGGCATTCACGTCTTTGTCACATTAGTTTCGTGTTATGTGCGGCTAGCAAAATCGAATTTAATCCGAGTTTCACTTTAGCCAAAGGTTCTAAGTGCCATTCGTGTGTACAATCTAAACAACCTCGCAAGCCTCACAAGGCAGAGAGGAGAGACACTTAGCGCCATGGAACTCATACATTCTGATCTTTGTGAGATGAATGGTGTGTTGACTAAAGGTGGAAAGAAATATTTCATGACTTTGATAGATGACTCCACTAGATATTGCTATGTGTATCTGTTAAATACTAAAGATGAGGCTCTACACTACTTCAAAATCTATAAGGCAAAAGTTGAGAATCAACTTGAAAAGAAAATTAAGCGAGTCCGGTCAGATCGTGGTGGAGAGTACTTCTCGAAAGAGTTTGATGCCTTACATGCGGAACACGGTATTATTCACGAGAGGACGCCTCCTACTCACCCCAGTCAAGCGGGGTTGCCGGCGGAAAAACCGTACTCTAACTGATTTGGTTAGCGCCATGTTAGATACATCGGGTTTATCAAGGCATGGTGGGGAGGCTATAATGACATCATGTCATGTCCTGAATAAAGTTCCGACAAAGGATAACGAGATCACTCCTTATGAGAAGTGGACCAACAGAAGGACAACACTCTCGTGCTTACGTGCTTGGGGCTGCTTGGCGAAAGTTAATGTGCCGATCCCCAAAAGCGTAAGCTTGGACCAAAGACTGTGGACTGTGTTAATTTGGGCTCTGCTGTGAATAGTGTTGGCTATAGATTTCTAGTAGTGAAATCTGAGGTACCGACATGAAGGTAGGTACAATTATGGAGTCTAAAGACGCTACATTCTTTGAGGACATTTTCCCCATGAGAGATGTACAAAGCACTTCTAGACAGGAATCGAGGAGACTCTGAACCTGCCATTCGATGGAATATTATAATCAAACACATGATGAAAATCACGAGGAGGATAATGAGGAATCCTTGGTAGGGGCAAGAGACAAAGGACTGTAAAGACCTTTGGTGATGATTTCTTCATATACCTCGTGGAGGATAATCCCACTTCTATTTCGAAGCATATGCATCTCCGTGACTCTTTGGAAGGATGCGGTCCGTGGCAGATGGATTCCATCATGGCTAACGGGACTTGGGAGCTTCTTGAGCGTCCTTATGGTTGCAAACCATTGGGATGCAAGTGGGTGTTCAAGAAGAAGCTTAGGCCTGACGGTACAATAGAAAAGTACAAGGCTAGGCTTGTGGCCAAGGGCTCGCCAGAAGAAGAAGAAGATTTCTTGACACTTATTCACCGTGGCGGACCGACCACCATTCGAGTATTACTCTCGTTGGCGGCCTCACACGGTCTTCTCATTCATCGATGGATGTTAAGGCGGCTTTCTGAGCGGAGAGCTAAAGGAGGAAATCTATATGCAACAGCTGATGGCTTTGTGTTGGATGGTCGGGAAGGAAAGGTGTGTAAGTTGGTGAAATCTTTGTATGGCCCGAGACAAGCGCCTAAGCAATGGCATGACAAGTTTAATGAAGCGTTGACATCTGTTGGCTTTGTTATTAATGAGGCCGACAAATGTGTATACTATCGCTATGGTGGGGCGAAGGAGTTATCTTGTGTTTGTATGTTGATGACATCTTGATATTTGGGACTAATCTCAAGTTGATCGAGGAGGTTAAGTCTTTCTGTCTCGAACTTTGAGATGAAGGATCTTGGAGTGGCTGATGTTATCTTGAACATCAAGCTTTTGAGAGATGATGAGGGTGGGATTACATTCGCAATCCCATTATGTTGAGAAGGTGTTGAGTCGTTTTGGATATTGGACTGCAAACCATCTCAAACACCATATGATTCTAGTGTGCTGATTCGAAAGTCAAAAGGCACAGCTATAGATCAATTGAGATACTCTCAGATTGTTGGTTCCTCCGGTATCTAGCGGCGCAACGAGGCTGACATCGCATTTGCTATTAGCAAACTGAGCCGATTTGTTTCAAACGGGTGATGTACATTGGCGTGCTCTTGAGAGAGTTATGCGTTATCTGAAAGGTACTATGAACTATGGACTACACTATACCGGATACCCGTCGGTACTTGAAGGGTATAGTGATGCGAATTGGATCTCTGATGCTGATGAGATGAAGGCCACAACTGGGTATATGTTTACTCTTGGAGGTGGTGCTGTTTCCTGGAAGTCTTGCAAGCAAACGATCCTAACAAGATCGACAATGGAAGCAGAATTAACAGCATTAGACACGTCGGGTGGCGAAGCAGAATGGCTTCGAGATCTATTGATGGACTTGCCAGTAGTTGAAAAGCCGGTTCCGGCCATCCTTATGAACTGTGACAATCAAACAGTTATTGTCAAGGTGAAGAGTTCAAAGGACAACATGAAGTCCAACAAACACATAAGAATGAGATTGAAAGCTGTCAGAAAATTGAGAAACTCCGGAGTGATAGCGTTGGATTATATCAAGCGGCTAAGAATCTGCGATCCCTTCACTAAAGGGCTATCACGTGTTGTGATAGATAGCGCATCAAGGAGATGGGTATGAGACCCACATGAGTTGCCATGGTAGTAACCCAACCTATGTGATCGGAGATCCGTGAAGTAGGACCTGGAAAAACAAGCCCGTGGTGAACTGAGGAAAGTAATTTTACTAACCCACTCCGTTGGAGATGCAATACTTTCGAAGCTGTATGGAAGGATGACTCTGTCTTAATGTGTTCCAAGGCTTATATGCATAAGCAAGATGCTATCCTCTGAGCGATCTTTGGAGAACACACCTATATGAGCCCGATTGCTGGTCACAGTCTATGAGATTGGGGTGATCTCTAGCAAGTTCATGAACAGGCCAGAGTGTGACTAATATGCTCCACCGAGGGGTCAGCCTTGGCAGCCTCGTGTCAGTGAGACTTGTGGTGAAACTTCTTGGCGTAAACCGACAATTCAAGGCATAGTCCATTGTTCAGTTGTGAAGGAGTGTAACTACTTGGTCTAGGTGGAGCTCAACCTTAATCGGTCTCCACCGAGATCTTGGTATATCAAAACAGTGTTTGGAACAAAGGACAAACTGGGCCCCTGAGATCTGGTGGGGGATTGTTGAAATATGAGATGGGCCTAGAGCCCATATGACAATTCAGATTTAATCTCTAAGGGCCCATGTAGGTGGCATGACAAGGTGGTGGGAAGTTTAGTCCCACCTTGGAAGTGGAAGGAGAGTTGGAGTGGTTTATAAGGGACTCTCTCCCTCATGCTATTGGAGCTTGAGAAGAGATGAGGCCCTCGCGCACTCCTCCTCCTCCGCTCGCCTCGCCACGCCACGCCTCGTCACGACGCGCCGCGGGTTGCGGGATTGAGCCGAGCCGAGCTCACTCCTATGCGCTTCTTTTTGCCGGTCAGGAACGGAGAGTCTTTGACAGGTGGGGCCACGATCTGAGACGTCGGATCGTGGGCTACCGACAGGCGTGGGTTCAGCCCACATCTCTCCTGTGGCGCGCAAGATATATATGTGGGCGCTGCCAACCCTAGCGGCCACGAAAACAGAACGCATCTCCGCCTCCACGCCCACATTGTTCCTCTGCTGCTGCTGCCGCGGCGCTCCGTCCGTTCACGCGTACACGGTTGGCGGAGAGCAGGCCTCGAAACCACGCCTCTCCGGATCCTGTGCGGGAGAGGTCGATTAGGTTTTGGGTAGCGACTACGCGACTGCTCGCTTCGTTCATCTCGTCCGCACCACCTTCATCTTCATCATGTCGACCGACCCGACCGTGCCGCCGCTGAGAAGGCGAGGCCGACAAGAAGGCCGCCGAGGATGCCGCGGCTGCTGTCACCGCCACCACCACCGCATGGCCGATTGGAGGGTATACATCGCTTATCCCTCTCGTGTTTCTTTCTGTTGTAGCAGTACTAGCGATATGCGTAGATGTTTCTACTATATGCGTAGTACATGCTTTGTTAGATCGTAATCAGTATGTTATCAATGCTGTTCATGTCATGCTCATGATTTATTCATGGATTAAAGAATCGATGCCCCAAGCAGCTGAAAGCTCTGACTAGAGAGATAATCAACTAAAAAAACAAAACAAGAGAGATAATCGGATGGAGGAGGCAAGGCGGGGTTGCAGCATACCATTGAGTGATTAGTGCCCTGGTGCATGCGAGGCGAGGAGGGGTGGAAACCGCCAGCAGAAACTTGGGTATCGCCGTTGAATGGACCCTGGCCGTGGGTGGGAACAGCGGGAAGGGGAGAAGCCATGGAGAGTTGCTGGAGAGGTGGGGATTTGGGAGTGAAAGGGCGGAGGGACTTTATTGAGCCGTTACTCGTCTTGTGCGACGTTTGAGGGATTCTTTTTAACACATTTATCACTTTTTTTAGGGTAACATTTATCACTTTTTGATTTACTGTTTTTAGTGGTCAGTTTACATTTTATACTACTTGTTAGGAATAAGCCGTGGCCTTCACGGTGGTGACCACGTCGGGTGCGTGTGCGTGCGCGCACCGGACGCGTCGGGTGCAGACTGAGCTGCATCGGGTCCGTGGCGGGAGTGCATGGGTGTGTGTGTGTGTGTGTGTGATAGCACGTGGATGTGCGCGTGTGTGTGGGTTGATTAGACAGACGCGCGGGGGTGTGGCAGCGCCGGGCGTTGGACCCGGTCGCGTCCCATTGGCGTGCGTGCGCGGCGGGCACGGAAGCTGTGGAGTGGGAGGCGTGGCGAAGTGGGTAGCGGGGTTGTGGCGGTAGCGGACGTGGGCGTTGGCGCGCGCGTGTATAAGTCTCGGCCCCTCGTGTTGTAGTCGGTAGCTCAAATTCGTGGCTTGAGTAAAAAAAGCGGTTGTTCGTGCGGCCGGCGGCGTTCGTGCGCTGGGTATATCTTGCTGTGTGTGTCTCGTTCTTCCTCCTTCTTTCTTCTACGTTCGTGTGAGAGAGGGAGAGAGAGAGAGAGAGAGCTCCGGTGAGAGGCAAGGCGAGGCTCCGGCAACAACAATTGGCATCAGAGCTGGGTGAAGGAGCACGTCGGCGGCAGTGGCGATCGTGCCACACGGCGGAGGTGGGGGCGGCTCGGTGTCAATGGCGATGCCGATGCTCACGCTGGACAACTACACGGTGTGGGCGATCAAGGCGCAAGCGATCCTGTTGGGAAATGCAGTAATTTAAAAACAATTCCTACGCACACGCAAGATCCATCTTGGTGATGCATAGAAATGAGAGGGGAGATTGTTGTCCATGTACCCTCGTAGACCGAAAGCGGAAGCGTTATGATAACGCGGTTGATGTAGTCGTAAGTCTTCACGATCCGACCGATCCTAGCACCGAAGGTACGGCACCTCCGCGATCTGCACACGTTCAGCTCGGTGACGTCCCACGAACTCTAGATCCAGCTGAGGTCGAGGGAGAGTTTCGTCAGCACGACGGCATGGTGACGATGATGATGAAGCTACCGGCACAGGGCTTCGCCTAAGCACTGCAACGATATGACTGAGGTGGAAATCTGTGGAGGGGAGCACCGCACACGGCTAAACAATCAACTTGTGTGTCTATGGGTGCCCTCCCCCGTATATAAAGGAGTGGAGGAGGGAGAGGGCCGACCCTCTCATGGCGCACCCAAGGGGTGAGTCCTACTCCCGGTGGGAGTAGGATTCCCCCTTTCCCTAGCTGGAGTAGGAGAAGAAGGAAGAGGGAGAGGGAGAGAAGGAAAGGGGGCCGGCCCCCCTCCCAATTCGGATTGGGCTTGGGGGGCACGCCCCCACCTTGGCTGCCTCCTCCTCTCTCCCACTAAGGCCCATTAAGGCCCAACGGGGTGTTCCGGTAAACCCCCCGGTACTCCGATAAATGCCCGAACTCACCCGAAACCATTCCGATGTCCAAACATAGCCTTTCAATATATTGATCTTTATGTCTCGACCATTTTGAGACTCCTCGTCATGTCCGTGATCACATCCGGGACTCCGAACTACCTTCGGTACATCAAAACACATAAACTCAAAATACCGATCGTCATCAAACGTTAAGCGTGCGGACCCTACGGGTTCGAGAGCTATGTAGACATGATCGAGATTCATCTCGGTTCAATAACCAATAGCGGAACCTGGATGCTTGATACGTCTCCAACGTATCTATAATTTTTGATTGTTCCATGCTATTATATTATCTGTTTTGGATGTTTAATGGGCTTTAATATGCTCTTTTATATTATTTTTGTGACTAACCTATTAACCGGAGGCCCAGTGCCAGTCGCTGTTTTTTTTTGCCTATTTTAGTGTTTCGCAGAAAAGGAATATCAAACGGAATCCAAACGGAATGAAACCTTCGCGAGGATCTTTGTTGGAACAAACGCAATCCAAGAGACTTGGAGTGGAAGTTAGAGACGCAACGAGGCGACCACAAGGTAGGAGGGCACGCCCAGGGGTATAGGCGCACCCCCTACCCTCGTGGGCCCCTCGTAGCTCCACAAACCTACTTCTTTCGCCTATATATACTCTTATACCCTGAAAACATCCAGGGGAGTCACGAAACAACTTTTCCACCGCCGCAACCTTCTGTACCCGTGAGATCCCATCTTGGGGCCTTTTCCGGCGATCTGCCGGAGAGGGATTTGATCACGGAGGGCTTCTACCTCAACACCATAGCCTCTCCGATGATGTGTGAGTAGTTTACCACAGACCTTCGGGTCCATAGTTATTAGCTAGATGGCTTCTTCTCTCTCTTTGATTCTCAATACAAAGTTCTCCTCGATGTTCTTGGAGATCTATTCGATGTAATACTTTTTGTGGTGTGTTTGCCGAGATCCGATGAATTGTGGGTTTATGATCAAGATTATCTATGAACAAGATTTGATTCTTCTCTGAATTCTTATATGCATGATTTGATATCTCTGCAAGTCTCTTCGAATTATCAGTTTGGTTTGGCCTACTAGATTGATCTTTCTTGCAATGGGAGAAGTGTTAGCTTTGGGTTCAATCTTGCGGTGTCCTTTCCCAGTGACAGCAGGGGCAGCAAGGCACGTATTGTATTGTTGCCATCGAGGATAAAAAGATGGGGTTTATATCATATTGCTTGAGTTTATCCCTCTACATCATGTCATCCTGTTTAATGTGTTACTCTATTCTTATGAACTTAATACTCTAGATGCATGCTGGATAGCAGTCGATGTGTGGAGTAATAGTAGTAGATGCAGAATCGTTTCGGTCTACTTGACACGGACGTGATGCCTATGTTCATGATCATGCCTAGATATTCTCATAACTATGCGCTTTTCTATAAATTGCTTAGCAGTAATTTGTTCACCCACCGTAATATATGCTATCATGAGAGAAGCCACTAGTGAAACCTATGGCCCCTGAGTCTACTTTACATCATATAAGTTTCCGATCTATAATTCTAGTTTACTATTTATTTTGCAATCTTTACTTTTCAATCTATACAACAAAAATACCACAAATATTTATCTTATTATCCTTATCAGATCTCACTTTTGCAAGTTGCCGTGAAGGGATTGACAGCCCCTTTATCGCGTTGGTTGCAAGGTTCTTGATTGTTTATGCAGGTACTAGGCGATTTGCATGTAGTCTCCTACTGGATTGATACCTTGGTTCTCAAAAACTGAGGGAAATACTTACGCTACTTTGCTGCATCACCTTTTCCTCTTCAAGGGAAAACCAACGCATGCTCAAGAGGTAGCAAGAAGGATTTCTGGCGTCATTGCCGGGGAGATCTACGCTCAAGTCAAGAGATACCAAGTACCCATCTTCTAGCTCGCATTACATTATTTGCCATTTGCCTGTCGTTTTCCTCGCCCCCACTTCATCCTTGTTGTTTTATTCGCCCTTTTTTGTTCGTCTCTTTTTCGCTTACTTCTTGTGTGCTTGTGTGTTGGATTGATTGTTTGTCACGATGGCTCAAGATAATACTAAATTATGTGATTTTTCCAATACCAACAACAATGATTTTATTAGCACTCCGATTGCTCCTATTACAGATGCTGAATCTTGTGAAATGAATGATGCTTTGTTGAATCTCGTCATGAAAGATCAATTTTCTGGCCTTCCTAGTGAAGATGCCGCTACCCATCTAAACAACTTTGTTGATTTGTGCGATATGCAAAAGAAGAAAGATGTGCATAATGATATTGTTAAATTGAAGCTATTTCCATTTTCTCTTATAGATCGTGCTAAAACTTGGTTCTCTTCTTTGCCTAAAAATAGTATTTATTCTTCGGATAAGTGCAAAGATGCTTTTATCTCTAAGTATTTTCCTCCCGCTAAGATCATCTCTCTTAGAAACGATATTATGAACTTTAAGCAACTTGATCATGAGCATGTTGCACAAGCTTGGGAGAGGATGAAATTAATGACACGTTATTGCCCCACACATGGTTTGAATTTATGGATGATTATACAAAAAAATTATGCCGAATTAAATTTTGCTTCTAGAAATCTTTTAGATTCAGCCGCGGGAGGCACTTTTATGGAAATCACTTTAGGAGAAGCTACTAAACTCCTAGATAATATTATGGTTAATTATTATCAATGGCATACCGAAAGATCCACTAGTAAAAAGGTTCACGCGATAGAAGAGATTAATGTTTTGAGTGGAAAGATGGATGAACTTATGAAATTGTTTGCTAATAAAAGTGTTTCTTCTGATCCTAATGATATGCCTTTGTCCACTTTGATTTAGAATAATAATGAATCCTTGGATGTGAATTTTTTTGGTAGGAACAACTTTGGAAATAACGCGTATAGAGAAACTTTAATTCTAGGCCATTCCCTAGTAATTCCTCTAATAATTATGGTAATTCCTACAACAAATCTTATGGGAATTTTAATTAGATGCCTTATGATTTTGAGACTAGTGTTAAATAATTTATGAATTCGCAAAAGAATTTCAATGCTTTACTTGAAGAGAAATTGCCTGAGATTGATGAGTTGGCTAGGAACGTGGATAGAATTTATCTTGATGTTGATTCTTTGAAACTTAGATCTATTCCACCTAAGCATGATATCAATGAGTATCTCAAAGCCATGAGAATTTCCATTGATGAGTGCAAAGAAAGAACCGCTAGGATGCGTGCTAAGAAAGATTGCTTTGTGGAAGCGTGTTCTTCTAGTTTTCATGATAATAATGATGAAGATCTAAAAGTGATTGATGTGTCTCCTATTAAATCTTTGTTTTCCAATATGAATATTGATAAACATGGGACTCGAGATGAGTCAGCTTTAGTTAAAAGGCGTCCCAATGATTCGGAGTTTTTAGATCTTGATGCAAAAATTGGTAAAAGTGGCATTTGTGCGGTCAAAACTTTACATAGCAATGAACCCACTATTTTGGATTTCAAGGTATTTAATTATGATAATTGTTCTTTCATAGATTGTATTTCCTTGTTGCAATCCGTGTTAAATTCTCCTCATGTTTGTGATCAAAATAAAGCTTTTACTAAACATATCGTTGATGCTTTAATACAATCTTATGAAGAAACACTTGAATTAGAAGTTTCTATTCCTAGAAAACTTCGTGATGAGTGGGAAACTACTATTAAAATTAAGATTAAAGATCATGAATGTTATGCTTTATGTGATTTGGGTTCTAGTGTTTCCACGATTCCAGAAACTTTGTGTGATGTGTTAGATTTCCGTGAATTTGATGATTGTTCTTTAAATTTGCACCTTGCGGATTCCACGATTAAGAAACCTATGGGAAGGATTAATGATGTTCTTATTGTTGCAAATAGGAATTATGTGCCCGTATATTTCATTGTTCTTCATATAGATTGCAATCCTACATGTCCTATTATTCTTGGTAGACCTTTCCTTAGAACGATTGGTGCAATTATTGATATGAAAGAAGGAAATATTAGATTCCAATTTCCATTAAGGAAAGGCATGGAATACTTTCCTATAAAGAAAATTAAATTACCTTATGAATCTATTATGAGAGCCACATATGGATTACATACCAAAGATAGGAATACCTAGATCTATTCCTGTTTTTATGCCTAGCTAGGGGCGTTAAACGATAGCGCTTGTTGGGAGGCAACCCAATTTTATTTTTGTTCCCTGATTTTTGTTCCTTGATTTTTGTTCCTGTTTAGTAATAAATATTTCATCTAGCCTAGGTTTAGATGTGGTTTTATGTTTTAATTAGTGTTTGTGCCAAGTAGAACCTTTGGGAAGACTTGGGTGAAGTCTTTGCGATCTTGCTGTAAAAAACAGAAACTTTAGCGCTCACGAGATTAGCTGCCATTTTTTACTGGAGAGTGATTTTAAGTTGATTATTTTTGCAGATGATTAATAGACAAGTTCATCACGTCTACCAATTTATTTCAGAATTTTTGGAGTTCCAGAAGTATAAGCTTGATACAGATCACTACATACTGTTCTATTTTAGACAGATTCTGTTTTTCGTGTGTTGTTTGCTTATTTTGATGAATCTATGGCTAGTATCGGGGGGTATGAACCATAGAGAAGTTGGAATACAGTAGGTTTAACACCAATATAAATAAATAATGATTTAATTACAGTACCTTAAGGTGGTGTTTTGTTTTCTTACACTAACAGAGCTCATGAGATTTTCTGTTTAAGTTTTGTGTTGTGATTTTTTCAAGTTTTTGGGTAAAGATTTGATGGATTTTGGAATAAGGAGTGGCAAGAGCCTAAGCTTGGGTATGCCCAAGGCACCCCAAGGTAAAATTCAAGGACAACCAAAAGCCTAAGCTTGGGGATGCCCCGGAAGGCATCCCCTCTTTCGTCTTCGTCTATCGGTAACTTTACTTGAGGCTATATTTTTATTCACCACATGATATGTGTTTTGCTTGTAGCGTCTTGTATGATTTGAGTCTTTGCTTTTTAGTTTACCACAATCATCATTGTTGTACACACCTTTTGGGAGAAACACACATGAATCATAATTTATTAGAATACTCTATGTCCTTGACTTATATCTTTTGAGGTAGATAATTTTGCTCTAGTGCTTTGCTTATATCTTTTTAGAGCACGGTGGTGGTTTTATTTTATAGAAATTATTGATCTCTCATGCTTCACCTATATTATTTTGAGAATCTTTTAGAACAACATGGTAATTTGCTTTGGCTATAAAAATTATTCCTAATATGATGAGCATCCAAGATGGGTATAATAAAAACTATCATATAAAGTGCATTGAATACTATGAGAAGTTTGATTCCTTATGATTTTTTTGAGATATGAAGACGGTGATATTAGAGTCATGCTAGTTGAGTAGTTGGGAATTTGAGAGATACTTGTGTTAAAGTTTGTGATTCCTGTAGCATGCATGTATGGTGAACCGTTATGTGATGAAGTCGGAGCATGATTTATTTATTGATTGTCTTCCTTAAGAGTGGCGGTCGGGGACGAGCGATGGTATTTTTCTACCAATATATTGTTGGGTTCTACGGCAGGGTGCGTCGACTGCAAATTAAAATTTTCCTACGCGCAGAACAACCAAGAACATGCTACGGGGGATGGATCACAGTTCGTTACCACTAGAGGCGCAGTGCCGTTGTCGGTGTCAAAACCGGCGGATCTCGGGTAGGGGGTCCCGAACTGTGTGTCTAGGCGGATGGTAACAGGAGACAAGGGACACGATGTTTTTACCCAGGTTCGGGCCCTCTCGATGGAGGTAATACCCTACTCCTGCTTGATTAATATTGATGATATGGGTAGTACAAGAGTAGATCTACCACGAGATCAAGGAGGCTAAACCCTAAAAGCTAGCCTATGGTATGATTGTTGTTCGTCCTACAGACTAAAACCCTCCGGTTTATATAGACACCAGATAGGGTTAGGGTTACACAGAGTCGGTTACAATGGTAGGAGATCTACATATCCGTATCGCCAAGCTTGCCTTACACGCCAAGGAAAGTCCCATCCGGACAAGGGACGAAGTCTTCAATCGTGTATCTTCATAGTCTTGGAGTCCGGCCGCGATGATAGTTCGGCTATCCGGACACCCCCTAGTCCAGGACTCCCTCAGTAGCTCCTGAACCAGGCTTCAATGACGACGAGTCCGGCGCGCATATTGTCTTCGGCATTTCAAGGCGGGTTCTTCCTCCGAATACTTTATAGAAGGATTTGAACACAAGGATAGTGTCCGGCTCTGCAAAACAAGTTCCACATACCACCGTAGAGAGAATAATTTTTGCACAGATCTGCTGACGTATTCCGCGGCGTGACATCACACCACGGCCAGGCCTTTTTACGAATCGTTTTTTACTGTTCCACCTTGGCGTGTTTAGCGAGGCGGTTTCCTTGGCACGTTTTATCAAAGCATAGTTCGTGCCCCCTTATTCCGGGATTCCCATCAATACGGACGTGGGTAACCCATCCGAGCCATTGATTACGGCGCTTGGGAGATAAGCGAGTTTTACCAGGCTGGTGGGGGACGCATAGCTTCGTCCGTCCTTATAAGGGGATAAGGATCCACCTTTTCACCTATGCCTTCTTCCTCCTTTGCTCATCCATTTCGGAGCACTCGAGCTCCAGCGCCCAAGTCCGCACATCCCACCTCAACCTTCTCCAACTATGTCCGGAGCGGGTGGTAGGTGAATGGCCTCCTCCGTCATGGAGGGGCACATCTCAAAGCTGCGGGAGGCCGGATACTTGTCCGGCGACATCGCGTGTCGGCTCCCCAACAAGGGGCAGCTTGTCCCCACTCCCAGGCCCCATGAGAGGGTGGTGTTCCTCACCCACTTCCTCCGCGGACTGGGTTTTCCACTTCACCCGTTTGTCCGGGGGCTCCTGTTCTACTACGGCCTGGATTTCCATGATCTGGCCCCAAACTTCATCCTCAATATCTCGACGTTTATCGTGGTAATGAGGCTTTCCTCTGCATCCAACCCCACTTCGGTTTATGGTTGAAGACCTTTAGCGTCAAGCCGAAGATAGTGGGCGGCCGACAGGCGGAGTGCGGAGGCGCCATGGCGGGTAGGATGCCCAATGTTCTATGGCTCGAGGGCTCCTTCGTGGAGACAGTAAAGGGGTGGCAATCGGGGTGGTTCTACATCACCGAGCCGCACGACTCCAAATGGGCGGCGGCCCCCGAATTCAGATCTGGCTCCACCACACGGCTCACATCATGGAAAGAGACGGGCCTGACGTGGGGTGATTCAGAAGAGCTGACCGGACTCCAAACCTGTGTCCGAAACCTGGTGGACAAGAAGCTCAAGCTTGTCAACGTAGTCCAGGTTATGCTCATCCGCCGGATTCTCCCGTGCCAGCAATGGGCCTTCAATTTTGTGGGAGTTTGATCAGGCACAGCACCAGACCTTGAGCCGACTCTTCGACACTACGTATGAAGATGCCTGGAAGGTGCTGTTCAAGGGCGCCGAAGCCCCCGCATCCGCTACCGAAAATCGCGGATTCAGCTCGCAGCATCAAGCCAGCGAGGTAAGTTATTTTACCCTTTACGGGACTCTTTTTTCATAGATTGAATCTATGTGGGATCTAAAACTCCCTATCCTTTGACAGGACTGGCTGAAGACGTCCGGACAGATTAACTGTCCGGCTCCTTTGCCAAAAGACCCAGCAGACGCCCGATTGACGGGACTGCTGGCTCAGGCACCTCACGTGGTGATAGAGAAGAAGGTCAAGAAGGAGGCCACGGGAACTCGAAGGAGCTCCTGCCGCCAAGCGCTGTCAGATTCTGAAGCAGAATCCTCTCCTGAGAACGAGGAGGAGGAAAAAGAAGCCTCTCCCCCAGCGGGGGAAGAGAGGAAAAGGAAGGCCGCCCCAACTGGGGAGGCTGGAGGTTCCAAGAAGGGAAGGACCCTTCCTCCGGACTTCTCCACCAACGCCGACAACGACGAGGAGGAGTGGCCAACAAGGTCTAAGCCCCTGGCGAGATCGTAAGTGTCCGGATACCCATGGTTTTTTCATTGCATAGTGTTCTCTAATGCCGAACAATCATGCAGCCCGCCCAAGGACGAGTTCGCCGCTTCGTCGAGCGGGTCCCTGTGTTCGTCGGAAATGGAGAGTACTTCACTTCCGGCCGCCTCCTCGCCTCACGCTGCGGACGACGCCGAGGTGGGGCCCCAAGGGGGGCCTGGTCAGGAGGAGGTGGCGCAGGAGGCACCGCAAGGCAACCTCCCGGACTCCAGGCGCGAGGGGAGCGAGATCCCCAGGGGCTCTAAGCCCGACCCTCGTCCGGACTCCAAACCGGAACCTTCAGCGGTTCCGAAGTCCGGCAAGCGGCCCATTCGTAGGAAGGGTAAGACGCCGGTGTCCTCCGTCCAACCGGAGGCACCGGATAGCTTATTGGAGGCGCTTAACAGCGCTTCCATCGAGGAGGAGCACCGCACTGTTATGAGTGTGGTGATCCAGAAAGTTCAGTCTGCCAGGAGCAGGCTTTGAGGTAAGTTTAGAATATGTAAAAATATTACCGCATAGACAGTAGCCCCTGATGCTTAGTTCGGTGTTCGGAAAGAAAAGCCGGACTAAGGATCTAAAAAGATATACGCATGAGTCTAATATAAGTATGTCAATATGGAAATGCAGGTTGCGCTGTTGACCTCTGCCCTTGATCATGGAGGTCAATGCATTGAAGCAGAGTCTCGAGCGGTCCGAGAACGAGCTCGGTCTTGCCAAGAAGCAGCTCGAGGACAAGGAAGGTAAGTAATACCTTATTAAATAAATACCTTATAGAAAGGATTTGGTTGCAAAAAATAACAGGAATAACATGGGTACTGCAGGGGCCACGAACGAGGTGGCGACCCTGAAGGAGGCGGTGTCCGCGGCCGAAAACAAAGCGGCTGCGGAGTGCACCGAGCGAGAGAAGGCGGAGACGCAGCTGGCGGAGGTGCGGCAAGAGCTCCAGGCTCTCGTGGAAAAACACAAGGGTTTGGAGCGTGACTCAAAGACCCGAGAGTCCGAGCTTGCATCGGTTCTTGAGAGTGCCAAAGCTGCTAAGGCCGAAGCCCAAAAAGCCCTCCTGGAGATTGAGGCAATAAAGAAGATCGCAGCGGGTAAGGCATTCTTTATGCAGAGCAAGAATGTAAAATTCAATTATCTAGTACTTACCCGAATCCGGAGCTCTCCAGGAGCGTTCGCAGATCTGCCTGGTAGTGTGTCTGATGCTGCCGCATTCTACCGCGCCAAGGAGGGGAGCTCGACGGAGAAGGTGTTGTGGTCTCAGTATGCTGAGGCCGACCGTCCGGTGCCCCTGAGCGACCAGCTGAAGCAGCTGGTCGAGCTCCACAAGGTCGCCGAACAGGCCATGAAGGGCCTCATAGTTCCGCCGTGGCCGTTGGAAGCCATGCCTTGGAGCTATTTCGGGTTAGTGCAGCGGCTGGTGGAAGCCTGTCCATGGATTGAAGTCATCAAGCGCTTCGTCTGCATTGAAGGTGCCCGTCGGGCCCTTGCCCGTGCTAAAGTGCACTGGGGCAAGCTGGATGCGGAGAAGCTTGTGACGGACGGGCCACCGAAGGGCAAGGAGCATCGCACGCCCGAAATGTACTATGAGGGCTTCCTGAAGGGTGCCCGCCGTATAGCGGATGAGTGCTCTAAAGATGTAATTTTTGAATAGACTCGCATTTGTTATCCTGTATGCTGAAAACTTGTCCATATGCTCTAAGCAACGCTTGTTAATTTAAAATATTACCTTCTGTGCGGCCGTTTATCAAATTTGAGAGATGACAAGTCGTTGGCTTCAGCCCCCATGCCACGAGTGCTGGGGTGTTCGGGATAAACTTGAGCGCTCTTGTTCCCATTCTTGGGTCCATCGAGGGAGGCGCTCAATGCAACAAACAAGGCAACCGGACTTATAATGCTTGAACACTCTCACTTAGCCATAGAATTCTATAATTTTAAATTTCGGCGAAGCCCCTAGTATTTGGAAGACCGAGTTGGGGGCGCTATCCACGCCTTGGCCGGACAATGCCGGTTCCTTGCTCTAAGCGGCATAAGTCTTCAGGGACCCGAAAAAACCTCTCGAACAGCGACCGGCTCTCGCCCTATCATGACTGTCTGTTTTAGCTTTCTCCACTGAGGTGCTCAACCCAGCTCAACCGGAGCACAATCGCAGTGGTTCTCCCAGTGCTACCTTAGCCGATATAGCGGAACGTAAGGTACCAAAACATGGGAGCCGGGCAAACCCAACTATTGACCCAAGACATGATTCGGAGCCGATGCATATAATGCTATAAGTTCGGGGTGCCGTACTTGTGAAAGTGTTCGGACTTATCACACCGTACTTTTGGGGTACTTAAGCCCCTGGTGTATTGGCCGTACCAAATTGTATGGTTGCGCAATGTCATAAATGAACATATATAATGGGAAAGAATGCAATAATAGGCAAGAGCTATATATTGATTATTAAAAAGAAACTGCAAATAAAAGCAGAACGATACAAATTGTGCGATAAGCAAGGGATGGGACTATTTAACATGTCCCCCTCCAGGGGTAAGCTGCGGAATGGTATGTAAAACAGGTATAATGCTCGTAGTAGAGACCACCTGAACACTCGACGTAGCTTTCTGCTTCCCTGGCTGTTGCATTATGAGTTCGGCAATTCTAGTGCCGGACAGGACTTCTGGAAAATGGAGTCCTGAAAGTAAGAAAAAATAAAAAATAAAAAAGAAAAAGAATGACATAATCGGGAGCCCCTGGTGCAGTTGAGCCGCATTCCGGGCGTGCCGTGGTCGTGCCCCTCCCCTTATGCCTATGGTATCTCCAGAGCGTAGTTATGTGCAGCGTAATCTTGGCCGCTTCGCAATTTCGCGAGGGCTGGGGTTGGGGCCGGATTGCTACGCGTGCTTGGATCGTGCCAGGCGGTCTTGTTGTGGGTCACTCCAGGCGCGCTTGACAGTGTCCGGACGTTTAATGGCCGGACTTGAGAATTGCTGTGAGAGGCTGCTTAGCGCCTCCGCCGCGAGGGCCACCGTGTGCTCCTCCGTTCGGAGAGAGCATTCAGTGTTTCCATTGACCGTGATTACTCCTCGAGGGCCTGGCATCTTGAGCTTGAGGTATGCGTAGTGCGGCACCGCATTGAACTTTGCAAATGCGGTTCGTCCAAGCAGTGCATGATAGCCGCTGCGGCACGGGACTATGTCGAAGATTAACTCTTCGCTTCAGAAGTTATCCGGGGATCCCAAGACCACTTCGAGTTTAACTGAGCCTGTACAATTGGCCTCTACACCCGGTATGACGCCTTTAAAGGTCGTCTTTGTAGGTTTAATCCTTGAGGGGTTTATGCCCATTTTGCGCACTGTATCCTGATAAAGCAGGTTCAGGCTGCTACCGCCGTCCATCAGGACTCAGGTGAGGTGAAATCCGTTAATAATTGGGTCAAGAACCAATGTGGCGAAACCGCCATGACGAATGCTAGTGGGGTGGTCCCTTCGATCGAAGGTGATCGGGCAGGAAGACCATGGGTTGAACTTTGGGGCGACTGGCTCCATCGCATATACGTCCCTTAGTGCACGCTTCCGCTCCCTTTTGGGTATGTGGGTTGCGTATATCATGTTCACCATCCGCACTTGTGTGGGAAAGCCCTTCTGTCCTCTATTGTTCGGCGGCCGGGGCTCTTCCTCGTCATCGCTATGCAGCCCCTTGTCATTGAGTTCGGCACTTAACTTGCCTGCTTGCTTGAACACCCAACAATCCCTGTTGGTGTGGTTGGCTGGTTTTTCGGGGGTGCCATGTATCTGGCACAAGCGGTCGAGTATTCGGTCCAAGTTGGAAGGGCCCTGGGTATTCCTTTTGAATGGCTTCTTCCGCTGACCGGGTTTAGAGCCTCTGAATCCAGCATTTACTGCCGTATCTTCATCATTATCGCCATTAATGCGGTGCTTGTTCATGTTGCGACGCGACCTGCGATTGCTGTCCTTGGTATCCGAACTACCAGGGTTTTTGGTCAAGTTGTTGCTTCGAGCTAGCCAGCTGTCCTATCCCGCGCAAAAGCGGGTCATGAGTGTGGTGAGGGCTGCCATGGATTTCGGCTTTTCCTGTCCTAGGTGCCGGGCTAGCCACTCGTCGCGGATGTTATGTTTGAAGGCAGCAAGGGCCTCTGCATCCGGACAGTCAACGATTTGATTTTTCTTGGTTAGGAACCATGTCCAGAATTGTCTGGCCGATTCTTCTGGCTGCTGAATTATGTGGCTGAGGTCATCGGCGTCTGCTGGTCGCACATATGTGCCCAGGAAGTTATCAAGGAATGCGGCTTCCAGGTCCTCCCAACAACCAATTGATTATGCTGGCAAGCTGTTAAGCCAATGCCGAGCTGGTCCTTTAAGCTTGAGTGGGAGGTATTTGATGGCGTGTAGATCATCACCGCGGGCCATGTGGATATGGAGATAGTCCTCGATCCAGACCGCAGGATCTGTGGTACCATCGTATGATTCGATGTTTACGGGTTTGAAACCCTCAGGGATTTGATGATCCATCACTTCGTCTGTGAAGCATAGTGGGTGTGCGGCGCCTCTGTATTGGGATATATCACGACGCAGCTCAAATGAGCTTTGTCTCTTCGTGTTCGCCCGCCGGAGTTGCAGTATCCGCGCGGACGGTTATCATCACGTGTCGTGCGCGCACGCGATCCGTAGATCGATCTTGTATGTTTTGCCTTATCCTCAATATATCTACGCAAGTCCGGCGCGTTTTCCGTGCCTTGGTACTTTTTGGCGTCGGGGTGCGGCTTGAATGGAGGGTCTAGAGGCCTCTCTGTCGCGGCCACGGGGTGGCCGGTCGGCCGCATCATGCGCCGGTGATGTAGGTTTGGGTGATGCTTCCTCTAACTGGGGTAGCAGCCCGCTTTGGGGTATCTCTTGGAGGGGCGTTCGAGTTCATACTCTTCGGCTGCAAGGACTTCAGTCCATCTGTCAGCTAGCAGGTCTTGGTCAGCTCTAAGCTGTTGCTGCTTTTTCTTGAGGCTGCGTGTCGTGGCCATAAGCCTGCGTTTGAAACGCTCCTGTTCGGCAGGATCCTTAGGCACGACAAATTCGTCGTCGTCGAGGCTTGCCACATCTTCGGAGGGAGGCGCATAATTGTCGTCCTCTACCTCTCTTTCTGTCGCACTGTCGTGCGGTCTTGCTTCTCCCACCTCCTGCGCTGAGTCCTGCTGGAGGGGGTCATCTTCGGCACTGTCCGGGATGTTATTGTCTCCCGTGCCGGAATCACCGTTTTTACTGTGGCGGGATTTAGAACGGCGCCGCTGACGTCGGCGTTTGGGTTGTTTCTTGGAGGGGTCATCCTCCGCCGTTCCATCGCCATTCCCATCTTTTGGGATGTTCACCATGTATATATCGTACGACGAGGTGGCCTTCTAGTGCCCTGTAGGCGCTGGGTCTTGGTCGTCTCCGGCATCGTCGTCCATACCGTCGATGTCTTCGGAGTCGAAGTTGCGCATGTCGGTTAAATCGTCGATAGTGGCTACAAAGTGGGTGGTGGGTGGGCGTTGAATTTCTTCGTCGTCCGCATCCCAACCTTCCTGTCCGTAGTCCGGCCAGGGCTCTCCGGATAAAGAGAGAGACTTTAGTGAGTTCAGGATATCACCAAAAGGCGAGTGCTGAAAGATGTCCGCGGTGGTGAACTCCATAACCGGCGTCTAGTCGGATTAGACTGGCAGGGGCGCGGGAGGTTCGGAGTCCGGAAAGGAGTCCGGCACCTTGGAGTCACGGTCTTCGCAAAGGACAGGGATGGAGTTCGGCTCAATCGCCGTTGAGATCCTAGCCCCCGAGGCGGTGTCCAACCACTCGTCCTCGATCGGGGAATCCGGCTCCGGATTAAGGGTCGGAGCGAATGCTGATGCGGCCTCCAGGGCACTGTTCGGCGACAGAGCTAGATCATGCCCATCGAGATAGTGTGGCGCGCTTGGTTGTGTGTGACGCCCCCGATTCAATCGTACAATAATCATGCACGCAAATGTGTACGATCAAGATCAGGGACTCGCGGGAAGATATCACAACACAACTCTAAAACATAAATAAGTCATACAAGCATCATAATACAAGCCGGGGCCTCGAGGGCTCGAATACAAGTGCTCGATCACAGACGAAGTCAGCGGAAGCAACAATATCTGAGTACAGACATAAGTTAAATAAGTTTGCCTTAAGAAGGCTAGCACAAACCGGGATCAGATCGAAGAGGCGCAGGCCTCCTGCCTGGGATCCTCCTAACTACTCCTGGTCGTCATCAGTGGGCTGCACGTAGTAGTAGGCACCTCCGGGGTAGCAGTCGTCATCGACGGTGACGTCTGGCTCCTGGGCTCCATCATCTGGTCGCAGCAATCGAGTAGAGATAGGGGGAAAAGGGGGGAGAAGGCAACCGTGAGTACTCATCCAAAGTACTCGCAAGCAAGGAGCTACACTACATATGCATGGATATATGTGGAAAGGGCCATATCAAGGACTGAACTGCGAATGCCGAATAAGAGGGGATAGCTAATCACAGTCAAGACTATGCTTCAGCAGCCTCCGCCTTGCAGCATGTAGCATGAGTAGTCTGAAGTCCTCCAAGTAGCATCGCATAGCATAATCCTACCGGCGATCCCTCCTCGTAACCACGAGAGAGAGCGACCACGGTTGTATCCGCACTTGGAAGGGTGTGTTTTATTAAGTATCCGGTTCTAGTTGTCATAAGGTCAAGGTACAACTCAAGTCGTCCTGTTACGAAGATCACGGCTATTCAATAGATTAACTTCCTGCAGGGTGCACCACATAACCCAACACGCTTGATCCCATTTGGCCGGACACACTTTCCTGGGTCATGCCCGGCAGCGGAAGATCAACACGTCGCAGCCCCACCTAGGCATAACAGCTAGGTCAGCACGCCGGTCTAAACCTAAGCGCACAGTGCAGGCCCATCGCCTCGAAACACACTGCCGACGTTGCATGGGCGGCCGGAAGCAGACCTAGCCTAGTGGCGTTCCAGTCCAATCCGGCGCGCGCCGCTCAGTCGCTGATGTCACAAAATGCTTCGGCTATACCACGACGCCGGGATACCCATAACTACTCCCGCGTAGATGGTTAGTGCGTATAGACCAAATGGCCAGACTCAGATCAAATACCAAGATCTCGTTAAGCGTGTTATGTATCCGCGAATGACGACCAGGGCCAGGCCCACCTCTCTCCTAGTGGTCTCAACCTGCCCTGTCGCTCCGCCACAAAGTAACAGTCGGGGGCCGTCGGGAACCCAGGCCCACCTCTACCGGGATGGAGCCACCTGTCCTTTCAAATTTCATCTCCTAACAGTATCACAGGTAATGTATTAGTGTAAAGTATATAGTATATGCCCGTGATCACCTCCCGAAGTGATCACAACCCAGTAGTATAGCATGGCAGACGGACAAGAGTGTATGGCCACTGATGGAACACTAGCATCGTATACTAAGCAATGGGATAGCAGGTAAAGGTAACAACAGTAGCAAGGACAGGCTATGCAGCGATAGAGTAATGGCGAAAGCGATAACATGCTACACTACTCTAATGCAAGCAGTATAGAGAAGAGTAGGCAATATCTGGTGATCAAGGGGGCTTGCCTGGTTGCTCGGCAAGAAGGAGGGGTCATCAACACCGTAGTCGAATCGGGGCCGGCGCGGTCTAAAGTCTACCAAAAAGAAGAGGGGAACATAATAAATAACAGAGCAATCAAAGCAACACAAAGCATAACATGGTGATACGCGGTGCTAGGGGTGACCTAACGCAGAGGGAGGTGATACTGCGAAGGGGAAAACATCCGGGAAAGTATCCCCGGTGTTTCTCGTTTTCGGGCAAAGGAGTCGGAGGGGGAAAGTTGCGAGTTTGATATGTTAGGGGTGCGTGGCGGATGAACGGGCTGCGTATCCGGGTTCGTCTCGTCGTTCTGAGCAACTTTCATGTACAAAGTATTTTCATCCGAGTTATAGATTATTTTATATTAATTTTCAAAGTTTTAAATGTTTTTTTCTAATTTCTGGATTTAAATTAATTCAAAATTAAAAGAATAAAATGCTAGGGGTACCCAGAATTGTACCCAGCTGTTCAGTACAAAGGCTGACAGTGGGCCCAGTTGACTTGGTCAACCAGCCAATCAGCAGAGGCTGACATGTGGGCTGAGGGTCGGTCGGCGATTGACTAGGTCAACGCTGACTAGTCAAGTCTCGACCGGTGGGGACCATCATCATACTCGATGTTAATCTAAATTAGTTAGCTAAATTAATTAGCTAGATGGGACCCCACCGCCGGTTTCATATTTTAATTGAACCGTTATTTAATGACTTATTTAGCTATGAACTAATCTAATTAGCTAGTGGGCCCATAGGTCGATGGCACACGTGGGTGATTTGGGGTTAATGATGTTCCACATCGCCAGGAAACGACGCAGGCGGACGCAATGGCGACGGTCGTGCACTCGCCTCCGGCGACCGTTGGAGAGGCAATTGGCACGGACCGGTCGAGGGCCTCGCCGCGCACTCACTGGAACAAACCATAGGCGCGGGGACGGTCGAAATCGACCACCATGTCGGCGGCGAGCAGCGGCAGAGGCACGGCCTTGTCGGCCACGCATCTACGGGGGACGTGGAAGAGAGGGAAGAGGCCAGGGGGAGCCGGATGCTCACATCGTTGCAGAGGAGAGCTTGGAGAGGCCGGAGGAACCCTGCCGTCGAGGTCCAGTGGTCGGACGGGCCGGCAGGCGCGAGGCAGAGCAGAGGGCTTGAGGGGTTGTGGCGCGGGGTCGACGGCCTCAGCACGGGGCGACGAGGAGGACGCCGCGGCACGAGGGGTGGTGGCGAGCTTCGGCGGGGCATGTCGATGACGGCAACGGCCGGTGGTGCTGCAGGCGCGGCGCGAGCGCGCGAAGAAGCTGCGGGGCAAAGGCGCAGTCCACGGGCGCGGCCGTGCTCGCCGGGGCCACGGGGAGCAGCGGCGAACGCGGCGTGGATGACGAGGAGCCGGCTGGGGAAGGGCTCCGCGTCGGGAGGTCGGGATGGGCGCAAAGGCAAGCCGGCAGGGTCGAGCCGCGGGCGCGATCCGTAGGGGGAGGTCGTGGGGGAAGTGGGGAGACTCGGGGGTTAGGGTTTCCTGCGGTGGGTGGATAAGGGAGGCCGGTTGGGCCGGCCTGGCGGCCCTGTAGCCTGTTGGGCCGAGGCCCAACTGGGGGGGGGGGGGGGCTTTACTTTGTTTCGTTTTTGTCTTAATCATGTTTAGTCTTTTCCTTTTATCTATTGTTCCCTTTTTTTGTAGTTTCTTTTATTTTTAGTTTTATAAAAAATACCACTAGTGCCTAAATTTGTATTTATCAACAAACTAATGTGAGATTAATTCTTAACCAATAATAAAATAGTTTTAGCATTTTATAAATTCAATAGGCATTTGTTTAATTGTTTTCACTACTGTTTTAATTGTTTTAGAGCCTTTAAACATTTTATAAAAGTTTGGTTTCTCCACCATAATTAACTATGCAATATTTGTCACCCCTAGAACATTTTAGTTTTAGTTTTTTTGAAAACTTTTATTGTTTGCCTGATTTTGAATTTGAATTTGAATCGGTTTCGAACTAACTCGAGATTAGCAACAGTAACCGAGGGGTCATGGCATGATTAGCGTGGGATTACTGTAGCATGATTATCCAGGCGTTACAAATCTCCTCCACTACAATAAATCTCGTCCCGAGATTTAAGAGGGGAGTAAGGGGGACATGTCTGGTTACGAAATTCTAACGAATCTTCTCGGTCTTGGTTGCTCTTCTTGAAGAGTTCGATCCATTACATTGACATCTTCATTTCTCTGCTTCAGGTCATCATGGTGATGTCGCCCTTTTCTCAGGAACTCCAACGTACTTACGAATAGGTCACGGGGTAGATCGGAAACGACAGAATGCTATAAGGGTAATAACCTGGGATTAACCCATGAATGAGCATATGAGTACCTCTCGAGTTGAACAAATAGAACACATCGAGAGTAAAGTTGGAAGGTCCAACAAGAAGTTCCAGGCAGCCAGGCAATCATTCAATGCCTAGTCAGAAGGTGAAAGGGGTTTCAAGCAACGGAACAATTATTGTTTCCGATGCCAGACTTGATGATCTCATGGGAAGATGGCTCATGAATTACATACGAGTCCACGCGGGAGGAATAACTTTGGGAACAGGGGGTGTACATGAGAGTCAGATTTCGATCTTGTGGAACTGTGGGTTATGGGCCCACCATGTGGTTGAAAGTAGGAAGGGGGCCGACATCTTTCACGGTCATGATAGTAAGGCGTGTCAGAGGGTAGCCTGTCAGTTATATCGGCAACAACATCGATACCAAGGGCGAGGGGCGAAGAGAACCATTTTCCTGCTCGTTGAACGAGGCGGGCCAATAGGCAAAGTTCCCGTCCGTCTGTGGCTACCGAAATGTCATCAATAGTAGAAACAGGGTCTTACTGGCACGGCTGTACACTAACGTGTTTTACATAAGCAGAAGATTACTACTGCTTATATAATATAGATCACAACAAGGGTTAAGCAAACCAAAGGAAAGGAAAGGTGATTACCAGGTTAAACAGAACAATGGAAAGGAAAAATGTGTTTAAACACATTTCGGGGGCATATCCTTCCCAAGGTCAAGCAGAGCAAGATATCCATGACAGGATATAGAGTGGATAACCATTTAGGTAAGGGGAGAGGAATTTGATGACCATACCCATACAACGGTGTTTGGATAATTGACAAAGAGAATTTAGCATTTGTGCTTGAAATGTTCTTGTTGATGAACGGAGTACCATAGACATGCTTCGAGATAGCATTGACATGGTCTTCAAGCAAAGGTCGGACTTGGGATACTCAAAGATTCATCAGGAATAACTTATAGAATAAGTCTTACAATTCCCTCATGGAAGAATGGTTAACCTTGCCAAAAAGGAACAACTATAACAATAGGTCCTCCGGCCAGGTGTGCTAGGCATGACATCACCTTCCGGGTCATATAAAGACCAATGTTGTGACTCTTGGAAAATGTTCCAACCATCATATCTGACCGAGATTCAGATCTGATCGGTGTCAAAATACCTCAGACTCAAGGATGCCTGAGAGAAAAAGGTGTAATACTAATTGACGAGATGACGTTGTAAAATTCTCGAGAAATGAACTATGGAAGCGAGTTCCAAAACAAGAGTTCGTCAGTAAACCAACGAGAGGATGAGGAGGTAGTTTATGGAATAAGCGGCAATTCATCGAGATTAACAAAAGATGGATTTCCACAATTATGTGAACAAGGAAATAACATTTGTCAAATCAAATGGTATAATGATGTTTGCTCGAGGAAAACATACACAATTAAACATTGGTTGAAATGTGCACCCGAATATGGGTTGGGTTGCACGACCAACGTCGGAATGGTGATTCAATAATAAATAATCTAAGAATGAACGGCCGACCATTAACTTCAAGCAAGAGGGTTGCTAGAAGGGCAGAATCCAAACAGCACCGCTCACTTGTTGGTACCCCTGTGGGAATCAACACGAGGACCCAAGAAAGAATGGTGATGGCGAGAAGCATCACTGTAACAAGAATTCTTAAGAGGTGGAGCAATTCTCACAACATCCTTGACATAAAGGACGGCGATACGTCAAGGTAGAACATAATACAAGCTCGAAAGCAAGTTGCATCCATAACAAGAACAAGTTTGTGATGAAAGTAAGGTAAGGATGTTGGCGATGGTAACTCAAATTACCAAGGGACGAGGATGACACTTATCATCATGAATTCGATCGATATCCTGGAAGGAGCCAAAAATTGTTGATGATGATCACGACAATTGTTGTCGAGAGGCTCCATGGAGAAGCAATCGAACAACGATTGCATCAAGCAAAAGGACTGATGCAACGAAAGATTATTTGAACCACATATATGACACAAACTCGGAAACAAGTTGTGGTTCGAGGTGAAACGATAAGACGAGGAAATCGGCATAAGCTTAGCTTATATTCGAAAGCTGTGCTCCGAGAATAAGGACCGGGTGGCACAGTTAAACTATAGCACAATAACGATATAGTTGATCAGGCTAGGAATGACTTGATCAGGTACAAAATCGTACTTAAACAAAATTACTAAAAGTTGTTGAACCGTAGTGCGGACTCGGTTCAGTTATCGGTGTCTTTGAGTGTTTAATAACTCAAAACCCGTGAAAAATTGGAATCAGTGGGAAGGTAGCACTTGATGAAGAACTCATAAGAGGTTATGCAGTTCTGTGATAATCTCGAGATACCAAGGGGTAATACTCGACGACAGATCTAAATAGAGGTTGGATTGGGTATTGCTCTGCAGAGGACAAGTGGTTTTAACTTGTCTGAGAAATTGAATCAAAGGGGAAGAATATGGTCAGAATCACATTTGTACATGATCAAACCACAGATACAAGCACTTATAACAAGGGGGTAACTATTCTGCGAGAAGCTTCCATGATAAGATTTGCATCGTGTCCATGGGCATGAACGCAAAGTTCAAGGTCGACTCCCACTTCTTCAATGCATAACCTTTCATTCACTTCTCGCGTTTGATGAAGTTGCGGTGTTGAAATTTTATCTGGCATAATACCAGAAGAGTATGACTCATGAAAACTTTCGACTTCACACATATTAAGGAAGGCATAGGTTCAACCCATCGGGGCATCTTAGAATCATATACCAGAATCTTTAGAAGTAATTAACTCAAGCTCGAAAGCAGAGCATGGTTGAGAAAGCAGAGGATACAATTTACCAAAGGCGTTATGTATCAGAGGAAAGGCTCACAAGGTTATTGAATATGAAGGTCGTTGTCAGATAAAATCCAACAAAGGATCTGGTGGTCCAAAAGGGATCTGACGTGAGCATCGGTACTCAACTAGAGGAAGAAGAATGCAAGGAGATCAGATTATAGAAACAACTGACTAACTCAATTGTCAAATGCAAAGGAATTATGATTTCCAAATCAAGGGATCAGAAGCAATGCTCTGATTAGGGATGGATAAGTTGAATAGCCTTAGGGTACAATCAACGACAATTGGATTGGTCGAGAACCAATTCCGGTTAAAAGAATGGCAGCTCAGCCCGAAAAGTAATTTATAAGGATCAATGATGATTGCGTGTATTCGCAAACATATTGAGTCAACAGACTCAAAATGATAATGACAAGGAATGTCAATAAGACTACGAGACTTATGGGATTAACCATAATGCAAGCAAGCAAGAATTTCAAGAGCCAAAGGCTCCAGAGGATTTTCGGAAGATCGAATAGTATTTTGAAGACTTCTGTGAAACACATGAACAACTGGGGATGAGCGGATACTCGAAAAGTGCAAGTATTTATTTGAAGGGGTATTCATGTGGCAAAGAACTGCTAGGCAGTAGGCAGAAAGTATTCTCGGAACAATAGAGAAAACTTCAGGGCATCTTGTAATAACAAGATCAATGGGGGATGATTGCATGAATGGCAAGTGTAAGTAGTTATCCATAAGGATTTATCGGTGGTCGGGAATAGCAAAAGTGATGGGCACAAAGTCTCGAGAGAATATCAAAGAGTATCTCCGAAATCTTCTGGTGCAGTCGGTGATCATCTGGACTGAAGGACCTCCCCGGGAGAAAGTATTTTCGAGACCCTAAAGTTAGATTTTAGTAAAAATCGTTTAACCCGAATAGAAGAGAGTTCAGAATCCCATAGTATAGGTCGAGAAATAAAAGATCCTACTACCACCCAATGGCGATGTGTGCCCGTAAGACACACAGCCATGTTAGTAAAAGTTTTTGCAACGTCTAGACTCGACTTCAGCCAAGGAGTTTGGAAGGGGGATTCCTACAGGCATTCGGCTCTGATACCAACTTGTGACGCCCCCGATTCAATCGTACACTAATCATGCACGAAAATGTGTACGATCAAGACCAAGGACTCACGGGAAGATATCACAACACAACTCTAAAACATAAATAAGTCATACAAGCATCATAATACAAGCCAGGGGCCTCGAGGGCTCGAATACAAGTGCTCGATCACGCATTTAGTCAGCGGAAGCAACAATATCTGAGTACGGACATAAGTTAAACAAGTTTGCCTTAAGAAGGCTAGCACAAAATGGGATCTGAGATCGAAGAGGCGCAGGCCTCCTGCACGGGATCCTCCTAACTACTCCCGGTCGTCGCCGGGCTGCACGTAGTAGTAGGCACCTCCGGGTAGTAGTCGTCATCGACAGTGACGTCTGGCTCCTGGGCTCCATCGTCTGGTCGCAGCAATCGAGTAGAGATAGGGGGAAAAGGGGGAACAAGGCAACCGTGAGTACTCATCCAAAGTACTCGCAAGCAAGGAGCTACACTACATATGCATGGATATATGTGTAAAGGGCCATATCAGTGCACTAAACCGCAGAATGCCAGAATAAGAGGGGGATAGCTAATCCTGCCGAAGACTACGCTTCTGGAAGCCTCCGCCTTGCAGCATGTAGCAGAGAGTAGTCTGAAGTCCTCCAAGTAGCATCGCATAGCATAATCCTACCCGGCGATCCCCTCCTCGTAACCCTGAGAGAGAGCGACCACCGGGTTGTATCTGGCACTTGGAAGGGTGTGTTTTATTAAGTATCCGGTTCTAGTTGTCATAAGGTCAAGGTACAACTCCAAGTCGTCCTGCATCAAGATCACGGCTATTCAATAGATTAACTTCCTGCAGGGTGCACCACATAACCCAACACGCTTGATCCCATTTGGCGGACACACTTTCTGGGTCATGCCCGCCGCGGAAGATCAACACGTCCGCAGCCCCACCTAGGCATAACAGCTAGGTCAAGACGCGGTCTAAACCTAAGCGCACAGGTGCAGGCCCGTCGCCTCGAGCACACCAAGACGTTGCGTGGGCGGCCGGAAGCGACCTAGCCTAGTGGCGTTCGATCCAATCCGCGCGCGCCGCTTCGATCGACGTCACGAAATGCTTGGCTGATACCACGACGCCGGGATACCCATAACTACTCCCGCGTAGATGGTTAGTGCATATAGACCAAATGGCCAGACTCAGATCAAATACCAAGATCTCGTTAAGCGTGTTATGTATCCACGAACGCCGACCAGGGCCAGGCCCACCTCTCTCCTAGTGGTCTCAACCTGCCCTGTCGCTCCGCCACAAAATAACAGTCGGGGGCCGTCGGGAACCCAGGCCCACCTCTATCGAGATGGAGCCACCTGTCCTTTCAGCCCCCATCTCCGAAAAGCATCACAGGTAATGTAATAGTGTAAAGTATATAGTATATGCCCGTGATCACCTCCCGAAGTGATCACAGCCAGTAGAGTATAGCATGGCAGGCGGACAAGAGTGTAGGGCCACCGATGGAACACTAGCATCCTATACTAAGCGAGAGGATAGCGGTAAAGGTAACAACAAGAGTAGCAAGGACAAAGCTATGCAGCGAGATAGGAGTGGCGAGCGGAACATGCTACACTACTCTAATGCAAGCAGTATAGAGAAGAGTAGGCAATATCTGGTGATCAAAGGGGGGGCTTGCCTGGTTGCTCTGGCAAGAAGGAGGGGTCGTCAACACCGTAGTCGAACTGGGGTCGCCGGCAGTCTCGGGGTCTACCGAAAAGAAGAGGGGGGACATAATAAATAACAGAGCAATCTAATTTCTGGATTTAAATTAATTCGAAATTAAAAGAATAAAATGCTAGGGGTACCCAGAATTGTACCCAGCTGTTCAGTACAAAGGCTGACAGTGGGCCCAGTTGACTTGGTCAACCAGCCAATCAGCAGAGGCTGACATGTGGGCCAGAGGGTCCAGTCAGCAGTTGACTAGGTCAACGCTGACTAGTCAAGTCTGACCGGTGGGGGACCATCTGTCATACTCTGATGTTAATCTAAATTAGTTAGCTAAATTAATTAGCTAGGTGGGACCCCACTGTCGGTGTCATATTTTAATTGAACCGTTATTTAACAGACTTATTTAGCTATGAACTAATCTAATTAGCTAGTGGGCCCATAGGTCAGTGGCACACAGGGGGTGATTTGGGGTTAATGATGTTCCACATCAGCAGGGAAACGACGGCGAGGCGGACCGCAATGGCGACGGTCGTGCACTCGCCTCCGGCGACCGTTGGAGCGGCGGTTGGCACGGACCGGTCGAGGGCCTCGCCACGCACTCACTGGAACAAACCATAGGCGCAGGGACGGTCGAAATCGACCACCATGTCGGCGGCGAGCAGCGGCAGAGGCACGGCCTCGTCGGCCAGGCATCTACGGGGGACGTGGAAGAGAGGGAAGAGGCCAGGGGGAGCCGGATGCTCACATCGTTGCAGAGGAGAGCTTGGGGAGGCCGGAGGAACCCTGCCGTCGAGGTCCAGTGGCCGGACGGGCCGGCAGGCGCGAGGCAGAGCAGAGGGCTTGAGGGGTTGTGCCGCGGGGTCGAGGGCCTCAGCACGGGGCGACGAGGAGGACGCCGCGGCACGAGGGGTGGTGGCGAGCTTCGGCGGGGCATGTCGATGACGGCAACGGCCGGTGGTGCTGCGGCGCGCGCTGCCAAGAAGCTGCTTGGGCAAAGCGCGATCCACGGCGCGGCCGTGCTCGCCGAGGCCACGGGAGCAGCGCGAACACGGGCGTGGATGGCGAGGAGCCGGCTGGGGAAGGGCTCCGGCGACGGGGAGGTCGGGGATGGGGCGCAAAGGCAAGCCGGCAGGGTCGAGGCGCGCGGGGGCGCGATCCAGAAGGGGGGAGGTCGTGGGGGAATTGGGAAGACTCGGGGGTTAGGGTTTCCTGCGGTGGGTGGATAAGGAGGCGGTTGGGCGGCCTAAGCGACCAGAGCCTGTTGGGCCGAGGCCCAACTTGGGGGGGGCTTTACTTTGTTTCGTTTTTGTCTTAATCATGTTTCGTCTTTTCCTTTTATCTATTCTTCCCTTTTTTTGTAGTTTCTTTTATTTTTAGTTTTATAAAAAATACCACTAGTGCCTAAATTTTTATTTATCAACAAACTAATGTGAGATTAATTCTTAACCAATAATAAAATAGTTTTAGCATTTTATAAATTCAATAGGCATTTGTTTAATTGTTTTCACTACTGTTTTAATTGTTTTAGAGCCTTTAAACATTTTATCAAAGTTTGGTTTCTCCACCATAATTAACTATGCAATATTTGTCACCCCTAGAACATTTTAGTTTTAATTTTTTTGAAAACTTCTATTGTTTGCCTGATTTTGAATTTGAATTTGAATCGGTTTCAAACTAACTCGAGATTAGCAACAGTAACCGAGGGGTCATTGCATGATTAGCGTGGGATTACTGTAGCATGATTATCCAGGCGTTACACTGTGGCTCGAATCCGTCGAAGATCAAGTCTCCGCGGATGTCTGCCGTGTAGTTCAAACTTCCAAATCTGACCTGATGGCCAGGGGCGTAGCTTTCGATCTGCTCCAGATGGCCAAGTGGATTGGCCCGTAGTGCAAAGCCGCCGAATACGAAGATCTGTCCGGGGAGAAAAGTCTCACCCTGGACCACGTCGTTGTTGATGATCGAAGGAGCCATAGGGCCTATAGGTGACGACATAGAGGAACTCTCAATGAAAGCACCAATGTCGGTGTCAAAACCGGCGGATCTCGGGTATGGGGGTACCGAACTGTGTGTCAAGGCGGATGGTAACAGGAGACAAGGGACACGATGTTTTTACCTAGGTTCGGGCCCTCTCGATGGAGGTAATACCCTACTCCTGCTTGATTAATATTGATGATATGGGTAGTACAAGAGTAGATCTACCACGAGATCAAGGAGGCTAAACCCTAGAAGCTAGCCTATGGTATGATTTTTGTTCGTCCTACGGACTAAAACCCTCCGGTTTATATAGACACCGGATAGGGTTAGGGTTACACAGAGTCGGTTACAATGGTAGGAGATCTACATATCCGTATCGCCAAGCTTGCCTTCCACGCCAAGGAAAGTCCCATCCGGACAAGGGACGAAGTCTTCAATCTTGTATCTTCATAGTCTTGGAGTCCGGCCGCGATGATAGTTCGGCTATCCGGACACCCCCTAGTCCAGGACTCCCTCAGCCGTGCAGCGGAAGAAGAGTTGGGGCAGCACGTCCGCGTGGGTCATCTCCTCCTCGTCCGATCTCCCTCGAACAGCTGGTCGTCGGATCGCATGTACACGTTCGCTGAAGCGGCGCAGATGCACCGCCTCTAACGGTATCCATGCATACAGGAGGAACACCGTGCGAGAGACTGCTAGGTCCGATCACACAGTCGGCGGCGAGTGGAGGTGTCTATTCGCAACACATACAAACCCTAGTGACAGCGCCAAAGTGATCAACCGCATGAGTCTGCCACACCCCACTTTATATAGGTGTCCATTGCGGGCTCAACACTTGGGCATCGCACGGACCCTAAAGCTCATAAGTCTACTCGGCCACAATCCGAATACAGCTCGGATCACATCGGACCAGTGTCGCCCGATCCGACCTCGTAGGTTCCTTCCCTTAAGCGCGCGACCACTTAGGTGTTGGGGAACGTTGCAGAAAATTAAAATTTTTCCTACGGTTTCACCAAGATCCATCTATGAGTTCATCTAAGCAACGAGTCATGGGAGAGAGATTGCATCTACATACCACTTGTGGATCGCGTGTGGAAGCGTTCACTAGAACGTGGATGATGGATTCGTACTCGCCGTGATCCAAATCACCGATGACCGAGTGCCGAACGGACGGCACCTCCGCGTTCAACACACGTACGGAGCGGATGACGCCTCCTCCTTCTTGATCCTGCAAGGGGGAAGGAGAGGTTGAGGAAGATGGCTCCAGCAGCAGCACTCCGGCAGGGCTTCGCCAAGCACGTGACGGAGGAGGAGAGGTGTAGCAGGGGAGAGGGAGGCGCCAAGATGTAAGGGTGTGGCTGCCCCTCCCTCCTCCCCTTTATATAGGCCCAAGGCAAGTGGGGCGACCCCCCCCCCTAGGGTTTCCAACCCTAGGCACAGGGGGGGCCCAAGTGGGGGGCGCACCGGCCCACCAGGGGCTGGTTCCCTCCCACTTCAGCCCACGGGGCCCTCCGGGATAGGTGGCCCACCCGATGGACCCCCGGGACCCTTCCGGTGGTCCCTGTACAATACCGGTAACCCCCGAAATTCTCCCGATGGCCGAAATAGCACTTCCTATATATAATTCTTTACCTCCGGACCATTCCGGAACTCCTCGTGACGTCCGGGATCTCATCCGGGACTCCGAACAACATTCGGTTTGCTGCATACTCATATTCATACAACCCTAGCGTCAGCGAACCTTAAGTGTGTAGACCCTACGGGTTCGGGAGACATGCAGACATGACCGAGACGGCTCTCCGGTCAATAACCAACAGCAGGATCTGGATACCCATGTTGGCTCCCACATACTCCTCGATGATCTCATCGGATGAACCACAATGTCGAGGATTCAATTAATCCCGTATTCCATTCCCTTTGTCAATCGGTACGTTACTTGCCCGAGACTCGATCGTCGGTATCCCAATACCTTGTTCAGTCTCGTTACCGGCAAGTGACTTTACTCGTACCGTAATGCATGATCCTCTAACCAATCACTTGGTCACTTTGAGCTCATTATGATGATGCATTACCGAGTAGGCCCAGAGATACCTCTCCGTCATACGGAGTGACAAATCCCAGTCTCGATCCGTGTCAACCCAACAGACACTTTTGGAGATACCTGTAGTGCACCTTTATAGTCACCCGATTCGTTGTGACGCTTGGTACACCCAAAGCACTCTTACGGTATCCGGGAGTTACACGATCTCATGGTCTAAGGAAGAGATACTTGACATTGGAAAAGCTCTAGCAAAACGAACTACACGATCTTGTGCTATGCTTAGGATTGGGTCTTGTCCATCACATCATTCTCCTAATGATGTGATCCCGTTATCAATTACATCCAATGTCCATAGTCAGAAAACCATGACTATCTATTGATCAACGAGCTAGTCAACTAGAGGCTCACTAGGGACATATTGTGGTCTATATATTCACACGTGTATTACGATTTCCGGATAATACAATTATAGCATGAATGAAAGACAATTATCATGAACAAGGAAATATAATAATAATCCTTTTATTATTGCCTCTAGGGCATATTTCCAATAGTCTCCCACTTGCACTAGAGTCAATAATCTAGTTACATTGTGATGAACCGAACGCCCATAGAGTTCTGGTGTTGATCATGTTTTGCTCGCGGAAGAGGTTTAGTCAACGGATCTGCGACATTCAGATCCGTATGCACTTTGCAAATTTCTATGTCTCCATCTTGAACATTTTCACGGATGGAGTTGAAGCGACGCTTGATGTGCCTGGTCTTCTTGTGAAACCTGGGCTCCTTGGCAAGTGCAATAGCTCCTGTGTTGTCACAGAAGAGTTTGATTGGCCCCGACTCATTGGGTATAACTCCTAGGTCGGTGATGAACTCCTTCACCCAAATTGCTTCATGCGCTGCCTCCGAGGCTGCCATGTACTCCTCTTCACACGTAGATTCCGCCACGACGCTCTGCTTGCAGCTGCACCAGCCATCGCTCCACCATTCAACATATACACGTATCCGGTTTGTGACTTAGAGTCATCCAGATCTGTGTCGAAGCTAGCGTCGACATAACCCTTTATGACGAGCTCTTCGTCACCTCCATAAACGAAAACATGTCCTTTGTCCTTTTCGGTACTTCAGGATATTCTTGACCGATGTCCAGTGTTCCTTGCGGGATTACTTTGGTACCTTCCTACCAAACTTACGGCAAGGTTTACATCAGGTCTGGTACACAGATGGCATACATAATAGATCCTATGGCGAGGCATAGGGATGACGCTCATCTCTTCTTTATCTTTTGCCGTGGTCGGGCATTGAGCCGAGCTCAATCTCACACCTTGCAAAGACAGGCAAGAACCCTTTCTTGGATTGATCCATTTTGAACTTCTTCAAAATCTTATCAAGGTATGTGCTTTGTGAAAGACCTATGAGGCATCTCGATCTATCTCTATAGATCTTGATGCCTAATATATAAGCAGCTTCTCCAAGGTCCTTCATTGAAAAACTTTTATTCAAGTAGGCCTTAATGCTGTCCAAGAGTTCTATATCATTTCCCATCAAAAGTATGTCATCTACATATAATATGAGAAATGCTACAGAGCTCCCACTCACTTTCTTGTAAACGCAGGCTTCTCCATAAGTCTCAAGATAAACCCAAACGCTTTGATCATCTCATCAAAGCGAATGTTCCAACTCCGAGATGCTTGCACCAGCCCATAAATGGATCGCTAGAGCTTGCATACTTTGTTAGCATTCTTAGGATCGACAAAACCTTCCGCTGCATCATATACAGCTCTTCCTTAAGATAACCGTTAAGGAACGCTATTTTGACGTCCATCTGCCATATCTCATAATCATAGTATCGGCAATTACTAACATGATTCGGACGGACTTAAGCTTCGCTACGGAGAGAAAGTCTCATCGTAGTCAATCCCTTGAACTTGCCGATAACCCTTAGCGACAAGTCGAGCTTTATAGATGGTGACATTACCATCCGCGTCCGTCTTCTTCTTAAAGATCCATTTGTTTTCTATCGCTCGCCGATCATCGGGCTAGTCTGTCAAAGTCCATACTTTGTTTTCATACATGGATCCTATCTCGGATTGCATGGCTTCAAGCCATTTGTTGGAATCTGGGCCCGCCATCGCTTCTTCATAGTTCGAAGGTTCACCGTTGTCTAACAACATGATTTCCAGGACAGGGTTGCCATACCACTCTGGTGTGGAACATGTCCTTGTGGACCTACGAAGTTCAGTAACAACTTGATCCGAAGTACCTTGATCATCATCATTAATTTCCTCTCTAGTAGGTGTAGGCACCACAGGAACATTTTCCTGAGCTGGACTACTTTCCGGTTCAAGAGGCAGTACTTCATCGAGTTCTACTTTCCTCCCACTTACTCCTTTCGAGAGAAACTCTTTTTCCAGAAAGGATCCGTTCTTGGCAACAAAGATCTTGCCTTCGGATCTAAGGTAGAAGGTATACCCAATGGTTTCCTTAGGGTATCCTATGAAGACGCATTTTTCTGACTTGGGTTCGAGCTTTTCAGGTTGAATTTTCTTGACATAAGCATCACATCCCGAAACTTTTAGAAACGACAGCTTAGGTTTCTTTCCAAACCATAATTCATACGGTGTCGTCTCAACGGATTTAGATGGTGCCCTATTTAAAGTGAATGTAGCTATCTCTAGTGCGTATCCCCAAAATGATAGCGGTAATCGGTAAGAGACATCATAGATCGCACCATATCCAATAGAGTGCGATTACGATGTTCGGACACACCGTTCTTGTTGAGGTGTTCCAGTAGCGTGAGTTGTGAAACGATTCCACATTTCCTTAAGTGTGTACCAAATTCGTGACTTAAATATTCTCCTCCACGATATGATCGTAAGAACTTTATTTTTCGGTCACGTTGATTTTCTACCTCATTCTGAAATTCCTTGAACTTTTCAAAGGTCTCAGACTTGTGTTTCATCAAGTAGACATACCCATATCTACTTAAGTCGTCTGTGAGAGTGAGAACATAACGATATCCTCCGTGAGCCTCAACGCTCATTGGACCGCATTTTTATCGGTATGTATGATTTCCAATAAGTTGGTTGCTCGCTCCATTGTTCCGGAGAACGGAGTCTTGGTCATTTTGCCCATGAGGCATGGTTCGCATGTGTCAAATGATTCATAATCGAGAGACTCTAAAAGTCCATCAGAATGGAGCTTCTTCATGCGCTTGACACCAATGTGACCAAGGCGGCAGTGCCACAAGTATGTGGGACTATCGTTATCAACTTTACATCTTTTGGTATTCACACTATGAATATGTGTAACATTACGCTCGAGATTCATTAAGAATAAACCATTGACCATCGCAGCATGACCATAAAACATATCTCTCATATAAATAGAACAACCATTATTCTCGGATTTAAATGAGTAGCCATCTCGCATTAAACGAGATCCTGATACAATGTTTATGCTCAAACTTGGCACTAAATAACAATTATTGAGGTTTAAAACTAATCCCGTAGGTAAATGTAGAGGTAGCGTGCCGACGGCGATCACATCGACCTTGGAACCATTCCCGACGCGCATTGTCACCTCGTCCTTCGCCAGTCTCGGTTTATTCCGCAGCTCCTGCTGTGAGTTACAAATATGAGCAACGGCACCGGTATCGAATACCCAGGAGTTACTACGAGTACTGTTAAGGTACACATCAATTACATGTATATCAAATATACCTTTATTGTTGCCGGCCTTCTTGTCCGCTAAGTATTTGGGGCAGTTCCGCTTCAAGTGGCCCTTCCCTTTGCAATAAAAGCACTCTGTCTCAGGCTTGGGTCCATTCTTTGACTTCTTCCCAGCAACTTGCTTACCGGGCGCGGCAACATCTTTGCCGTCCTTCTTGAAGTTCTTCTTACCCTTGCCCCTTTTGAACTTAGTGGTTTTATTGACCGTCAACACTTGATGTTCTTTCTTGATTTCAACCTCTGCTGACTTCAGCATTGAGAATACTTCAGGAATGGTCTTCACCATCCCCTACATACTGTAGTTCATCACAAAGCTCTTGTAGCTTGGTGGGAGCGACTGAAGGATTCTGTCAATGACCGCCTCGTCCGGGAGGTTAATGTCCAGCTGGGACAGGCGGTTGTGCAACCCAAACATTTTGAGTATGTGCTCATGGACAGAACTGTTTTCCTCCATCTTACAACTATAGAACTTGTCGGAGACTTCATATCTCTCGACCCGGGCATGAGCTTGGAAAACCATTTTCAGCTCCTCGAACATCTCATATGCTCCGTGTTGCTCAAAACGCTTTTGGAGCCCCGGTTCTTAGCTATAAAGCATGCCGCACTGAACGAGGGAGTAATCATCAGCACGAGACTGCCAAGCATTCATAATGTCTTAGTTCTCTGGGATGGGTGCATCACCTAGCGGTGCTTCTAGGACATATTGTTTCTTGGCTGCTATGAAGATAATCCTCAGGTTCCGGACCCAGTCCGAATAGTTGCTGCCATCATCTTTCAGCTTGGTTTTCTCTAGGAACGCGTTGAAGTTCATGTTGACATGAGCGTTGGCCATTTGATCTACAAGACATATTTTTGCAAAGACTTTAGACTAAGTTCATGATAATTAAGTTCGTCTAATCAAATTATTTAATGAACTCCCACTCAGATTTGACATCCCTCTAGTCGTCTAAGTGTTACATGATCCGAGTCGACTAGGTCGTGTCCGATCATCACATGAGACGGACTAGTCATCGTCGGTGAACATCTCCATGTTGATTGTATCTTCCATACGACTCATGTTCGACCTTTCGGTCTCTTGTGTTCCGAGGCCATGTCTGTACATGCTAGGCTCGTCAAGTTAACCCTAAGTGTTTATGCATGTGTAAACTGTCTTACACCCGTTGTATGTGAACGTAAGGATCTATCACACCCGATCATCACGTGGTGCTTGAAGCATTTAACTTTAGCAACGGTGCACAGTTAGGGGAACACTTTCTTGAAATTATTCTAAGGATCATCTTATTTACTACCGTCGTTCTAAGTAAACAAGATGCATAAACATAATAAACATCACATGCAATTATATAAAGTAGTGACATGATATGGCCAATATCATATAGCTCCTTTGATCTTCATCTTCGGGCTCCATGATCATCTTGTCACCGCATGACACCATGATCTCCATCATCATGATCTCCATCATCGTGTTCCATGAAGTTGCTCGCCAACTATTACTTCTACTACTATGGCTAACACGTTTAGCAATAAAGTAAAGTAATTTACATGGCGTTGAATCAATGACGCGCAGGTCATACAATAATTAAGACAACTCCTATGGCTCCTGCCGGTTGTCATACTCATCGACATGCAAGTCGTGATTCCTATTACAAGAACATGATCTCATACATCACAATATATTATTCATCATTCATCACAACTTCTGGCCATATCACATCACATGACAATTGCTGCAAAAACAAGTTAGACGTCCTCTAATTGTTGTTGCATCTTTTACGTGGCTGCAATTGGGTTCTAGCAAGAACGTTTTCTTACCTACGAATAACCACATCGTGATTTTGTCAACCTCTATTTACCCTTCATAAGGACCCTTTTCATATAATTCGCTCCAACTAAAGTAGGAGAGACAGACACCCGCTAGCCACCTTATGCAACTAGTGCATGTCAGTCGGTGGAACCTGTCTCACATAAGCGTACGTGTAAGGTCGGTCCGGGCCGCTTCATCCCACAATACCGCTGAAGCAAGAAAAGACTAGTAGCGGCAAGCAAGTTGACAAGATCTACGCCCACAAAAAAATTGTGTTCTACTCGTGCAATAGAGAACTACGCATAGACCTAGCACATGATGCCACTGTTGGAGAACGTTGCAGAAAATTAAATTTTTTCCTACGGTTTCACCAAGATCCATCTATGAGTTCATCTAAGCAACGATTCATGGGAGAGATATTGCATCTACATACCACTTGTGGATCGCATGGGGAAGCGTTCACTAGAACGTGGATGATGGAGTCGTACTCGTCGTGATCCAAATCACCGATGACCTAGTGCCGAACGGACGGACCTCCGCGTTCAACACACGTACGGAGCGGATGACGTCTCCTCCTTCTTGATCCAGCAAGGGGAAGGAGAGGTTGAGGAAGATGGCTCCAGCAGCAGCACGACGGCGTGGTGTTGGTGGAGAAGCAGCACTCCGGCAGGGCTTCGCCAAGCACGTGACGGAGGAGGAGAGGTGTAGCAGGGGAGAGGGAGGCGCCAAGATGTAATGGTGCGGCTGCCCCCTCCCTCCCCCCCTTTATATAGGCCCCCTGGGGGGGCGCCGGCCCTTGGAGATCTGATCTCCCAAGGGGGGGCGGCGGCCAAGGGGGAAGGCTTGCCCCCCAAGGCAAGTGGGGTGCCCCCCCACCGTAGGGTTTCCAACCCTAGGCGCAGGGGGGCCCAAGTGGGGGGCGCACCAGCCCACCAGGGGCTGGTTCCCTCCCACTTCAGCCCACGGGTCCCTCCGGGATAGGTGGCCCCACCCGATGGACCCCCGGGACCCTTCCGGTGGTCCCGGTACAATACCGTAACCCCAAATTCTCCGATGGCGAAATAGCACTTGCTATATATAATTCTTTACCTCCGGACCATTATGGAACTCCTCGTGACGTCCGGGATCTCATCCGGACTCGAACAACATTCGGTTTGCTGCATACTCATATTCATACAACCCTAAGCCACCGAACCTTAAGTGTGTAGACCCTACGGGTTCGGAGACATGCGAACATGACCGAGACGGCTCTCCGGTCAATAACCAACAGCGGATCTGGATACCCATGTTGGCTCCTACATACTCCTCGATGATCTCATCAGATGAACCACGATGTCGAGGATTCAATTAATCCCGTATTCCATTCCCTTTGTCAATCGGTACGTTACTTGCCCGAGACTTGATCGTCGGTATCCTAATACCTCGTTCAGCCTCGTTACCGGCAAGTCACTTTACTCGTACCGTAATGCATGATCCTGTAACCAATCACTTGGTCACTTTGAGCTCATTATGATGATGCATTACCGAGTGGGCCCAGAGATACCTCTCCGTCATACGGAGTGACAAATCCCAGTCTCGATCCGTGTCAACCCAACAGACACTTTCGGAGATACCTGTAGTGTACCTTTATAGTCACCCAGTTACGTTGTGACGTTTGGTACACCCAAAGCACTCTTACGGTATCCGGGAGTTACATGATCTCATGGTCTAAGGAAGAGATACTTGACATTGGAAAAGCTCTAGCAAAACGAACTACACGATCTTGTGATATGCTTAGGATTGGGTCTTGTCCATCACATCATTCTCCTAATGATGTGATCCCATTATCAATGACATCCAATGTCCATAGTCAGAAAACCATGACTATCTATTGATCAACGAGCTAGTCAACTAGAGGCTCACTAGGGACATATTGTGGTCTATGTATTCACACGTGTATTACGATTTCCGGATAATACAATTATAGCATGAATAAAAGACAATTATCATGAAGAAGCAAATATAATAATAATCCTTTTATTATTGCCTCTAGGGCATATTTCCAACATTAGGTTCAAGCCAGCTTGGTCGCAGATTGGATCACCTCCGAACTGCGCAGTTGGTAGCGGCCCCTAGCAAGGCATGCCAAACACCAAGCAGACTATGAAGCTGGTTAGGAGAACCTGTACATCATACTTCCATTCCTTTTGCCACACGATATATGTTGTCGGGCTCAAGGCGAGATTGTCATCCTTGTGCTAGCCCGACCTCTTTCTTGTTCCCAGTGATGCTGACCACAAACCAGATTATCTCATATTCCTTGTCGCATGGCCATGCTTATCCTGGTCGGATCACACGAGGGGCCCAGAGTATATCTCTCCTGGTCTGAGGGGCAAATCCCATCTTGCTTGACCATATCTCGCAGCATGGGTCTGGACAAGCCCGAAACCTACCTTTGTAACTACCCAGTCACGGAGTAGCGTTTGGTTGGCCCAAAGCAGGTCTGTCACCATCTCGAGTACATGTGCCAGCTCAGATCTTAGGACATAGAACGTATGTTGTACTAGAGACTCACAGATGACATATCGCTGCGTCTCATAGTTGGGTTTGTCCGACTCGGACCTTATCTTGACTCGGATCCGACTACGTCGAATCCGACCAGACCTTTCCAAGTCCATATTATCCGGTTAGCATCCAATGCTCCATGGCTAGTGAGACCAAGCCGTCGACCGTGTCATATGCTGGTCTAGTCGGCTGCGCGTCCACACAGCCCTTTCGACTAGGGACCTTTTAGGACAATCATCTGAAGGAAATATGCCCTAGAGGCAATAATAAAGTTATTATTTATTTCCTTATATCATGATAAATGTTTATTATTCATGCTAGAATTGTATTAACCGGAAACATAATACATGTGTGAATACATAGACAAACAGAGTGTCACTAGTATGCCTCTACTTGACTAGCTCGTTAATCGAAGATGGTTATGTTTCCTAACCATAGACATGAGTTGTCATTTGATTAACGGGATCACATCATTAGGAGAATGATCTGATTGACATGACCCATTCCGTTAGCCTAGCACTTGATCGCTTAGTATGTTGCTATTGCTTTCTTCATGACTTATACATGTTCCTGTAACTATGAGATTATGCAACTCCGCTTACGGAGGAACACTTTGGTACTACCAAACGTCACAACGTATCGGGTGATTATAAAGGAGTACTACAGGTGTCTCCAAAGGTACATGTTGGGTTGGCGTATTTCGAGATTAGGTTTTGTCACTCCGATTGTCGGAGAGGTATCTCTGGGCCCTCTCGGTAATGCACATCACTATAAGCCTTGCAAGCAATGTAGCTAATGAGTTAGTTACGGAATGATGCATTACGGAACGAGTAAAGAGACTTACCGTAACGAGATTGAACTAGGTATTGGATACCGACGATCGAATCTCGGGTAAGTAACATACCGATGACAAAGGAACAACGATGTTGTTATGCGGTTTGACCGATAAAGATCTTCGAGAATATGTAGGAGCCAATATGGGCATCCAGGTTCCGCTATTGGTTATTGACCAAGAATAGTTCTAGGTCATGTCTACATAGTTCTCGAACCCGTAGGGTCCGCACGCTTAAGGTTTCGATGATGTTATATTATGAGTTTATGAGTTTTGATGTACCGAAGGAGTTCGGAGTCCCGGATGAGATCGGGGACATGACGAGGAGTCTCAAATGGTCGAGACGTAAAGATCGATATATTGGACGACTATATTCGAGTTCGGAAAGGTTCGAATGATTCGGGTATTTTTCGGAGTACCGGAGAGTTACGGGAATTCGCCGGGGAGAAGTATTGGGCCTTATTGGGCCCTGCGGGAAAGAGAGAGGGGCTGCCTAGGGCAGGCCGCGCCCCAAGGCCTAGTCCGAATGGACTAGGGGAGGGGCCGCACCCTTCTTCCCTTCCCTTCCTTCTCTCCTACTCCTACTAGGAAAGGAGGAGTCCTACTCCCGGTGGGAGTAGGACTCCCCCTGGTGTGCCCCTCCTAGGCCGCCACCTCCTCCCTTGCTCCTTTATATACGGGGCAGGGGCACCCCATAACACACAAGTTGATCTACGGATCGCTCCTTAGCCGTGTCGGTGCCCCCTCCACCATATTCCACTTCGGTCATATCGTCATGAGCTTAGGCGAAGCCCTGCGCCGGAGAAGTCATATCGTCGCGAGCTTAGGCGAAGCCCTGCGCCGGTGGAGCATCATCATCGCCACCACGCCGTCGTCTTGACGGAACTCATCCCGACACTTTGCTGGATCGGAGTCCGGGATCGCCATCGAGCTGAACGTGTGCAGAACTCGGAGGTGCCGTATGCTCGGTGCTTGGATCGGTCGGATCGTGAAGACGTCGACTACATCAACCGCGTTGTTATAACGCTTCCGCTTTCGGTCTACGAGGGTACGTGGATGGACACTCTCCCCTCTCGTTTCTATGTCATCACCATGGTCTTGCGTGTTCGTAGGAATTTTTTTGAAATTACTACGTTCCCCAACAGTGGCATCCGAGCCTGGTTTTATGCGTTGATGTCATATGCACGAGTAGAACACAAGTGAGTTGTGGGCGATATAAGTCATACTGCTTACCAGCATGTCATACTTTGGTTCAGCGGTATTGTGAGATGAAGCGGCCGGACCGACATTACGCGTGACGCTTACGCGAGACTGGTTTCACCGCTTGAGCACTAGTTGCTTAAAGGTGACCGGCGGGTGTCTGTCTCTCTCACTTTAGTTGAACTGAAAAGTGGCTACGCCCGGTCCTTGCGAAGGTTAAAACAGCACCAACTTGACAAACTATCGCTGTGGTTTTGATGCGTAGGTAAGAACGGTTCTTGCTCAGCCCATAGCAGCCACGTAAAACTTGCAACAACAAAGTAGAGGACGCCTAACTTGTTTTTGCAGGGCATGTTGTGATGTGATGTGGTCAAGACGTGATGCTATATTTTATTGTATGAGATGATCATGTTTTGTAACCGAAGTTATCGGCAATCGGCAGGAGCCATATGGTTGTCGCTTATTGTATGAAATGCAAAGCCATGTAATTGCTTTACTTTATCACTAAGCAGTAGCGATAGTCGTAGAAGCAATAGTTGGCGAGACGACAACGATGCTACGATGGAAATCAAGGTGTCGCGCGGTGACGATGGTGATCATGACGGTGCTTGGAGATGGAGATCACAAGCACAAGATGATGATGACCATATCATATCACTTATATTGATTGCATGTGATGTTTATCCTTTATGCATCTTATCTTGCTTTGATTGACGGTAGCATTATAAGATGATCTCTCACTAAAATTATCAAGAAGTGTTCTCCACGAGTATGCACCGTTGCTAAAAGTTCGTAGTACCCAGACACCACGTGATGATCGAGTGTGATAAGTTCTACGTCCATCTACAACGGGTGCAAGCCAGTTTTGCACACGCAGAATACTCAGGTTAAACTTGACGAGCCTAGCATATGCAGATATGGCCTCGAACACGGAGACCGAAAGGTCGAGCGTGAATCATATAGTAGATATGATCAACATAAGATGTTCACCATTGAAAACTACTCCATCTCACGTGATGATCGGTTATGGTTTAGTTGATTTGGATCACGTGATCACTTAGATGACTAGAGAGATGTCTGTCTAAGTGGGAGTTCTTAAGTAATATGATTAATTGAACTTTAATTTATCATGAACTTAGTCCTGGTAGTATTTTGCAGATTATGTTGTAGATCAATACCTCGCGTTGTTGCTTCCCTGTGTTTTTATATGTGTTCCTAGAGAAAATTGTATTGAAAAATGTTAGTAGCAATATTATGGATTGGATCCGTGATCTGAGGTTTATCCTCATTCTGCACGTAAGAATTATGTCCTTGATGCACCGCTAGGTGACAGACCTATTGCAGGAGCAGATGCGACGTTATGAACGCTTGGCTAGCTCAATATGATGACTACTTGATAGTTTAGTGCACCATGCTTAAACGGCTTAGAATCGGGACTTCAAAGACGTTTTGAACGTCATGGACCATATGAGATGTTCCAGGAGTTGAAGTTAATATTTCAAGCAAATACCCGAGTTGAGAGATATGAAGTCTCAACAAGTTCTATAGCTAAAAGATGGAGGAGAATCGCTCAACTAGTGAGCATGTGCTCAGATTGTCCGGGTGCTTCAATCGCTTGAATCAAGTGGGAGTTAATCTTCCGTATAAGATAGTGATTGACAGAATTCTCTAGTCACCATCACTAAGTTACTAGAACTTCGTGATGAACTATAATATGCAAGGGATGACGAAAACGATTCCCGAGCTCTTCGTGATGTTGAAATAGACGAAGGTAGAAATCAATAAAGAGCATCAAGTGTTGATGATTGACAAGACCACTAGTCTCAAGGAAAAGGGCAAAGGGAAGAAGGGAACTTCAAGAAGAACGGCAAGCAAGTTGCTGCTCGAGTGAAGAAGCCCAAGTCTGGACCTAAGCCGAGACTAAGTGCTTTTGCTGCAATGGAACTGGTCACCGAAGCGGAACTACCCCAAGTATTTGGCGGATAAGAAGGATGGCAAAGTGAACAAAGATATATTTGATATACAGATTATTGATGTGTATTTTACTAGTGTTCATAGCAACCCTCAGATTTGATACTGGTTCAGTTGCTAAGAGTAGTAACTCAAACGGAGTTGCGTAATGAATGAAACTAGTTGAAGGGGAAGTGAAGATGAGTGTTGGAAGTAGTTCCAAGATTGATATGATCATCATCGCACACTCCCTATACTTTCGGGATTAGTGTTAAACCTAAATAAATGTTATTTGGTGTTTGCGTTGAGCATGAATATGATTTGATCATGTTTATTGCAAAACGGTTATTCATTTAAAGTCAAAGAATAATTGTTGTTCTGTTTACATGAATAAGACCTTCAATGGTCATACACCCAATGAAAATAGTTTTCAAAACGGTTATTCATTTAAAGTCAAAGAATAATTGTTGTTCTGTTTAAATGAATAAAACCTTCGATGGTCATACACCCAATGAAAATAGTTTATTGGATCTCGATCGTAGTGATACGATATTCATAATATTGATGCCAAAAGATGCAAAGTTAATAATGATAGTGCAACTTATTTGTGGCAATGCCGTTTGGGTCATATCGGTATAAAGCGCATGAAGAAACTCCATAAGGATGGATTTTGGAATCACTTGGTTATGAATCATTTGATGCTTGCGAACCGTGCCTTTTGGGCAAGATGACTAAAACTCCGCTTCTCGGAACAATGGAACAAGCTACTGACTTGTTGGAAATAACACATATATACCGATGTATGCGATCCAATGAGTGTTGATGCTCGTGGCAAGTATCGTTATTTTTCGACCTTCACAAGATGATTTGAGTAGATATGGGTATATCTACTTGATGAAACATAAGTCTGAAATAGTTGAAAGGTTCAAAGAATTTCAGAGTGAAGTGGAAAATCATCGCAACAAGAAAATAAAGTTTCTGCGATCTGATCGTGGAGATGAATATTTGAGTTACGAGTTTGGTCTTCAATGAAAACAATGTGGAATAGTTTCACAGCTCACGCCACCGGAACACCACAACGTTATGGTGTGTCCGAACGTCGTCACCGTACTTTATTTTGATATGGTGCGATCTATGATGTATCTTACCGATTTACCACTATCGCTTTGGGGTTATGCATTAGAGACAGCTGCATTCACGCTTAATAGGGCACCATCTAAATCCGCTGAGATGACACCGTATGAACTATGGTTTAGCGAGAAACCTAAGCTGTCGTTTCTTAAAGTTTGGAGTTGTGATGCTTATGTGAAAAAATTTCACCGATAAGCTCGAACCCAAATCGAGAAATGCGTCTTCATAGAATACCCAAAGGTAACTATTGGGTACACCTTCTATCACAGATCCGAAAGCAAGATATTTGTTACTAAGATGGATCCTTTCTAGAGAAGAAGTTTCTCTCGAAAGAAGTGAGTGGGAGGAAAGTAGAACTTGATGAGGTAATTGTACCTTCTCCCTTATTGGAAAGTAGTTCATCACAGAATCAGTTCCAGTGATTCCTACACCAATTAGTGAGGAAGTTAATGATGATGATCATGAAACTTCAGATCAAGTTGCTACCAAATCTCGTGGGTCTTCCAGAGTAAGATCCGCACTGAGTGGTACGGTAATCCTATTCTAGAAGTCATGTTACTAGACCATGATGAACCTACGAACTATGAGGAAGCGATGATGAGCCCAGATTCGCGAAATGGTTTGAGACCATGAAATCTGAGATGGGATCCATATATGAGAACAAAGTGTGGACTTTGATGGAGTTGCTCGATGACCGGCAAGCCATATTATATAAATGGATCTTCAAGAGGAAGACAGATGCTGATAGTAGTATTACTATCTACAAAGCTCGACTTGTCGCAAAAGGTTTTCGACAAGTTCAAGGTGTTGACTACAATGAGATTTACTCAAGCTGTAGCGATGCTTATGTCTGTCCGAATCATGTTAGCAATCGCCACATTTTATGAAATCTGGCAAATGGATGTCAAAACTACATTCTTTAATGGATTTATTAAAGAAGAGTTGTATATGATGCAACCGAAGATTTTGTCAATCCTAAAGGAGCTAACAAAATGTGCAAGCTCCAATGATCCATCTATGGACTGGTACAAGCATCTCGGAGTTGGAATAAACGCTTTGATAGTGTGATCAAAGCATATGGTTTTATACAGACTTTTGGAGAAGCCTGTATTTGCAAGAAAGTGAGTGGGAGCACTACAGCCTTTCTGATAAGTATATGTGAATGACATATTGTTGATCGGAAATAATGTAGAATTATTCTGAAAAGCATAAAGGAGTGTTTGAAAGGAGTTTTTTCAAAGAAAGACCTCGGTGAAGCTGCTTACATATTAAGCATCAAGATCTATAGAGATAGATCAAGACGCTTGATAAGTTTTTCAGTGAATACATACCTTGACAAGATTTTGAAGTAGTTCAAAATGGAACAGTCAAAGAAAGAGTTCTTGCCTGTGTTACAAGGTGTGAGATTGAGTAAGACTCAAAACACGACCACGGCAGAAGATAGAAAGAGAATGAAAGTCATTCCCTATGCATCAGCCATAGGTTCTATAAAGTATGTCATGCTGTGTACCAGATCTATTGCATACCCTACCACTAAGCTTGGCAAGGGAGTGCAACAGTGATCTAGGAGTAGATCAATGGACAGCGGTCAAAATTATCCTTAGTAGAATAAGGAAATGTTTCTCGATTATGGAAGTGAAAAGGTTCGTCGTAAAGGGTTACGTCGATGCAAGTTTTAATACTAATCTAGATGACTCTGAGTCTCAATCTGGATACATATTGAAAGTGGGAGCAATTAGCTAGAGTAGCCCGTCTTTGAGCATTGTAGACATAGAATATTTGCAAAATACATACAGCTCTGAATGTAATGAGACCGTTGACTAAGCTTCTATCACGAGCAAAACATGATCACACCTTAGTACTCTTTGGGTGTTAATCACATGGCGATGTGAACTAGATTACTGACTCTAGTAAACCCTTTGGGTGTTGGTCACATGTCGATGTGAACTATGGGTGTTAACCACATATAGATGTGAACTATTGATGTTAAATCACATGGCGATGTGAACTAGATTATTGACTCTAGTGCAAGTGGGAGACTGAAGGAAATATGCCCTAGAGGCAATAATAAAGTTATTATTTATTTCCTTATATCATGATAAATGTTTATTATTCATGCTAGAATTGTATTAACCGAAACATAATACATGTGTGAATACATAGACAAACAGAGTGTCACTAGTATGCCTCTACTTGACTAGCTCGTTAATCAAAGATGGTTATGTTTCCTAACCATAGACATGAGTTGTCATTTGATTAACGGGATCACATCATTAGGAGAATGATCTGATTGACATGACCCATTCCGTTAGCCTAGCACTTGATCGCTTAGTATGTTGCTATTGCTTTCTTCATGACTTATACATGTTCCTGTAACTATGAGATTATGCAACTCCGCTTACGGAGGAACACTTTGGGTACAACCAAACATCACAACGTAATCGGGTGATTATAAATGAGTACTACAGGTGTCTCCAAAGGTACATGTTGGGTTGGCGATTTTTGAGATTAGGTTTTGTCACTCCGATTGTCGGAGAGGTATCTCTGGCCCTCTTGGTAATGCACATCACTATAAGCCTTGCAAGCAATGTAGCTAATGAGTTAGTTACGGAATGATGCATTACGGAACGAGTAAAGAGACTTACCGTAACGAGATTGAACTAGGTATTGGATACCGACGATCGAATCTCGGGTAAGTAACATACCGATGACAAAGGGAACAACGTATGTTGTTATGCGGTTTGACCGATAAAGATCTTCGTAGAATATGTAGGAGCCAATATGGGCATCCAGGTTCCGCTATTGGTTATTGAACAAGAATAGTTCTAGGTCATGTCTACATAGTTCTCGAACCCGTAGGGTCCGCACGCTTAAGGTTTCGATGATGCTTTATATTATGAGTTTATGAGTTTTGATGTACCGAAGGAGTTCGAGTCCCGGATGAGATCGGGACATGACGAGGAGTCTCGAAATGGTCGAGACGTAAAGATCGATATATTGGACGACTATATTCGAGTTCGGAAAGGTTCGAATGATTCGGTATTTTTGGAGTACCGAGAGTTACGGGAATTCGCCGGGAGAAGTATTGGGCCTTATTGGGCCTGCGGGAAAGAGAGAGGGCTGCCTAGGGCAGGCAGCGCGCGCCAAGGCCTAGTCCGAATTGGAATAGGGGAGGGCCGCACCCTTTCTTCCCTTCCCTTCCTTCTCTCCTACTCCTACTAGGAAAGGAGGAGTCCTACTCCCGTGGGAGTAGGACTCCCCCTTGGTGCGCCCTCCTAGGCCGGCCACCTCCTCCCTTGCTCCTTTATATATGGGGCAGGGGCACCCCATAACACACAAGTTGATCTACGGATCGCTCCTTAGCCGTGTCGGTGCCCCCTCCACCATATTCCACTTCGTCATATCGTCATGAGCTTAGGCGAAGCCCTGCGCCGGAGAAGTCATATCGTCGCGAGCTTAGGCGAAGCCCTGCGTCGGTGGAGCATCATCATCGCCACCACGCCGTCGTCTTGACGGAACTCATCCCGACACTTTGCTGGATCGAGTCCGGGATCGCCATCGAGCTGAACGTGTGCAGAACTCGGAGGTGCCGTGCGCTCGGTGCTTGGATCGGTCGGATCGTGAAGACGTACGACTACATCAACCGCGTTGTTATAACGCTTCCGCTTTCGGTCTACGAGGGTACGTGGACGGACACTCTCCCCTCTCGTTGCTATGTCATCACCATGGTCTTGCGTGTTCGTAGGAAATTTTTTGAAATTACTACGTTCCCCAACATCATCATACAATGCATAGTCCCACAAACAAGTCACGTACTTTCTGATACACATCATTGATAATGTCCAAGGACTATCTTTATTCATAAACACATAGGAAATATCATCATACATGATTGCCTCTAGGGCATATCTCCAACATCTATCACCCTAGGAGCATGCGCGTAGTACTTCGTTTCGATAGCTAATAAATTTTTCCAATAAGTATGTGAGTTCTTTATGACTAATGTTGAGTCCATGGATTATACACACTCTCACCCTTCCACCATTGCTAGCCTCTCTAATACCGTGCACCTTTCACCGGTTTCATACACCCATCATATACCTTCCTCAAAACAGCCACCATACCTACCGATCATGGCATTTCCATAGCCATTCCGAGATATATTGACATGCAACTTTCCACCATTCCGTTTATTATGACATGATCATGTAGTTGACATCATATTTGTGGCAAGTCCACCATTCATCATTCATACATGTCACTCTTGATTCATTGCATATCCCGGTACACAGCCGGAGGCATTACATAGAGTCATATTTGTTCTAAGTATCGAGTTGTAATTCTTGAGTTGTAAGTAAATAAAAGTGTGATGATCTTCATTATTAGAGCATTGTCCCATGTGAGGAAAGGATGATGGAGACTATGATTCCCCCATAAGTCGGGATGAGACTCCGGACGAAAAAACTAAAAGAGGTCAAAGAAGCCCAAATAAAAAGAGGCCAAAGAAGCCCACCAAAAAAATGATGAGAGAAAAAGAGAGAAGGGACAATGTTACTATCCTTTTTCCACACTTGTGCTTCAAAGTAGCACAGTGATCTTCATGATAGAGAGTCTCTTATTTTGTCAGTTTCATATACTAGTGGGAATTTTACATTATAGAACTTGTATTGTATATTCCAATGATGGGCTTTCTCAAAATGCCCTAGGTCTTCGTGAGCAAGCGAGTTGGATGCACACCCACTTAGTTTCTTTTGTTGAGCTTTCATACACTTATAGCTCTAGTGCATCCGTTGCATGGCAATCCCTACTCACTCACATTGATATCTATTCATGGGCATCTCCATACCCCATTGATACGCCTAGTTGATGTGAGACTATCTTCTCCTTTTTGTCTTCTCCACAACCACCATTCTATTCCACCTATAGTGCTATGTCCATGGCTCACGCTCATGTATTGCGTGAAAGTTGAAAAGGTTTGAGAACATCAAAGTATGAAACAATTGCTTGGCTTGTCATCGGGGTTGTGCATTATTTAAATATTTTTGTGTGATGAAGATAGAGCATAGCCAGACTATATGATTTTGTAGGGATAACTTTCTTTGGCCATGTTATTTTGAGAGGACACGATTGCTTTATTACTATGCTTGAAGTATTAATATTTTTATGTCAAAAGTAAACTTTTGTCTTGAATCTTTCGGATCTTAACATTCATGCCACAATAAGGAAAATTACATTGAAAATTATGTTAGGTAGCATTCCACATCAAATATTTTGTTTTATCATTTACCTACTCGAGGACGAGCAGGAATTAAGCTTGGGGATACTGATACGTCTCCAACGTATCCATAATTTTTTATTATTCCATGCTATTATATTATCTGTTTTGGATGTTTAATGGGCTTTAATATGCTCTTTTATACTATTATTTCTGGAACTAACCTATTAACCGGAGGCCCAGTGCCAGTTGCTGTTTTTTTGCCTATTTTAGTGTTTCGCAGAAAAGGAATATCAAATGGAATCCAAACGGTACCTTCGCGAGGTTCTTTCTTGGAAAAAACGCAATCCAGGAGACCTAGAGTGGAAGTCAGAGATGCAACAAGGCAGCCACGAGGCAGTAGGGCGAGCCCAGGAGGAGTAGGAGCGCCCCCCACCCGCGTGGCCCCCTCGTAGCTCCACCGACCTACTTATTTCGCCTATATATACTCTTATACCCTGAAAACATCCAGGGGAGCCACGAAACCACTTTTCCGCCGCCGCAACCTTCTGTACCCGTGAGATCCCATCTTGGGGCCTTTTCCAGTGATCTAACGGAGAGGGATTCGATCACGGAGGGCTTCTACATCAACACCATAGCCTCTCCGATGATGTGTGAGTAGTTTACCATAGATCTTCGGGTCCATAGTTATTAGCTTGATGGCTTCTTCTCTCTCTTTGATTCTCAATACAAAGTTCTCCTCGATGTTCTTGGAGATCTATTCGTTGTAATACTTTTTGCGGGGTGTTTGCCGAGATCCGATGAATTGTGGGTTTATGATCAAGATTATCTATGAACAAGATTTGATTCTTCTCTGAATTCTTATATGCATGATTTGATATCTTTGCAAGTATCTTCGAATTATCAGTTTGGTTTGGCCTACTGGATTGATCTTTCTTGCAATGGGAGATGTGCTTAGCTTTGGGTTCAATCTTGCGGTGTCCTTTCCCAAAGGATGCAGGGCAGCAAGGCACGTATTGTATTGTTGCCATCGAGGATAAAAAGATGGGGTTTATATCATATTGCTTGAGTTTATCCCTCTACATCACGTCATATTGCTTAATGCGTTATTCTATTCTTATGAACTTAATACTCTAGATGCATGCTGGATAGCGGTCGATGTGTGGAGTAATAATAGTAGATGCAGAATCATTTCGGTCTACTTGACACGGACGTGATGCCTATGTTCATGAGCATGCCTAGATATTCTCATAACTATGCGCTTTTCTATCAGTTGATCGGCAGTAATTTTTTCACCCACCGTAATATATGCTATCATGAGAGAAGCCACTAGTGAAACCTATGGCCCCCGAGTCTACTTTACATCATATAAGTTTCCAATCTATAATTCTAGTTTACTATTTATTTTGCAATCTTAATTTTTCAATCTATACAACAAAAATACCAAAAATATTTATCTTATTATCCTTATCAGATCTCACTTTTGCAAGTGGCCGTGAAGGGATTGACAACCCCTTTATCGCGTTGGTTGCAAGGTTCTTGATTGTTTGTGCAGGTACTAGGCGATTTGCGTGTAGTCTCCTACTGGATTGGTACCTTGGTTCTCAAAAACTGAGGGAAATACTTACGCTACTTTGCTGCATCACGCTTTCCTCTTCAAGGGAAAACCAACGCATGCTCAAGAGGTAGCAATGCTCATATTGGTTCCTATGTATTCTTCGAAGATCTTTATCGGTCAAACCGCATAACAACATACGTTGTTCCCTTTGTCATCGGTATCTTACTTGCCAGAGATTCGGTCGTCGGTATCTCAATACCTAGTTCAATCTCGTTACCGGCAAGTCTCTTTACTCGTTACGTAATGCATCATCCCGTAACTAACTCATTAGTCACATTGCTTGCAAGGCTTATAGTGATGTGCATTACTGAGAGGGCCTAGAGATACCTCTCCGACAATCGGAGTGACAAATCCTAATCTCGATCTGTGCCAACTCAACAAACACCATCGGAGACACGTGTAGAGCATCTTTATAATCACCTAGTTATGTTGTGAAGTTTGATAGAACACTAAGTGTTCCTCCGGTATTCGGGAGTTGCATCATCTCATAGTCATAGGAACATGTATAAGTTATGAAGAAAGCAATAGCAACAAACTAAACGATCATCGTGCTAAGCTAACCGATGGGTCAAGTAAATCACATCATTCTCTAATGATGTGATCCCATTCATAAAATGACAACTCTTGTCCATGGCTAGGAAACTCAACCATCTTTGATCAACGAGCTAGTCAAGTAGAGGCATACTAGTGACACACTACTAGGGAAAACCCTAGTAGTAGAGCGGGTTTTGAGGATATCAGCATAGCGGGCAGCCACGCTACCAATAAGGCGCTACAGCTAACTTTTAGTAGTAGCGCGGTCTGTACCCGCGCTACTACTCTGGACTGTATCAGCAGCGCGTTTCTGGAACGCGCTACTATTAATTAGCTGTAGCGATTTCCTGGCCCCGCGCTACTGCTGTATCTTTCATCATTTCCCCCTGGCTTCCTACCCCGTTTCAGCTTCAATAAACAGCAATTTCCAGATACTAGGTACTACTAGATATCAATTTCATAAAGCATTATAGGTACTAGCTAGTACTCCCTCGGTTCCAAATTACTCGTCGTGGTTTTAGTTCAAATTTGAACTAAAACCACGACGAGTAATTTGGAACGGGGGGAGTACTAGATAATAATTTCATATATACTCAACATGCATCCTCAAGCAGTACAAGGTGATATCAACGACGATCATCATATGTAGTTCTAGATAATATCGACGATGATCATCATATGTAGTTCTACATGATATCGACGACGATCATTATATGTAGTTCTAGATGATATAGCCACACACACACACACACACACACACACACATATGTAGTTCTAGATGATATCGACGACGATCATCATCCTCAAGCCTGGGCGGTGGGTGTTCCTCATAGTAATTAGGCTGGCCTGTCCAACACGAAGATTCTTGCCAACGAGGAATCTCTTCAACCCAATCGATTTTAAGTGTGTGCGACCGTTTGTGTCCATGCGATAAGTACAGGTGGTGACGGATCCCCTTGCGGTAAGGTGTAGTCCAGCTGAGCCTTCTTCATCAGGCTCGATACCACAACTCACAGATAGGTTCTTTGGCAATTTCTGAATAAGAAAAACATATCAATTAATAAATAGCCTCGCACATCCTCAAGCATATCATCGGATTCACTAAGCATATCATTGAATAATTTACATTTGTAAGTATAACAATAAAGCATATATATATATATATATATATATATATATATATATATATATATATATATATATATATATATATATATATATATATATATATATATATATATATATATCATCAAATTACTACAGGCAGTACGTATAACATACCATTTCATGCCGATCGACCATGGTACTTGTCAGGCGGGTCATGAATGGCACCCCGACAAAGTCATCACGTGGCGGAATTATGTCCCATAGGTTGCACGCCTCCTCCTCGCTCAGCCTCGTTCTTTGAGCTATGATGGCTTCATGAAGTGGGTTCTCATCATCTTCATCGAGTGGGTCCTCATTATCTTCATCATCTTCGTCATCTTCCACCAGGTTGAGATAAATGATAGCCAGCTTGGGTCTTTCTGCTCTGAAGGAGAAGCTGCTCAACTCACCACCAGTAACACGCATGTGGGCAAGGAAACGGGCCCATCCATCTCCTCCAATCTGCGACATATTGCGTCCTTTCTCGACCTCCATAGTGTACGGCCCCCAGGAGCCTCAAATGTCACAGTGTTTCCTGTCAGCTTGTTGAATTTCAACCTCACATTGCATGGGGCGATCTATGTAAAAAAAGTAAAATGACACAATGCAGTAATGCCAACACTACAAATAAAATAGTTGTTACAGTTCATCTAATTTCTTACCACCGCATGACGAAAACTCGGCTGGAAGTAGATGCCGAACAGCTTGCTAGTTGCAAGGCTGCTGGCGCACTTTGACTTGCACAGTCGACATAGTGGTGGTGGTGGCGCCGCCATTTTCCTAAAGCTATATGAGCAAAGGATTAACGATTCACTTCACAGGAAAGAAAAACAGTAGCATGTGATAGTTTTGGTTCTCCCGCGAGAAGCAATTTTATGGACAAAGCATTTCGGTGGCACCTATTGCCGAAAAAAAATTCACAAATATCTACCAAATAAGGGTACCACCTACCAAGACATTTCATCTCATTTCGCCCCTATTGCCTAAGATAATTGATTAAAAAAACAAGTGGCAAATTTAACTAAACTGGCACCTACATTTTGCCAAAAAATAACTTATTGCAAAAAAAAACAAAAGCATCTACCTATCCATGTACAGAAAAAATAACAATAAAATGGTGCATACTAAATCAACTAGCCTACTAAATCCACTAGCATACTAAATCAACTAAATCAAAATGTTCTAAATCAACTAAATCAACTAGCCTACTAAATCAACTAAATCAACTAGCCTACTAAATCAACTAAATCAAGATGTTCTAAATCAACTAAATCAACTACATACTAAATCAACTAAATCAAGACGTTCTAAATCAACTACATACTAAATCAACTAAATGAAAATGTTCTAAATCAACTAGCCTACTAAATCAAAATGTAGCAGGGAGGAGGGGTTGTGGATGGAGGAGGGAGAAGGAGGGGCGACTCGAGGAGGGGGAAGAGAGTAGGACGAAGGAGGAAGACGGACCAAGGAGGGGCCATCCGGCGGCGAGTGGAGAGAGGACGGAGGAGGAAGGCGGAGCGAGGAGGGGCCGGCCAGCGGCGACTAGAGGGAGGACGGAGGAGGAGGCCAATACCGAGTCCAGCAAGGAGGAGGAGGTGGCGGCGGCGCAGATCGGAGGAGGGGCGACGGGGGAGGACCGACGTGGGGGGTTGAGGGGAGGAGATCGAGTGAGTGTGAGTGTGAGTGGATCGGAATGGGCGGAGAGTGGGGGAGATGGAATGGCTTAGCAGTAGCGCGCTATAGCAAAAGGCGCTACTGCTAAACGACCTAGCAGTAGCGCCTTTCACAAAGAGCGCGCTACTGCTATGTGTCAGCATGTAAAAATAGACATCAAAAATACATTGATCATCAATGATCTTTTTGTGTACAATCTGATTTGTCAATATGAGTCCTCACCAGTTTAGGAACTGGTGAAGACTCATATTGCAGCCACAAATTCTACACATAGAGTTCAATGAAGACCAAGTGGTTGTGAAAGTTTGAGAAGTAACATATTTAAGGTGGTACAAACTGTCTTCACGAAGCGAGGTGGGACTAATTTTTTAGCAAACGTAGCAATAGCGGTTATTTTGTAAATGCGCTACTACTATGTTCCCTAGAAGTAGCGCTCTTCATACTAGCGCGCTGCTGCTAGAACTAGCCTCGCGGCGGTGTCGTGGCAATTACAGCAGTAGCGCGTCTTAGAGTGGGCGCGCTACTTATACATTTATTTCAGCAGCGAGGTTTGTGCGCGTGCGCTAGTGCTAGTTAGCAGCAGCGCCTTATTTTAAAGCGCGCTGCTGGTAAGATTCTGTGTATAGGCTTTTCCCTAGTAGTGACACTCTGTTTGTCTATGTATTCACACATGTACTAAGTTTCCGGTTAATACAATTCTAGCATGAATAATAAACATTTATCATGATATAAGGAAATATAAATAACAACTTTATTATTGCCTCTAGGGCATATTTCCTTCAATCTCCCACTTGCACTAGAGTCAATAATCTAGATTACACAGTAATGATTCTAACACCCTTGGAGTCTTGGTGTTGATCAGGTTTTGCTCGTGAGAGAGGCTTCTTCAACGGGTCTGCAACATTCAGATCCGTATGTATCTTGCAAATCTCTATGTCTCCCTCCTTGACTTGATCATGGATGGAATTGAAGCGTCTCTTGATGTGTTTGGTTCTCTTGTGAAATCTGGATTCCTTTGCCAAGGCAACTGCACCAGTATTGTCACAAAAGGTTTTCATTGGACCCGATGCACTAGGTATGACACCTAGATCGGATATGAACTCCTTCATCCACCTTCATTTGCTGCTTTCGAAGCAGCTATGTACTCCGCTTCACACGTAGATCCCGCCACGATGCTCTGCTTGGAACTGCACCAACTAATAGCTCCACCATTCAATAAAAATACGTATCCGGTTTGTGACTTAGAGTCATCCGGATCAGTGTCAAAGCTTGCATCGACGTAACCGTTTACGATGAGCTCTTTGTCACCTCCATAAATGAGAAACATATCCTTAGTCCTTTTCAGGTATTTCAGGATGTTCTTGACCGCTGTCCAGTGATCCACTCCTGGATTACTTTGGCACCTCCCTACTAAACTAATAGCAAGGCACACATTAGGTCTAGTACACAGCATTGCATACATGATAGAACCTATGGCTAAAGCATAGGGAATGACTTCCATTTTCTCTCTATCTTCTGCAGTGGTCGGTTATTGAGTCTGACTCAACTTCACACCTTGTAACACAGGTAAGAACTCTTTCTTTGCTTGATCCATTTTGAACTTCTTCAAAACTTTATCAAGGTATGTGCTTTGTGAAAGTCCAATTAAGCGTCTTGATCTATCTCTATAGATCTTGATGCCCAAAATATAAGCAGCTTCGCCGAGGTCTTTTATTGAAAAATTCTTATTCAAGTATCCTTTTATGCTATTCAAAAATTCATTATCATTTTCGATCAACAATATGTCATCCACATATAATATCATAAATGCTACAGAGCTCCCACTCACTTTCTTGTAAATACAGGCTTATCCAAAAGTCTGTATAAAACCATATGCTTTGATCACACTATCAAAGCATATATTCCAACTCCGAGAGGCTTGCACCAGTCAATAAATGGATCGCTGGAGCTTGCACACTTTGTTAGCACCTTTTGGATTGACAAAACCTTCTGGTTGCATCATATACAACTCTTCTTTAAGATATCCATTTAAGGAATGCAGTTTTGACATCCATTTGCCAAATTTCATAATCATAAAATGCGGCAATTGCTAACATGATTCGGACGGACTTAAGCATCACTACGGGTGAGTAGCTCTCATCGTAGTCAACTCCTTGAACTTGTCGAAAAACTTTCACAACAAGTCAAGCTTTGTAGACAGTATGTCAGTCTTCTTCTTGAAGATCCATTTATTCTCTATGGCTTGCCGATCATCGGGCAAGTCAACCAAAGTCCACAATTTGTTCTCATACATGGATCCCATCTCAGATTTCATGGCCTCAAGCCATTTTACGGAATTTGGGCTCATCATCGCTTCCTCGTAGTTCGTAGGTTCGTCATGGTCAATTAACATGACCTCCTGAACAGGATTACCATACCACTCTGGTGCGGATCTTACTCTGGTTGACCTATGAGGTTGGGTAGTAACTTGATCAGAAGTTTTATGATCATCATCATTGGCTTCCTCACTTACTGGTCTAGGAACCACTGGAACTGATTTCTGTGATGAACTACTTTCCAATAAGGGAGGAGGTACGGTTACCTCATCAAGTTCTACTTTCCTCCCACTCACTTCTTTTGAGAGAAACTCCATCTCTAGAAATGATCCATTCTTAGCAACGAATATCTTGCCTTCAGATCTATGATAGAAGGTGTACCCAACAGTCTCCTTTGGGTATCCTATGAAGACACATTTCTCCTATTTGGGTTCGAGCTTATCAGGTTGAAGCTTTTTCAAATAAGCATCGCAGCCCCAAACTTTAAGAAACGACAACTTGGGTTTCTTGCCAAACCACAGTTCATATGTTGTCGTCTCACCGGATTTAGATGGTGCCCTATTTAACGTGAATGCAGTCGTCTCTAAAGCATAACCCCAAAACGATAGCGGTATATCAGTAAGAGACATCATAGTTCGCACCATATCTAATAAAGTACGATTAAGACGTTCGGACACACCATTACGATGTGGTGTTCCGTGTGGCGTGAGTTGCGAAACTATTCCGCATTGTTTCAAATGAAGACCAAACTCGTAACTCAAATATTCTCCTCCATGATCAGATCGTAGAAACTTTATTTTCTTGTTACGATGATTTTCCACTTCACTCTGAAATTCTTTGAACTTTTCAAATGTTTCAGACTTATGTTTCATCAAGTAGATATACCCATATCTACTCAAATCATCTGTGAAGGTCATAAAATAACGATACCCGCCACGAGTATCAACACTCATCGGACCACATACATCAGTATGTATTATTTCCAACAAGTCTGTTGCTCGCTCCATTGTTCCGGAGAACGGAGTCTTAGTCATCTTTCCCATGAGGCATGGTTTGCAAGAATCAAGTGATTCCAAAAGCCCATTAGCATGGAGTTTCCTTATGCGCTTTACACCAATGTGACCTAAACAGCAATGCCACAAATAAGTTGCACTATCATTATTAAAATTATATCTTTTGGCTTCAATACTATTAACATGTGTATCACTATTATCAAGATTTAGTAAAAATAGACCACTCATCAAGGGTGCATGACCATAAAAGATATTACTCATATAAATAAAACAACCATTATTCTCTGATTTAAATGAATAACCATCTCGCATCAAACAAGATCCAGATATAATGTTCATGCTCAACGCTGGCACCAAGTAACAATTATTTAGGTCTAAAACTAATCCCAAAGGTAGATGTAGGGGTAGCGTGCCGAGGGCGATCACATCGACTTTGGAACCATTTCCCACGCGCATCGTCACCTCTTCCTTAGCCAATCTTCGCTTAATCCATAGCCCATGTTTCGAGTTGCAAATAATAGCAACAGAACCAGTAACAAATACCCAGCCGCTACTGCGAGCATTAGTTAAGTACACATCAATAACATGTATATCAAATATACCTTTCACTTTGCCATCCTTCTTCTCCGCCAAATACTAGGGGCAGTTCCGCTTCCAGTGACCAGTCCCTTTGCAGTAGAAGCACTCAGTCTCAGGCTTAGGTCCAGATTTGGGCTTCTTCACTTGAGCAGCAACTTGTTTGCCGTTCTTCTTGAAGTTCCCCTTCTTCGCTTTGCCCTTTTTCTTGAAACTGGTGGTCTTGTTAACCATCAACACTTGATTCTCCTTCTTGATTTCTACCTTCGCAACCTTTAGCATTGCGAAGAGCTCGGTGATTGTCTTATCCATCCCTTGCATATTATAGTTCATCACGAAGCTCTTGTAGCTTGGTGGCAGTGATTGAAGAACTCAGTCAATGACACTATCATCGGGAAGATTAACTCCCAGTTGAGTCCAGTGGTTGTGGTACCCAGACATTCTGAGTATATGTTCACTGACAGAACCATTCTCCTCCATTTTGCAGCTGTAGAACTTATTGGAGACTTCATATCTTTCAATCCGAGCATTTTCTTGAAATGCTAACTCCTGGAACATCTCATATGCTCCATGACGTTCAAAACGTTGTTGAAGTCCCGGTTCTAAGCCATAAAGCATGGCACACTGAACTATCGAGTAGTCAATAGCTTTGCTCTGCCATACGTTCATAACATCTGGTGTTGCTCCTGCTGCGGGTTTGGCACCTAGCGGTGCTACCAGGACGTAATTCTTCTGTGCAGCAATGAGGATGATCCTCAAGTTACGGACCCAGTCCGTGTAATTGCTACCATCATCTTTCAACTTAGCTTTCTCTAGGAACGCATTAAAATTCAACGGAACAACAGTGATACGTCTCCGCCGTATCTACTTTTCCAAACACTTTTGCCCTTGTTTTGGACTCTAACTTGCATGATTTGAATGGAACTAACCTGGACTGACACTGTTTTCAGCAGAATTGCCATGGTGTTATTTATGTGCAGAAACAAAAGTTCTCGGAATGACCTGAAACTCCACCGAACGTCTTTTCAAAAATAATAAAAAATCCTTGCCAAAGATGAAGACCAGGGGGCCCACACCCTTTCCACGAGGGTGGGGGGCGCCCCCCCTAGGGCGCGCCCCCCTACCTCGTGGGCCCCCTGGAGCTCCTCCGACACCAACTCCAACTCTATATATTTTCTTTCGGGGAGAAAAATATCAAGGAGAAGAAATCATCGTGTTTTACGATACGGAGCCGCCGCCAAGCCCTAAAACCTCTCGGGAGGGCTGAACTGGAGTCTGTTCGGGGCTCTAGAGAGGGGGATTCGTCGCCATCATCATCATCAACCATCCTCCATCACCAATTTCATGATGCTCATCGCCGTGCGTGAGTAATTCCATCATAGGCTTGCTGGACGGTGATGGGTTGGATGAGATCTATCATGTAATCGAGTCAGTTTTGTTAGGGTTTGATCCCTAGTATCCACTATGTTCTGAGATTGATGTTGCTATGTCTTTGCTATGCTTAATGCTTGTCACTAGGGCCCGAGTGCCATGATTTCAGATCTGAACCTATTATGTTTTCATGAATATATGTGTGTTCTTGATCCTATCATGCAAGTCTATAGTCACCTACTATGTGTTATGATCCGGCAACCCCGAAGTGACAATAATCGGGACCACCCCCGGTGATGACCATAGTTTGACGAGTTCATGTATTCACTATGTGCTAATGCTTTGTTCTGGTTCTCTATTAAAAGGAGGCCTTAATATCCCTTGGTTTCCATTAGGACCCCGCTGCCATGGGAGGGTACGACAAAAGATGTCATGCAAGTTCTTTTCCATAAGCACGTATGACTATACTCGGAATACATGCCTATATTACATTGATGAATTCGAGCTAGTTGTGTGTCACCCTATGTTATGGTTGTTACATGATGAACCGCATCCGGCATCATTATCCATCACCGATCCAATGCCTATGAGCTTCTCCTATATTGGTTCTCGCTTATTTACTTTCCCGTTGCTATTGTTACAATCACTACAAAATACCAAAAATATTACTTTTGCTTCCGTTACCTTTTATTACCGTTACCACTACTATTATATTACTTTGCTACTAAACACTATGTTGAAGATATTAAGTTATCCAGGTGTGGCTGAATTGACAACTCAGTTGCTAATACTTGAGAATATTCTTTGGCTCCCCTTTTGTCGAATCAATAAATTTGGGTTGAATACTCTACCCTCGAAAAATGTTGTGATCCCCTATACTTGTGGGTTATCAAGACTATTTTCTGGCGCCGTTGCCGGGGAGCATAGCTCTATTCTTTGAGTCACTTGGGATTTATATCTGCCGGTCACTATGAAGAACTTGAAAGACGCTAAGACAACAATTTATCCCTCAACTACGAGGGAGGTAAGGAACTGCCATCTAGCTCGCACTTGATTCACCTTCTGTTTGAGTAAGCTTGCGACACCTAAACCTGCTTCGCTATTCGCTCGATATGTCGCATGTTATTGATGATGCCACTTCGCTATGCATGATACTTATGATGAAACTACTTCTATGCTTGATACTATTGTGCCCCTTAGTGAATTTCTTGATGAACAAATTGCTAGGGCTAGAGAGAAATAAATTATTGAAACTGATTATATTGATGAAAGTGATGATGAGGATATGCCTGTTATTCCTGGGGGTTATATTTTTGATAAAGAAGCTTCTGCAGCTATTTTAGCTTGCAAAGATAGATCTGAGCTCAAGAGGCTATTAGTTAAATGGAATCAGCAATCTCTTAATGATAGAATAAGACCTGGCCCTGCTTTTGCAACTTCACCTATTTGTGTTGCCGATAAGGATTATGAATTCTCTGTTGATCCTGGTATAATTACTTTGGTCGAATCTGATCCTTTTTATGGCTATGAATCTGAAACTGTTGTGGCACATCTTACTAAATTAAATGATATAGCCACCCTGTTCACTAATGATGAGAGATCTCGCTACTTTTATATCCTTAAAATATTCCCGTTCTCATTAAAGGGTGAGGCTAAGATATGGTTTAATTCTCTTGATCCTAGTTGTGTGCGTAGTCCTCGGGATATGATTTATTACTTCTCTGCTAAATATTTCCCTGCTCATAAGAAACAAGCTGCTTTGAGGGATATATACAACTTCGTGCAAATTGAAGAAGAGAGTCTCCCACAAGCTTGGGGGAGGCTTCTCAAGTTGTTCAATGCTTTGCCTGATCATCCTCTTAAGAAAAATGAAATACTTGATATCTTTTATAATGGACTAACCGATGCTTCCAGAGATTACCTGGATAGTTGTGCTGGTTCTGTTTTCAGGGAAAGAACACCGGATGAAGCTGAAATTCTATTGAATAATATGTTGGCAAATGAAAATAATTGGACACTTCCTGAGCCAGCTCCTGAGCCAATTACTGAGCCTATTCCTAAACCAACTCCGAAGAAGAGAGGTGTTCTATTTCTCAGTCCTGAAGATATGCAAGAGGCAAAGAAATCTATGAAAGAAAAAGGTAGTAAAGCTGAAGATGTTAAGAATTTACCTCCTATTGAAGAAATACATGGTCTTAATTTACCACCTGCTAAAGAAACATATGATCTTAATCCATTACCTATTGAATAACCTCGAGGTCTTGATAACCCGACACAGGTAGTAAAGGTAAATTCTCTTTATAGATATGATAGAGCTGAAATCCCTCCTGTTAAAATTGCTAGCCAATGCTTGGATGAGTTTGATAACTTTATGGTTAAATAAGAAAATTTTAATGCTTATTTTGGTAGACAATTGAGATACAATTCCGATATGATTAAACACTTGGGTGATTATATGGCTAATGTTAGAGGTGAACTTAAACTTGTTAGCAAACATGCCTCTATGGTTACCACTCAAGTAGAACAAGTACTTAAAGCTCAAAATGATGTGCTCAATGAAATGAAGAGTAAGAAAAATGATTATGTTGTTAGAGTGGCTACTAGAACTGGTAGAATGACTCAGGAACCTTTGTATCCTGAAGGCCACCCTAAGAGAATTGAGCAAGATTCTCAGAGAAATAATATTGATGTACCTAGTTCTTCTAAAAGGAAGAAAAATAAAAATGATAGGACTTTGCAAACTTCTAGTGAACCTATTGCTGAACCACCTGAGAATCCAAATTATATATCTATTTCTGATGCTGAAACAAAATCTGGTAATGAACATGAACCTAGTGAAAATGTTAATGATGATGTTCATGATGATGCTCAACTTAGTAATGATAATGATGTAGAAATTGAACCTGCTGTTGATCTTGATAACCCACAATCAAGGAATCAACGTTATGATAAGAGAGACTTTGTTGCTAGGAAACATGGTAAAGAAAGGGAACCATGGGTTCAGAAACCCATGCCTTTTCCTCCCAAACCATCCAAGAAAAAGGATGATGAGGATTTTGAGCGCTTTGCTGAAATGATTAGACCTATCTTTTTGCGTATGCGATTAACTGATATGCACAAATTGAATCCTTATGCTAAGTATATGAAAGATATTGTTACAAATAAGAGAAAGATACCGGAAGCTGAAATTTCCACCATGCTTGCTAATTACACTTTTAAGGGTGGAATACCAAAGAAACTTGGAGATCCAGGAGTACCTACTATACCATGCTCCGTTAAAGGAAACTATGTTAAAACTGCTTTATGTGATCTTGGAGCCGGTGTTAGTGTTATGCCTCTCTCTTTATATCGTATACTTGACTTGAATAAGTTGACACCTACTGAAATATCTTTGTAAATGGCTGATAAATCAACTGCTATACCTGTCGGTATTTGTGAAGACGTGCCTGTTGTGGTTGCAAACGTTACTATTTTAACGGACTTTGTTATTCTTGATATTCCCAAGGACGATAGTATGTCTATTATTCTTGGAAGACCTTTTTTGAATACTGCAGGGCCTGTTATTGATTGCAACAAAGGCAATGTCACTTTTCATGTTAATGGTAATGAGCATACGGTACACTTTCCGAGGAAACAACCTCAAGTTCATAGTATCAACTCTATTGGAAAAATTCCATCGATTATATTTGGAGGTTTTGAATTTCCTCTTCCTAGTGTTAAGAAGAAATATGATATTCTTATTATTGGGGATGTGCATATCCCCGTTGAGGTAACATAGTGTTATTCGAAACTTCTCCGGTTCCATGTTATTCGGAATGAGTTTGTTAACAAGACCTGCTCAACCTTGTTAGTGGATTTGTTTTGGTGAGCATGAGATGGATGAAACTAGAATGCACAACCTTCTGTACCCTCTCTCTACTTTCTGTTATTTAGTTGAAATAAAGTAAAAATAGTATTTTTCTGTCTATTTTCTGATTTATCTGTGCAATATAAAATTAACCCGAAAATAAAAGTTCTCCAAATGCCCTGAAAATTAAATATGATTTTTCTAGAATATTTGAGGATTTATGGAACTGAGAACACAGCAGGGGGGTCAACCACCTGGCCACGAGGGTGGAGGGCGCGCCCTACCCCCCAGGGCGCGCCCCCTGCCTCATGGGCCCATGGTGGCCCTCCTCCACTTATTCCTGCACCCATCTACTTCTTCTTCCTCCCACAAACACCAATATCCAGCTCAAGCACGAGTTCTAGCTCACTTTGCTGTGATTTTTGATCTCCTTGCTCAAAGCACCTCTCACAAAACTGCTTGGGGAGATTGTTCCATGGTATGTGACTCCTCCATTGGTCCAAATAGTTTTTGCTCTAGTGCTTTATTCATTGCAAATTTGTGCTGCCTAGGTGACCATGTTCTTGAGCTTGCATGTAAAATTTATATGGTTCCAAGTACTTCTAATGCTTGATATAGGCTCTATGCACTTTTAGGAGTAGTTGCTATCAATTTTGTTGAGCTTGGTTCACTTTTGTTTGAAGTTACTAAAAATTTCAGAAATTTTCCAGAGGAAGAAATATGTTTAGAAAAATGTTCCAAGGTGGTTCTTCAAGGAAGCAAGGACCCAGGCTTGCAATCCGTGATGCTGATGAGGAGCCACCAAGAGATTCTCCAGTGCGGCCCTGTGAATGGCCTTCAGAAAAATTTATGGATCGAGTGGGAATCAAGGAAGAATTCAACGCATATTTGCGTAACGCCGATCTTGTGAGCTTTGAGGCAGACAAATGCCCCCAGTACCATCTTCTCACTAGTTCATTTTTGAGGAGGTTTGAATTTTCATCTTTACATAATTCTCCAACTGTCCTGTTTGATCTTTATGAGAAATCTTATACCATGGACTTAGAGGATTTTACTTCTGCTTGCAAACTTCCACAATGGGGTAGTATTAGTGATCCCCGTAAATCTGAATTTAGCGACTTTCTTGCTGGTATAACCATGGGGGAATCTAGAGATATAGCACAAGCTACCATAGGGAGCATTCACTTTCCTGCTATACATTATTTTGCTCTCTTCATAGGTAGGTGCATAACTGGTAAGGATGAAGCATGTCATATGTGTGCGCTTGCTATCAGTGTCCTTAGGAGTGCTGTGTTAGGAGACCAATCTTATAATTTGGGAGCCATTGTTGCATGTAGGTTGCATCATAATAGATTTAACAGAGATTTCTTTGGAGGAATTTAGGCAACCCACTTAGCTGATTTTCTTGATGTGGATGTTCGTGAGGATGATATGGAGTTGCCTCCTACTTATTTAGACTATAATGCTATGGTCCACCACCAGTTTATCAAGAGGAATGAATCACCTCTCCAGTATCGACTAATCTTTGACAGACGGCGTGCTGTCCGTATTACTCTCCCTACTCCTGCCTTCTTTGATTATTAGGCAAAAGGAAGGTATATTATTACCAGAGAGGAGGCAGATGAGTACGAGAGAAGGGCGGAGGCAGCTCGATGCCACACTGCAGCTCAGGAGGCGATGGCTGCTGCATCACAGTATGACCCCAGCTACACCTACGGATATCCGTCAGGCCATCCCTGGCAATGAACCAACTTAGGCCAAAAGCCAAAGCTTGGGGGAGTACGTATTTCCCACTGACATTACATTTATGTTCACAAACACTCATTGCTAGATGTCGGTGCTCATACTCTTTCACTGTAATATCCATGATAGTTTATTTTCTTTTTCTTGCTTTCTTCTTGTGTGTTTGTTAAACCTTAAGAAAAAACAAAAAAAATTAGTAGTAACTTTTAGTTACTTTACTTTCCTTGTTGTAGTAGTAATAATTAAAAAGAAAACCCAAAAAAATATTTCCCGTTCTTCTTTTGCTTGTTGGGAGCTTTCCCGTGTAAATAGTTTTATTTCGTTTCTTTTCTCTGGGGGTCGATAGGAGAAGACCATAATTAAATTGTTGAAGTGGCTATTATATGCATTATTGTTGATTTAACCAAGAGCCAATATTGCCTTGTCTTCTCCTCCTTATTGAATGCTCGCAGATTCCAGCTTAGTCCAATGCACGTGCACTCTTATTATTATTCACTTTGTTCGGTCGTGCAAGTGAAAGGCAATTATGATGATATATGATGGACTGACTGAGATGAGAAAAGCTGGTATGAACTCGACCTCTCTTGTTTTTGTAAATATGATGAGTTCATCGTTCCTAATTCAGCTTATTATGAATAAACATGTTTGCAATGACAATTAGAGATCATAGTTGCTTATGCCATGTGTAACACCCCGAGGATCATGCTACACTAACTCACCATGATGATGCTAAGCTACTGTGAATTGCAATGATAATCATGTTGGGATAATATCTCATTTCAAATTCCTCTCTGAAAACAATTCAAAGTCACAATGCAAAATGAGTTTGCTCAAAACTTGCTAGAAAAATGTCCGTCATTTGACAAATATTCCATAACATTTATTTGTTAAGGAACACAACATCACTCTTGTGCAAAGATGAGCTTTAGCAATTATAACAACATCATTTCAGCATTTTTCTTAAATGCTATCCTCTTTATGAAAAATTCAAATGAACTCCAAAATTGCAAAAACTTTTTGTGGCAGTGCATAATAATTCCTTGAAATTATCTTGACCAATGACATAATCTTGCAAAGTCCTAATGGCTAAAAGGAAAAGGCAAATTGCTGCTGGAAAATTTAAAAAAAACAAAGAAAAGGAAAAGCCCCCCCCCCCCTCAACTGGCCGACTGGCCCAGCTGGCCACCATGCCCCCCCCCATGGGCCTCGGCCCACCTCAACCAGCCAGCCCAGCTCCCTTGCCGCCCCCTTCCTGTTCTCAGTGCGGCGCACATAGGGCGCCGTCCCCGCCGGACCCGCCTCGCCGGCGACGCCCGGGCGAGGGGATAAGGCTTGCGCCTCCCACTCGCCCACTTGCCACTCCTCCCTCTCCTCGCTCGCTCTGCCTCCTCTCCTCCAGATCCGTGGCCCGGCGCCCTCGCCGCCGTCCTCCATCGTTGTCGCGCCACCGCGCCCCTCAAGGCCGCTGACCTTGTCGGTGACCTCCGCCATCGCCCTCTCCATCGACCGGTGGCCTCAGCTGGGGATGGGGAGCACCGAAGCGTCGGATCCCCTTCTTCCTCCTCCACGGGTCGTCCGGACGCCGCCGCCGCCGATTCGACCTCCCTCTACGCCTCCCGCTCACCACGGGCCTCCTTGCGCCCGCACGGTGAGCACCGCACGCCCTCCCCTGCCTTCCTCATTCTCGCTGCGCATAACGTCGCCGCCATGGACGACCGAGCTCAGCTCCGCCGTGCCGCTCATCGTCGTCGCTTCCATCGATGCCATGGTCGTCCGAGCACACCATCGTGCTCGGGGCACTCCAGCGGTGCGGCCTAACGCTTTAGATCGCTTGTGAGCGCGCTACTTCTTCGTTTTCGCCGAGCTACCGTAGACCACCGCCGTCGGCGACCTTGCAGCTCCTTGTTCCGGCCATCTCCGGTCGGTCCAGTGGCACCACTCGACGCGCGACAGCATCAGCGTTCGAACGCAAGTGAAAACGCGTGATTTGGTGTTCTGTAGCGAAGATCCGAGCCTCTCCGGCGGACTCGCCGCCGCGGAGAGCTCGCCGGCGCAACTCCGGCGCCGGCCGCCGACGTGGCCGACACAGGCCACCCCGTGGTCGCCGCCAGCGGCCCCACGGGCCCCGATTGACCAGGTTGACCAGCCAATCGCTGATCTGGCAGCCCCAGCCACTAACGTGCGGGCCCCACCGCTTGATTAAGCTAATTAAAATGTTTTTATAGTTAAAAGTAATTAGTAATCTAATCTGTCACCGCCATAAGGGGCCCAGCTGTTCATTTAACATCTTTTTAGTTAGTTTAAAGTTCTGTTAGTCCACTGTCTATGACAGGTGGGACCCACTGGTCAGCTTGACCAGTCAGCCAGTCTGTTGACATGTTGATGTCATGCTGACACTCTGCTGACATCATAATTCATTTTTTTGTTAATATAAATAAGTCCAGAAAATGGTTTAATCTTTGTAATTTAATAGAAATTAAACCGTAACTCGGATGAAAATGTTTTCTACATGAAAGTTGCTCAGAACGATGAGACGAATCTGAATACGCGATCCGTTTACCTGTCAGATGCCTCTGACTATCTGAACATGGAACATTTCCCCTCCGGTCATCTATCTGACACAGGTCCGGAACCGGGAAAACATCTCGGTTGAATTCCCCCTTCGCCAGTATCGCCTAGCACTGCGTTAGAACACCTCTAGCCCCGCTTATTGTCTTGTTATGCTATGTTTGCTTTGTATTTACTGTTTCTCCCCCCTCTTCTCTTCGGTAGACCCCGAGACCGATGCCACCTCGTGATCGATTACGCTCACGACGACCCTCCTTGCCGAGCAACCAGCAAGCCCCCCTTTGATCATCCCGATATCGCCCATTCCGTTCTCTCATGCTTGCACTAGATTTTGCTACTGTTATTGTTTGCTCATATTATGCTGCATAGCCTGTTTATTGTAACCTGCTTTTGTTACCTACCGCTACCCTAAACTGCTTAGTATAGGTTGGTTAGAGACCCATCGGTGACCCCCCACCTTGTCCTTGTTGCCCTGCTTCATCATCAAGACCCGATCAACGGATCAAGACCAGGCCCCGCACCGCACATCACTTCCCTTAGTTGCTCGACACTCTTTGGGTTACTATCGAGTACCGAGGGTGAACCTCTTCAAAGACTTCGATGTTAACCTCAGAGTGCAGTCATTCAGTCGTGGCCATCGAGGGTGATTTCCTCCTTAACCACTTCCGATACGACTCTGTCGTGCAACCCCTCAAGTGTGAACCTCGAGGGTGATTCCTCTTACATTCACCCTGATGATTACATCTAGTGGAATTCATCGGGGGTGATTCCTCGGGTTTTCCCCTTGATGTTTGGACACACGGATACTTGGACTTTACCATGTTATTTGGAAAGACGGGTCGACCACGAGGGGTACCAGCGAGCTTAATTGCGAGTGATGTGGAGACGGGTTGACCGGAGGGTTCCCACAGATAAATACGAGGCATGGCCGGCATTCCTAGCCCTTGCCGCAAGTCCTCGAGACGGGCAACGGGTCACATCTTCGTGAGTCTCGCTTGTTACCGCGTGCCTAATCCACTACGATTTGGATATTTGATCCGAGGGGCCTCGGCCTGATAGCACCGACCATCACATGGGCATGGTATGGGCATTCTGCGTCAGATACATCAGCCGCTTAATAGACGTCGGATCGAGTGGCGCACGCCGGGTTGGAATGCGTAAGCGCCTGCCTTGTTGAAGGAGGTAGCTAGGTCTGCTCACCGGCCGCGTACGCGACGTGCAGGAGTTCTCGGGGAGATGGCCCATGACCCCTGGGGGCATAGGTTTAGTCCGGCGTGCTGGCCTCTCTATTAAGCCTAGGTCGGGTTGCGGCGTATTGTTTGGCCGAGGCCGGGCATGACCCAGGAAAGTGTGTCCGGCCGGAGTTAAGCGAGCGTGGTGGGTAAGTTGGTGCACCCCTGCAGGGAAGAAAACATCTATCGATAGCCTGTCCTACGGTAACGGCCACTTGGAGTTGTATCCCGATCGATACAACTAGAACTGGATACCTGAGATGAGAGATGGCCTATGATGAGACATGGATATGAGAAATGGATTGTGATGCTAACTGGATAGTATGGCTCTAGGATTGCTTTCTCGCAGGGTGTCGAGAAAGGATCTCTGGCCGAGGTTGATAACACTTCTACTACTTTACTTTATGCTACTCTACTCCCTCCGGTTGCTGCAAGATGGTGGTTTCCAGAAGATGCTAGTCTTCGATAGGACTAGGCCTTCTCTCTATTCTGGCATTTCTGCAGCCCAGTCCACATATACATCCTTCCTTTGATAATGTTGCATATGTAGTGTAGATCCTTGCTTGCGAGTACTTTGGATGAGTACTCACGGTTGCTTTGCTCCCCCTTTTCCCTCTTTTCTTCTTCTTTCCGGTTGATGCAACCAGATGTCGGAGCCCAGGAGCCAGATGCCAACCGTCGATTGTTGGGGAACGTAGCAGAAATTCAAAATTTTCCTACGTGTCACCAAGATCTATCTATGGAGAAACCAGCAACGAGGGGAAGGAGAGTGCATCTACATACCCTTGTAGATCGCTAAGCGGAAGCGTTCAAGAGAACGGGGTTGATGGAGTCGTACTCGTCGTGATCCAAATCACCGATGATCCTAGCGCCGAACGGACGGCACCTCCGCGTTCAACACACGTACAGCCGGGGACGTCTCCTCCTTCTTGATCCAGCAAGGAGAGGAGAAGTTGAGGAAAACTCCGACAAGACGACGGCGTGGTGGTGATGGAGCTCGTGGTTCTCCGCAGAGCTTCGCTAAGCACTACGGAGGAGGAGGAAGTGTTGGAGGAGGGAGGGCTGCGCCAGGGGAAGGCGGCGGCTGCCCTCTCTCTCCTCACTATATATAGGGTAAGGGGTGGAGGAGGCGCCTAGGGTTCCCTAGGGAGGGCGGCGGCCACAGGGGAAACCCTAGATGGGTTTGGGCGCCCCACCCCTAGGAAACTTGCCCCCAAGCCGGGAAGGGGCTGCCCTAGGGAGGCGCCCCACCTCTCCTGGTTACGTGAGAGGGTTGGGACGGGCGCACCACCCCTTAGTGGGCTGGTTTGCCCTTTCCCTTTGGCCGATGAGGCCCTCCAACACTTGTCGGGCTCCCAAACACCTTTCGGTCATGTTGGCCATAGCCTGGTACCCCAGAACACTTCCGGACTCCAATACCCTTCGTCCAATATATCGATCTTCACCGCGGACCATTCCGAACTCCTCGTGATGTCCGGGATCGCATCCGGACTCAACAACCTTCGTAACCACATACTATTTCCCATAACAACTCTAGCGCCACCGAACCTTATGTGTAGACCCTACGGGTTCGGGAACCATGCAGACATGACCGAGATGTTCTCCGGTCAATAACCAACAGCGGGATCTGGATACCCATGTTGGCTCCCACATGTTCCACGATGATCTCATCGGATGAACCACGATATCAAGGATTCAATCAATCCCGTATTCAATTCCCTTTGTCTAGCGGTATTGTACTTGCCCGAGATTCGATCGTCGGTATCCCGATACCTTGTTCAATCTCGTTACCGGCAAGTCTCTTTACTCGTTCCGTAACACATCATCCCATGATCAACCCCTTGGTCACATTGTGCACATTATGATGATGTCCTACCGAGTGGGCCCAGAGATACCTCTCCGTCAACCGGAGTGACAAATCCCACTCTCGATTCGTGCCAACCCAACAGATACTTTCGAAGATACCTGTAATGAACCTTTATAGCCACCTAGTTACGTTGTGATGTTTGGTACACCCAAAGCATTCCTACGGTATCCGGGAGTTGCACAATCTCATGGTCTAAGGAAATGATACTTGACATTAGAAAAGCTTTAGCATACGAACTACGATCTTTGTGCTAGGCTTAGGATTGGGTCTTGTCCATCACATCATTCTCCTAATGATGTGATCCCGTTATCAATGACATCCAATGTCCATGGTCAGGAAACCGTAACCATCTACTGATTAACGAGCTAGTCAACTAGAGGCTTACTAGGGACATGGTGTTGTCTATGTACCCACACATGTATCTGAGTTTCCTTTCAATAAAATTATAGCATGGATAATAAACGATTATCATGAACAAGGAATTATACTAATAACTAATTTATTATTGCCTCTAGGGCATATTTCCAACAGTCTCCCACTTGCACTAGAGTCAATAATCTAGTTCACATCATCATGTGATTAACACTGATAGGTCACATCGCCATGTGACCAACATCCAAAGAGTTTACTAGTGTCTGTAAACTAGTTCACATCATCCTGTGATTAAGACTCAATGAGTTCTGAGGTTTGATCATTTTTTGCTTGTGAGAGAGGTTTTAGTCAACGGGTCTGAACCTTTCAGATCCGTGTGTAATTTGCAAATTTCTAGGTCATATTGTAAACGCTGCTTCCACGCTCCACTTGGAGCTATTCCAAATGGTTGCTCCAATATACGTATCCGGTTTGCTACTCAGGGTCACTCGGATAGGTGTTAAAGCTTGCACCGACATAACCCTTTACGCCGAACTCTTTATCACCTCCATAATCGAGAAACATGTCCTTATTTACTCCAAGGACAATTTTGACCGCTATCGAATGATCCATTCCTGGATCATTCTTGTACCCCTTGACTGACTCATGGCAAGGCACACTTCCGGTGCGGTACACAAAGATAGCATACCGTAGAGCCTACGCCTAAAGCATAGGGGCGACCTTCGTCCTTTCTCTCTTTTCTGCCGTGGTCGAGCTTTAAGTCTTAACTTCATACCTTACAACTCAGGCAAGAACTCCTTCTTTGACTGATCCATCTTGAACACTTTCAAGATCATGTCAAGGTACGTGCTCATTTGAAAGTATTATTAAGCATTTTGATCTATCCTTATAGATCTCGATGCTCAATGTTCAAGTAGCTTAATCCAGGTTTTCTATTGAAAAACATCTTTCAAATAACCCTATATGCTTTCCAGAAATTCTACATCATTTCTGATCAACAATATGTCAACAACATATACTCATCAGAAATTCTATAGTGCTCCCACTCACTTCTTTGGAAATACAAGTTTCTCATAAACTTTGTATAAACCCAAAAACTTAGATCATATCATCAAAGCGCACATTCCAACTCCGAGATGCTTACTCCAGTCCATGGAAGGATCACTGGAGCCAGCATACCTTTTAGCATCCTTAGGATCGACAAAAACTTCCTGATTGTATCACATACAACCTTTCCTTACGAAGACTGGTAAGGAAACTCGTTTTGACATCCATCTGCCAGATTTCATAAATGCAGCTAACATCATTCCGACGGACTTAAGCATTGCTACGGATGAGAAAATCTCATCGTAGTCAACTCCTTGAACTTGTGAAAAACTCTTCGCCACAAGTCGAGCTTCATAGACGGTGATATTACCGTCCACGTCCGTCTTCTTCTTAAAGATCCATTTATCTCAATGGCTTGCCGATCATCGGGCAAGTCCACCAAAGTCATGGATCCTTTCTCGGATTTTATGGCCTCGAGCCATTCGTCGGAATCCGGGCCCACCATCGCTTCTCCATAGCTCGTAGGTTCATTGTTGTCAAGCAACATGACCTCTAAGACAGGATTACTGTACCACTCTGAAGCAGTACGCATCCTTGTCACCCTACGAGGTACGGTAGTGACTTGATCCGAAGTTTCATGATCACTATCATAAGCTTCTACTTCAATTGGTGTAGGTGCCACAGGAACAACTTCCTGTGCCCTGCTACACACTAGTTGTAGTGACGGTTCAATAACCATATCAAGTCTCCACCATCCTCCCACTCAACTTTTCGAGACAAACTTTTCCTCAAGAAAGGACCTGATTCAAGAAACAATCCCTATTGCTTTCAGATCTGAATTAGGAGGTATACCCAACTGTTTTGGGTGTCCTATGAAGATGCATTTTATCCGCTTTGGGTTCGAGCTTATCAACCTGAAACTTTTTCACATAAGCGCCGCAACCCCAAACTTTTAAGAAACGACAACTTAGGTTTCTCCAAACCATAGTTCAAACAGGGTCGTCTCAACGGAATTACGTGGTGCCCTATTAAAGTGAGTGCGGTTGTCTCTAATGCCTAACCCATGAACGATAGTGGCAATTCGATAAGAGACATCATGGTACGCACCATATCTAATAGGGTGCAACTATGATGTTCGGACACACCATCACACTATGGTGTTCCAGCGGTATTAATTGTGAAACAATTTCCACTATGTCTTAATAACGCTACCAAAGCTCAGAACTCAGATACTCATCTCTATGATCATATCATAGACATTTTATCCTCTTGTCACGAAGATCTTTAACTTCACTCTGAAATTACTTGAACCATTCAATAATTCTGACTTGTGTTTCATCAAGTAAATATACTCAAGATCTACTCAAATCATCCGTGAAGTAAGAACATAACGATATCCATCAAAGTGCCTCAAAGATTCATTGGACTGCACACATCAAAATGTATTACTTTCAACAAGTTGCTTTCTTGTTCCATTTCACTTTGAAACGAGGCTTTCAGGTCATCTTGCCCATGTGGTATGATTTGCATGTCTCAAGTGATTCAAAATCAAGTGAGTCCAAACGGTCCATTTGCATGGGGTTTCTTCATGCATATACACCAATAGACATGGTTCGCATGTCTCAAACTTTTCAAAACGAGTGAGTCCAAAGATCCATCAACATGGAGCTTCTTCATGCTTCTATACCAATATGACTCAAATGGCAGTGCCACAAGCAGGTGGTACTATCATTACTATCTTATATCTTTTGGCATGAAAATGTGTATCACTACGATCGAGATTCAATAAACCATTCCTTTAGGTGCAAGACCATTGAAGGTATTATTCAAATAAATAGAGTAACCATTATTCTCCTTAAATGAATAACCGTATTGTGATAGACATAATCCAATCATGTCTATGCTCAATGCAATCACCAAATGACAATTATTCAGGTTTAATACTAATCTTGATGGTAGAGGGAGCGTGCGATGTTTGATCAAATCAAACTTGGAAACACTTCCAACACATATCGTTAGCTCACCTTTAGCTAGTCTCCGTTTATTCCGTAGCTCTTTTATTTTGAGTTACTAACACTTAGCAACCGAACCGGTATCTTAATACACTGGTGCTACTAGGAGTACTAGTAAAGTACACATTAACATAATGTATATCCAATATACTTCTATCGACCTTGCCAGCCTTCTCATCTACCAAGTATATAGGGTAATTCTGCTCCAGTGTTTGTTCCCCTTATTACAGAAGCACTTAGTCTCGGGTTTGGGTCCAACCTTGGGTTTCTTCACTAGAGCAGCAGCTGATTTGACGTTTCATGAAGTATCCCTTCTTGTCCTTGCCCTTCTTGAAACTAGTGGTTTCACCAACCATCAACAATTGATGCTCCTTCTTGATTTCTACTTTCGCGGTGTCAAACATCGTGAATACCTCAAGAATCATCATATCTATCCCTGATATGTTATAGTTCATCACGAAGCTCTAGCGGCTTGGTGGCAATGACTTTGGAGAAACATCACTATCTCATCTGGAAGATCAACTCCCAGTCGATTCGAGTGATTGTTGCACTCAGACAATCTCAGCACAAGCTCAACGATTGAGCTTTTCTCCCTTAGTTTGCAGGCTAAGAAAATCTTCGGAGGTCTTATACCTTTTGACGTGGGCACAAGCCTGAAATCCCAATTTCAGCCCTCGAAACATCTTATATGTTTCGAGAAACGTCTTTGGTGCTTCTACTCTAAACCATTAAACTGAACTATCACGTAGTTATCAAAACGTGTATGTCTGATGTTCGCAACATCCACAGGCGACGTTTGGGGTTCAGCACACTGAGCGGTGCATTAAGGACATAAGCTTTCTTCTGTCCGCATAATCGCTACTGTCAACTTTCAACTATATTTTCTCTAGGAACATATCTAAATAGTGGAACTAAAGCGCGAGCTTACGATATAATTTGCAAAGGGTTTTTGACTATGTTCAGGATAATTAAGTTCATCTTATGAACTCCCACTCAGATAGACATCCCTCTAGTCATCTAAGTGATTACACGATCCGAGTCAACTAGGCCGTGTCCGATCATTACGTGAGACGGACTAGTCATCATCGGTGAACATCTTCATGTTGATCGTATCTACTATACGACTCATGCTCGACCTTTCGGTCTCTTGTGTTCCGAGGCCATGTCTGTACATGCTAGGCTCGTCAAGTTAACCTAAGTGTTTCGCGTGTGTAAATCTGGCTTACACCCGTTGTATGTGAACGTAAGAATCTATCACACCCGATCATCACGTGGTGCTTCGAAACGACGAACTTTACATAACGGTGCACGCTTAGGGGAACACTTTCTTGAAATTTTAATGAGGATCATCTTATTTACTACCGTCGTTCTAAGCAAATAAGATGTATAATCATGATAAACATCACATGCAATCAAATAGTGACATGATATGGCCAATATCATATTGCTCCTTTTGATCTCCATCTTCGGGGTTCCATGATCATCATTGTCACCGGCATGACACCATGATTGTTGGGGAACGTTGCAGAAAATTAAAATTTTTCCTACGGTTTCACCAAGATCCATCTATGAGTTCATCTAAGCAACGAGTCATGGGAGATGCATCTACATACCACTTTGTAGATCGCGAGCGAAGCGCTCAAAAGAACGGGGTTGAGGTAGTTGTACACGCCGTGATCCAATCACCGGAGATCCTAGCGCCGAACGGACGGCACCTCCGCTGCTCAACACACGTGCGTCAGCGTGGCGCCTCCTCCTTCTTGATCCAGCAAGGGGAAGGAGAGGTTCATGAAGATCTAGCAGCACGACGGCGTGGTGGTGGATGCAGCAGGATCCGCAGGGCTTCGCCAAGCGTCTGGGGAGGAGGAGGTGTAGCAAGGGGAAGGAGGTGCCAAGATGCGGGTCTTGCTGCCTTCCTCCCTCCACTATATATAGGGGCTAGGGGCGATGCCCCTTGGAGATCCCATCTAGATGGGGGGCGGCGCCCGGGCAACGGCCCCTTAGGGTTTCAACCAGGGGCGCATGCCCCTGGGGGCAACGGCCCCTAGGGTTTCCATCCAGGGGCGATGCCCCTGGGCAACGGTCCCCTAGGGTTTCCAACCCTAGGCGCCTTGGGCCCTTGGGTGGGCGCACCAGCCCACCAGGCTGGTTCCCACGCCACTTCAGCCCATGGGGCCCTCCGGATAGGTGGCCCCACCGGTGGACCCGGGACCCTTCCGTGGTCCCAGACAATACCAATGACCCCAAAACTTTCCGGTGGTCAAACTGGACTTCCTATATATAAATCTTTACCTCCGGACCATTCCGAACTCCTCGTGACATCCGGGATCTCATCCGGACTCAACAACTTTCGGTTACTGCATACTAATATCTCTACAACCCTAGCGCCACCGAACCTTAAGTGTAGAGACCCTACGGGCTCGGGAGATATGCGAACATGACCGAGATGCCTCTCCGTCAATAACCAACAGCGGATCTGGATACCCATGTTGGCTCCCACATACTCTCGATGATCTCATCGGATGAACCACGATGTCGAGGATTCAATCAAACCCGTATACAATTCCCTTTGTCAATCGGTACGTTACTTGCCCGAGACTCGATCGTCGGTATCCCAATACCTTGTTCAGTCTCGTTACATCGCAAGTCACTTTACTCGCATCAGAATGCATGATCCGTGACTAACCACTTAGTCACTTTGAGCTCATTATGATGATGCATTACCGAGTGGGCCCAGAGATACCTCTCCGTCATACGGAGTGACAAATCCAGCCTCGATCCGTGTCAACCCAATGACACTTTCGGAGATACCTGTAGTGCACCTTTATAGTCACCCGATTACGCCAGACGCTTGGTACACCCAAAGCACTCTTACGGTATCCGGAGTTACACGATCTCATGGTCTAAGGAAGAGATACTTGACATTGGAAAAGCTCTAGCAAAACGAACTACACGATCTTGTGCTATGCTTAGGATTGTCTTGTCCATCACATCATTCTCCTAATGATGTGATCCCGTTGTCAATGACATCCAATGTCCATAGTCGAAACCATGACTATCTGTTGACCAACGAGCTAGTCAACTAGAGGCTCACTAGGGACATGTTATGGTCTATGTATTCACACGTATCACGATCTCCGGATAATACAGTTATAGCATGAATAAAAGACAATCATCATGAACAAATAAATATAATAATAACACTTTATTATTGCCTCTAGGGCATATTTCCAACAGTCTCCCACTTGCACTAGAGTCAATAATCTAGTTACATTGTGATGAATCGAACACCCATAGAGTTCTCGTGTTGATCATGTTTTGCTCATGAGAGAGGTTTAGTCAACGGATCTGCGACATTCAGATCCGTATGTACTTTGCAAATTTCTATGTCTCCATCCTGAACGCTTTCACGGATGGAGTTGAAGCGACGCTTGATGTGCTCTGGTCTTCTTGTGAAACCTGGCCCTTGGCAAGTGCAATAGCTCCAGTGTTGTCACGAAGAGTTTGATCGGCCCCGACGCATTGGGTATGACTCCTAGGTCGGTGATGAACTCCTTCACCCAAATTGCTTCATGCGCTGCCTCCGAGGCTGCCATGTACTCCGCTTCACATGTAGATCCCGCCACGACGCTTCTGCTTGCAGCTGCACCAGCTTCTGCTCCACCATTCAACATATACACGATCCGGTTTGTGACTTAGAGTCATCCAGATCTGTGTCAAAGCTAGCGCCGACGTAACCCGTTCTGACGAGCTCTTCGTCACCTCCATAAACGAGAAACATGTCCTTTGTCCTTTTCGGTACTTCAGGATATTCTTGACCGCTGTCCAGTGTTCCTTGCGGGATTACTTTGGTACCTTCCTACCAAACTTACGGCAAGGTTTACATCAGGTCCGGTACATAGCATGGCATACATAATAGATCCTATGGCTGAGGCATAGGGATGACACTCATCTCTTCTTTATCTTTTGCCGTGGTCGGGCATTGAGCTGAGCTCAATCTCACACCTTGGAATACAGGCAAGAACCCTTCTTGGACTGATCCATTTTGAACTTCTTCAAAATCTTATCAAGGTATGTGCTTTGTGAAAGACCTATGAGGCGCCTCGATCTATCTCTATAGATCTTGATGCCTAATATATAAGCAGCTTCTCCAAGGTCCTTCATTGAAAAACACTTATTCAAGTAGGCCTTAATGCTGTCCAAGAATTCTATATCATTTCCCATCAAGTATGTCATCTACATATAATATGAGAAATGCTACTGAGCTCCCACTCACTTTCTTGTAAACGCAGGCTTCTCCATAAGTCTGCATAAACCAAACGCTTTGATCATCTCATCAAAGCGAATGTTCCAACTCCGAGATGCTTGCACCAGCCCATAAATGGATCGTTGGAGCTTGCATACTTTGTTAGCGTTCTTAGGATCGACAAAACCCTCCGGCTGCATCATATACAGCTCTTCCTTAAGATATCCGTTAAGGAACGCTGTTTTGACGTCCATCTGCCATATCTCATAATCATAGTATGCGGCAATTGCTAACATGATTCGGACGGACTTAAGCTTCGCCACGGAGAGAAAGTCTCATCGTAGTCAATCCCTTGAACTTGCCGATAACCCTTAGCGACAAGTCGAGCTTTATAGATGGTGACATTACCATCCGCGTCCGTCTTCCTCTTAAAGATCCATTTGTTTTCTATCGCTCGCGATCATCGGGCAAGTCACAAAGTCCACACTTTGTTTTCATACATGGATTCTATCTCGGACTTCATGGCTTCTAGCCATTTGTTGGAATCTGGGCCCACCATCGCTTCTTCATAGTTCAAGGTTCATTGTTGTCTAACAACATGATTTCCAAGACAGGGTTGCCGCACCACTCAGTGCGGAACGTGTCCTAGTGGACCTCGGTTCAAGAGCAACTTGATCCAAGTACCTTGATCATCATCATGAATTTCCTCTTCGCTGGTGTAGGCATCACAGAACATTTTCCCGAGCTGCACTACTATCCTGTTCAAGAGGTAGTACTTCATCGAAGTTCTACTTTCCTCCCACTTACTTCTTTCGAGAGAAACTCTTTTCCGTAAAGGATCCGTTCTTGGCAACAAAGATCTTGCCCTCGGATCTTAAGTAGAAGGTATACCCTACGGTTTCCTTAGGGTATCCTATGAAGACGCATTTTTCCGACTTGGGTTCGAGCTTTTCAGGTTGAAGTTTCTTGACATAAGCATCGCATCCCCAAAATTTTAGAAACGACGACTTAGGTTTCTTCCCAAACCATAGTTCATACGGTGTCGTCTCAACGGACTTAGACGGTGCCCTATTTAAAGTGAATGTAGCTGTCTCTAGAGCGATCCCCAAAATGATAGCGGTAAATCAGTAAGAGACATCATAGACCGCACCATATCCAATAGAGTGCGATTCACGACGCTCGGACACACCGTTACGCTTGAGGTGTTCCAGTGGCGTTAGTTGTGAAACGATTCCACATTTTCTTAAGTGTGTACCAAATTCGTGACTTAAATATTCTCCTCCACGATCCGATCGTAAGAATTTTATCTTTCGGTCACGTTGATTCTCTACTTCATTCTGAAATTCCTTGAACTTTTCAAAGGTCTCAGACTTGTGTTTCATCAAGTAGACATACCCATATCTACTCAAGTCATCTGTGAGAGTGAGAACATAACGATATCCTCCATGAGCCTCAACGCTCATTGGACCGCACACATCGGTATGTATGATTTCCAACAAGTTGGTTGCTCGCCCATTGTTCCGAGAATGGAGTCTTGGTCATCTTGCCCATGAGGCATGGTTCGCATGTGTCAAATGATTCATAATCAAAGAGACTCCAAAAGTCCATCAGCATGGAGCTTCTTCATGCGCTTGACACCAATGTGACCAAATGGCAATGCCACAAGTATGTGGGACTATCGTTATCAACTTTACATCTTTTGGTATTCACGCTATGAACATGTGTAATACTACGCCGAGATTCATTAAGAATAAACCATTGACCATCGAGCATGACCATAAAACATATCTCTCATATAAATAGAACAACCATTATTCTCGGATTTAAATGAGTAGCCATCTCGCATTAAACGAGATCCAGATACAATATTCATGCTCAAACTTGGCACCAAATAACAATTATTAAGGTTTATAACTAATCCCGTGGGTAAATGAAGAGGTAGCGTGCCAACGGCGATCACATCGACTCTGGAACCATTCCCAACGTGCATCGTCACCTCGTCCTTCGCCAGTCTCCGCTTATTCCGCAGCTCCTGCTGTGAGTTACAAATATGAGAAACGGCACCGGTATCAAATACCCAGGAGTTACTACGAGTAATCTGTAAGGTACACATCAATTACATGTATATCAAATATACCTTTGGTGTTGCCGGCCTTCTTGTCCGCTAAGTATTTGGGGCAGTTCCGCTTCGAAGACCCTTCCTTGCAATAAAAGCACTCAGTCTCGTGCTTGGGTCCATTCTTTGACTTCTTCCCGCAACTTGCTTACCGGCGCGCAACCTCCTTGCCGTCCTTCTTGAAGTTCTTCTTGCCCTTGCCCTTCTTAAACTTAGTGGTCTTATTGACCATCAACACTTGATGTTCTTTCTTGATTTCAACCTCGGCTGACTTCAGATAGAGAATACTTCAGAATGGTTTTACCATCCCCTGCATATTGTAGTTCATCACAAAGCTCTTGTAGCTTGGTGGAAGCGATCGAGGATTCTGTCAATGACCGCCTCATCGTGGAGGTTAATATTCAGCTGGGTCATACGGTTGTGCAACCTGACATCTTGAGAATGTGCTCACCGATGTAACTATTTTCCTCCATCTTACAACTAGAGAACTTGTCGGAGATGTCATATCTCTCGACCGGGCGTGAGCTTGGAAAACAAGTTTCAGCTCCTCGAACATCTCATATGCTCCGTGATGCTCAAAACACTTTTGGAGCCCGGTTCTAAGCTGTAAAGCATGCCGCACTAAACGAGGGAGTAATCATCAAGACGAGACTGCCAAGCATTCATAATGTCTTGGTTCTCAGGACGGAGCGTCACCTAGCGGTCCTTCTAGGACATATTGTTTCTGGCAGCTATGAGGATGATCTCAAGTTCGGACCCAGTCCGTATAGTTGCTGCCGTCATCTTTCAGCTTGGTTTTCTAGGAACGCGTTGAAGTTCAAGTTGACATGAGCGTTGGCCATTTGATCTACAAGACATATCATTCAAAAGTTTTAGACTAAGTTCATGATAATTAAGTTCATCTAATCAAATTATTACAATGAACTCCCACCAGATTAGACATCCTCTAGTCATCTAAGTGATACACGATCCGAGTCGACTAGGCCGTGTCCGATCATCACGTGAGACGGACTAGTCATCGTCGGTGAACATTCTCATGTTGATCGTATCTTCTATACGACTCGTGTTCGACCTTTCGGTCTCCGTGTTCCGAGGCCATGTCTGTACATGCTAGGCTCGTCAAGTTAACCCTAAGTGTTTTGCGTGTGTAAATCTGTCTTACACCCGTTGTATGTGAACGTAAGAATCCATCACACCCGATCATCACGTGGTGCTTAGAAGCGACGAACTTTAGCAACGGTGCACAGTTAGGGGAGAACACTTCTTGAAATTGTTGTAAGGATCATCTTATTTACTACCGTCGTTCTAAGTAAACAAGATGTATAAACATAATAAACATCACATGCAATTATATAGTAGTGACATGATATGGCCAATATCATAAAACTCCATTGATCTCCATCTTGGGGCTCCATGATCATCTTGTCACCGCATGACACCATGATCTCCATCATCATGATCTCCATCATTGTGCCTCCATGAAGTTGTCACGCCAACGACTACTTCTACTTCTATGGCTAACGCGCTTAGCAATAAAGTAAAGTAAATTACATGGCGTTCTTGAATGACACGCAGGTCATACAAAAATAAAGACAACTCCTATGGCTCCTGCCGTTGTCATACTCATCGACATGCAAGTCGTGATTCCTATTACAAGAACATGATCTCATACATCACAATATGTCATTCATCATTCATCACAACTTGGCCATATCACATCACATGTCAATTGCTGCAAAAACAAGTTAGACGTCCTCTAATTGTTGTTGCATCTTTTACGTGGCTGCAATTGGGTTCTAGCAAGAACGTTTTCTTACCTACGAATAACCACAACGTGATCTTGTCAACTTCTATTTACCCTTCATAAGGACCCTTTTCATCGAATCCGCTCCAACTAAAGTAGGAGAGACAGACACCCACCAGCCACCTTATGCAACTAGTGCATGTTAGTCGGTGGAACCGGTCTCACGTAAGCGTACGTGAAAGGTTGGTCCGGGCCGCTTCATCCCACAATACCGCGGAAGCAAGATAAGATTAGTAGCGGCAAGTAAGTTGACAAGATCCACGCCCACAACTAAATTGTTTTCTATTCGTGCAAAGAGAACTACGCATAGACCTAGCTCATGATGCCACTGTTGGGGAACGTTGCAGAAAATTAAAATTTTTCCTACGGTTTCACCAAGATCCATCTATGAGTTCATCTAAGCAACGAGTCATGGGAGATGCATCTACATACCACTTTGTAGATCGCGAGCGGAAGCGTTCAAAAGAACGGGGTTGAGGTAGTTGAACACGTCATGATCCAATCACCGGAGATCCTAGCGCCGAACGGACGGCACCTCCGCGTTCAACACACGTACGGTCAGCGTGACATCTCCTCCTTCTTGATCCAGCAAGGGGGAAGGAGAGGTTCATGAAGATCCAGCAGCACGATGGCGTGGTGGTCGATGCAGCAGGGATCCGGCAGGGCTTCGCCAAGCGTCTCAAGGGAGGAGGAGGTGTAGCAAGGGGAAGGAGGTGCCAAGATGCGGGTCTTGCTGCCTTCCTCCCTCCACTATATATAGGGGCTAGGGGCGCATGCCCCTTTGGAGATCGGCCCCCGGGGGCAACGGCCCCCTTAGGGTTTCCAACCAGGGGGGGGCGCATGCCCCCTCGGGGGGGCAACGGCCCCCTAGGGTTTCCATCCGATGGGGCGCCCCCCCTGGGCACGGTCCCCTAGGGTTTCCAACCCTAGGCGCCTTGGGCCCTTGGGTGGGGCGCACCAGCCCACCAGGGGCTGGTTCCCACGCCACTTCATCCCATGGGTCCCTCTGGGATAGGTGGCCCCACCCGGTGGACCCCGGGACCCTTCCGGTGGTCCCGGTACAATACCGGTGACCCCCAAAACTTTCCCGGTGGCCGAAACTGGACTTCCTATATATAAATCTTTACCTCCGGACCATTCCGGAACTCCTCGTGACGTCTGGGATCTCATCCGGGACTCCAAACAACTTTCGGGTTACTGCATACTAATATCTCTACAACCCTAGCGTCACCGAACCTTAATCGTAGACCCTACGGGTTCGGAGATATCTGCACATGACCGAGATGCCTCTCCGGTCAATAACCAACAGCGGATCTGGATACCCATGTTGGCTCCTACATACTCCTCGATGATCTCATCGGATGAACCACGATGTCGAGGATTCAATCAAACCCGTATACAATTCCTTTGTCAATCGGTATCGTTACTTGCCCGAGACTCGATCGTCGGTATCCCAATACCTTGTTCAGTCTCGTTATCGCAAGTCACTTTACTCGCATCAGTAATGCATGATCCCGTGACTAACCACTTAGTCACTTTGAGCTCATTATGATGATGCATTACCGAGTGGGCCCAGAGATACCTCTCCGTCATGCGGAGTGACAAATCCAGCCTCGATCCGTGTCAACCCAATGACACTTTCGGAGATACCTGTAGTGCACCTTTATAGTCACCCGATTACGTTGTGACGTTTGGTACACCCAAAGCACTCTTACGGTATCCGGAGTTACACGATCTCATGGTCTAAGGAAGAGATACTTGACATTGGAAAAGCTCTAGCAAAACGAACTACACGATCTTGTGCTATGCTTAGGATTGGGTCTTGTCCATCACATCATTCTCCTAATGATGTGATCCCGTTGTCAATGACATCCAATGTCCATAGTCAGGAAACCATGACTATCTGTTAACCAACGAGCTAGTCAACTAGAGGCTCACTAGGGACATGTTATGGCCTATGTATTCACACATGTATCACGATTTCCGGATAATACAGTTATAGCATGAATAAAAGACAATCATCATGAACAAAGAAATATAATAATAACACTTCTATTATTGCCTCTAGGGCATATTTCCAACAATGATCTCCATCATCATGATCTCCATCATCGTGTCTCCATGAAGTTGTCTCGCCAACTTATTACTTCTACTACTATGGCTACCGGTTAGCAATAAAGTAAAGTAATTACATGGCGTTGTTCAATGACACGCAGGTCATACAATAAATAAAGACAACTCCTATGGCTCCTGCCGGTTGTCGTACTCATCGACATGCAAGTCGTGATTCCTATTACAAGAACATGATCAATCTCATACATCACATATCATTCGTCACATTCTTCTTGGCCATATCACATCACATAGCATACCCTGCAAAAACAAGTTAGACGTCCTCTAATTGTTGTTTGCATGTTTTACGTGGCTGCTATGGGTTTCTAGCAAGAACGTTTCTTACCTACGCAAAACCACAACGTGATATGCCAATTGCTATTTACCCTTCATAAGGACCCTTTTCATCGAATCCGTTCCGACTAAAGTGGGAGAGACTGGCACCCGCTAGCCACCTTATGCACCAAGTGCATGTCAGTCGGTGGAACCTGTCTCACGTAAGTGTAGGTGTAAGGTCGGTCCGGGCCGCTTCATCCCACGATACCATCGAAACAAGATTGGACTAGTAACGATAAGCATATTGAACAAAATCAACGCCCACAACTACTTTGTGTTCTACTCGTGCAAAGAATCTACGCAATAGACCTAGCTCATGATGCCACTGCTGGGGAACGTAGCAGAAATTCAAAATTTTCCTACGTGTCACCAAGATCTATCTATGGAGAAACCAGCAACGAGGGGAAGGAGAGTGCATCTACATACCCTTGTAGATCGCTAAGCGGAAGCGTTCAAGAGAACGAGGTTGATGGAGTCGTACTAGTCGTGATCCAAATCACCGATGATCCTAGCGCCGAACGGACGGCACCTCCGCGTTCAACACACGTACAGCCCGGGGACGTCTCCTCCTTCTTGATCCAGCAAGGGGAGAGGAGAAGTTGAGGAAAACTCTGACAACACGACGGCGGCGTGGTGGTGATGGAGCTCGTGGTTCTCGGCAGAGCCGCTAAGCACTACGGAGGAGGAGGAAGTGTTGAGGAGGAGGGCTGCGCCAGGGAAGGTGCGGCTGCCCTCTCTCCCTCACTATATATAGGGGTAAGGGGGTGGAGGAGGCCCTAGGGTTCCCTAGGGAGGGCGGCGCCAGGGGAAACCCTAGATGGGTTTGGGCCCCCACCCCTAGGAAACTTGCCCCCAAGCCGGGAAGGGGCTGCCCTAGGGAGGCGCCCCCACCTCTCCCGGTAACGTGAGAGGGGCTGGGAGGGGCGCACCACCCCTTAGTGGGCTGGTTTGCCCCTTCCCCTTTGGCCCATGAGGCCCTCCAACACTTGCCGGGCTCCCCAAACACCTTTCGGTCATGCTGGCCATAGCCTGGTACCCCCGGAACACTTCCGGACTCCAATACCCTTCGTCCAATATATCGATCTTCACCGCCGGACCATTCCGGAACTCCTCGTGACGTCCGGGATCGCATCCGGGACTCCGAACAACCTTCGGTAACCACATACTATTTCCCATAACAACTCTAGTGTCACCGAACCTTAAGTGTGTAGACCCTACGGTTTCGGGAACCATGCAGACATGACCGAGATGTTCTCCGGTCAATAACCAACAGCGGGATCTGGATACCCATGTTGGCTCCCACATGTTCCACGATGATCTCATCGGATGAACCACGATGTCGAGGATTCAATCAATCCCGTATTCAATTCCCTTTGTCTAGCGGTATTGTACTTGCCCGACATTCGATCGTCGGTATCCCGATACCTTGTTCAATCTCGTTACCGGCAAGTCTCTTTACTCGTTCCGTAACACATCATCCCGGGATCAACCCCGTGGTCACATTGTGCACATTATGATGATGTCCTACCGAGTGGGCCCAGAGATACCTCTCCGTCAACCGGAGTGACAAATCCCACTCTCGATTCGTGCCAACCCAACACATACTTTCGGAGATAACTTTAATGAACCTTTATAGCCACCCAGTTACATTGTGACGTTTGGTACACCCAAAGCATTCCTACGGTATCCGGGAGTTGCACAATCTCATGGTCTAAGGAAATGATACTTGACATTAGAAAAGCTTTAGCATATGAACTACGATCTTTGTGCTAGGCTTAGGATTGGGTCTTGTCCATCACATCATTCTCCTAATGATGTGATCCCATTATCAATGACATCCAATGTCCATGGTCAGGAAACCGTAACCATCTACTGATGAACGAGCTAGTCAACTAGAGGCTTACTAGGGACATGGTGTTGTCTATGTACCCACACATGTATCTGAGTTTCCTTTCAATAAAATTATAGCATGGATAATAAACGATTATCATGAACAAGGAATTATACTAATAACTAATTTATTATTGCCTCTAGGGCATATTTCCAACATCGATGCCTACTACTACGTGAAGACCGCCGACGACCAGGGGTAGTTAGGAGGCTCCCAGGCAGGAGGCCTTGCCTTTTCGATCGTTGTTGCTTTTGTGCTAGCCTTCTTAAGGCAAACTTGTTTAACTCATGACTGTGCTCAGATATTGTTGCTTCCGCTGACTCTTGTGTATTCGAGCTTATGTATTCGAGCCCTCGAGGCCCCTGGCTTGTAATATAAAGCTTGATTTATTTTAATTTGTGTCTAGAGTTGTGTTGTGATATCTTCCCATGAGTCCTTGATCTTGGTCGTACACATCTGCGTGCATGATTAGTGTACGATTGAATCGAGGGCATTACAAGTTGGTATCAGAGCCAACTGCCTGTAGGTAGCCCCCCTTCCAACTCCTATGGCCGAAGTTGAGTCTAGAAACCGAAAAATTGTTTTACTAACTTGGTTGTGTGGCTTACGGGCCCACGTCGCCAATTGGGTGGTATTAGGATATTTTATTCCTCGTCTATACTCTGGGACTCTAATCTCTCTTCCTTTCGGGTTAAACGATTTTGCTAACCCTAACAGTAGGATCTCGTAACTACTTCCTTCCGGAGAGCCCCTTATTACAGATGATCGCCTGCTGCACCAGAAGATTCCGAAGATACTCTACGATGTTCTCTTGAGACTTTGTGCCCGTCACTTTTGCAATTCCCTAGCACCGATATATCCTTATGGATAACTATGTACACTTGCCATTCATACAGTCATTCCCTGTTGCTCTTGTTTTTACAAGATTCCCCGAAATACTCTCCGTTACCCCGAGAATCCTTTGAGCTTACTGCCTTGCAGTTCTTCACTACATGAATACTCCTACAGATAATTCCTCACACTTATCGAGTATTCGCTCATCCCTGCTAGTTGTTCTTGTGCTTCACAAAATTCTTCAAAATACTATTCGATCTTCTGAAAATCCTTAGTAACTATTGCTCTGCAAATACTTGTCTGCTTGCATTATGGATGCTTTCCATATGTGTAGCAATATTCATTAGTATTCTTTGACACCATCATTTTGATCCTATTGATTCAACATGTGAGCGAATGCACGCAATCATCAGTTGATCCTTTTAAATGATCTTTTCGGCTCAGATGTCAATCCGGACATGAGCTGGTTCTCCGCAAACCAAACCTTAATTGATTGTCGATCTATATCTATTCAACTTGTCTTTTGATCATAGTGTCTGCTTCTGATCTTCTAATTTGGAAATCATAATTTCTTTGGATTAAGCATCGAATTATTCAGATGTTTCTATAATCCAATGCCTTTGCATTCCTTCCTTCTTCTGATTGAGTACTAATACTCACATCAGATCCATTAAGGACCGCTGAATCCTTTGTTGGATATTTTTTATCCGACAGTTTCCTTCATATTCTAAATTTTGTTCGCTCTTCCCCTGATACATATTGCCTTTGGTAAATTTTATTCGCTGCTTTGTCAACCATGCTCTTCTTCTGAGCTTGAGTTAATTACCTCTGAAGTTTTGCAAATGTCCCTAAGATGGCCCGATGGGTTGGACCTATGCCTTCTCTAATCCGTGTGAACCCGAGAGTTTTCACGAATCATACTCTTCTGGTGTTTGCCAGATATAGTTACAACACTACTACTTCTTCCAAGGCGAGAAGTGAATGGAAGGTTATGCATTGAAGAAGTGGGAGTCGACCTTGAACTTTGTGTTCATGCCCATGGACCCGATGTAGAACTTATCATGGAAGCTGCTCGTGAAAGTAATTATTTCTTTGGCACAAGCTCATTGATTCTTTGCAGTCATGGTTCCGACCATAGTTTCTCCTTAATTCCATTTCCTGGACAAGTTAAAATACTTGTCTTCTGCAGATCATTTCATCTGTCCAACCTCTATTTTTGATCTATCTCGAGTATTGACCCTTGATATCTCAAGGATATTGTGTCATTGCACTACCTCTTGTGAATTCTCATGGGAATGATACTCCATCACATCATTCCTATCCTGATCGGCTATATCATTATCGAGCTAATTTTAACTGTGCTACCCGGTCCTTCTTCCCGGAGCAACTTCCGACGACGAGCTAAGCTTACGTCGATCTCCTTTATCTTATCATTTCACCTCGAACAACAAGCTTGATTTCGAGCTTGTGTCGTATCCGTGGTTCCAATAGCCTTTCACTTCATCCTTCTTCTTGCTTGATGGCATCTCTCCTTGATGGCATCTTCGTAGAGCCTCTTGACAAACGCGTCATGATCAGCATCAACATTTTGACTTCTGTTGAGATGACAATTGAATTCATGGTGAGAAATACCATCCTTGACCTTCGATGATTTAAGCTATCATCGACAACCCCCTTGTCTTCTTTCCAACACATGTTTTATCATGTATTGGTTATACCTTGGACTCCTTGCTATTCCTGCAATTGTTCCCTTGTGTATTTATTGTGATCTTCAACCCCAACCCCTACTTGTAACACCATGTTAATACTACCTCGAAGCATGACTGAGGTATTCCGAATATCAACAGGAACATTGGAAGCACATTGTCGAATGTTTCTTGATCTATTATCCAAACACCATTGTATGGGTAATATCATGATTCTTCCCTCGCCCCCTTTATCTAAATGCTTTTGAACTTGCTGTCATATAATGTATATCCTGCTCCGCTTCCCCTTAGGAAGGATATACTCCCAATTCTTGTGTGTAAACACATTTTCTTTCCAGTGTTCTGATTAATCTAGTGATCGCCTTTTCCTTCCCATTGGTTTGTTTAAACCTACTTGTGATCTATAACTAAGCAGTATTAGTTCCCTACTTATGAACACACCTCGGTGTACAATTTGTCAGTAAGACCTTGTTATTATTGCTGTTGACATTCCAGTAACCACCGATGGACGAGAACTTTGCCTATTGGTCCGCCTCGTTCAACGAGCAGGAAAATGGTTCTCTTCGTCCCTTGCCCTTGGTACCAACGTTGTTGGCAACATAACTGACAATCTATCATCTGGCATGCCTTGCTATCGGCCCCCTTCTACTTTTAACCCACATGGCGGGCCCATAACCCACAGTTCCACAGGATAGGAACCTGACTCTCATGTATATCTTTGATTCCGAAATATTCTTACATTTGGCTTCGTATCATGTCATGAGCCACCTTTCGAGAGATGATCTATTCCCGATGCTCTGAACCCCCTTCTCACACTCTGTTTAGGTATCGATCGTTTGTCCATTCGCTTGAAACTTCCTATTGTACCTTCATATATTGCTCTCGATGTTTCCTTAAGTTTCAACTCGAGAGGCACATCTGCCACTTTCCTTGAATTGTGCACCAGATAATTAACCCTATAAGGGCCAGTTCTCCCAAAGTTACTCTTTACTTCCCCACTTAAATCTCAGGACGAGATTTCTTGTAGTGGAGGAGATTTGTAACAACCAAAGGATCATGCTACACTAACCCACCATCATGATGCTAAGCTACTGTGAATTGCAATGATAATCATGTTGGGATAATATCTCATTTCAAATTCCTCTCTGAAAACAATTCAAAGTTACAATGCAAAATGAGGTTGCTCAAAACTTGCTAGAAAAATGTCCGTCATTTGACAAATATTCCATAACATTTATTTGTTAAGGAACACAACATCACTCTTGTGCAAAGATGAGCTTTAGCAATTATAACAACATCATTTCAGCATTTTTCTTAAATGCTATCCTCTTTATGAAAAATTCAAATGAACTCCAAAATTGCAATAATTCCTTGAAATTATCTTGACCAATAAAATAATCTTGCAAAGTCCTAATGGCTAAAAGGAAAAGGCAAATTGCTGCTAGAAAATTTAAAAAAAACAAAGAAAAGGAAAAGCCCCCCCCCCCTCAGCTGGGCAACTGGCCCAGCTGGCCACCGTGCCCCCCCCATGGGCCTCGGCCCACCTCAACCAGCCGGCCCAGCTCCCTGCACCGCGCCCCCTTCCTGTTCCCCTGGTGCGCGCCGCTACAGGGGCGCCGTCCCCGCCGGACCCGCCTCGCCGGCGACGCCCGGGCGAGGGGATAAGGCTTGCGCCTCCCCGAAGCCTCGGACCCCTCGCCTCCCACTCGCCCACTTGCCACTCTCCCTCCCTCTCCCTCGCTCGCTCCGCCCTCCTCTCCTCCAGATCTGTGGCCCGAGCGCCCTCGCCGCCGTCCTCCATCATTGTAGCGGCCACCGGCGGCCCCCGCGCCCGCTGACCTTGTCGGTGACCTCCGCCATCGCCCTCTCCATCGACCGGTGGCCTCAGCTGGGGATGGGGAGCACCGAAGCGTCGGATCCCCTTCTTCCTCCTCCGCGGGTCGTCGGACACCGTCGTCTTCGATTCGACCTCCCTCTGCGCTCCCGTTCACTCACGGGGCCTCCTTGCGCCAAGACGGTGAGCACCGCACGTCCTCCCCTGCCTTCCCTTGTTACGCTGCGCATAACGTCGCCGCCATGGACGACCGAGCTCAGCTCCGCCGTGCCGCTCATCGTCATCGCTTCCATCGATGTCATGGCCGTCCGAGCACACCATCGTGCTCGGGGCACTCCAGCGGTGCGGCCTAACGCTTTAGATCGCTTGTGAGCGCGCTAGTTCTTCGTTTTCGCCGAGCTACCGTAGACCACCGCCGCCGGCGACCTTGCAGCTCCCTGTTTCGGCCATCTTCGGTCGGTCTAGTGGCACCACTCGACGCGCGACAGCGTCAGCGTTCGAACGCAAGTGAAAACGCGTGATTTTGTGTTCTGTAGCAAAGATCCGAGCCTCTCCGGCGGACTCGCCGCCGCGGAGAGCTCGTCGGCGCAACTCCGGCGGCGGCCGCCGACGTGGCCGACCTGGGGCTACCCCCAGGGTCGCTGCCAGCGGGGCCCAGTTGACCGGGTTGACCCAGTCAACTGCTGACTGGGCAGCCCCAGCCACTAACGTGCGGGCCCCACCGCTTAATTAAGCTAATTAAAATGCTTTTATAGTTAAAAGTAATTAGTAATCTAATCTGCCACTGCCATAAGGGGCCCAGCTGTTAATTTAACCTCTTTTTAGTTAGTTTAAAGTTCTGTTAGTCCACTGTCTATGACAGGTGGGACCCACTGGTCAGTTTGACCAGTCAGCCTGTCTGTTGACCTGCTGATGTCATGCTGACATTCTGCTGACGTCATAATTCATTTTTTTGTTAATATAAATAAATCCAGAAAATGGTTTAATTTTTGTAATTTAATAGAAATTAAACCGTAACTCGGATGAAAACGTTTTCTACATGAAAGTTGCTCAGAACGACGAGACGAATCCGAATACGTGATCCGTTTACCTGTCAGATGCCTCTGACTATCTGAACATGGAACATTTCCCCTCCGGTCATCATCTGACATAGTGCCGAACCGGAAAACATCCTGGTTGAATTCCCCCTTCGCCAGTACCGCCTAGCACTGCGTTAGAACACCTCTAGCCCCGCTTATTGTCTTGTTATGCTATGTTTGCTTTGTATTTACTGTTTCTCCCCCCTCTTCTCTTCGGTAGACCCGAGACCGATGCCGCCCCTGTGATTGACTACGCCGACGACGACCCTCCTTGCCCGAGCCACCGGGCAAGCCCCCCCTTTGATCATCCCGATATCGCCCATTCCGTTCTCTCATGCTTGCACTAGATTTTGCTACTGTTATTGTTTGCTCCTATTCTACTGCATAGCCTGTTTATTGTAACCTGCTTTTGTTACCTACCTTCTTACCCTAAACTGCTTAGCATAGGTTGGTTAGAGACCCATCAGTGACCCCCCCCCCCACCTTGTCCTTGTTGCCCCCGCTTCATCATCGAAGACCCGATCAACGGGATCGAAGACCAGGCCCCGCACCGCACATCACTTCCCTTAGTTGCTCGACACTCTTTGGGTTACTATCGAGTACCGAGGGTGAACCTCTTCAACACTTCCGATGTTAACCACAGAGTGCAGTCATTCAGTCGTGGCCATCGAGGGTGATTTCCTCCTTAACCACTTCCGATACGACTCTGTCGTGCAACCCCTCAAGTGTGAACCTCGAGGGTGATTCCTCTTACGTTCACCCTCATGATTACATCTAGTGGAATTCATCGGGGGTGATTCCTCGGGTTTTCCCCTTGATGTTTGGACACACGGATACTTGGACTTTACCACTGTTACTTGGAAAGACGGGTCGACCCTGAGGGGTACCCGCGCGAGCTTAATTGTGAGTGATGTGGAGACGGGTTGACCTGGAGGGTTCCCGCGAGATAAATACGAGGCGTGGCCGGGCATTCCTAGCCCTTGCCGCAAGTCCTCGAGACGGGGCAACGGGGTCACATCTTTCGTTAGTCTCTGCTTGTTACCGCGCATTCCTAATCCACTACGATTTGGATATTTGATCCGAGGGGCCTCTGGCCTGATAGCACTAACCATCACGTGGGCATAGTATGGGCGTTCTGCGTCGTATACATCAGCCGAAGCTTAATAGGCGTCGGCGATCGAGGCGCGCGCCGGGTTGGACTGCGTGGCGCCGCCTTGTCGAAGGAGGTAGCTAGGTCTGCTCACCGCCACGTCGTCATAGCAACGTGCAGGAGTTCCCGGGAGATGGCCCATGACCCCTAGGGGCATAGGTTTAGTCCGCGTGCTGGCCTCTCTATTAAGCCTAGGTCGGGTTGCGGCGTATTGTTTGGCCGAGGCGGGCATGACCCAGAAAGTGTGTCCGCCGGAGTTAAGCGAGCATGGTGGGTAAGTTGGTGCACCCTGCAGGGAAGAAAACATCTATCGATAGCCTGTCCTCTGATAACGGACACTTGGAGTTGTATCCCGATCGATACAACTAGAACTGGATACCTGAGATGAGAGATGGACTATGATGAGACATGGATATGAGAAATGGATTGTGATGATAAATGGATAGTATGGCTCTGGGATTGCTTTCTCGCAGGGTGTCGAGAAAGGATCTCTGGCCGAGGTTGATAACACTTCTACTACTTTACTTTATGCTACTCTACTCCCTCCGATTCTTTGCAAGATGGTGGTTTCGAGAAGATGCTAGTCTTCGATAGGACTAGGCCTTCTCTCTATTCTGGCATTTCTGCAGCCCAGTCCACATATACATCCTTCCTTTGATAATGTTGCATATGTAGTGTAGATCCTTGCTTGCGAGTACTTTGGATGAGTACTCACGGTTGCTTTGCTCCCCCTTTTCCCTCTTTTCTTCTTCTTTCCGGTTGATGCAACCAGATGTCGGAGCCCAGGAGCCAGATGCCAACCGTCGATGCCTAGTACTACGTGAAGACCGCCGACGTCCAGGGGTAGTTAGGAGGCTCCCAGGCAGGAGGCCTTGCCTTTTCGATCGTTGTTGCTTTTGTGCTAGCCTTCTTAAGGCAAACTTGTTTAACTCATGACTGTGCTCAGATATTGTTGCTTCCGCTGACTCTTGTGTATTCGAGCTTATGTATTCGAGCCCTCGAGGCCCCTGGCTTGTAATATAAAGCTTGATTTATTTTAATTTGTGTCTAGAGTTGTGTTGTGATATCTTCCCGTGAGTCCTTGATCTTGGTCGTACACATTTGCGTGCATGATTAGTGTACGATTGAATCGAGGGCGTTACACCATGCTTGATTAGCTATGAGTTATAATGGTTTACCTTGCGTGCCAACATGCTATTAAAATGGTTATGATGTGGTATGATGGGGTGGTATCCTCCTTTGAATGATTTAAGTGACTCGACTTGGCACATGTTCACACATGTAGTTGAAACAAATCAACATAGCCTTTACGATATTTATGTTCATGGTAGATTGTATCCTACTCATGCTTGCACTCAATATTTATTAATTTTAATGCATGTTCGTGACTGTTGTCGCTCTCTAGTTGGTCGCTTCCCAGTCTTTTGCTAGCCTTCACTTGTACTAAGCGGGAATACTGCTTGTGCATCCAATCCCTTAAACCCCAAAGTTATTTCATATGAGTCCACCATATCTTCCTATATGCGGTATTTACCTGCCGTTCCAAATAAATTTGTATGTGCCAAACTCCAAACCTTCAAATAAATATTTTGTTTTGTATGCTCGAATAGCTCATGTATCAACTAGGGCTGCCCTTATCTTTTATGTTAGGCGGGTTATTCTCAAGAGGAGTGGACTCCGCTCCTCACTCACGAGAAAATGGCTGGTCACCGGGATGCCCAGTACCATGCTTTATGCAAACTAAATCAAAATAATTGCAAACAAAACTCCCCTAGGACTATTGCTAGTTGGAGACACTCGTTGTTTCGAGCAAGTCATGGATTGATGCTTGTTGGTGGAGGGGGAGTATACACTTTACCATTCTATTTGGGAACCGCCTATAATGTGTGTAGCATGGAAGATATCGCCATCTCTTAGTTGTTATGTTGACAATGAAAGTATACCGCTCAAAATATTATTTATCTCTATTTCAAAACTGAGCTCTAGCACCTCTACAAATCCCTGCTTCCCTCTGCGAAGGGCCTATCTATTTACTTTTATGTTGAGTCATCACCCTCTTATTAAAAGCACTAGCTGGAGAGCGCAGCTGTCATTTGCATTCATTACTATTAATTTATATTGGGTATGACTATGATTGGATCTCTTTTACAATGAATTATAATTTCTAGTCAGTCCTTGATCTTTAAAGGTGCTCTGCATTTATGTTATGCGGTCTCAGAAAGGGCTAGCGAGATACCATCTTGTTATATCATATTATGATTTTTTTGAGAAAGTGTTGTCATACGAGATTTATTATTATGGCTCGCTAGTTGATTATGCTATTGATATGAGTAAACATGAGACCTAGGAGTTATTGCAGATGTGGTTAGTTATAATCTTTGCTGAAAACTTGAATGCTGGCTTTACATATTTACAACAATAAGAGAAAACAGAGTTTGTAAAAGTTTTTCTTTATCACTTTCAGTTTATCAACTGAATTGCTTGAGGACAAGCAAAGGTTTAAGCTTGGGGGAGTTGATACGTCTCCGTCGTATCTAATTTTCCAAACACTTTTGCCCTTGTTTTGGACTCTAAATTGCATGATTTGAATGGAACTAACCCGGACTGACGCTTTTTTCAGCATAATTGCCATGGTGTTATTTATGTGCAGAAACAAAAGTTCTCAGAATGACCTGAAACTCCACGGAACGTCTTTTCAGAAATAATAAAAAATCCTTGCCAAAGATATGAAGACCAGGGGGCCCACACCCTATCCACGAGGGTGGGGGCGCGCCCCCCTACCTCGTCGGCCCCCTGGAGCTCCTCCGACGCCAACTCCAACTCTATATATTTGCTTTCGGGGAGAAAAAAGTCAAGGAGAAGAAATCATCGCGTTTTACGATATGGAGCCGCCGCCAAGCCCTAAAACCTCTCGGGAGGGATGATCTGGAGTCCGTTCGGGGCTCCGTAGAGGGGGATTCGTCCCCATCGTCATCATCAACCATCCTCCATCACCAATTTCATGATGCTCACTGCCGTGCGTGAGTAATTCCATCGTAGGCTTGCTGGACGGTGATGGGTTGGATGAGATCTATCATGTAATCGAGTCAGTTTTGTTAGGGTTTGATCCCTAGTATCCACTATGTTCTGAGATTGATGTTGCTATGACTTTGCTATCCTTAATGCTTGTCACTAGGGCCCGAGTGCCATGATTTCAGATCTGAACCAATTATGGTTTCATGAATATATGTGTGTTCTTGATCCTATCATGCAAGTCTATAGTCACCTACTATGTGTTATGATCCGGCAACCCCGAAGTGACAATAATCGGGACCACTCCTGGTGATGACCATAGTTTGAGGAGTTCATGTATTCACTATGTGCTAATGCTTTGTTCTGGTTCTCTATTAAAAGGAGGCCTTAATATCCCTTAGTTTCCATTAGGACCCCGCTGCCACGGGAGGGTAGGACAAAAGATGTCACGCAAGTTCTTTTCCATAAGCATGTATGACTATATTCAGAATACATGCTTACATTACATTGATGAATTGGAGCTAGTTCTGTGTCACCCTATGTTATGATTGTTACATGATGAACCGCATCCGGCATAATTATCCATCACCGATCCAATGCCTACGAGCTTCTCCTATATTGGTTCTCGCTTATTTACTTTCCCGTTGATATTGTTACAATCACTACAAAATACCAAAAATATTACTTTTGCTTCCGGTTGATATTGTTACAATCACTACAAAATACCAAAAATATTACTTTTGCTTCCGTTACCTTTTATTACCGTTACCACTACTATCATATTGCTTTGCTACTAAACACTTTGCTGCAGATATTAAGTTATCCAGGTGTGGCTGAATTGACAACTCAGTTGCTAATACTTGAGAATATTTTTGGCTCCCCTTGTGTCGAATCAATAAATTTGGGTTGAATACTCTACCCTCGAAAACTGTTGTGATCCCCTATACTTGTGGGTTATCAAGACTGGTGCTAAATGCACCCCGTGGACCGCCTTTTCAGTTTAAAAAAATAAAATGATGGAAATGTCAAAAAATAAAAAAATAAGTTTCCCATGTGATATGTGGTCTAGTTGTTGGGAAAATTTACAAATATGAATTTCGACTTTATTTGCAAAATCTCTCTGGAATTTAGTAAAATGGGCATAACTTTTGCATACGATCTCGGATTAAAAAGTTTTTTATATAAAAAATCATCTACTCGAAAAGTTACATCCGAATTGAATCGAGGGGAACCCCGTTCAAGATCTTCAAAATCTGCAAAAACCTAACAGAACGAAAGATACGGGGCTTTAAAGATCTAGAAGGGGGGAAATGAAAAAAATTCAAACTTACTAGTGGCGCACCATTTGCTAGGTGCGCCACTAGTAAAAGAAAAAAAATGGTTTCAAAAAAAATTGGAACTTTTTTTCAAAATATGATACATAATATGACCGGGAAGTTTGAAATATTTTTTCAAAATTCATCACACTCATGAACATGAACAAAGTCTTAGACATCAACAAGGTTTAATAGGATTGATATGATAGATATATCAACAAGTGCGTGTGATGTGAGCTGGTGCTGGGGTTGGGGTTGGATAGAACTGTGAAGTTAAGCGTGCTCGGGCTGGAGTAATGTGAGGATGGGTGACCTTCGGGGAAGTTTGACCACAGAGTGTGATTTGACTTGAGATTAAGCATATTGACCCAAGATTATGCCATAGTGACCCGAGATTAAGAAAAAAACGAAAAAAATTTGAAAAAAAAATTGTTAGTAATGGCGCACTTCTGTGTGGTGCGCCATTACTAAGCCAGATAGTAATGGCGCACCAGATAGGCATAGTAATGGTGCACTATAGGTGCGCCATTACTATCTGGGATAGTAATGGCACACCAGAGGTGTGCCATTACTATTTTGTTACTAATGGCGTGATAATAGTGGCGCACCTGTAGTGCGCCATTAATGGCCAAAACAGGTGCGCCACTAATTAGCCTTTCTCTAGTAGTGGTGGCTGCTACGGTCTTATCAAGAACCGTTCTTACCTACGCATCAAAACCACAACGATTTTTTGTCAAGTTTGTTGTTTTAACCTTCAACAAGGACCGGGCGTAGTCACACTCGATTCAACTAAAGTTGGAGAAACAGAAACCCACTAGCCACCTGTGTGCGAAGCACGTCGGTAGAACCAGTCTCGCGTAAGCGTACGCGTAATGTCGGTCCGAGCCGCTTCATCCAACAATACCGCCGAATCAAAGTATGACATGCTAGTAAGCAGTATGATTATTATCGCCCACAACTCTTTGTATTCTACTCGTTTATATAACATCTATGCATCACTACTAGGAAAAGGGCTATAGATGGGATGGACACTAATGGCGCACTGTACATGTGGTGCGCCATTACTAAATACTAATGGCGCACCATGTGTTGGTGCGGCATTAGTGTGCAAATACTAATGGCGCACCACATCCCACGGTGCGCCATTAGTAAAAAAATATATTTTTTTCAAAACTACTAATGGCGCACCGTGGGAGTGGTGCGCCATTACTAATTTCAACAACTAATGGCGCACCACTTCCATGGTGCGCCATTAGTATTTTGGCCCAAAAATTCCCCCGAATGCACCCCCCCCCCCTTGGATCGCCTTTTCAGTTTTAAAAAAAATAAAAGAAAATCATGGAAGTGTCAAAAAAAAATAAAAGGAAATAAGTTTCCCATGTGATATGTGGTCTAGTTGTTGGGAAAATTTGCAAATGTGAATTTCGACTTTATTTGCAAAATCTCTGTGGAATTTGTTAATATGGGCATAACTTTTGCATACTAACTCGAATGAAAAAGTTTTTTATATGAAAAATCATCTACTCGAAAAGTTGCATCCAAATTTAACCGGGGGAACCCCGTTAAACATTTTCATAATCCTCAAAAACCAAACAGAAAAAAAGTTACGGGCCTTTTAAGATCTAGAGAGGCAAAAAAATTCAAAAACATTCAAACTTACAATGGCGCACCTGCCCATGCCCATGGTGCGCCATTAGTATCTTCCCGCCTTCAAAATTCAAAATAAATCAAATAAATAAAAAAAGTTACTAATGGCGCACCTGCCCGTGGTGCGCCATTAGTATTTTCCCGCCTTCAAAATTCAAAATAAATCAAAAAAATAAAAAAAAGTTACTAATGGCGCACCTGCCCGTGGTGCGCCATTAGTATGCCGTATATATGGCTGGGCGTGTTCTATCCTCCTTACCTCTTCATTCTTCTCCTCCACTCCACCTCTCCTCCACTCCTCCATTCCATCTTCCCTTCTCTCCTCCACCATACTACCCTTCTCCTCTCCGGCGACCTCCTCCTCCTCTCCGGCGACCTCCTCCTCCCTCCTCTCCTCTCCTCCCCTCCCCTCCCCTCACGCTTTCTCCTCCCTCCTCTCCGGTGAGCTCCTCCTCCCTCATCTCCGGTGAGCTCCTCCTCCCTCCTCTCATGTGAGCTCCTCCTCCCTCCTCTCCTCCCATCCCCTCATGGTTTCTCCTTCCTCCTCTCCGATGCTTCGGTGAACTCCTCTCCGGCGACCTCGTCCTCCTCCCCGGCGATGCTGCTGTCACCTGCTCCTCCTCCTCTCCGGTGAACTCCTCTCCGGCGAACTCCTCTCCGGCAAAGGAACACGGCAAAAGAACGACAAGATCCAAAAGCGGAACAAAATTTGAAATAATATCGTGCAAAAAACGAGCAAAAAACGAGCAAAAATGGGCAAAAAATCGCGATCCAGATCCAAATTCAAAATTCAAAAATAGCAATGGCGCACGGTGGGGGTTAGACGGTGCGCCACTACTATTTTCCCACCTTCAAAATTCAAAAATACTAATGGCGCACGGCGGCCTATACTAATGGCGCACTACATGGTGCACCATTAGAACACCAGATACTAATGGCGCACCAGTGGTGCGCCATTAGAATTTAATTCTAATGGCGTGATGCTAGTTGCGCACCAGTAGTGCGCCATTAGAAGGCAAAACTGGTGCGCCACTAGCATGCCTTTTCCTAGTAGTGCATAGACCTGGCTCGGATGCCACTGTTGGGAAACGCAGTAATTTCAAAAAAATTCCTACGCACACGCAAGATCCATCTAGGTGATGCATGCATAGCAACGAGAGGGGAGAGTGTTGTCCACATACCCTCGTAGACCGAAAGCGGAAGCGTTATGACAACGTGGTTGATGTAGTCGTACGTCTTCACGATCCGACCGATCCAAGCACCGAAGGTACGGCACCTCCGCAATCTGCACACGTTCAGTTCGATGACGTCTGCACACGTTCAGATCCAGTTGAGGTCGAGGGATAGTTCGTCAGCACGACGGCGTGGTGACGGTGATGATGAAGCTACCGGCGTAGGGCTTCGCCTAAGCACTGCAACGATATGACCGAGGTGGAAATCTCTGGAGGGGGGAACCGCACACGGCTAAATAATCAACTTGTGTGTCTATGGGGTGCCCCCCTCCCCCGTATATAAAGGAGTGGAGAAGGGGGAGGGCCGGCCCTCTCATAGCGCACCCAAGGGGGGAGTCCTACTCCCGGTAGGAGTAGATTCCACCTTTCCCAAGTTGGAGTAGGAGAAGAAGGAAGAGGGAGAGGGAGAGAAGGAAAGGGGGGCCGGCCCCCCTCCCAATTCTGATTGGCTTGGGGGGGGCACCTTGGCCGCCTCCTCCTCTCTCCCACTAAGGCCCATTAAGGCCCGATGACTCCGGTAACCCCCTGGTACTCCGGTAAATGCCCGAACTCACCCAGAACAATTCTGATGTCCAAACTCACTCGGAAGTATTCCGATGTCCAAATATAGGCTTCCAATATATCGATCTTTATGTCTCGACCATTTCGAGACTCCTCGTCATGTCCGTGGTCACATCCGGGACTCCGAACTACCTTCGGTACATCGAAACACATAAACTCATAATACTGATCCTCATCAAACGTTAAGCGTGCAGACCCTACGGGTTCGAGAACTATGTAGACATGACCGAGAGTCATCTCCGGTTAATAACAAATAGCGGAACCTGGATGCTCATATTGGTTCCTACATATTCTACGAAGATCTTTATAGGTCAAACCGCATAACAACATACGTTGTTCCCTTTGTCATCAGTATGTTACTTGCCCGTAACTAACTCATTACCGGCAAGTATCTTTACTCGTTCTGTAATGCATCATCCCGTAACTAACTCATTAGTCACATAGCTTGCAAGGCTTATAGTGATTGAAGGAAATATGCCCTAGAGTCAATAATAAAGTTGTTATTTATATTTCCTTATATCATGATAAATGTTTGTTATTCATGCTAGAATTGTATTAACCAGAAACTTAGTACATGTGTGAATACATAGACAAACAGAGTGTCACTAGTATGCCTCTACTTGACTAGCTCGTTGAATCAAAGATGGTTAAGTTTCCTTGCCATAGACATGAGTTGTCATTTGATTAACGGGATCGCATCATTAGAGAATGATGTGATTGACTTGACCCATTCCATTAGCTTAGCACTTGATCGTTTAGTATATTGCTATTGCTTTCTTCATGACTTATACATGTTCCTATGACTATGAGATTATGCAACTCCCGAATACCGGATGAACACTTTGTGTGCTACCAAACATCACAACGTAACTGGGTGATTATAAAGGTGCTCTACGGGTGTCTCCGATGGTGTTTGTTGAGTTGGCATAGATCGAGGTTAGGATTTGTCACTCCGATTGTCGGAGAGGTATCTCTAGGCCCTCACGGTAATGCACATCACTATAAGCCTTGCAAGCAATGTGACTAATGAGTTAGTTGCGGGATGATGGATTACAGAACGAGTAAAGAGACTTGCCGGTAACGAGATTGAACTAGGTATTGAGATACCGACGATCGAATCTCGGGCAAGTAACATACCGATGACAAAGGGAACAACGTATGTTGTTATGCGGTTTGACCGATAAAGATCTTCGTAGAATATGTAGGAACCAATATGAGCATCTAGGTTCCGCTATTGGTTATTGACCGGAGATGAGTCTCGCTCATGTCTACATAGTTCTCGAACCCGTAGGGTCCGCACGCTTAACGTTCGTTGACGATCGGTATTATGAGTTTATGTGTTTTGATGATCCGAAGGTTGTTCGGAGTCCCGGATGTGATCACGGGTAAGACGAAGAGTCTCAAAATGGTCGAGACATAAAGATCAATATATTGGAAGCCTATATTTGGACATCGGAATACTTCCGAGTGAGTTCGGACATATACCGGAGTACCGGGGGATTACCGGAATCCCCCAGGGGTTATATGGGCCCTAATGGGCCTTATGTTGGGGAACGTAGTAATTTGAAAAAAAGTTCCTACGCACGCGCAAGATCATGGTGATGCATAGCAACGAGAGGGAAGAGTGTTGTCCACCTACCCTCGTAGACCGAAAGCGGAAGCGTTAGCACAACGCGGTTGATGTAGTCGTACGTCTTCATGATCCGACCGATCAAGTACCGAACACACGGCACCTCTGAGTTCAGCACACGTTCAGCCCGATGACGTCCCTCGAACTCCGATCCAGCTGAGTGTTGAGGTAGAGTTTCGTCAGCACGACGGCGCGGTGACGATGATGATGTTCTACCGACGCAGGGCTTCGCCTAAGCACCGCTACAGTATTATCGAGGTGGACTATGGTGGAGGGGGGCACCGCACACGGCTAAAAGATCAAACGATCAATTTGTGTGTCTCAAAGGGGTGCCCCCTCCCCGTATATAAAGGAGTGGAGGAGGGGGAGGCCCGGCCCTCTCTATGGCGCGCCCTAGGAGGAGTCCTACTCCCACCGGGAGTAGGATTCCCCCCTTCCAAGTAGTAGGAGTAGGAGTCAAGGAAAGGGGAGAGAGAAGAGAAGGAAGGAGGGGGCGCAGCCCTCCCCCTAGATTCCCCCTAGTCCAATTCCGACTATGCCTTGGGGGGCGTCCAGCCTCTCCTCTCTCTTTCCCCTAAAGCCCAATAAGGCCCATATACTCCCCGGTGAATTCCCGTAACTCTCCGGTACTCGGAAAAATACCCGAATCACGCGGAACCTTTCCGATGTCCGAATATAGTCGTCCAATATGTCGACCTTTACGTCTCGACCATTTCGAGACTCCTCGTCATGTCCCCGGTCTCATCCGGGACTCCGAACTACCTTCGGTACATCAAAACACATAAACTCATAATATAACTTTCATCGAACTTTAAGCGTGCGGACCCTACGGGTTGGAGAAAAATGTAGACATGACCGAAACACGCCTCCGGTCAATAGCCAATAGCGGAACCTGGATGCTCATATTGGCTCCCACATATTCTACGAAGATCTTTATCGGTCAAACCGCATAACAACATACATTGTTCCCTTTGTCATCGGTATGTTACTTGCCCGAGATTCGATCATCGGTATCTCAATACCTAGTTCAATCTCATTACCGGCAAGTCTCTTTACTCGTTCTGTAATACATCATCCCACAACTAACTCATTAGTTGCAATGCTTGCAAGGCTTAAGTGATGTGCATTACCGAGAGGGCCCAGAGATACCTCTCCGACAATCGGAGTGACAAATCCTAATCTCGAAATACGCCAACCCAAGAAATACCTTCGGAGACACCTGTAGAACACATTTATAATCACCCAGTTACGTTGTGACGTTTGGTAGCACACAAAGTGTTCCTCCGGTAAACGGGAGTTGCATAATCTCATAGTCATAGGAACATGTATAAGTCATGAAGAAAGGAATAGCAACATAATAAACGATCGGGTGCTAAGCTAACGGAATGGGTCAAGTCAATCACATCATTCTCCTAATGATTGATCCCGTTAATCAAATGAAAAATCATGTCAATGGCTAGGAAACATAACCATCTTTGATCAACGAGCTAGTCAAGTAGAGGCATACTAGTGACACTCTGTTTGTCTATGTATTCACACAAGTATTATGTTTCCGGTTAATACAATTCTAGAATGAATAATAAACATTTATCATGATATAAGGAAATAAATAATAACTTTATTATTGCCTCTAGGGCATATTTCCTTCACCTTAGTGGAGAGAAAGAGAGGCAGCCAGGGCAGGCCGCGCACCCCCTCCCCATGTGGTCCGAATTCGATTAGGAAGGGGGCGGCGCCCCCCTTTCCTTCCTCCCTCTCTACCCCTTCCTTCTCTCCTAGTCCGAATAGGGAAGGGGGGACTCCTACTCCCGGTGGGAGTAGGACTCCTCCAGGGCGCGCCATAGAGGGCCGGCCCTCCCCCCTCCTCCACTCCTTTATATACGAGGGAGGGGGCACCCCATAGACACACAAGTTGATCATTGATCTCTTAGCCGTGTGCGGTGCCCCCCTCCACCATAATCCACCTCGTTCATATCCTTGCAGTGCTTAGGCGAAGCCCTGCGTCGGTAGCTTCATCATCACCGTCATCACGTTGTCGTGCTGACGAAGCTCTCCCTCGACACTCTGCTGGATCGTGAGTTCGTGGGACGTCACCGAGACGAACGTGTGCAGATCGCGGAGGTGTCGTACTTTGGGTACTAGGATCGGTCGATCGTGAAGACGTACGACTACATCAACCGCGTTGTCATAATTCTTCCGCTTACGGTCTACGAGGGTACGTGGACTACACTATCCCCTCTCGTTGCTATGCATCACCATGATCTTGCGTGTGCGTAGGGAAAATTTTGAAATTACTACGTTCCCCAACAGTGGCATCCAAGCCAGGTTTATGCGTAGATGTTACATGCACGAGTAGAACACAAGTGAGTTGTGGGCGATACTGGTCATACTGCTTACCAGAATGTCATACTTTGATTCGGCGGTATTGTTGGATGAAGCGGCCCGGACCGACATTACGCGTACGCTTACGCGAGACTGGTTCTCACTAGTAGAAAAAGGGTCAAATGTGAGACACATTAGTCCCGATTTGTAACAGAACCGGCACTAATGTGTCCATTAGTGCCGGTTCCAACGGCTAAGCGGGAGGAGCTCTTTAGTACCGGTTCGTGGCGAACCTTTAGCACCGGTTCGTGCCACGAACCGGTAGTAAAGAAAGTGGTGGCAGGATGTTGTCAGAGTGGGGCCCTTCCAGCACCTTTAGTACCGGTTCGTGGCAAGAACCGGTACTAAAGGTCGTCCTATATAAACCCTTCGTCCACCCGCACTCTGTTCTTCCCCCTTTCCCTCTCCCTCTCCTCTGTTCTTCCCTTCTTCCTCTAGAGTTCATCACAAAATTAGCTCTTGCATTGGTTTATATAGTGATTAATTGTGGGTTTTAGTAATTTGGGAGGAATCATATGTGGTAGTATTTGATTTATATGCAATTTGAGGTCAAAATAACACTTAGTTTGCATATGTAGGTTTGGTTTACTTAGTGCCTTCTAAATCTCCGTCGTAACCACCGTCGATCGCCCGCACCGTCCCGTCGTCGGCATCACCTTGTGGTGAGCCTCTTGTTCATGAAATTTTATATAAAAAATTGATGTTTGTGTGATTTGGATATATAGTTACTCGTATAATTATCTTACTCGTACGTTGTTTGTTATACATAGGGCCATGGTTTTGATATCTGTCCCCGTCGACCCTCGTCCTTGTTATGATTCGGATGTGGTATATTCTCTTTTAAAACTATTTGTTGCATTTCGTGTTCATGACAAATTATGCCCATCAAGTTGACATAGATATTTTTATCTAGGAGGTATGTGAAATGGAAACGGGTATTTGAATAGATATTTCCATCAAGTCGACCCTATTGTCGAGAGGTTAAATTTAGTTGAAAGAGAAAACGGGTATTTGAAAGAAAAATTGAAAAGAATTGAGGGGGAGAAGATGGAATTGGAGTTGCATGTTGCTGATGTCGTCGATGATCACAATATCAAGATGGAGAAAATGTGCTTGAAGATTAGAAAGATTAGAAAATATGCCATTGATAGTGAGGCTTGGTATCATTATGCTGTTGGATCAATTGTTACCTTAGTTGCGATCTTGATCGCATTTGTTGTTACATTTAAATGCTTTAGCTAGAGAGTTATTTGTTTGTAGCATTTAAGTGTTTTATGAACTTTATGTATTGTATTAATTTGGTGTTTTCGGTGCTGTGTATTGAAGATGAGCCGGCAATGGATGTACGATGACCGATGCTCTCCCGAGTTCATTAATGGCGTGCAAACTTTTCTGCTTGCCGCTGACGCAAACAAGCGGGCGGATGGTTTTATGCCTTGTCCATGTGCTGGTTGTAAGAATGAATTAAATTACTCTAAGTCAAGAACCATTCACGTCCACCATTTAAGTCCGGTTTCGTGCCCCACTATAATGTTTGGACCAAGCACGGAGAAAGAGGGGTTATGATGGAAGACAATGAAGAAGAAGAGGACATCAGATGAGCTCATTGATGATCTAGGTCGGGCCATTGCCGATGCAAAGAGAAACTGCGCAAGTGATTTGGAGAACAAGAAGTTGCAGCGCATGTTGGAGGATCACAAAAAATTGTTGTACCCGAATTGCGTAGGTGACAAGAAAAAGCTGGGCACCACACTGGAATTGCTGCAATGGAAGGCAGAGAATGGTGTATCTGACAAGGGATTTGGAAAGTTGCTGGTAATGATAAAGAATATGCTTCCAAAGGACAACGAATTGCCCGAGAGTACATACGAAGCAAAGAAGGCAGTCTGCCCTCTAGGGTTAGAGGTGCAGAAGATACATGCATTCCCTAATGATTGCATCCTCTGCCGCGGTGAGTACGAGGATGTAAATGCTTGCTCGGTATGTTGTGCATTGCGCTATAAGATCAGCCGCGATGACCCTGGTGATGTCGAGGGCGAGCGCCCCAGGAAGAAGATTCCTGCCAAGGTGATGTGGTATGCTCCTATAATACCACGGTTGAAACGTTTGTTCCAAAACAAAGAGCATGCCAAGGCAATGCGATGGCACAGAGAAGACCGTAAGAAAGATGGAAAGTTGAGAGTACCCACTGACGGGTCGCAGTGGAGAAAAATCAAAAGAAAGTACGGGAAGGAGTTTGCAGATGACGCAAGGAACGTATGGTTTGGTCTAAGCGCAGATGGCATTAATACTTTTGGGGAGCAGAGCAGCAACCATAGCACCTGGCATGTGACTCTATGTTTGTATAACCTTCCTCCTTGGTTGTGCATGAAGCGGAAGTTAATTATGATGCCAGTGCTCATCCAAGGCCCTAAGCAACCCGGCAACGACATTGATGTGTACCTAAGGCCATTAGTTGAAGAACTCTTACAACTGTGGAATAGAATAGGTGTACGTGCGTGGGATGAGCACAAACAGGAAGAATTTGACCTAAAGGAGTTGTTGTTCGTGACCATCAATGATTGGCCTGCTCTCAGTAACCTTTCAAGATAGACAAACAAGGGATACCGCGCATGCATGCACTGTTTGGATGATACCGACAGTATATATTTGGACAATTGTAGGAAGAATGTGTACCTAGGACATCGTCGATTTCTTCCGAGCAGGCATCCCGTAAGAAAGAAAGGCAAGCATTTCAAAGGTGAGGCGGATCACCAGACGAAGCCTCGCCACCGTACTGGAGCTGATGTACATGATATGGTCAAGGATTTGAAGGTAGTCTTTGGAAAGGGTCCTGGTGGACAACTTGTTCCGAATGATGCTGACGGACGCGCACCCATGTGGAAGAAGAAATCTATATTTTGGGACCTTCCCTATTGGAAAGACCTAGAGGTCTGCTCCGCAATCGACGTGATGCACGTGACGAAGAATCTTTGTGTGACCCTGCTTGGCTTCTTGGGCGTGTATGGGAAGACAAAAGATACACCTGAGGCACGGGAGGACCAGCAACGTATGCACGGAAAATACGGCATACATCAGGGTCATGCAAGCTACGCTCTTACCAAAGAAGAGAAATAAATCTTCTTTGAATGCCTGCTCAGTATTAAGGTACCGTCTGGCTTCTCGTCGAATATAAAGTGAATAATAAACATGGCAGAGAAAAAGTTCCAGAACCTAAAGTCTCATGACTGCCACGTGATTATGATGCAACTGCTTCCGGTTCATTGAGGGGGCTTCTACCGGAAAACGTTCGATTAGCCATTGTGAAGCTATGTGCATTCCTCAATGCAATCTCTCAGAAGGTAATCGATCCAGAAATCATACCAAGGTTAGAGAATGATTTGGTGCAATGTCTTGTCAGTTTCGAGTTGGTGTTCCCACCATCCTTCTTCAACATCATGACGCACGTCCTAGTTCACCTATGCGAAGATATTAACGTTTTGGGTCCTGTATTTCTACACAATATGTTCCCCTTTGAGAGGTTTATGGGAGTCTTAAAGAAATATGTTCATAACCGTGCTAGGCCAGAAGGAAGCATCTCCAAGGGCCATGAAAATGAGGAGGTCATTGATTTTTGTATTGACTTTATTCCTGACCTTAAGCCGATTGGTGTTCCTGAATCACGGCATAAGGGAAGACTGGATGGAAAAGGCACGCTAGGAGGGGATCAAATAATATGTATGGACGGACATTCTCTCACTGAAGCACACTACACAGTTCTACAGAATTCCGCCTTGGTGGCTCCGTATATGGACGAACACAAGAATTTTCTACGCTCCAAACACCCGGAGCGGTCTGATGACTGGATTACACGTGAACAAACCAGGAGTTTCGCCAGCTGGTTGCAGACACGTACCATGCATGACGCCTCTATTGAAGATGACCTGTACTTGCTGTCCCAGTTACCATCTTCGAATATAATGACTTTCAAAGGGTACGAGATAAATGGTAATACATTTTACACGATCACCCAAGATAAGAAGAGCACCAACCAAAACAGTGGTGTCCGCTTTGATGCAGCAACCAAGACGGGAAAGGAAACATATTATGGTTATATACAGGACATATGGGAACTTGACTATGGACGTGGTTTGAAGGTCCCTTTGTTTCGGTGCAAATGGGTCAATATGACACGAGGCGGGGTAATGGAAGACCCGCAGTACGGAATGACAATAGTGGATCTCAACAATCTTGTGTATGCAGACGAACCATTCGTCCTAACCAATGATGTGGCACAGGTTTTCTATGTGAAGGACATGTCTACCAGGCCGAGAAAAAGAAAAGATAGGGAAGCGAATGCATCATACGATGAGCCAAAGCGGCACATAGTTCTTTCTGGGAAGAGAAACATCGTGGGAGTGGATGACAAGGCAGACATGTCAGGAGATTATGAAAAGTTTGATGAAATTTCTCCATTCACAGTGAATATTGACCCGAGCATCCCATTAAATGATGAAGATTTTCCATGGTTACGGCGCAAAGGGACACACGTGAAGAAAAAGTTTCACACCCAAAGATGTGGGATATGATCGGCTTCACTATCATCACTTTCTTTTGTGTTTCACACACAGTAGGGAATCTCTATAATAGTTAGGGTAGTTATGTGTTTTGGCATTTGAAACGCGAAGAAATTTTATGTGCAAACAAATTCTTTCATGCATTTACTGATTTTTTTCAGCTAAATTGAAAAACACTTCAAATGAACTCTGAAAAGGTTGAAAGTTGGCATGGTATCATAATTTCACCCACATAGCATGTGCAAAAAAGTAGAGAGGGTTATGGCAAAAACTGGATACACTTCGTGTACAAAATGGACAATCTCTTTCGAACTATCAGGGTTTCGGACGAAAACTCATCTGTTACAAAGGCATTTCATTTTTTTAAATAACCTAAGCATTACCAAATTGAATATAATGATAAAACGCACTAATATTAAACATAATAAAAAAGAATCACTGAAAAATGTATTTTTAAAGTTAAGTCATTCACAAACTAGTGATTCCCACAAATTTCAAATAATTCAAAATTTAAACTATTCAAAATTGAAAACTACCGGCACTAACTGAAAGTTTCTAATTTTTTGTACCTAAAGCAAAAATATTCACAAAGAAACTCTAAATAGAGCAAAAAAACAACTAAAAATAAATAAAACAAAATAAATAAAGCAGAAAATAAAAAACTAAATGAAAAAAAGCCCACCTACTCGGCCACAGCGGCGTGCATACGACTAGAAACCAAAATTCTAATTGGGCCAGGATGCAGGCCCGCTAGCCCAATAGGCCCATCAGGGCATAGCAGCAGATGTAGGCCCGGAAAGCCTGCTTAAGAGAGGAGCTCGAGAGAGCTACCGCACTGGGGCTTATAAACCAGTGCAGGCGCCCCTCGGCTAGCGAGGTGGGACTAAACTTGTCGCACCGCACCTGCGCCAGCGCACCACCTTTAGTACCGGTTGGTGGCTGGAACCAGTACTAAAGGGTCAGTCTTTAGTACCGGTTCCAGCCATCACCCGGTACTAAAGGTGTGCTCTCCCGCCGCTTGCCCTGGCCTAATTTGACCTTTAGTACCAGTTGGTGGCTCCAACCGGTACTAAAGGCTCCTCCTATATATATAGCACTTACCAAAATTTCGTCAGTTTCCTCCCACTTCTCTCTACTTCATCGCCGCCGCCCCGTCCCGCGCTGTCGCCGCCGTCGTCGCACCGTCCCTGTCGACTCCGTGCCGCCCCCGTCCTCGTCGCGCCGCCCCGTCGCACCGTCCGTCGTCGCCTGTCCCTGTCCCTCCCTGCCCGCGTCCCCTTCCCTTTTGGCCAGCGTCGTCGTCGCGTCGCCTTGACCTCGCCCGCGCGGTGAGCCTCAGTCCCCCCTCTCCTCCCTCCAATCGAAGCCGCCCAGGTGGCCCCGCGCCGTCGATCGCTTTAGCTTTCGCCGTCATGGCGTCCCGTCCCTTTACCACACTGCACACACACAACACATACACACACATACACACACACATACATAATTTTTGTTCTGTTTTTAGTTTTTAGTTTTTCTGTTTTTAGTTTTCTGTTATTAGTTATTAGTTATTAGTTTTTCTGTATTAATGTTATAGAAATGTTAGTTATATATAGAAATGTTAGTTTTTTCTGTATTAATGTTATAGAAATGTTAGAAATGTTAAAGAAAAAATTAGTTATAAAAATGTTAGAAATGTTAGTTTTAGATATGGTCAATGTTTTTTTAGTTTATTATATTTTTAGTTATAAAATTTAGAATTTGCATGTATGAAATCACAATCCATCATTTAAAAAATGTTACTTTAATTTTGCGGCATATAGTATTTGTTGTCGACGATGCCCGGCCGGCATCCTCGCCGTCAACCCGTTCTCGACGACGTCCTGCTTCAGAGGACCCATGTCCGGGACTGGGCTCCGCCAGGCTGGCACTGGGAGTTGCTACCTTCAGGGGCGCGACGCTTGGTGAGGAACCCGGCCTCGGGTCCCGTCGTCGACCCTGATCTCCTTTGGTGGCGTTCGCGTGGGCCACTTTCGGTGCGGATGGAGCCGGCCCCGCCGGAGGTGGTACGTCGCCGTGTCAGGGAGGAGGACGAGCACGTCCGTCGCTACATGGCTGCTATGGACGTCAGGTTCTCCAATACCTGGCAAGTTCTTTGGGGAGATCACCCGAGCTATGATCCAGTGATGGTTCCTTCACTTTGGTTGTCCACCGCCCGCGCCTCAGGAACCGCGAGTGGCCTAGATTACTCTTTAGTATTCGATCTTTATTAGCTAGCTAGCTAGTGATGTATTCTATATATAATATTCGAGATGATTTATTCGAGATTATATATATTATTCGAGACGATGTATTCAAGATTATATCTATTATTCGACACGATGTATTCGAGATTATATTCGATGATGCTTATTATGTACTATGATTGATTCAGTTTTTCCTTATTAATTGATTGCATCCATGCATTGTAATTTGAATAATAAATTGTTCTATATTTCTTTTGGATTAGTTAAATAAAAGCTATGGCAGACAATACCGGCAGAGAGGGAGAAGAGGCCCTGTTCGATATCATACGCCGTCCTAGCGGGCCAGATGATGATCAGAATGAAAAAGATTATGACGGCTCCGAATTTCTAAACAACACCGGGGAGGGTGATATGATATTCGATCGCGACAACCGAATTGATGAAGTCATGAACTATGATTATGATGATGATGAAGAAAATGTTGATCTTGAAACAACAAAGACCGGCGAGGTATATTTATATAAGCAGGCATCTGGTGATCATCACATGTTTTAAATGACTTGAAGATATATTAATGAATTGATCTTTCTTCTTTCAGCCATCCGGTTCGAGCAAATCTTCAGGCAGCAGAATAGTACGAGGCCCGAACAAAAAGTTGAAGGAGGGCGTAAAGTACAATATCGAGGCCATCAAACCTAATGGCAAACCATTAGTGCCTAAGAAGATTGCGGACAAGTTCATTCATCAGTGCGGAGTTCTTGTGAAGGACCAACTCCCGATCTCCCTTCAAGAATGGAGAGAGCCAGCAAAGCCACGTCCAGATCTTACTTTTGTCGATGATAGACAAAAAGTTCTGCTTTGGGAAACTCTCATGGAACATTTCACCCTACCAGATCATTTCACATATGCAGATGTGGAGAAAGTCAAGGACGCTGCTCTTAGGAAGATGGCGGTTGCATTCAACAACCACAAGAAACGTGTATGGGACAAGTACGTCAAGGGAGGAAGGAAGACTCCAGTATTCAAGGGAACACTAGAGAAGCAAAGTGCTCATTGGGACGATTTCGTGAAATTCAAGGAATCGGAATTATCTAAGGAACGGTCGAGAATAAACAAGGCCAATGCCGCAAAAAAGGATAAGTTCCATAAGCTGGGGCCAGGTGGCTACACGGTGGCAATGCCTAAGTGCGATAAGTCTGAGAAAGAGATGGAGGATGCAGGTGTCACTCCAGTTACATTGAGCTGGCCCCCCAGGTGCAGGACTTGGTTCTATGCGCATGGGGGGGAGTTGGACCCGAAGACAGGCAAAGTTTCGAAGAAGGCATGTCTGAGCGGAGCCGAAGATAAGATACTTGTTGCAATTGAAGAGGCTCGATCGGGGGTGTTCCAGCCCAACAGAGAGAACGACGAGCTTAGGCGTGCCCTGGGAAATCCTGAACACCCGGGAAGAACACGAGGCAAGGGCGTTATTCCGTGGTATGAGGGGTTTTCGTACTGGAACGCCAACTACAGAAGCCGTGCGAGAAGGAAGATTGCAGAGGAGAAGAAGAGGAAGATGGAGGAGGAGCAGAGGAGGCTGGACTATGAACGCCTTCAAGGCCTAGAATCAGCGCACACGGACTTGGCAGTCAAATTCCAGCGGCAGCAGGAGCAGATCGACTCACTTAGCCAGCAAAGGGGGTCTCAGCAGCGGCAGCAGCTAGCGGATGATCCAGCATTGGATAGCACCGTCTCATCCATGCCAAGAAGCAGCATGGGTTCCGCCCCGGGCAACGCAATGCTGGATAGATACCCCGTGGATGACATCATGGAGAACACTAACTGCGAGCTACACTTCAAAATGAAGAACATATCCATGAAGGTGGCGGACGCCGTTGCTTTTACAAATCCCCCCGACGCAACCTTCCATTGCAACCCGATTCCAGCGGGCTATGCTCGTGTCTTGGTTGATGAGTTGGTGGACCAATATTCGGGGCTAGAGCTTGACATTCCTGGAGGTGACGAGGAGCACACACTGGGAGAGGCCAAACATCGTATCATCCTATGGAGAAAGGATTGCATCATCTTTCGAAGGCCACCGACACCGCGTCAGCCGACTCCTCGTCGAAGTCCGCCACCGAGTCAGCAGACTCCCACTCCTACAAGTCCACCAACGCATCAGGCCACTCCTCCTCCTCCAAGTCCGGCAAAGCGTCAGGCCACTCCTCCTCCAAGTCCGACACAGCGTCAGACCACTCCTCCTCCAAGTCCGGCACAACTTCAGCCCTCCTCCTCCAAGTCCGCACAGCCAGCCCTCCTCCTCCTCCAACTCAGCCACGTCAGCCGTCTCCGCCCCCTCAGCAATCACGAAAGAGAGCCGCCGCAGCCATGGTGTGTAGCGGTACAAGTCGAGGTAGTACGGGAGGTACAGGCAGAGGAAAGCAATTTCAATATGGTCCAAGCCTCGCGCCTCTTCCGCAGAGGCCTTACGACAAGTCCGAGGAGGAAAACACAGCCATAGTGAAGGCCCAGGTGGAAGCCCATTTTGCACCGAAACCGCCACCGCTGCCAACGGAGAAAGTGCCTGAGGAAAAGATTGACCACTTCATTCCTCTGGCTAGAGCACCAGCTCCCAATCCTGTTGACACAGACTATGAGCGCCACCTTAGGAAGTTAAATCGAGCACGTCTACAGAATGAGTCGAGCTCGAGCTCAAGCAAATCAGCTGGCAAAAAATGCGGTAAAACCACTCCCCGGCTGGGAGAACAGGCGGTGCAATCAATCCCCCCGCTTGTTGTGCCAACAACACATAAGAGTACGCGCCCCCAATATTATTGTGGGCAAACCGTTAACGTTCCCCAGCTGGGCGATGTGGTAATAACCGAGGAGCATATAACGCAGGCTGAAATCCTCAAGATCACTGTTGGACAACTCCTCGAGATCGAGCCCAGGTCTCCGCTTAGAGAGGAGGAAATAAAACGGAAATATGTCCGGGGCCAACCTTTGGTCGAGCCAGACCAGGTCAAGCAGCTCCCAACGAGAATGTATGAATTGCATCAATGGTACATGAACATTACCAAGATTTCCAATCGAGAGTCCCTCATGGTGAATGTCAAGAAGGATCATTACTTCCATGAGAAAGTTGTGTCCGTTGAGTATTCAGAACTATTTCAGTTATACAATCAAGACGCACTCGACAAATCTATCTTCAGTTGCTATTGTTTGTAAGTGATTTCTTTCTGTAATTTAAGTCTCAAGCTAGCTGTAGTGATCATTTTGATCAATCATTACCTGTAATTATCCTCACCATATTCTTTTTTGTGGTATTATGCAGGATGAAGATGTATGAAATGAAAAAAGATGGACGCTATGGCATTGGGTTCATATTATCAAGCAAGTGTAGAGGAAAGCATGCTAGAGTTCTTCAAGTGCCTCAATACAAATGAAGATATACTACTTCCTTACAACTTCCTGTGAGTCACACTGTCTTGTACTACAAATTCTGTTTTGCCTACTAGCTAGCCACATGTTTTTGCTTACATATGTCTGCTTAATTAAGACATGAAAACGTGTGTGCATGCAGTTTTCACTGGATCTTGTTAATCATTAAAGTTGATGAAGGAACAGTTGAAATACTAGACTCACTACTTAAGAAAGAAAGTGACTACACCATCGTGAAGGGGATAGTCGACAGGTAATTTCAATCATTATTAACTATATCTCGGCCTATTTAATTAGTTCGTCATTTCCTGATAACAACTATTTAATAACCCCTTTATTCATTTTCTTTGTCGGCGGGCAGGGCTTGGGCAAAGTTCATCAACGTCACTCCAGGCCAATGGAAACAAAAGCTGAAATGGTATCGACCCAAGGTAAGTAATTAAGTAGTACTAGCTAGCTAGCTGCCATCTCTTTAATTATCATGCTTGATTAATTATTATCTGATCAAATTCCATTCTCGTAAAGGCCCTGAAGCAGGCGTCGGGGAATGATCTGTGTGCATACTACGTTTGCGAGAACATTCGCATGATGGCGTCCGAAAGGAGCAGATCTCAAAGATGGGACTGGGTACGTTGGTCAAAACACTATTCACAATTTTTACACCATTATCGACATCTAGTCACACAACTAATACACATGCATATTGATCTCCTTCTTAACAGTTCAGAGAGGTGTGGGAGAAGCTCCTACCAACGGAGCGCATACAAGCAATTCAAGAGGAAATAGCAGGATTTTTGCTCGACCAGGTCATAGATCCCAAAGGAGAATACTATTACCCGCTACCGCCCCCATGAACCACTTCCAATTGTCATCGTGCTCCGAAGGCACCAATTAGGCTAATGCCACTGGCTCCGAAGGCACCAATTAGGAGAAATTGTATATAGCTAGCTAATTGTGTGTGTGTGTCTATATATATATATATATATATATATATATATAGTGATGCTATTCATCACCCAGGGTGCAGAATAACTTATTCTTCATCCGAGGTAATCTTACGATCATTTCATCATTAAATTACATTTGGAATTCAAATAATTACATTCCTATTCATTCACTACGTAATATTTGACATAAGAAAATAAAAATATAGGTCATAAGACAAGAAAATTTGCAGTTTATGTGTATTTTACACTATGTTTTTACGTTTGTAATTTTACATAACATAAATTATTTTCTACGACGATTATATATTTTTTTACGGTATCTTTTTATGTCGAAAATAAGATAAAACTTACGAAACGTAAAATTATGGTGGGATTGACTATTCGTCACCCTGGGTGAGGAATAGTTATTCTTCACCCCCCTCTATTTTACCACCAATGCACAATAATTTTACGTTCCGTAAGTTTTGTCTTATTTCTGACGTAAAAAGAGACCGTAAGAAAATATATAATCGCCATAAAAAATGTTTTATGTTATGTAAAATTACGAACGTAAAATCATAGTGTAAAATATACATAAACTCCAAATTTTCTTGTCTTATGACCTATATTTTTATTTTCTTATATCAAATTTTACGAGTGAATCAATAGGAATGTAACTATTTGAATTCCAAATGTAATTTAATTATGAAGTGATCGTAATATTACCCTGGTGAAGAATAACTTATTATGTACCCTGGATGATGAATAGTATATATATATATATATATATATATATATATATATATATATATATATATATATATATATATATATATATATACATGTGTGTATGTGTGAATTAATGGTGGTTGTGAGACATTCGATGATATATATGCATAATGTGTATAATATGTAGTATCGTAAAATACCAGCAAACGAAAAAGAATTAAATGAAAACACAAAATTAAATGAAAAAGAAATCATAAACCCAAACCCCCCCCCCCCTCCCCAACCTTTTAATACCGGTTGGTGTCACCAACCAGTACTAAAGGGCTCCCTGCCCCCGAAGCTGGCTCGTGCCACGTGGTTGCCCTTTAGCACCGGTTAGTGCGGAACCGGTACTAAAGGGGGGGACCTTTAGTCCCCACACTTTAGTGCCGGTTACCAAACCGGCACTAAAGGGCCTTACGAACCGGTGCTATAGCCCGGTTCTGCACTAGTGTCTACCGACGTGCTTCGCGGTCAGTTTCTCCAACTTTAGTTGAATAGAGTGTGGCTACGCCTGGTCCTTGTTGAAGGTTAAAACAGCACATACTTGACGAAATATTGTTGTGGTTTTTATGCGTAGGTAAGAACGGTTCTTGCTCAGCCCGTAGCAGCCACGTAAAACTTGCAACAACAAAGTAGAGGACGTCTAACTTGTTTTTGCAGGGCATGTTGTGATGTGATATGGTTAAGACATGATGCTAAATTTTATTATACGAGATGATCATGTTTTGTAACGGAGTTATCGGCAACTGGCAGGAGCCATATGGTTGTCTCTTTATTGTATGAAATGCAATCGCCATGTAATTGATTTACTTTATCACTAAGCGGTAGCGATAGTCGTAGAAGCAATAGTTTGCGAGACGACAACGATGCTTCGATGGAGATCAAGGTGTCAAGCCGGTGACGATGGTGATCATGACGGTGCTTTGGAGATGGAGATCAAAGGCACGAGATGATGATGGCCATATCATATCACTTATATTGATTGCATCTGATGTTTATCCTTTATGCATCTTATTTTTCTTAGTTCGACGGTAGCATTATAAGATGATCTCTCACTAAATTTCAAGGTACAAGTGTTCTCCCTGAGTATGCACCGTTGCGAAAGTTCTTCGTGCTGAGACACCACGTGATGATCGGGTGTGATAAGCTCTACGTTCACATACAACGGGTGCAAGCCAGTTTTGCACACGCAGAATACTCGGGTTAAACTTGACGAGCCTAGCATATGCAGATATGGCATCGGAACACTGAGACCGAAAGGTCGAGCGTGAATCATATAGTAGATATGATCAACATAGTGATGTTCACCATTGAAAACTAATCCATCTCACGTGATGATCGAACATGGTTTAGTTGATTTGGATCACGTGATCATTTAGATGACTAGAGGAATGTCTATCTAAGTGGGAGTTATTAAGTAATATGATAAATTGAACTTTAATTTATCATGAACTTAGTCCTGATAGTATTTGCATATCTATGTTGTAGATCAATAGCTCGCGATGTAGTTTCTCGTTTATTTTTTATATGTTCCTAGAGAAAAATTAAGTTGAAAAATGTTAGTAGCAATGATGCGGACTAGCTCCGTGATCTGAGGATTATCCTCATTGCTGCACAGAAGTATTATGTCCTTGATGCACAACTAGGTGACAGACCCATTGCAGGAGCAGATGCAGACGTTATGAACGTTTGACAATGCTCAGTATGATAACTACTTGATAGTTTAGTTCACCATGCTTTACGGCTTAGAACCGGGACTTCAAAAAATGTTTTGAACGACAGCATATGAGATGTTCCAAGAGTTGAAATTGGTATTTCATACTCATGCCTGCACTACTAGGAAAAGGGCTATAGATGGGATGGACACTAATGGTGCACTGTACATGTGGTGCGCCATTACTAAATACTAATGGCACACCATGTGTTGGTGCGCCATTAGTGTGCAAATACTAATGGCGCACCACATCCGACGGTGCGCCATTAGTAAAAAAAATAATTTTTTCAACACTACTAATGGCGCACCGTGGGAGTGGTGCGCCATTACTAATTGAACTAGTAATTTGGCCCAAACATTCCCCGAATGCACCCCCCAAGTGGACCGCCTTTTCAGTTTCAAAAAAAATAAAAGAAAATGATAGAAATGTCAAAAAAATAAAATAAAATAAGATTCCCATGTGATATGTGGTCTAGTTAGCAAAATTTACAAACATGAATTTTCGACTTTTTTGCAAAATCTCTCAAGAATTTGTAAAAATGGGCATAACTTTTGCATATGAACTCGGATGAAAAAGTTTTTTATATGAAAAATCATATACTCAAAAAGTTGCATCCGAATTTAACTGGGGAATCCCCGTTAAACATTTTCAAAATCCTCAAAAACCTAACAGAAAAAAAGATATGGGGCTTTTAAGATCTGGAGAGGCAAAAAAATCAAAAAAATTCAAACTTACTAATGGCGCACCTGCCCACGGTGCGCCATTAGTATCTTCCCGCCTTCAAAATTCAAAATAAATCAAAAAAATAAAAAAAAGTTACTAATGGCGCACCTGCCCATGGTGCGCCATTAATATCTTCCTGCCTTCAAAATTCAAAATAAATCAAAAAAATAAAAAAAATTGTAATGGCGCTCCTGCCCACGGTGCGCCATTACTATGCCGTATATATGGCTGGGCGTGTCCTCTCCTCCTTACCTCTTCATTCTTCTCCTCCACTCCACCTCTCCTCCACTCCACCTCTCCTCCACTCCTCCACTCCATCTTCCCTTCTCTCCTCCACCATACTACCCTCCTCCTCTTCGGCGACCTCCTCCTCCTCCTCTTCGGCGACCTCCTCCTCCTCTCCGGTGACCTCCTCCTCCCTCCTCTCCTCTCCTACCCTCCCCTCCCCTCACGGTTTCTCCTCCCTCCTCTCCGGTGAGCTCCTCCTCCCTCCTCTCCGGTGAGCTCCTCCTCCCTCCTCTCCGGTGAGCTCCTCCTCCCTCATCTCCGGTGAGCTCCTCCTCCCTCCTCTCCGGTGAGCTCCTCCTCCCTCCTCTTCGGTGAGCTCCTCCTCCCTCCTCTCCTCCCATCCCCTCATGGTTTCTCCTTCCTCCTCTCCGATGCTCCGGTGAACTCCTCTCCGGCGACCTCCTCCTCCTCTCCGGTGATGTAGGAGAGCGCCTCTGCGGTCACCTCCTCCTCCTCCTCTCCAGCGAACTCCTCTCCGGCGAACTCCTCTCCGGCAAAAGAACACGGAAAAAGAACGTACAAGATCCAAAAACGGGAACAAAATTTGAAATAATATCGTGCAAAAAACGAGCAAAAAACGAGCAAAAATGGGCAAAAAATCGCGATCCAGATCCAAATTCAAAATTCAAAAGTAGCAATGGCGCCAAGGGGGTTAGACGGTGCGCCACTACTATTTTCCCGCCTTCAAAATTCAAAAATAGCAAAGGCGCACCGTGGCCTATACTAATGGCGCACCAGTGGCCTATACTAATGGCGCACCGTGGCCTATACTAAAGGCGCACCAGTGGTGCGCCATTAGTATACCAGATACTAATGGCGCACGACTGGTGCGCCATTAGTAAAAAATACTAGTGGCGTGATACTAATGGCGCACCAGTAGTGCACCATTAGTAGGCAAAACTGGTGCGCCATTAGTAGGCCTTTTCCTAGTAGTGCTGTGGTGAGACGTATTAGACCTCTGACAATACTTTGCCTACAAGATGGAGGAGAATAGCTCAAACAGTGAGCATGTGCTCAGATAGTTTGGGTACTACAATTGCTTGAATCAAGTGGGAGTTAATCTTCCAGATAAGATAGTAATTGACAAAGTTCTCTAGTCACTATCACCAAGTTACTAGCACTTCGTGATGAACTACAATATGCAAGGGATAATGAAAACAATTCCCAAGCTCTTCGCATTGCTAAAATCGGCGAAGGTAGAAATCTAGAAAAGCATCAAGTGTTCATGGTTAACAAGACCACTAGTTTCAAGTAAAAGGGCAAGGGAAAGAAAGGGCACTTCAAGAAGAATGGCAAGCAAGTTGCCACTCCCATGAAGAAGCCCAAAGATAGACCCTAGCCTGAAACTGAATGCTTCTACTGCAAAGGAAATGGTGACTGGAAGTGGAACTGCCCAAGATACTTGGCGGATAAGAACGATGGCAAAGTGAACAAAGGTATATTTGATATACATGTTATTGATGTGTACTTTACTAGTGTTTATAGCAACCCCTCAGTATTTGATACTGGTTCAGTTGCTAAGAGTAGTAACTCGAAACGGGAGTTGCAAAAATGAACAGAGACTAGTTAAGGGTGAAGTGACGATGTGTGTTTGAAGTGGTTCCAATATTGATATAATCATCATCGCACACTCCATATACTTTCGGGATTACTGTTGAACCTAAATAAATGTTATTTCGTGTTTGCGTTGAGCATGAATATGATTTGATCATGTTTATTGCAATACGCTTATTCATTTAAAGTCAGAGAATAATTGTTGTTCTGTTTAAATGAATAAAACCATCGATGGTCATACACCCAATGAAAATAGTTTGTTGGATCTCGATCCTAGTGATACACATATTCATAATATTGAAGCCAAAAAGATGCAAAGTTAATAATGATAGTGCAACTTAATTGTGGCCCTGCCGTTTGGGTCATATTGCTGTAAATCGCATGAAGAAACTCCATTCTGATGGACTTTTGGAATCACTTGATTATGAATCACTTGGTTCTTGCGAACCATGCCTCATGGGCAAGATGACTAAGACTCCGTTCTCCGGAACAATGGAGCGAGCAACTGACTTATTGGAAATAATACATACTGATTGTCGGAGTAATGGACTACGGGTAGGCGAACCCGAGCCCATGAACCTTTCAAAACATCGGGGCAGGCTGCGCCCCTCAAGACCCCAAGACAGAGAGCCGCCTTCAGGGAGTCGGCAACAGAGTCGCCGACTACCCCTCTGGGCCGAGTCCCAGAGGCGGCCTCAAGATAAGCCGACTTTAGGACGGCGACCTCAGGACATGCCGACTCCAAGCCAACGACCTCCAGCGAGGCCGGCTACAGGGAGACGGCCCGCGACCTCAACTACCTCCTGTTTGGGCGACTACGTGCGGGATGGGGTAAGGCCGCCTTGCGGCCCATCCCTACCCTGCCCATAAGGGGCAGGTATGGCTACAGAGCGCCGTACCGACGGAGATCTCCGTCCGGCGCAGCACTATTGCCATGTCGGCCCTGACATCAGCACCGTGGGCAGATTCCTGTACCCACGACGGCCTGTCTGTACGACCCGAAGACGGCGGGACCCGCCTGTCGGCGGGAGTACCGAAGACGGCGAGAGCATCCCAAAGACGGACCCGATGGAGTCGGCCTCCGAGATTCGGCCGGCTCCTCCCGCGGGATCCACGCGCCATTAACCAGACAAGACAGGGAATGGCAACAGTGATCGCCCGCCCGGTGCGGCATTGTTGCCATAACCCCATGACCAAGCTCGCGTCATTAGAAGCACGGCTACAGATAATCTGCAGCGGCAAGACCCGCCAGCGGCGGACAAGGGCTGTCGGCCCCATGTTGGAGCCGTCGGTAGGGCCACTGGTCGGCGGGCCCGAGTCGGCGGAGAAGATGGCGACTTAGAGATCGCGGCTTGGACCCACACCAACGGATTACCGTTGTACCCACAGGGGTAGGCCTATATAAACCCCCGGGCACCCATACAAAGGGTTGGAAGCTAGTAGTTTTAGACACACACAGAGGGAGAGAAAAGCCGGTTGTGCCCTTCTCCTTCCTCACCCGAACAGCTCAAGGAGCCTCTTGTACCAACTTTGCCATAGTGATCATCACGGAGACCCCAGAGCAGCGATGGGGTGTTATCTCCTCGAGAGAGCCCTGAAGCTGGGTAAGATTCGCCGGCGTGCATGTCTTCGCCTCATCCCGTTTCTAGGCACCAGCGACGTTCTACTCGCCCCCTCCATGATAAGCCATCCTTTGGCATATGTCGCACCCAACCCCCGGCATTTGGCGCCCACCATGGGGCCTGGTGCACCGTCGTCCAGAGACCTGCTCTGGACGGGAACCCTCTTCCTCCCTGGCGAGCGCAGCCAGCCCGGCACGCCAGATGGAGTTTGCACCGACGCGCTGCATGGCGCTGAGGTTGCCAGCGCGGCGAGTTGCCTCGCCGAACTTGTCGGCGAGGTTCGCCTCTCCGACGAGCCTGCGTCCGACGCAGCCACCGACGGCCCTGAAAGCCTCCTCGTGGGCCTCCTCGAGCAGCTCCACGTCGACGGCGAGCCTGCCGCCGACCTGGAGTCCGTAGACTCCACCGACCCGATGCTGGTCGATTCCGACACCGCGTCGCTCGACACGTTCCCCACCAATGTAGTGGTCTACGATGAGCCTCTCCCTCGCGCGGAGAGCCGCGGGAGCACCGTCCCAGAAGTACTCGTCGCCGATCCGGCGAGCCCTCCGGCGGGGGCTCGTGACCCTCGGCAGCTGTTACGCAATACCGACCGCCTCCATTCCGGAGGACGCCGACGCTGAAAGCGCTGGAAGCGCGCCGCCTTTAGCTCCTCGTGGGCGCCAGAAGCTAGCAAGCATGAGGCGCTTATCGAAGCCTATCAGCGCGAGATGGATCACGCTGTAGGCGCTCCCGCTCCGGCCGGGCCTAACCGCCTAAACACGGTCCGGCAACCTGCCGCCCTCGCCGATCTGTTTGGGGCGGTCTCCCCTGGTACGCCACGCCAGCGGAGAATATTCGCGCTGCCCGGCGGCGGCGCGAGCTGAATAACCGAGGGCGAGGCGCCGCTGATGACAGGCGAGTCCAGCAGCTCCTCGGCGCGCCGCCGCAAAGAAGACGGCGGCTGCCGCGCGGAGGCGCCACGGCGACAACACGGCGACTTGCCTCTCGCCGAGATCAAACCACGACATCTCGGGCGCCGACCGGGCGGCGTCCGCGGAAGAAAGAACCGGATCGGCTGTCAGCCATAGCGGACTCACATCTCCATCGAACGCGGCGAAGACGGCCGCCCGAAGCGGTGGAAGCGGCGGGGCGACTATCAACATCCTCGTCCCGCAGAGAAAGGCGAGTCTCCCGCCACCCGTCGAGCATCCGACTCCCGGCGACCGCCTTGGCCACCGAGAGGGAGTCGGAGAGAACGACGCCCGCCACCGGATCGAGCGACTCCACCGATCCCTGGCGCTAGAAGAAGAAGATGAGTTGGGCCCACCCTGTTTCGGACCTCGCATCCGCGACGAGCCCTTCCCCTGAGGATTCACACTCCCCCGAGATACACCCAAATACACCGGCTCCGTGAAGCCGGAGGACTGGCTGGTGGACTACTCCACGGCCGTCAGCATAGCGAACGGCAACAAGCGCGTTGCCGTAAAGTATATTCCCCTCATGCTCCGAGGCACGGCCGGACATGGTTGAACAACGAAGCCCCGCAGCATCAGCGGCTGGGTCGACTTCACCGAGGCCTTCGTCCGCCTTCACGAGCACATACTGGCGACCTCCCAAGCCTCGTCGGCTGTCCTTGTGCGTACAAGGGCTAGCGAGTCCACTCGCGACTACCTCACCCGGCTGGGCGACTCCGGAACTCCTGCGAAGGAGTGCACGAGGTGCAGGAAATCGAGTACTTCACCACCTGGTGCAGAGAAGGCACCCTCCTCAAGCACAAGCTCCTTTGCGACGAGCCGGAGACCCTCGACGAGCTGCTAGTCATAGCGGAACAAATGCATGCTGCCGACTCCTCCATGAAGGCGGAGATCGAAGTCGGTGTGGCCGCAAAGTAGCTCCTCATGCTCCCAGAACTCCGGTGGGCGGCGCCAGCCGACCACAGCTAGCATAATGATCCTGGCGCAAGGCCCGCAGCCGGCTTCCAACAGCCGGCGGTGGCGGCAATCGAACCAACAGCGGAAGGGCAGCCTCACCCAGCGGTAGAAAGGCGGCAAGTCCAACGGTTGCGGCCTTCTCTTCTGAGCAGACTCGGGCGGACCACGCAAGTTCCACAGCGGCCTTGAAGCCGTCAAATCACACCACCGGAAGTGCCAGCGGCTCACCGGGATCGCCAAGGAGACGGCCTTGCCCTCCTCCGCTTTCTTTGGGCGCCGCCTCCACCGCCGCCCGCAACGGCTGTCCGGCCGATCGGCGCGATACAAGACGATTACCTAGAAGAGCACGGCGCCTATGTCGTGTTTACCAGCGTGGTGATGATCGCCGCGCGAAAGCGGCAGCAGACACAAGAGGTGAATGCCGTGGCATCAAACGCCCGGAATTCATGCCTTTGGTCGAAAGCCCATCAGGCGGGCCGTCTTTGATCACCCGAGGTGATGCGAATCCGGGTTCCTCGCCCTGGTCTTGGGAGCCACCCTTGCCACGGATAGGCGGGCCACTCGCTTCTCGCAATCTTGATAAGCGGAGGCAGCAGCATCAACATCACGTACAAGGATCGATGGAGAAGCTAGGAATCAAGCGAGGCAGCTTGGCATAGTCGGTTGTGTTCCGCGGAATTGTACAGCCTTTCCTGCTCACCGATTGGCAAGATTCGATAGACATCCTCTTTGGGGACAAGGATCACTTTCGCCGAGAGCGATCTGGTTCGTAGTGGTGGACCTCGAGAGCCCCTACCATGCCTTGCTTGGCCAACCTGCTTTGGCCAAGTTCATGGCGATCCCCACTACGCCTACCTCAAGATGAAGATGCCGAGTTCAAGGGATTGACCGTGGCCGCGACTCTGAAAAGTCGTCCGCTTTGTCTGCTGAAAGCAACCGACTAGCCGAGTCCACGGTGATCGCATGGTGAAGCGGCTCTGGATCGGGTCGTGGCGATGGTCGGCAAACAGCGGAGATATCGTCCGACCCCAAGGAGTCGAAGGCGAGGGCTCGTACAAGCCGCCAAAGAGACCAAGAAGATACCCTTGGACCCAGGCACCCGAGAAATCTGCTGTCATAGGTGCAAACCTCGGCAGCAAATAGGAAAAGCGAGCTCGTCAATTTCCTCCGTGAGAATCGGGACATCTTCGCATGGTCCTCCAAAGACATGCCAGGTGTACCGACGGATTTCGCCGAGCACAAGTTACATGTCCGACTTGATGTGAAGCCCGTCAGGCAGCCCTTGCGCCGCCTGTCAGAAGAGAAAAGAAGAGTTGTTGGAGAAGAGATAGCACGGCTCCTTGCAGCCGGTTTCATCATGGAAGTTTTCTTTCCAGAATGGTTGGCGAACCGGTCCTGGTACTAAAGAAGAACAAGCGTTGGCGGATGTGTATTGACTACACAAGCCTCAACAAAGCCTGCCCCAAGGACCCATTCGCTCTACCCAGAATTGATCGGTGATAGACTCCACGGCGGATGCGAGCTGTTGAGCTTCTTAGATGCATATTCAGGATATCATCGGATCAAGCTGAACCCGCGAGACAGATTGAAGACCGCCTTCATCCGCCATTTGGAGCCTACGCTGCGACCATGACGTTCGGCGAGGAACGCCGGCGCCACCTTTCAGCGTTGCATGCGAAGTGCCTCCTCAAGCAGCTTAGCGAAGCATGCGTTTACGTGGGCGGCGTGGTGGTGAAGGCGGAGGGCGAGAACACTGTTGGAAGACCTCAAAGAGACCTTTGAAAACCTGTGCTGATTCGAGATCAAGCTCAACCCGAGAAAATGCGTCTTGAATTACCAGCCGGCCAGCTCCTTGGCTTCGGGTATCGAGCAGCGGCATAAGTGCAACCCGTGAAGATCAAGGCAATTGAGAGAATGGAAGTGCCCCGCCGACTGCTGGATGTGCAGAAGTTCACCGGCTGCTTGGCGTCTATCAGTCGATTCATCAGTCGGCTGGGTGAGGAAGCCCTTCCTCTGTACCAGCTTATGAAGAAGACCACCTTCTTCGAATGGAACTCCAAGGTAGACGAAGCTTTTCTCCAGTTGAAGAGAATGCTGACTACTCCCCCAGTGCTGGCAGCTCCGAGTCCAAAGGAGCCCATGCTCCTGTATATTGCCGCCACCGGCGGGGTAGTCAGCCTGATTATTGTGGTTGAGCATAAGGAGGAAGGCAAGCGCTACCTCTCCGAGACCGATATATATTACAGGCGAGTCTTGTCGACCTCAAGCAGAACTACCCCACTACCCGAAGATGTGTTCTGGCGTGCACTTTGCCGCCAAAGTTAAACCTTACTTTCAAGAGCATTCAATCACCGTGGTTTGCACGGCCCCACTAGCGAGATCATCGAAGCCGAGATGCTTCAGGCCGAGTGGCCAAATGGGCCATAGAGTTGGCCCCTACACCATCTTTACCAGCCCTTTACCGCCATCAAGTCACAAGCAACGGCCGACTTCCTCGTCGATTGGGCGAGACCAGATATCTGCCGCCAATGCCCGACTCCACCATTGGCGAGATGCACTTTGATGGCTCCAAGATGCGCACCGGCTTGGGAGCAGCGTGGTCCTCACTTCCCTAAAGGCGACAAGCTCAAGTCACGCGTTGCAGATCCATTTCACCGCCTCCAACAACGTCGCCCGAATCTGGGCGCTCATCCACGAGCTCCGGCTTGCCAAAGAACTTCGGCATTCGCGGATCACGTGCTATGGCGACTCCGACTTGGTGGTCCAACAGTCATCCGGCGATGGGGCGCCAAAGATGCAAATATGGCGAGCTACGCTTTACAGTACAGCGGCTGAGTGGATATTTTGAGGGATCACGAATTCCTCCATGTACCAAGAGCGACAACGACCAGCAGATGCCACAGCAAAATCGGTTCCACCGACGAGGCAATACCATCCGGCGTCGCCCTTGGCGCCTTCTCAAGCCATCCGTCAAACCGTCACAGTCGGACTCCATTTTGTGCGGCTCTCCACGAAGAAGGCAGATCTGACTCGAGCCTCGGCGAGCGGCACAAGAATCCTTGAAAGCGCCCCAAACGCGGCGGTCGAGGCGGCCGGGGACTTGAACCCGGCCGGGGACTGCAGTGACCTTTGCAAAGACTCCGATTACTCGGCCGGGGACTGCATGTCGGCCGGGACTTCTTCAACTCAACAAGCTGCTGCAGACTCCGACCCGCCGCCTCCCAGCCCAGCCGCCCTCGTCCAAGTAGCGATCTTGGCTGTCGAAGAAATAGCAGCACCCTCATGGGCCCAGCCCATCTTGAAGTTTTAGTAGCGAAGAGCTACCAACTGATGAAACCTTGGCTCGGCAAGTGCAACACCGAGCGGCAGCCTACACTATAATCAATAGAGAGCTGGTCAGGCACAGCGTCACCGGTGTCTACCAGTGCTGCGTCGAATCAGAGCAAGGCCAAGCAATCCTTGAAGACATCCATCAGGGCGAGTGCGGCCATCATGCAGCCTCGAGCACTCGTCACCAAAGCCTTCCGACCACGGTTTCTTCGGCCGACTGCCCTAGAAGAGGCCAAGGAATTAGTTCAAAAATGCAAGGGGTGCGGTGTTCGCTCCAAGCCGCTTCAGCGGCTTGACCTCAAGACTATCCCCATCGCTGGCCCTTTGCTGCAGGGGCCTTGACATGGTGGGACCATTCAAGGCGGCGCGAGGTGGCCTAACTCACCTACTTGTCGCGGTGGACAAGTTCACCAAGTGGATAGAAGCAAAACCCATCAAGAAGTTGAATGGTCCTACGGCAGTGACTTTTATCGCCGACATCACGACTCGGTACGGCGTACCACACAGCATCATCACCGACAACGGCACAAAATTCGCCAAGGGCGCCCTGGCCCGTTTTTGCGCGACGCAGGGCATCCGACTGGACGTAGCGTCTGTTGCCCACCCGCAGTCAAACGGCCAGGTGGAGCGAGCGAACGGCCTCATCTTATGCGGCATCAAGCCTCGTGCGGTGAACCAGCTGGGCGTTCGGCGGCTGCTTAACGAGGAGTTGCCGACCGTCCTCTGGAGTCTGCGTCGACTCCAAACAAGTCAGCGGCTTCACACCCTTCTTCCTCGTCTCGGTGCGAAGCCGTCATCCCAGCGGATATAGAGTTCGACTCCCGCGAGTCACCATGTACACCAAGGAGGAAGCGGAAGAAGCACGTCAAGGCGGCGTCGATCTGCTGGAAGAGGGCGACTGCGGCACTCAGCCGGTCCACATCTACCGGCGAGCCTGCGCCGCTACTACAACAAGAAGGTCAAGCCAAGATCATTCCTAGAAGGCGACCTTGTGCTCCGGCTGATCCAGCGAGCGGCCGGCCAGCACAAGCTGTCGGCGCCTTAGGAAGAACCGTTCATCATCGATAAAGTGCTCGGCAATGACTCCTACTACGATCGGCCTTTCGAAGCCCGAAACGCATAAGAGGGGCGACTCCGGCAAAGAGGCGGGCGGCCATGGAATGTGAATCTCCTCGAAGATTTTACTGATTGATGCAGTATGTACCACGCTACCCTTTTTGTTTGAAATACCAAGACTCGGGCCCCGAGGCGAGCTCGGGGACTGCCCTCTTTGTTATCTGTATGATAAAATTATGCCTTTGGGTATATTACCCTTTTATTATGTTGTTTGGCACCGAGCTCGACTAGTCGGCCCGGGGACTCGCCGCTTTTGAGCTATGAAGTGCTTCACGAAGTCCGACAAGTAGCGTCACGGGGCCCAAGCCGTCTCTGTCGAAGCCGCAGCTTCATGAGCGGCTGTTTGGTGGGCAGGAGTAAGGTAGAAGCGGGCACCCACGAAAAAAAGGGCTAAGGACCCAAAGCATAAACATAGTTCAAATCGGCTCCCAGCCCGTTTAGTGAAACCGACTCTTAAAAGCCGCTTGCCGTTTTTACCAACTCGCTTAAGCGACTCTAAAATGGCCAAGTACTTGCCTTCTCAAAGTAGCCAAGCACTTGACCTGAGCGGCAATCCATGAGCGGCTGCCCGACAGGCAAGCGGCATCTAAGGGAAGGCGGCAAGGAAAAAAGCCACAAGAGCAATAAGCAAGGAAACATGAAATTAGAATAATATTTACACAAACTTAGGCCCTTGGCGGATCTTGAACAGAGGTTGAGAATACACCCAGCGGGTGGAATTGTGCGAATTAACAAAGTTCTTTTGAAAGACTAAGAAACAGATAAAATAAAGCCAAGGCAGCGGCCTAAGAAGCAGCGGATGGGGCTGGAATGCCAGAGGCGGCGGCGGCGTCAGGCGCCGGGGCGGCTGGCTGGGCAGTCTCGGTTTGATCGTCTCTGGCAGTGGCTGGCTCAGATGGGTGCGGCTCGTTGCTGGAGGTGCGGTCGAGCTGAGGCTGGCCGCCCGCTCCGTCTTCTGACGCCTCCATGTCGTCTCCGTCCTCCGCCTCGTCTTCATCCTCGGTGCTGGAGTCGATCACCTCCGCCGAGTCCTCGCCGTAGTCCGGGTTCATCCCGAACCACTCCGCCGGTGCCTCCCCACCGTCTTCAGCCCGCTCCGGGACGAAAACACTGGTGTCCGTGTAGTCGGCGATCGCCGCCGCACACTCGGCGAGGCGCCCTCCGCGCTCTGCAGCTCCGCTGGGCTTCGGCCGAGCGCGGCCAGCCGGTCAGGTCGAGCCACTGATACCACGCTTGGCGAACTCCGGGGCTCGGCGAGCTCCGGCCGAGCAGCGGAGCCTTTCCAAGCCTCAAGGCGCCCAGCCGCGACCTCCAGCCAGTCGGCGGTCCGGTTGGGAGTGCGTAGAACCGGCATGTCCGACCACGGGCAGCAATCGCTGGGCCCGACACGGCGAAGGCGGCGCAGCATCCGATGTGCGGCCGCGGGCGAACCTCAATGCTCGGGAGCTGCTCGTCAAGGGTCCGAGGCGTTGGCTGCGATCTCGGCGCCACCGCCCTCGGCGCCTCGCGTTCGGCCTCGATGGCCTGATTGGCGCTGCGTATGACCAGGGAAGAAGTCGCCAAGAAGAAGAAAAAGCAAGTTAGAAAAAACAGGAGCCGGCTTAACCCATAGTCGGCAACCCCAAAGAGAAAGTAAAAGCAAACTTACCATCGAAGATATCTTCGATTTCATGGAAGCCGGAGGTTAGCTGCGCCTCTCTGTCGGTCGAGCGGGCCTTCGCTCTCAAATTCGGCCGGAGGCGGCCTCTTTCTTCTCCGCCTCGGCCCGCGCCGCCATGAGCAGCTCCCTCTGCTCTGCCAGCTGCGTAGCCAGCAGGTCGCGCTCTGCGGCGAGCTTGCCGCACTCCTCCTCTTTGGCGCGCAAGGCGGTCTCGGCCGTACCCAGCTGCCCCCGCAGAGCGGCGTTGGATTCGAAGAATAAAAAAGAAGAAGGGCGAAGTCGTCGATTAAGAAAATCGCCGGAAGATCTGGCCCGGCTGCGCAGCGATCGGCCCAACTCGAGGACTACAGCCAGCGGATCTTAAGCGCGCCCGCGAAGAAGAAAACTCACCTCGGCTCCTCGCCAGGTCAGCAGCCCGCTTGTTCAGCTCTTCAACGTTGCGGTTGAAGGCGGTAGCGCGGAGGTTGTGATATTCCTGTAACAAGGATTCGACACAGATAAAAACTTGGAAGTAAGCAAATAAAGTTCGGGTCTCTGCTTTCGCAGCCGACCCGAAACTTCGAGACTACACCGGTGGAGTGTGCTGGCGCGCCCATAGAAAGATCAAGAAAATTCGGAAATAAAACATACCGCATGGCGGATCGCGGCCTTGTGCGCCTTGGAAAGGATTACGGGGCGGCGCCTTGACGCAGCTTCGCTGGATGTCGGGGCGCCGTGTTCAGCAGCCCGTGCGCCTCCTCGAACCCACCCAGCGAGCGCGGCGCTTAATCGCTTCAGCGCCGAGGATGGCGAACTGGCGGCGCCGGTCTCAAAGGGCGCGGCGCCGAGTCCGCCTTCTCAAGACGGCGCCGCGCTGGCGAGGCGACTTGAAGAAGCAGCTGCGCCACGGCTTCGTCGTCGATCGGCGGCACGGGTGGGTCCGCCGGCTGTTTGCCTCGCGCAACCTCAGACTGCGGCGGAGGCGACGGAGGTGGCACGGCCGCGCCCGGCGAAGACCTCGCCGCCTTCCCTCCCTGCGACGGGGACCTCACCACCGACTCCCTCCGACTGCCCCGTGAACTCCGGCGGTGGTGGCGCTGAGCTCAGCGGATTGACGAGCAGCACCGACTGAAGGCGCGCGGCCTCCTCGGCTTGCCTTCTTGCTGCAGCGGCGGCTTCGACCGCCTTCTCGGCCGCCGCCTTCTCTCGGCGGCGGCCGCCTCCTCGTCGCGCTTCTCCTCCGCATTCCGCTCTGTTGCCTCCCGGGCTGGCGCGAGGTCAACCCGCCGACTGGCGGCGGGCGTCTCCGCCGACCCTATGACGGAGGCAGCGGCGACCCTCTCCAAAGTGAGGGGAGCCCTGATGAGAAAAAAGGACATGAAAAGACTTGGCCAAGACGGACCAGAAGAAAACAAGACAGAATAAAAAGATACTTACGCGGAGACCAGCGGTGGTTTCTTCACCTCCTTGCGGAAGCGGTTAGCCTTCGCGACCGCTTCTTCAGCTGAGTCGCGGCCGCCCCTGATTCTCTTGGCCTGGCCGCTTGGCTGACTCGGCCCGGCCCGGCGCTTCTTCACGCCGGCTCGGCCCCCCAAGGCGGCGGAGGAGCTCGCGCCTGGATGGCCGGCTCTCTGCTGGCGGCGGGGGGCAACTTCATCATCAGGCCAGTCTGCAAAAGTGCCCGAGGGCCTGAAGTCGTCGGCCCCTCCCCTCCTTGATGTCGGCCTCCATCGCCGCCACGCCCAAGTCGGGTCGTCGGCGTCACTCTCCGCCATCGGGGGCGAAGTCGTGAGCCCGGCCCATGGCGCCCGGTCGAGGCGGCATGAGAGGATTCTGAGTCGAAAAGGACCAAGGAAAGTAAGAGCGGATCCGGCTAAGGAAGAAACAAAAAGCAAGAGGCGACTTACCATCGGCGGGGATTGGCGCGCAGTATGGCTCCTTGCACGGCGCCATTCCTCCGTGAGGTCGCGATTCGCCAAGAAGTTCACCGTGTCCACCACCTCCGCGTGGGGCATGTCCTTGGAGCACAGCCGGCTGGGGTCCCGCGCCGCTTATCTGGCAGATCGGATGAGGCGGCCACGAAGAGGAGAACTCGGCGCGCCACGAAGGCGGCCAACAAGTCTGCCCAGTCAGGCCCTCATTGTATCATCCGCGAACCCAGCGGCGGCGGCGGTGCTGCGGTCAGCGTCCGGGCCTGTAGGACCAGCTGGTGGGTCGGCCCGCGATTCGCCGCCCACGTTAGGCGGCAAGTTGACCGATCGCCGTCGAAGCGGCGTTCTTGGCGTAAATCGGCGCTGCCACATCTTCACCGACTTGATGAGGGGATGGCAGGAAAGGATTCTCGGGCACCGGCCTCCTCTTGGCGATGAGCGTGCGCCTGAGCGGCCGCGGCGGCGTGGGTCCCGAGCCGGCAGAAGAACTCCCCACAGCTCGATGGTGGGGAGAACTCGAGAAACCTTCGCATAAGGATGCGGCGGCCAACAGCACCACCGTGTTGGGGGTGAGGTGGTGCGGCTGGAGCGAAGAACTCAAAGCGGCGCGGAAGAAGCCGCTCGCCCGGCAGCCCCAGCCAGCGTGAGTGCAGCGGAAGATCACCCGCTTCGCCCTCCTCCGGCGCCGCGTGATTCGCCCTCCGTGAAGCGCGGCTCGCACTAGGTGGCTGCCGGGATGCGCGCATCCGACGAAGAACTCGATTATGTCATCATCGATGATGGATCCGTCCCACACGACAGCGAAGCGGTGGGGCGCGCGGCGGATGAGGAGCTCATCTCCGCGGCGAGGAAGAACGAGGCTCGGCGCGGTGGAGCGAGGGAAGAAGACGAGGCGGGGCGGGGATGAGAGAGTGCGCGTGCGTCGCCGCCCCTCCTCCCCGCCTACTTATAGGCGCCTGGGCTGCTGGCCGAGGCGGCGTGGGATTAATGCGCCCGTCTGGCGCTTACGATTTAACCCACGGCGTTACTGCTTGCGCGATAACGGCGTGGTGGCTCTTTCGCCCGCCGCGGCGCAGCGGATCCGCTGCGCGCGGGGCATAATAATGGCGGGCCCGCTGACGGGCCTGTCTTGTCATCTTGCGCGTGGGCTGGCGGCCCAGCCTGCCGCGTGGCGTCGCGTGGCGGGCCCACGGCGGGCGGCTGCCGGGAAGCTTATCAGGCACGCCGCCCGGATCCCGCTGCGACCCTCGAAACCTTTGAAGAGCAAGACGGCCCCCTGCAAGGCCGACTCCAGATGAAGACGGCGGGTCGAGTCCAGTTTCTTCCGTCAAAGGGATGAAGCTGTCGAGGCTCCTCGACAGGCTGCCCTCAGCGCCTCCCCAGCTTCGGGGATTACTGTCGGAGTAATGGACTATGGGTAGGCGAACCCGAGCACATGAACCTTTCAAGACATCGGGGCAGGCTGCGCCCCTCAAGACCCCAAGACAGAGAGCCGCCTTCAGGGAGTCGGCAACAGAGTCGCCGACTACCCCTCTGGGCCGAGTCCAAGAGGCGGCCTCAAGATAAGCCGACTTTAGGACGGCGACCTCAGGACAAGCCGACTCCAAGCCAGCGACCTCCAGCGAGGCCGGCTACAGGGAGACGGCCCGCGACCTCAACTACCTCCTGTTTGGGTGACTACGTGCGGGATGGGGTAAGGCCGCCTTGCGGCCCATCCCTACCCTGCCCATAAGGGGCAGGTATGGCTACAGAGCGTCGTACCAACGGAGATCTCCGTCCGGCGCAGCACTGTTGCCATGCCGGCCCTGACATCAGCACCGTGGGCAGATTCCTGTACCCACGATGGCCTGTCTGTACGACCCAAAGACGGCGGGACCCGCCTGTCAGCGGGAGTACCGAAGACGGCGAGAGCACCCCAAAGACGGACCCGATGGAGTCGGCCTCCGGGAGTCGGCCGGCTCCTCCCGCGGGATCCACGAGCCATTAACCAGACAAGACAGGGAATGGCAACAGTGATCGCCCGCCAGGCGGCGGCACTATTGCCATAACCCCATGACCAAGCTCGCGTCACTAGAAGCACGGCTACAGTAATCTGTAGCCGGCAAGACCCGCCCGCGGCGGACAAGGGCTGTCGGCCCCATGTTGGGCCGTCGGCGGGGCCTGGTCGGCGGGCCCCGAGTCGGCGGAGAAGACGGCGACTTAGAGACCACGGCTTGGACCCACACCCAGCGGATTACCGTTGTACCCCCGGGGGGTAGGCCTATATAAACCCCCCGGGGCACCCATGCAAAGGGTTGGAAGCTAGTAGTTTTAGACACACACACACAGAGGGATAGAAGAGCCATCCGTGCCCTTCTCCTTCCTCACCCCGAACAGCTCAAGGAGCCTCTTGTACCCACTTTGCCATAGTGATCATGCGGAGACCCCGCAGAGCAGCAGTAGGGGTGTTATCTCCTCGGAGAGCCCTGAAGCTGGGTAAGATTCGCCGACGTGCATGTCTTCGCCTCATCCCGTTTCCAGGCACCGGCGACGTTCTACTCGCCCCCTCCATGATAAGCCATCCTTTGGCATATGTCGCACCCAACCCCTGACACTGATGTATGCAGTCCGATGAGTGTTGAGGCTCGAGGCATGTATCGTTATTTTCTGACCTTCACAGATGATTTGAGCAGATATGGGTATATCTACTTGATGAAACATAAGTCTGAAACATTTGAAAAGTTCAAAGAATTTCATAATGAAGTGGAAAATCATCATAACAAGAAAATAAAGTTTCTACGATCTGATCGCGGAGACGAATATTTGAGTTACGAGTTTGGTCTTCAACTAAAACAATGTGGAATAGTTTCACAAACTCATGCCCCCTGGAACACCACAGCATAATGGTGTGTCCGAACGTCATAAACGTACTTTATTGGATATAGTGCAATCTATGATGTCTCTTACCAATTTACCACTATCGTTTGGGGTTATGCATTAGAGACAGCTGCATTCACGTTAAATAGGCCACCATCTAAATCCATTGAGATGACGCCTTATGAACTATGGTTTGGCAAGAAACCAAAGTTGTCGTTTCTTAAAGTTTGGGGCTGCGATGCTTATGTGAAAAAGCTTCAACCTGATAAGCTCGAACCCAAATTGGAGAAATGTGTCTTCATAGGATACCCAAAAGAGACTGTTGGGTACACCTTCTATCACAGATCCGAAGGCAAGATCTTTGTTGCTAAGAATGGATCCTTTCTGGAGAAGGAGTTTCTCTCGAAAGAAGTGAGTGGGAGGAAAGTAGAACTTGCTGAGGTAACTGTACCTGCTCCCTTATTGGAAAGTAGTTCATCATAGAAATCTGTTCCTATGACTCCTACACAAATTAGTGAGGAAGCTATGATGATGATCATGTATCTTCAGATCAAGTTACTACCGAACTCGTGGGTCAACCAGAGTAAGATCCGCACCAGAGTGGTACGGTAATCCTATTCTGGAATTCATGTTACTTGACCATGACGAACCTACAAACTATGAGGAAGCGATGATGAGCCCAGATTCCGCGAAATGGCTTGAGGCCATGAAATCTGAGATGGGATCCGTGTATGAGAACAAAGTGTGGACTTTGGTTGACTTGCCCGATGATCGGCAAGCCATAGAAAATAAATGTATCTTCAAGAGGAAGACGGATGCTGATACTAGTGTTACTATCTACAAAGCTAGACTTGTCGAAAAGGGTTTTTGACAAAGTTCAAGGTGTTGACTACGATGAGATTTTCTCACTCGTAGCGATGCTTAAGTTTGTCCGAATCATGTTAGCAAATTGCCACATTTTATGAAATCTGGCAAATGGATGTCAAAACTACATTCCTTAATGGATTTCTTAAAGAAGAGTTGTATATGATGCAACCAGAAGGTTTTTTCGATCCTAAAGGTGCTAACAAAATGTGCAAGCTCCAGCGATCCATCCATGGACTGGTGCAAAGCATCTCAGAGTTGGAATATACGCTTTGATGAGTTGATCAAAGCATATAGTTTTATACAGACTTGCGATCGATGAAGCCTATAGTTACAAGAAAGTGAGTGGGAGCACTACAACCTTTCTGATAAGTATACGTGAATGACATATTGTTGATCAGATATGATGTAGATTTTCTGGAAATCATAAAAGGAGTGTTTGAAAGGAGTTTTTCAAAGACCTCGATGAAGCTGCTTACATATTGAGCATCAAGCTCTATAGAGATAGATCAAGACGCTTGATAAGTTTTTTCAATGAATACATACCTTGACAAATTTTTGAAGTAGTTCAAAATTGAACAGTCAAAGAAGGAGTTCTTGCCTGTATTGCAAAGTGTGAAGTTGAGTAAGACTCAAAACCCGACCACGATAGAGAATAGAAAGAGAATGGAAGTCATTCCATATGCCTCAGTCATAGTTTCTATAAAGTATGCCATGTTGTGTACCAGACCTATTGTATACCCTGCCCTGAGTTTGGCAAGGGAGTACAATTTTGATCTAGGAGTAGATCACTGGACATCGGTCAAAATTATCCTTAGAGGACTAAGGAAATATTTCTCGGTTATGGAGGTGATAAAGAGTTTGTCGTAAAGAGTTACATCGATGTAAGCTTTGACACCAATCTGGATGACTCTAAGTCACAATCCGGATACATATTGAAAGTGGAAGCAATTGGCTAAAATAGCTCCGTGCAAAGCATTGTAAACATAGAAAAATTGCAAAATACATACGGCTCTGAATGTGGCAGACCCGTTGACTAAATTTCTCTCACAAGCAAAACATGATCACTCTTTGGGTGTTAATCACATAGCGATGTGAACTAGATTATTGACTCTAGTAAACCCTTTGGGTGTTAGTCACATGGAGATGTGAACTAATCACATAAAGATGTGAACTATTGGTGTTAAAACACATGACGACATGAACTAGATTATTGACTCTAGTGCAAGTGGGAGACAGAAGGAAATATGCCCTAGAGGCAATAATAAAGTTGTCATTTATATTTCCTTATATCATGATAAATGTTTATTATTCATGCTAGAATTGTATTAGACGGAAACTTAGTACATGTGTGAATACATAGACAAACAGAGTGTCACTAGTATGCCTCTACTTGACTACCTCGTTGAATCAAAGATGGTTAAGTTTCCTAGCCATAGGCATGAGTTGTCGTTTGATTAACGGGATCACATCATTAGAGAATGATGTGATTGACTTGACCCATTCCGTTAGCTTAGCACTTGATCGTTTAGTATATTGCTATTGCTTTCTTCATGACTTATACATGTTCCTATGACTATGAGATTATGCAACCCCCGAATACCGGAGGAACACTTTGTGTGCTACCAAACGGCACAACGTAACTAGGTGACTATAAAGGTGCTCTACATGTGTCTTCGATGGTGTTTGTTGAGTTGGCATAGATCGAGATTAGGATTTGTCACTCCGATTGTCGGAGAGGTATCTCTGGGCCCTCTCGGTAATGCACATCACTATAAGCCTTGCAAGCAATGTGACTAATGAGTTAGTTGTGGGATGATGCATTACAGAACGAGTAAAGAGACTTGTCGGTAACGAGATTGAACTAGGTATTGAGATACCGACGATCGAATCTCAGGCAAGTAACATACGGATGACAAAGGGAACAACGTATGTTGTTATGCGGTTTGACCGATAAAGATCTTCGTAGAATATGTAGGAACCAATATGAGCATCCAGGTTCCGCTATTGGTTATTGACCGGAGATGAGTCTCGGTCATGTCTACATAGTTCTCGAACCCGTAGGGTCCGCACACTTAACGTTCGGTGACGATCGATATTATGAGTTTATGTGTTTTGATGAACCGAAGGTTGTTCGGAGTCTCGGATGTGATCACGGGTATGACGAAGAGTCTCGAAATGGTCGAGACATAAAGACCGATATATTGGAAGCCTATATTTGGACATCGGAATACTTCCGAGTGAGTACGGACATATACGAAGTACCGGGGGATTACCGGAACCCCCTGGGGGTTATATGGGCCCATGGGCCTTAGTGGAGAGAAAGAGAGGCAACCAGGGCAGGCCGCGCGCCCCCTCCCCCTCTGGTACGAATTGGACTAGGAAGGGGGGGCGCCCCCCTTTCCTTCCCCCTCTCTCCCCCTTCCTTCCACTCCTAGTCCAACTAGGGAAGGGGGGGGGGAATCCTTCTCCCGGTGGGAGTAGGACTCCCCATGGGGCGCGCCATAGGAGGGCCGGCCCTCCCCCTCCTCCACTCCTTTATATACGATGGAGAGGGGCACCCCATAGACACACAAGTTGATCATTCATCTCTTAGCCGTGTGCGGTGCTCCCCTCCACCATAATCCACCTCGGTCATATCGTTGCAGTGCTTAGGCGAAGCCCTGCGTCGGTAGCTTCATCATCACTGTCATCATGCCATCATGCTGACGAAGCTCTCCCTCGACACTCTGCTGGATCGTGAGTTCGTGGGACGTCACCGAGCCGAACTTGTGCAGATCGCGGAGGTGTCGTACTTTCAGTACTAGGATCGGTCGATCGTGAAGACGTACGACTACATCAACCGCGTTGTCATAACGCTTCCGCTTACGGTCTATGAGGGTACGTGGACTACACTCTCCCCTCTCGTTGCTATGCATCACCATGATCTTGCGTGTGCGTAGGGAAAATTTTGAAATTACTACGTTCCCCAACAGTGATGTGCATTACCGAGAGGGCCCAGAGATACCTCTCCGACAATCAGAGTGAAAAATCCTAATCTCGATCTATGCCAACTCAACAAACACCATCGGAGACACCTGTAGAGCATCTTTGTAATCACCCAGTTACGTTGTGACGTTTGATAGCACACTAAGTGTTCCTCCGGTATTCGGGAGTTGCATAATCTCATAGTCATAGGAACATGTATAAGTTATGAAGAAAGCAATAGCAACAAACTAAACGATCATCGTGCTAAGCTAACGGATGGGTCAAGTCAATCACATCATTCTATAATGATGTGATCCCGTTCATAAAATGACAACTCTTGTCCATGGCTAGGAAACTCAACCATCTTTGATCAACGAGCTAGTCAAGTAGAGGCATACTAGTGACACTCTGTTTGTCTATGTATTCACACATGTACTAAGTTTTCGGTTAATACAATTCTAGCATGAATAATAAACATTTACCATGATATAAGGAAACATAAATAACAACTTTAGTATTGCCTCTAGGGCATATTTCCTTCAGATCCTTGATGCCCACACTCTGTGGGAGGCGGTGGCGCCAGGCGACGGGGCGGTGAACGCGAAGAAGTGCAAGACGGCGCACACGATGATCCTCGGAGGGCTGCCGGAGGACGTGCTGCTGCAGGTGGCGATGAAGCTCACCGCTAGGGAGGTATGGGACTCCTTCAAGGTGAGGTTCGTCGGCGCCGACCGGATGCGCGCGGCGAGGCTGGCGACGCTGCGTAGGGAGTTTGATCACCCGAAGATGGCGGATGGCGAGGCGCTAGATGCGCACGCTGGGAGGCTGGCGGGGATGACAGCGTGGTACGCGAACCTCGTGGAGACGTTGTGCGACACGGCACTCGTGAAGAAGCTCCGGGACACCGGCATCGAGCAGGCATCGAGAAGTTCTGCAACCTCGACGAGATGGCGTTTGATGGGCCGCTCGGGCGGTTGCGCGCGTTCGACGAGCGGGTTCGGCACCGTGGACAAGATGGCGGCGAGCGTGGGGGCGATCAGCTACTGCTGACCATGGCGCAGTGGCGGGCGCGGGACCGGCAGCAGGGAGGAGATCTTGACGACGACGACGACGGGCGGAGCGTGGCATCGGGCAACGGCGACAACCGATGCGGGCGCTGCTACAAGTGCGGCGAGCGCGGCTACTTCAAGCGCGACTGCCCCCAGCTGCGGAGGGAGCCGGCGGCGGAGCGCGCGCTACGGGCGGACGTCGGCGTCGAGGACGTCGGCCTCCTCTGAACCATGGCTTAGGGGGTGAATGTTAGGAATAAGCCGTGGCCGTCACGGTGGCAACCACGTCGGGTGCGTGTGCGTGCACACACCAGACGCGTCGGGTGCAGACTGAGCTGCATCGGGTCCGTGGCAGGAGTGCACGGGTGTGTGTGTGTATGATAGCACGTGTATGTGCGCGTGTGTGTGGGTTGATTAGACAGACGCGCGGGGGTGCTGTCGCGCCGGGCGCTAGACCCGGTTGCGTCCCGTTGGCATGCGTGCGTGGCGGGCGCGGAAGCTGTGAAGTGCGAGGCGTGGCGAAGTGGGCAGCGGGACTGCGGTGAGAGCGGACGTCGGCGTTGGCGCGCGCGTGTATAAGCCCCGACCCCATGTGTTGTAGTCGGTAGCTCGAGTTCGTGGCTTGAGTAAAAAAAGCGGTTGTTCGTGCGGCCGGCGGCGTTTGTGCGCCAGGTATATCTTGCTGTGTGCGCCTCGTTCTTCCTCCTTTCTTCTACGTTCATAAGAGAGAGAGCTCCGGTGAGAGGCAAGGCGAGGCTCCCACAACAACACTACTGCTATCTCCATCCTGATTTATTAGCCCCTCGTATTTCGGTCATATCTTGATCATGATTTTAACTAATGAAATATAAATAATAAATAATAAACATAATATTATCAAAAACTATGTTCAAATACAAATTCAATGATATAACTTTTTATGACATGTATTAACATTTTGTTAATTAAATCTATAGTAAAAATTTGACACAAAGTACGAAGGGGGTCAGTAATTCAGGACGGGGTAGTAGTAATAACTTAGATATACAATTTTAACGTTTGAACAAAAAGACAAGAACATTATTTTATTTATGCAGCTTTGTCAATCACTGAGGGCACCTTTGATTCACATAATTGCAGAAATGTGGAAATTAATAATATAGAATTGTGTCCATAGGGGTAATAATTCATTACGATTAGATCCGAGTGAAATTTAAGCATAGAGTCCTGATGGCGTGCCTCAAAAGGGTCAGGAAGTTTCACGACCTAACCGTTGTCACTGAAATTAATGCACACCCTCAACTTTCCATATCCCTTCTTTTCCATAAACAAAACGCTAGAATTTAATCACCATACTTATAAAGTTGTATAAATTTAGCTTTAAGAAACCAACCGATCTTATCCTTGATATAGTCATACAGGTTTTTTTTTGAGACATATATAGTCATACAGGTAGTAGTAGGCCAATGGAGGATGGGCCACACGAAGCCCAACACTTAAATACTCTTTTGTACACATTGCAAAAAAGAAGCAAATAAACAAATAATTAGGTACAACATGTACACACTATGTACGTGCAAATTTATTAATAATATACTTTCATATGTGACATAAAAAATAAAATTATGAATATGAAAATGAGCCAATATTTTTGAACACTGTACAATTAAGATGTTCACATAAGTACACACACATACAACCATCCCTATGAACACGATATCGGTCAAAAGTCAAGGAATCTAATCATCGGAGCTACGCTAGTTTGTGCTGCATTTTTTAGCTTACAAATCACAATAAATTTAAACAATTTTTTACAGGTCCGAAGATCATGTATACTAGTATAAATTTTCACAGAACTGTTTTTTATTTCTTTTAAACTTTGAAAAAAATTACTTTATTTTTAAAATAACAGGCTTCAAGGAATCTGATTCCCAAGACATCACACTCATTGGAATGTACGCCATCGGTACATGATTGTGTACACGGACAGCTATTGCAGGACACGATTTTCGCCCCAACCTTTGCTGCCACTGATGCATGTTACTAGGCGGGCGCTGCAGAGGAACGCATGCGATTAAGTATAATAATATGGTGCAACCTAATTAGCCGCGGTGAGAAATATTTTGGAATTTTTTTTAGATAAAGGTGTGAATTATTTTTTAAATGTACCTTTTCTTTTTAAATGCAGGTGAGGACCTCTGGTATTTTTAGATGGAGGGTTATGCAAAGTGGCATTCGCTGGTAGGCTGCGGTGGTAATTTTTTTTTTTTTACTTTTTATAGATGAAGGTGAAGATGTTTTTTTCTAAGATGTTTTTTTATACAAAGGCGAGGACTTTATGTATTTTCTTAAATGAAAACGTGCGCACAACTTCATCTTAAGTGGTACTACAGGGTGGCGCCCCAACAACTAGTAGCAAAGAAGGAGTGACAAATTCATAGGTCGTGTGTAGCCACTGTCTCAAGTACCACACTGCAACCGCCTTTGTACATCCCCTGCCAAGAAAATTGACAGTTCTTCCATTTCCAATGCATGCAGTTGATGTTTCCAAGCATCCCTGAAAATCCTCTTGCTGCATTCCGTGCTAAGATCCGAGCAGTGTCTTTAGCATTGGGTGATCGCAAGTATTGCGGTCCAAACACTGCCGCCACTACCCTGCAAAACTTGTAGAAACACTCAATGGTCGTGGACTCGGCCATGCGTCCATAGTCTTCCAGTAAATCACTGGGAGCTCCGCATGCAAGCATCCTCATAGCTGCCGTGCACTTCTGGAGTGAGGTGAATCGAAGTGTGCCTGTGCAATCCTTCTTGCATTTGAAGTAGCCGGAAAACTCGCCCAGGTAGGGGGCGGAGGATGGCGCGGCTGAACCCTCTCTCTTTTCCGGCGGGGGAATGGCCTATCTAGCGGCGGTGGGGGTGGGCGGCGCCGGGATCAGCAAGGCGGCGGGAGGCGTCTTGTGGCGAATCTGACGCCAAAAGATGCCTTTTCGCCTGACGGTGTGGCCCAGACGCGGTTTTCCCTTTCGCCGGAGCCCCCAAGCTCCCCCCAGTGTGTTGGGTTCGGCCTGGGATCGACAGGCCCAAAAACAGGCCGAGTCGGCAAATTTCGGCATCTTGGGGGCGCGACTGGGGGGTTTTTCGGCGCCGGCGCAAAAAAAGTTGAGCCAATAGCCAAACTACCACTACTGGAAACAACAAGTGCCAAAATACCACTATGAAAAACCAATGTGCCGGAATAGCACTCCCTTGAAAATTTTCATGCCAAGATACTACTATGAGCTAACTGAGACTAACCGATGAGTAAAAATACTGTTTTGCCTTTTACCGGCGGTGGGGGTGCGTGCGAGGGAGGTCGGTCGGGGAACCGGGGATTGTTGGGGAAGGCCGTGGGCGTCCAACTGTTGGGTGCGGCCATGGTGAGTGATGCAGCAGGTTAGAGGAGATCGTCCATGGCGAGCCGTGCACGTGCCGTTCTTGGCGAACGCCCAGCGCGTGCTGCTGCTGCATCCGCCGGCGCTGGAGCAGGAGGACTACGTCTTTGGCCGGTGGACGCAAGAGGGCAGCGAGTTGGAGCCGTGAAGCACACGCGAGCAGCTGCGCGGCAGGCGGCTTGGCTGCGCACGGCTCTGCCGGGCCTGGCGGCATGCAGGTGCTGCAGAGCGGCGGCTCCATGTCGTTGGGAATGGCGTGGATACAGCAATAGGGCGGCCGGCTTGCCGCGTACAGCAGCCGTGGCTAGACCTCGGGTCCACGAAACAATCTCCAGCCACGCTTGACCAAGGCAGCAGCGCACACGCTCAGAGATAGATGAAGCGTACTTTTGGCAAGGTAGAAAACTGACAGCTCCATCCACCGTTGACTAACAGAATCTGTTTGACAATAGAAGGTAGTGCTATTTGGGTATGAAGAACCTGAACTTGAGTGCTATTTTGGCACTTCAGTTTTTTGTAGTGCTATTTTGGCACTTGTGGTTTCCACTAGTGGTATTCTGGCTATTCTCTCAAAAAAGTTGGCCTGGGGGCCTATTGGCGGCACGGCTGAAGATGCTCTCAATGCTACTTGCACACCCCAAAAATTAACTTTTGATCTGTTCGAAGGAAATATTGCACCCCTGAAGCGTTTCCGGCTAGTGATCTTTTCATACTAAAACATGGATGCTTATACTCCCTCTGTAAACTAATATAAGAGCGTGAGTGAGGAAGTATCTTGCAATAATTAATTGAGGTTTTTTTGCACCAGTCGATGCAACAGCCAAGGTTTTCAATCCTTTTTCTGAAAAAAGAAAGAAAAAAAGACCATCCGGTATCGCCGGCACCTAATTAAACCACAACCTCTTACATGGAATGCAAGGTAAATGTTGATGCCCTTTTCACATCCAACATCATGTGTTCTGCTTAGTCCACAGCTATTATTTTCTTTCTGGATACTTGAAGCAATGTAGCATCAAGCCTGCATGCCTACTGTACAATCTAGTGGGTTTATGCAACCAGGTTGTTGATTTCATCTACGAGAGAGTCCACAACAACTTTGTTTGCTGCCTCTGACGGATGCCAAACGTCCCAGAACACATATGTCCGTGCGCTCGGACAAGTCCCAGGTAACAGGGGGTTGCAAAGGATTGACGCCTCCACCGTCCCTGTGCCACAGCAAGCCCGCTTCGCCTCGGTGAACCCTATAGCACGAAACCCGTACATAAGCCAGATGTGGTCAGAGCTCAGCTATAATGTTGTGAGAAGACAAAAAAAAAGTATGTCATGCATCATTCCGACCATAAATAAGTACTCCCTCTATAAACTAACGTAAGAAATTTTTGCAAACTGCAAAAACATACGTATTATATTAGTGTACAGGGGTAGTAGATTTCATATCCTACCTTGCGATACAGGAGAGGTAGCGAGGTTGTACAAAGGTGCATACATGTCGAGAACCACAATCTTGAGATCATGGTACTTCTTCGATAGTGAGTCAACAGCAGCTTTCAACTTCATGTTGTAATATTGGGCGTCGTTGTTGAGCCTAGACACACATCCGCTCCTCCCATGACCATACAATGTGATCGCCATGGGAAAACAACCAAAGGGTGGCAGGGAGAAGACGCCGATGCGTCGAGCTCCCATCTTGTAAAGTTGCTAAAATCAATTCAAGATTGAGAAGAAGGTACATGCATGATTTTAACTATCTATAAATCCTTTGTTCATCAAGCTATATATAGAAGAGCTTAGGTTTGGCATTTATAAATTACCGTCACACTGTTGTTGAACATCCCGACAAGGCGGTCTGAGAATTGTTCTGCGGTTTGGTTCATGTCGAGGAAAGGGTTGATGTAATAGTTGTAGACAAAGTCACATGAACCGGCGCAGATGATGTAGAGTGAGCCCCGAATGATGGAGCGAGCATGGCTGCTCCCAGCCACCACCGCCAGCTTAGCTTGGTACTCTTTGAAGTACTTCAATTGTTGAGAGACAGAGATGGCTTTCTGCAGTAGGCCATTATATAATACAGTGATACTTATATTTGCAAGAAAGGACACTCATCCATGATACTTACAATCAAAGTCCCATGGTCATTGTAGCCAGATGCAGCAGATGCGAAGTTAGCTCCAAGAAGAAGGTTCTGTCCTGATGCTTCTGGGCTGAGATACGCCGGCGGAGAGCCATTGAACCCAACCTTTTCAGCTGCAACCAACACACAAATCACATTGTAAACGCAAGATATACATCGTGAAGTCACAGCTGTGTGACAAGATAGTCTAGGGCTAACCTATGAAATCGATAAGCAGCTTGCCGTTGCAGAACCTTCCTGTGGCGACATGGTCTTTGAAGTCCCTGCCATAGGGAGGGAAGTTGGCTTTGGCGATGGTGAAGATGTAGTTGTTGTTGCCTACATCCACCAACGAGTCGCCGAACACCATCAGCGCCGGAACCACCGGCCCTTCCTCGCCGTTCTGCCCCGTTGGCTGCGTCGAAAGGAAGATAGCCAGGAGCAGCAAGCACCTCGACGCCATTGTAGCCTGCCAGACTTGTTGCCATTGTAGCCTGCCGGACTAGGTACTACTTTGAGTTGGAGTTGTCTGGAAGACAAGAAAATACTGCTCTACTGTAAAGAAAGAACACTTTACAAAAAGAAAGCTAGCGTGATGTGCCAAATAGAAACAAACTAATAAAGTGGTAAGAAAACTACAGAAAGAGTGATCTACACGCTGGCTTCTAGCTAGGCCAGGATCACCCACACGAAACACATGCCGTCTTTACAAAAAAAAAAAGGAAACACATACCGTGTAGAAATAAGAAACACATACAGTGTACTATAAACCAGCAACGGAGAAACAAATGCTTTCTTCTGCTTTTGGATAAGTATAATTATATAAGCAACCTAAGAGGTATCTGTGCCATGGAAGAAATAAGAAGGAAAATACATTACGGTCGCCCACAGGAGCTTCTGCTGTTCTACATCACCAACCCTCAGAAAAGGCTCCTGGTGTTTTGCCCGACACACAGATGGAGAAGGTACAAATAGCAGAAGCTAAGCACCACAACACCTGGAAGAGAGAAGGCGACAACCCCCAAAGGGTTGTCGCAAGGGAAAGCTCACAGGCAAGGCAAATAAGACGGTTATATGGAAAATACGCAGGGCAACCATCACAAGGTTTCTAGACAAAGAACCAACACCACCGTCTTGACAAAGCAAAGGAGAGGAACCAGAAACCCACCGGAGCCACGGCCCTCGCAAAGACAAGATGACGAACCACAAGCAAGTAGCCTAGAAAAGCTCATAGATTTTCAAGAACTAGGACGGTACAAAATCTGAGCAGCCTTTTTCAGGGTAATCACTTGAAACATTCAAATCTGGCTCTGGCATTTTTACCCTAAACACAGAGTAATGGTGATTTAAACTTTTCTCCCCATGCAATCTGTAGATACTGCCCAGCGCTCCAGTGATTGGATTAGGGAAAGCGTAGAAGACACGCTTGAATCTTTGATGTACAAGTGCCATAGCACACCTTCAAAGAAACAAACATGTCAGCAACCTAAACAGTAAGTAACAACCAGAAAATGATGCCATACTCTATTAATATACTGAACCTACATTGTGCAGGGTTCCCAGACAAGGTAGATGTCGAATCCTGTGCAGAGATATGGTCTGTTTCTTCCAGACAAGTCACTCCCGCATTCTTGATGCTCAGCTTTTTCTTTATCCTGATGTTCAAGTTCAAACTTGTTAGAACATGATGGGGAGAACAACAAATATGCATCATTTTCAGTCCTGTGCTACAGTAGTTAGTGTCCAGGGGTTATTAAAGCGAAGTGGCAACAATCGAAGGCAAGATATAAGTAACAGGGCTCACCTTTGTAACTATCTTTGGCCGCTTTGCTGGTTCATTATCAGAACAATTCTCCATATCGCCATTTAAGTTTGATTCGGTTCTCGGGGAAGTTGAAGTATGGAACAGCTTTCGATCTCTCTCAGCAGCATTTTCAATGGCAACTATGGCAGCATGTCTTAGAGGATGCCAAAGAAAACTACCTTCAGAGGACAATGTCTTCTGCTCAGAAGACCTCTGTTTTGTCCATCCCCAAGAGTTTATACATGACACCTCCAAGTTCAAGCGATGGCTAACATGGGAACTTGACAGCAACAGCCTGCCATCATTATCCTCGGTTGTTTCAGCCAAAGAGCCGGCACCATCTGCTCCCACATTGACACATCTGTTCCTTTCCAGAAAGCCACCATCCTGGTGTGTTTGATCTGTAGCCTTTGAAATAATTTGCATACTTGATGGATCAACAATAATGGCCGTGTTGCCCACCTGGGGAAAGCTCACCCATGCAGAAGTTAACAAAAAAATGATCTACAACAAATAACCAGCATACTAAGATCACATAATGTAAATAAGAAAAACAATAGACATGGTATCGTTGCTAAAGTTAATAGAGTATATTGCACTTCGCATCAGGGTCAAAAAAGTTCTCATTTAACACTAACAACAATATTTACAAAATAATAATGGGTATCATAGAGTAATCTAGCAATAAATAAATAGTGTACAATCAGGAGTGGTCACCTCCGATAACTGGATAGCAGTCCTCATGAAATCAAATATTGATGGTAATTCCTCCTCTTTAAATCCAGATGCACCACTAGTGCTGAGACATTAAGATAAAAGTGCATCAGGAAAGCTACATACGAGTTACGACATGGCATTTACTATGCTTATAAGTTGCAATTCAAATTATTTCCGAAGACAACAATCTATATGAGCAATCTTAATTTTCCATCCGAAGTAGAAAACATATTTATGGCAGTAAGAAGTAATACTGCAAGCTACATATTGCAAATTATGATTCGATTAATCAACTGCTTATGACTGATATGTCCAGTTACAATCCTACTTTCCTATTTTTGCCTTATAGACCTTCCCATGAATAGAGTTGCACATATTTGGACCAGTTTCTAGACTGGGCACAACCTTGGTTGACAATGTGGGTTGTTAAGTACTCGAACATAAGGATAGCACTGTCATGGACCATAACAAGGAACAGTAATCCTTGCCTGCAGTTTCAAGCCCATTTGGTTCACCATGGCAGGGTAAATTTGGCTTATATGCCGATTAAGGACAGTGTGTTTCATGCTACGCCAGTGGTTTGTCCATTTTGGTCCAAGCAATAAATTGAACAAGACAGGAGTAACAAATGGCATTAAAAAAGTAGAGCACAGAAAATACATCACATGAAACAGAATCAGAACATACTCATGCAGGGGATGATAAGAAGTTGGCCAGAGTTTGCACTGTTCCTCCCATTCCTCTTTCGACATAGCAGGATAGCTGGCAACCTGTGAAAGACATTGCAAATATCGAAGATCAACATACAATAGGCTACACCTGTAAAAAGATCCAGTTGATTCTATTTTGATACATCATGACTGATAACTACTTAGTTACAGCTTTATCTACTATCATTATGATCCACATTTTTCACAGAACAAAAGACAATATATTTAACCAATGTTCCTGATGTAAGTGCATTCTGGACTATGGAATTCATTGCTATCAGACTGTCAACAGGTCAGACACAGAAAACTTGGCGGTATTTGCCGTGGAGATCAAACTAGACACTACATTTGCATTCATGATTAGTGCATGATAAATTTCACGAAGGTTACTGGATGGTAGGAACTAGCAGGTGGCCATAATCATGTGATTATTTTGACAAAGTGAAAAGCTGACCCAAAGTGGTAGGGAATTCAATTGCACAAGGATACTTACTTTTGCAATGAAAGGACTCAACTGGTAAGCCTCCACTACCTTTTGTACATCCTCGGGAAACCCATTCTTACAACTTTCAGACCCAGTGGAAAGGCATAAGATGATCGATAACTCAGATTTTTCTGTCAAAGGAAAAAGAAAGAAATAAAAATTACACAGCGAAGAGAGTGCACCGAAATGTTTTGACATAGTTACTGGTCGCATGTTATACACAGCTTTCAACATGGTGGGTTGCTCATATTTATATCTGATCTATAGATGGTTGTGCTAGTTGACTATTAATAGCTCTGACATGGTAAGCTTGGAAGTATATATAGATCTATATATACAATGGCTTCAGTGATCATGTGCTCCACTTTATGATGTTATGGAAGTATGCACTCAAAGCGCAAACAGAAAATAATACAGAACTAGATAAAAGTGTATATACTACCACACTCAATACGACGACGCACCCGCTTAACATGCCGCAGATTCTCCAGTGGGCACACCTGATTAAGTTGCCTGAAATGTCACTCACACTAACAAGTCACTGCCTGGAATATTACCAAAATGATTTCTAAAGTTTGTGTCCTCACAAGAAAACAACATTCACATAATAGTACTTAAGCATGGAATCGTGAACAAATATAATTACAAATTAAACAAAAAGTGGGACTCGAATTTTATGTCAGTTTCTATGTAGATAAATTTACTAATCCACAATTCCACTTTTGTGAACAAAATTGCCACTTAACCAATAAAATTATTTTATTTACTTTTGAAATTTGTATCCACAAGTTGTGGTCTAAAACATGAATCCAAAAGATCACTAAGGTGTATTAAGCAAATATGAATTGAAATTGAACTCCTCTTTATGCTGCAATCGGTCGAACACGACAGCTTTTTTTACTCAGAGTTAGCATTAAGCAAAAAGAAAATCATTCCGAAGGTACACCACTGAATAAAAGCAATCCTTAAATATTAATATGTTCTTGCCATCAATTAGTTTGATAAAAAAGAAGGAATAGTCAGTAATCCTGTCCACAGAATAACCTTGTTAGTTGCAATCCTCTACTGATAAATCCTAACCAAAAATACCAGCTGAATAAACAACGAATAGGAGCAAATTCATGTACCTAATGACAGTATTGGCTACCTTGGATTCAATCTTCGCAGCCACCACATCAACTGGAAACAGAAGGAAGAAAAAAGAGAGAATATGATACTAGAATAGCAACAAAAACAAGTATAGTAATAAATTAGTGATTAAAGGAGAAACCTGTAGAATGTGGGAGGGGAGTTAGGTTGCCGGCGACCTCGATAAGCTCCCACGCCATGGCGACCAAATTTAAATGGAAACTGAAGTCAAGAAACAAAGAACTCACGGACTGATTCTTAAGGAGAGAAATTGATCAATCTAAAATTGCAAGTTCTGGCACTGGACCAGTAAAAAAAAGCAATAAACAGGACGAGGAATAAATGGATTGATAAATTCAACAAATAGATGCGGCGAGTAAGTTAACCATGGATAATGTGGAGGTCCGAGCCAAAGAGTTGGCGCAGATATCATGTGTTGAGTTAAGAGCACAGAAGCATCAACCATTTAAAAACAAAGTCAACCTAATTAACCACGCACCGGGCATGAGGCGCATCACATGACATCAGGAATATAGACGTGCCTCCTAACTCCAATTTAGCTTATCCAAACCCACTGTCAACACTAGAGTGCACAAAAAATAAAATTACAAACTACAGCAGCATCCTAGCGTGTTTGGTTCTGGGGCGGGGGCTGGCAACTACAAATGCCATACTCAATAGTGCAACCGGCTCCAGTAGATCCATAATATTTTGAGTCACAGGGCTACGATTCAACAAAGCGTTGCGATAATCACAGGTTCAATCTCAATACGATTCATCAACGCATTTGGGACGAAACAGCCTGAGAGGGGCGAGAGGGGGCGCGTGACCGGCTGACCTTGTGGTTAGCAGAGGAGCTCAGGGGGAGCGCACGGCCTCAGGTCGTGGAGCGCCTCCCGGCCGGCGTCGGTCGCCGGAGCCAAACCCTAGGCGTGTTTCTCCGATCCTTCCGCCGGCGGCGGAAACGGGGAGGGAGAGTGGCTTTTTTTTTTTTTTGGGAATGGAGAGTGGGCTTTCTTTCATTGAGGAGAGAAACGCAAGCGAGACAAGGAAGGATTGCCAATCACGGCCCACTGGCTTTCCAGGGTAGTCCACGACCGGCGCATGTGCGTTTTGAACGGGGAGCATTTTTTTTCTTGGACCTGGCTAGGGAACGCCTGGGCGCTCGTTCACAAAATCAAGCGCACGTGCCGTTCTGGGAAACAGAGGAAAAGAATCTGGAGATACGACTGAAGTTCCCCGGCGGAATTGCTCTGCCGGGGGGCAAAAGTGCCCATGTCCGAGTTCCGCCTCAAGACGGCGGTGCTCTGTCCCGAAAGTCTTCTCTTTATTTTTTCTAGGTCAAAATGACTTATATACCAGAAGATGGGCACCGGAGGTGGGCGTGGGTGAGCACAACACACCAGGACGCGCCTGGGCTCCCTGGCGCGCCCAGGTGGGTTGTGCCCACCTGGTGGGCCCCTTCTAGTAGTTATCTGCTCCAATATTCTTCAAATATTTCAAAAAAATTCTTCATGAAGTTTCAGCTCATTTGGAGTTGTACAGAATAGGGCCTGACGTAGCTTTTTCAGGTCCAGATTTCCAGCTGCCGGAATTCTACCTCTTGGTGTGTACCTTGCAAATTATGAGAAAAAAGGCATTAGAATTACTCCAAAAGGCATTATTATTCATAAAAACATCATAAATAATAGTAAGAAAACATGATGTAAAATGGACTTATCAGGGGGCGGCGATGGCTGGAGTCCGACGACGAGGACGACAGACTCGGGGCGGCACGTGGTGACGGGGACGGCGGGCTCGGGGCACCACGCGGCGACGGGGACGAGGAAGGCGGGCTCGGGGAGGCACGAGGCGACGGGGGCGAGGACGGCGGGCTCGGGGATGCCGGCGACGAGGACGGTGGGCTCGGGGAGGCGACGACGCGGTCCGGAGGGCTCGGCAGCGACGGCGGCGAGGAGCAGCCTGGCGGCGTCGGAGGAGGAGAGGACGAGGAGATCAATCGAGCTGAGAAGGAAACTGCGGAGTGTTGCATATATACACAAAGCATTGGTCCCGGTTGTTACTACGAACCGGTACCAATGCACCCATTTAGTCCCGGTTGGTGCCAGCAACCGGGACCAAAGGCCTTGTGCTGCCCGTGGCCAAAGGTTTAGTCCCACTTCGCTAGTTGAGAGGGGCTCGGAGTGGTTTATAAGCCCCACTGCCGCTGCCCTCTCGAGCTCCTCTCAAATGCAGGCTCACGGGCCTAATCTCACACTCTGCTTCCTGTGGGCCTACTGGGCCTTCTGCGGGCCTGAATCCTGGCCCAATGGGGTTTCTAGTCGTGTTCAGGCCGTGGTGTCCTAGTAGGTACCATTTTTTATTTTTTTCCAGTTTTTTGTTTTGTTTTTTGCATTATTTATTTTTTTCTTTTGTTTTTTGCTTTATTTTTTATTTCTTTTTGCTTTTAGGTCACAAAGTTTATAAACTTTCTGTTAGCGCCATTAGTTTTCAAATTTGAATAGTTTAAATTTGAATTTTTTGAAATTTATGTGAATCACTAGTTTGTGATTAACTTTACTATAAAAAGATTTTGGAGTGATTCTTTTCCTGCTATTTAATATTACTGTGTTTTATCATTATTTTCAAAAACAGATTTTGTTATTTTAGTTTTTAACAAAAATATTCTTTATGATAATTCTTTTGCTATTAAATGTTCTAACAAAAAATTATTTACAAAATTCTTTTTGCTTTTCATGTTTTGAACAGAAAATAATTTGATAATTTTAGTTGCATAAATTTTATATAATTTTAGTTCCAAAAATACTAGAGGTTTATAAAAGCTTTTTAGTTGAACCCTTTTGCTATTAGAGTTTTATAAAAGCTTTTAGTTGATTCTTTTGCTGTTGAAGAATATTATAGTTTTGTTTTAGTTGATCATAACAGAATATTTTAATTGAATATTTTTAGTTCATTCTTTTTGCTATTAGTTCATTCTTTGAGCTAAATGACCCTCAAATTGAAAAGCACTACAAATGAACTCTGAAAAGGTTGAAAGTTGGCAGGGTATCATCATTTCACCCACATAGCATGTGCTAAAATGTTGAGAGGGTTACGGCAAAAGTGGATGCACTTCGTGTACAAAATGGACAATCTCTTCCGAAGTATGAGGGTTTCGGACGAAAACTCATCTGTTACAAAGGCATTTCATTTTTTTGAACTTATTTGAACTCCAGACTTTTGTGTGTTCAAAATGAACCATTCAAAGCCACATCATCAATTTTCAACCCTTTCTGACTTCATCTGGTATTTTTCATGCATTTACTGATTTTTTGAGCTAAATGACACTGAAATTGAAAACCACTATAAATGAACTCTAAAAAGGTTGAAAGTTGGCATGGTATCATCATTTCAACCACATAGCATGTGCTAAAAAGTTGAGAGGGTTATGGCAAAAACTAGATGCACTTCGTGTACAAAACGGACAATCTCTTTAGAAGTATCAGGGTTTCGGACGAAAACTCATCTGTTACAAAGGGATTTTATATTTTTGAACTTATTTGAACTCCATACTTTTTGTGTGTTCAAAATGAACCATTCAAAGCCACATCATCAATTTTTAACCCTTTCTGACTTCATCTGGTATTTTTTAATGCATTTACTAATTTTTTTGAGCTAAATGACACTGAAATTGAAAAGCACTTCAAATGAACTCTGAAAAGGTTGAAAGTTGGCATGGTATCATCATTTCACCCACATAGCATGTGTTAAAAGTTGAGAGGGTTACGGCAAAAACTGGATGCACTTCGTTTACAAAATGGATAATCTCTTTCGAAGTATCAGGGTTTCGGACAAAAACTCATCTGATACAAAGGGATTTCCTTTTTTTTGAACTTATTTGAACTCCAGATTTTGTGTGTGTTCAAAATGAACCATTCAAGGCCACATCATCAATTTTCAACCCTTTCTGACTTCATCTGGTATTTTTCATGCATTTGCTAATTTTTTTGAGCTAAATGACCCTGAAAGTGAAAAGCACTTGAAATGAACTATGAAAAGGTTGAAAGTTGGCATGGTATCATCATTTCACCCACATAGCATGTGCTAAAAGGTTGAGGGGGTTACGGCAAAAACTGGATGCACTTCGTGTACAAAACGGACAATCTCTTTCGAAGTACATCCATTGCTGGTTCATCTGCGTGCATTATATATAATTAAGTGTGTCAAAAACCATTACAGAACATCATGAATAGATAAGTGACCAAATTAATAGAAGTTCATCATCACATTGAAACCAAAGTACATACATAGTTCTCCAGAGCATCTAATTATACCATACATTGAAACTATGTAAAATATTTCAATGCAACAACAAATGCGATCATAATCGCAACCAAGGTAACAATTGATCCAACGGCATAATGATACCAAGCCTCGATATGAATGCCATATTTTCTAATCTTTCTAATGTTCAAGCGCGTTTGCATCCATATTGATCTTGTGATCATCAACGACATCCGCAACATGCAACTCCAATATCATCTTCTCCTCCTCATTTTTTTAATTTTTTCTTCAAGTAATTGTTCTCTTCTTCTACTAAATTTAACCTCTCGATAATAGGGTCGGTTGGAATTTCCGGTTCACATACCTCCTAGATAAAAAAATATATGTCACGTTGGTCGGCATAATTGTCATAAACAATAAATGAACCAAATAGTTATAAAAGATAATATATACCACATCCGAATCATAGACTGGACGAGGGCCGACGGAGGTGAATACCAAAATCATCGCACTATATAATAACAAACAATAATAAAAGTAAGATAATTACACAAGTATCAATCTAAATCATACAAGTAAGAACTTTTTTCTTTTAGAAAGAAGATAAGACCAAGAGGCTCACCACGGTGGTGACGGCGATGAGGTCGACGCGGGAGATCGACGACGGTGAGGACGGGGACGGGACAGGACGGACCGCCAAACCTAGCCAAATCTCGAGGAAAATGGAGCTTGCCCAAGGAGCTTCGAGAGGAGAAAGCTTAAGTATGGCTCGGGCATTTCATCGAACACCTCATGTGCATAGCAGGTGAGCTAGAGCACCACAAATCTCTCCCCTCGCTGCCAGAAAAACAGATCAGTGGAGTGCTCTGCTCGCAGGCGAGGTATATATAGGCATCTCATTGGTCCCGGTTCGTGGCTGGAACCGGGACTAAAGTGAAGGAAATATGCCCTAGAGGCAATAATAAAGTTCTTATTTATATTTCCTTATACCATGATAAATGTTTATTATTCATGCTAGAATTGTATTAACCGGAAACTTAGTACATGTGTGAATACATAGACAAACAGAGTGTCACTAGTATGCCTCTACTTGACTAGCTCGTTGAATCAAAGATGGTTAAGTTTCCTAGCCATTGACATGAGTTGTCATTTGATTAACGGGATCACATCATTAGAGAATGATGTGATTGACTTGAACCATTCCGTTAGCTTAGCACTTGATCGTTTAGTATGTTGCTATTGCTTTCTTCATGACTTATACATGTTCCTATGACTATGAGATTATACAACTCCCGAATACCGGAGGAACACTTTGTGTGCTACAAAACGTCACAACGTAACTAGGTGATTATAAAGGTGCTCTACAGGTGTCTCCGATGGTACTTGTTGAGTTGGCATAGATCGATATTAGGATTTGTCACTACGATTGTCGGAGAGGTATCTCCGGGCCCTCTCGGTAATGCACATCACTATAAGCCTTGCAAGCAATGTGACTAATGAGTTAGTTGCGGGATGATGCATTACGGAATGAGTAAACAGACTTGCCGGTAACGAGATTGAACTAGGTATTGAGATACCGACGATCGAATCTTGGGCAAGTAACATACCGATGACAAAGGGAACAACATATGTTGTTATGCGGTTTGACCGATAAAGATCTTCGTAGAATATGTCTGAACCAATATGAGCATCCAGGTTCCACTATTGGTTATTGACCGGAGATGAGTCTCGGTCATGTCGACATAGTTCTCGAACCCGTAGGGTCCGCACGCTTAACATTCGGTGATGATCGGTATTATGAGTTTATGTGTTTTGATGTACGGAAGGTAGTTCGGAGTCCCGGATATGATCAAAAACATGACGAGGAGTCTCGAAATGGTCAAGACGTAAAGATTGATATATTGGAAGGCTATGTTTGGGCATCGGAATGGTTCCGGGTGAGTTCGGGCATATACCGGTGCACCGGGAGGTTACGAGAACCCCCCAGGAGGTGATGTATACTACACAACCTTCTTCTTATAGATGTTGTTGGGCCTCCAAGTGCATAGATTTGTTGGACAGTAGCAAATTTCCCTCAAGTGGATGACCTAAGGTTTATCAATCCGTGGGAGGCGTAGGATGAAGATGTTCTCTCTCAAGCAACCCTGCAACCAAATAACAAAGAGTCTCTTGTGTCCCCAACACACCCAATACAATGGTAAATTGTATAGGTACACTAGTTCGACGAAGAGATGGTGATACAAGTGCAATATGGATGATATATATTGGTTTTTGTAATCTGAAAATATAAAAACAGCAAGGTAACTAATGATAAAAGTGAGCGAAAACGGTATTGCAATGCGTTGAAACAAGGCCTAGGGTTCATACTTTCACTAGTGCAATTTCTCTCAACAATAATAATATAATTGGATCACATAACTATCCCTCAACATGCAACAAAGAGTCACTCCAAAGTCACTAATAGCGGAGAACAAATGAAGAGATTATTATAGGGTACGAAACCACCTCAAAGTTATTCTTTCTGATTGATCTATTTAAGAGTCTGTAGTAAAATAACACGAAGCAATTCTTTCCGTTCAATCTATTCTAGAGTTCGTACTAGAATAACACCTTAAGACACAAATCAACCAAAACCCTAATGTCACCTAGACACTCCAATGTCACCTCAAGTATCTGTGGGTATGATTATATGATATGCATCACACAATCTCAGATTCATCTATTCAACCAACACAAAGAACTTCAAAGATTGCCCCAAAGTTTCTACCGGAGAGTCAAGACGAAAATGTGTGCCAACCCCTATGCATAAGTTCACAAGGTCACTAAACCCGCAAGTTGATCACCAAAACATGCATCAAGCAGATCACGTGAATATCCCATTGTCACCACAGATAAGCACATGCAAGACATACATCAAGTGTTCTCAAATCCTTAAAGACTCAATCCGATAAGATAACTTCAAAGGGAAAACTCAATCTGTCGTGAATTTGTCACGACAGATGTCCTTAGTGTGAGGACTTAGTCGCGAGGCCAACGCATCTATGTGGTAGCTTGAGAGGGGTTGAGCGGAATCGAGAGACACAACATAAGACAAGGATTTAGACGGCTTCGGGCCCCGGGAAACATCATTCGGTAATAACCCTACATGCTGTTTGTGGCTAGGTCTCATTATGATCATGAGGGAGTCGCCGGTAAGTTGGCTCTTTGTGTCTATCCCTAGCGATTGTTTCTTTCTTGTCCCTCTTTGGGGAGCCCTGCCCCTCCTTATATAAGTTGAAGGGGCGGGTTACATGTGGAGTCCTATTAGGATTAGGACTAGTCTATTACAAGTGGAATCCTAGTCTGCCCCCTTAAGGGAAAACTTCTTATGCCTTTCCTCGTAAACCGGCCCACCATAACATGAGCCGGCCTTCTGGGCCTTGGGCCTAGTCTTTTATCTGACCCGCCGTTAGGGCCATTCGTGAGTCGCCAGGCTCGTGAGTCGCCACTCCGGCGGGTTACCAATAAAAACGCCAAGCCCGGACGGGTCATACTTCCGGTCGGGTCGTCCCGCGGGGTATATCCCCGACATTAGCCCCCAGTTTAATTTGGATTTATCCATGTTAAACTGGTCCTGTAAAATAAACACAAGAACAAACTTGATAAATTGTGCTCCGGGTTAAATACTTTCCTGAACCGGCACTTGATCATCTTTAGGTCCTTGTCATCTCCTCCTAGATGCATACTCAAGATCTTATAGCAAATCTCTTTTAACAGATATGTCGAAACCTTACCAATGCAAAAAATCCAGGCACTTCGTCTAAATAATCCGGGTCAATAGGCCAGCTTCATAACCAATTTGCTGACGTTGGCTCTTGTAGAGAAACATTATAAGAAATAATCCATTTTGAGTCGGCCTTCAATGCTCTGACTTGAAAAAATATTGGTCTTGAAATATTCAACTGATATTCAGCCGGCTTAAAGATGTAGATCTTGTCGATTTATGATTGCCAAAATTGCCAGGTTATAAATAAATGATTCTGGGTCATGATTGTTGCAGACACAAGGTTAATCTGGTCTACTCCAAACTGAGAATTTGAATATTTTTTCTCCCTTATATGCATATCACCTGTAGCCCCCAAGTGTCGGGTTGTCATGCTTGCAGCAACCTGGGACTTGCAATTGCCTTATGCTCATGAAAACTTTAACCAGTGTAGCCCCAAGGGCCGGGTCATTATGCAATAATGAGCAGGGACTTTGTAGATATAACCATGTAAACTTGAACATCAACGTGTAGCCCCCAAGGGCTGGCTTAGTAAGATGTAGCGACCCGACCTCAGACGTCAAGCCTCTGTGTTTCTATGCCATCCCTGGATCAGTATGCTGGCACACACAGTACATCAATGTATATATCAAAGTGCAATCACATGCATAAATAACGTAAAACTGATATATATACCTCATAAGTCATAGCGGAAACAAATAGTCGGGTGTGGAGTCCCATCAACGCCATCGGCAAGTTGAGTGTAGACCGTAACCTGCACTGTATTCTTACTCGTCGGAAGAAAGTATCGCAACATGATACGTTGCAGCCATGTAGGTCATTACATTGAATGTACCGCAAGATCACAACATGATAAAACAGATGATAAAACTATACTATATGCAATATGGCTTTGTGGCTCTGTGTCTGAGTTTTGTTTGCGTAAAAGCTGATTTATTTTCCCTGCATCAAAGGAATAAATGAAGTCTGTACTATGGAGTTTTCTATCATGACATGGTTCCGCCAACCGATGTCTCATGGCCCAAAATCATCATAAGTTGCCCACAATTAAGTTATCAATCCGGTGTTGAGAGTTCCGAGATAGATCCAAGTCCAGATGCTCAAATTGTCCGTAACCAGGGACACGGCTAATCGATTAGGTTTAAACCCTCTGCAGAGGTTTGTACACTTTACCCGCAAGATTCGATCCCTCTTTTACGTTCTCGCACTTGTGGTGTTTGAGAACAAGATGACCAAAACATGGTCTTCGAAGAGTTCCCCGACCATTGTCCGTGCTCATCCAATCCTACCGTAGTTCTACATCGCTAGCACCGTCCCAGCCAGAGTCACAACTAAGGTCAACCAAGCCGAGCCCATAGTGACTTGCGGTTGCATGTAAGCTTCCGGGCATGAAGTATTCTTCCGTCTCTTTGAGTCTGGGTGAAGCTTTCCGCAAGATGTCATGGCACTTCTCCATGCATCCCGCCAACCACCGGTTTCTCCAGGTGCCCGTCAACCGCCCTTCACCCAATGAGTGTGTATTGAATTCTTGTCTCGAGTCTTGAAGTCTTGAGGCCTTGAAGATGCAGTCCTTGCAGATTCCATCATGGAGTTGTCGTCATTGGCGTAGATCCTCCATTCTCACACCACTCCCGAGCACTCATACCAACCCGTCTACTATAGCGTAGCATTAAAATAAATAACGTCCGGGCTTGGTAACAGGGTGATGGGTTCCTACCTCATGCATACTACTCAACTACAAGGATTCAATGTCACTCTTTGGAGGGATTGTTGCGAAGATGACACTAGATGCAATAAAACACATAGGTATGAAAAACATGGTCAAAGTGAACTTGCCTGGTATGTTGATGAAGATAATAGCGCTCTCGGAATAATGACTTGGTATAACTATCCGTCACTCCGTTGAAAATCTATATAGTCAAATATAGCATTCATATAAGCAAACATACAAGCAAACAATTCCAACACTCATTAAAAAAACCAACAAATAAATTGAAAAACAACAAGGGACACCAAATAAGAACAACAAAGGAAAACTACACAACAAAACTACTAAAGAAAACTCTAAGACATAACAAAAAAACAGTGTTGTCCTAAGTAAAAACTTGTGACGCCCGGGTGATTACGCTACAGTAAACCCGCGTTAATGAGGACACGTCACCTCAGTTACTGCGAATATTCTCGCGTCGGTTCGAAACTTTCAAATTCAAAGTTTAAATATTGTCAAACATCAAAAATTTTCACACATCAAAACAAAGTGTTCGGGTGGTTCCAAATAATTCATAAGTAATTATGGTGGAGGAACCACACTTTTATAAAATATTTAGATATTCTAAAATGAATAAAACAGTAGCAATGCAATTATATAAGTGCTTTAAAATTAATAAACATTTTCAAGACTGATTTGTTATAAGTAATAAACTAATGTGGCGTGGCATAAATTGTAAATTCTATTAGGTGCCACTTTAGTAAATTGCTAAAACTAAAATAAAATAGAAAAGTGAAGAGGTAAAATAAATAAAAGGAAAACAAGAAGAAAAATAAAATAGAAAAGAGAACCCCTCATTGGGCCACGGCCCAGATGGCCTCGTGTGTCAGGCCGCCCAGCCGATCACCCCCAGTCGGCCCTCCCTCTCGCTCCCCACCCCAAACCCTAGTCCACCCGATCCCCACTCGCTCCCCACCTCGCCCGATCGGATCGGATCGATCCCCCACTCCCCTCGACCTCTCTCCATTCCCCCGTCTGGATCGGCGCCCGACCCCCGCCGCCTCATCCATCCCCCGTCGCTGGGCGGCGCCGCCGTCCGCCCCAGGCGCCTCCTCGCCCTTCCCCCAAGCCTCCTCCACCGGGGCCGCCCGCCCGCCGCCGCGTCTCCCCTCTCCCGATCCAGGTGGGATCGGGCGACCACCTGCACCTCCACCCCCGCCGAGCCGGCGCCCGTCGCTTCGTCGCCGTGGCAGCGCCCGCCCCTCTCCCTCGACGACCCCGCCTCGCCTCGGACGACCCCGCCGCACGGACCGGCGCCTCCGTCCAACCGCTGCCCGAGGCCTCTGCCTCGACGCGCCGGACCTCCCACGGACCTCCTCATCTCTTCCCGAGCGCCGCGCCTGCCTCGTCGGCAGCCACCTCGCCAGCCTTCCTCCTCGCCGGGCCGTCGTCCCGACCTCCTCCCGCGCCCCCATCCACCCCCTCGGCCACAAGGCGCCGCCTCTCTCTCCCTTCCCATGCCCGCGCCGTCCCAGCGCCCAAGGACTCACCCTGCTGCTTGCCACAAGGCGTCATGCAGGTTCTCTCGTCGCCGGCGACCTCGCCTTGCACCGGCGGCGCACCTCAGTAGCGTGGATGCGCCTCGCCTCCCGCCTACTGCCCTGTTCGAGCCTCCCTTGCCGTTGCCGTCAGACGCTGCCACCGGCCTCGGCCTCGCCTTGCCCCCACCCCGGTCGGGCTCAGACTCAACATGGCGACGCCAATGTGCCAGGGGCGATCGCCCGCCACTTTGTGCCCGCTTGCGCCCGATCCGCTATGGCCCCTCGGGGGCCACTGACTAGGGGGCCCAGCCCCAGAACGAGGTTTAAAAAAATAAATAAAATAATAATATATAAATAATTAAAATATCAATTAAAATGTTAATTAATTAGGAAATTTATTAACTTAATTAAACCTGATTAATTAAACTTAATCACAAATTAACCCTAATTAACTAATGTTAATTAATATGATTGGGTTAATTAGTCGTTAGTGAATGACATGCGAGACCCACCTGTCAGGGTTGACTCAGTCAACCCTGTTGATGATAACGTCGGCATGACATCATCTTGATATCATAAATGCAATTTCGAAATTAATTAAATAATTAATAAAATTCCGAAATTAATAAGATCTTTTAAAATCATATCTTTTAATCCGTAATCCGGATTAAAATAATTTCAACATGTAAGTTGCTCAGAACGACGAGACGAATCCGGATACGCAGTCCGTTCGTCCACCACACGCCTCTAACCTATCGAACCTGTAAACTTTCCTCTCCGGTTCCTTTGTCTGACAGACGTCCGGAACCGGGAAAACTTCCCGGATGTTTTTCCCCCTAACCAGTACCCCTCATACCACGTTAGGGCACGCTTAGTGCTGCGTTAGAACACGTCTAGCTCAAGATGTTGTCTGTTATGCACTTGCTCGCTATGTATTTATCGTTTCTTCCCCTCTTCTCTCGGTGACCCCGAGACCGATCTTGATGTCCTGTGATCGACTCGTCACCGACGACCCTCTCTCTTGCCGGAGCAACCAGGCAAGCCCCCCCTTGATCACGGATATCGCCTACTCTTCTCTATCTGCTTGCATTAGAGTAGTGTAGCATATTCTTGTTTTCAGATACTCCTATACTGTTGCATAGCCTGCCCTTGTAACTTCTGTTGTTACCTTACCTGCAATCCTATATGCTTAGTATAGTATGCTAGTACTTTCATCTGTGACCCTTCATACTTGTCCGTCTGCCGTGCTATACTATCGGGCCGTGATCACTCGGGAGTTGATCACGGGTATATACTATATACCTTACACTATACATTACATGTGGTACTGTTCGGAGATGGGGGCTGAAAGGACGGGTGGCTCCATCCCGGTAGAGGTGGGCCTGGGTTCCCGACGGCCCCCGACTGTTACTTTGAGGCGGAGCGACAGGGCAGGTTGAGACCGCCTAGGAGAGAGGTGGGCCTGGCCCTGTTCGGCGTTCGCGGTTATTTAACACGCTTAACGAGGTCTTGGTATTTGATCCGGGTCGACTCTGAGCTTATACGCACTAACCATCTACGCGGGAGTAGTTATGGGTATCCGGCGTCGTGGTATCACCAAGCATTTCAGACGTCGGCGACGGAGGCGCGCGCCGGATTGGACTGAACGCTGATGGGCTAGGTCTGCTTCGGCAGCGTCAGACGCGTCGCAGGTGTGCTCGAGGCGATGGGCCCGCACCCTGCGCGCTTAGGTTTAGACCGGCGTGTTGGCCTCTCTGTTGTGCCTAGGTGGGGCTGCGGCGTGTTGATCTTCTGCGGCGGGCATGACCGAGAAAGTGTGTCCGGCCAAATGGGATCAAGCGTCTTTGGGTAAGATGGTGCACCCTGCAGGAAGTTAATCTATTCGGATAGCCGTGATCTTGATAACAGGGCGACTTGGAGTTGTACCTTGAGCTTATGACAACTAGAACCGGATACTTGATAAAACACACCCTTCCAAGTGCGGATACAACGGTGGTCGCTCTCGCTCGGGGTTATGGCGAGGATTGCGGGTAGGATTATTGCTATATGATGTTACTTGGAGGACTTCCGTTGTCCTCTTACATGCATGTAAGACAGTGTCGAGCGTAGTCTTCGTTAAGACTAACTATCCCCTCTTATTACGGCATTCTGCGCTTCAGTCCACCGATATGGCCTTTACACATATATCCATGCATATGTAGTGTAGCTCCTTGCTTGCAGTACTTTGGATGAGTACTCACGGTTGCCTTGTTCCCCTTTTCCCTATCTCTACTCGATTGCTGCAATCGACGTTGGAGCCAGGAGCGACGCCACCGCCTCGGCGACTACTACTCGGGGCGCCTACTACTACGTGCAGCCCGACGACGACCGTGAGTGACCTAGGAGGATCCCGAGCGGAGGCCTGCTCCTCTTCGATCTGTATCCCGGTTTGTGCTAGCCATCTTATGGCAACTTGTTTAACTTATGTCGTACTCAGATATTGTTGCTTCCGCTGACTTCGTCTATGATCGAGCACTTGTATTCGAGCCCTCGAGGCCCCTGGCTTGTATTATGATGCTTGTATGACTTATTTTATTTGTAGAGTTGTGTTGTGATATCTTCCGTGAGTCCTTGATCTTGATCGTACACATTTGCGTGTATGATTAGTGTACGATTGAATCGAGGCGTCACAAGTTGGTATCGAGCCATTTGCTGTAGGAATCCCTTTCCAACTCCTTGGCGAAGTCGAGTCTAGACATTGCAAAACTTTTACTAACATGGCTGTGTGTCTTATGGGCTGCGTCGCCATTGGGTGGTATTATGATCTTTTACTTCTCGATCTTTACTCGGGATTCGGACTCTCTTCTATTCGGGTTAAACGATTTTGCTAAAAACAAAACTAACTTTAGGTTCTCGCAAGTACTTTCTCCGGAGAGCCCTCACTTCGATGATCGATCGCTAATCGGAAGATTCCAAAGATACTCTCGATGTTCTCTCGAGACTTTGTGCCCATCACTTTTGCTATTTCGATCACCGATAAATCCGTATGGATAACTACTTACACTTGCCGTTCATCGATCACCCCCATTGATCTTGTTATTACAAGATACCCGAAGTTTCTCTATTGTTCCGAGAATACTTTGTGCCTCTGCCCTAGCAGTTCCTTACTACATGAATACCCCTTCAAATAAATACTCGCACTTGTCGGTATCCGCTCATCCCCATTGTTCATGTGTTACACAAAATTCTTCAAAATACTATTCGATCTTCCGAGAATCCTCTGGAGCCTTTGGCTCTTGAAATTCTTGCTTGCTTGCATTATGGTTAATCCCATAAGTCTCGTAGTCATATTGACATTCCTTGTCATTATCATTTTGAGTCTGTTGACTCAATATGTTTCTGAATACCATAATCATCATTGATCCTTATAAATTACCTTTACGGCTGAGCTGCCATTCTTTTAAGCTGGAATTGGTTCTCGACCAATCCAATTGTCGATTGATTGTACCCTAAGGCTGTTCAACTTATCCATCCCTAATCGAGCATTGCTTGATCCCTTGATTTGGGAATCATAATTCCTTTGCATTTGACAATTGAGTTAGTCATTGTTTCTATAATTTGATCTCCTTGCATTCTTCTTCCTCTAGTTAAATCTTGATGCTCACGTCGGACCCTTGTGGACCATCAGGTCCATTATTGGATTTCACCGTCGGCATCCTTCATATTCAATAACTTTTGAGACCTTCCCCTGATACATAATGCCTTTGGTAAATTGCATCCTCTGCTTTGTCAACCATGCTCTACCTCCGAGCTTGTGTTATTTACTCTTGAAACTTGTGGTATATGTTTCTAAGAAGCCCCTATGGGTTGAACATATGCCTTCGCTAAACCGTGTGAACCCGAAAGTTTTCACGAATATTACTCTTCTGGTGCTTCGCCAGATATAATCTCAACCCTGCAACTTCCTCGAACGTGAGAAGTGAATGAAAGGTTTTGCATTGGAGAAGTGGGAGTCGACCTTGAACTTGTGTTCATGCCCATGGACACGATGTATATCTTATCATTAAAGCTTCTCTTAAATGAATTATTCTTTCGGTATAAGTTCATCTTATATCTAGGATCTGGCCTTTTGCAATCGTTGTTCCGACCATGATTGTTCTTCTTTGATCTCATTTCTCGGACAAGTTAAAACAATTGTCTTCTATGGATCAATACACCAGTCCAACCTTTACTTTGATCTTGTGTCGAGTATTACCCTCCGTATCTCGAGATTATCATGGAACTACATAACTTTTATGAGTTCTTCATCAAGTGCTACCTTCCCATCGATTCCAATTTTTCGCGGGCTCGAGTTGTTGAACACTCAAAGACCCGATAACTGAACCGAGTCCGCTCTACGGTTCAACAACTCTGATAGCTTCTATAAGTACGAGTTTGTACCCGATCACGCCGTGCCTAGCCTGTTTGGCTATATCATTGTCGTGATCGTCAACATTCTGAGCTCATCCAGATATCAATTGAATTCATGATGAGGAATACCATCCTTGCCCTCGATGAATTGTATTATCATCGACCACCTTATTGCCTTCCCACCAACACAAACTTGTTCGTGTTTCAGATTATACCTTGAGTTCCTTGCTACCCGGCAATCGTTCTTCTTTACCTTGGAGTAATTACCATCCTTTATGTCGGGGATGTTCGAGATTGTTCCACCTCTTGAGAATTCTTGTCATAGAAATACTTCTCTGAATCACCATTCGACATTGGTCGTGCAACCCAACCCATCAGGCGCACCTTTCAACCAATGTTTACTTGTGTATGTTTTCCTCGAGCATACTTCCTTATATCATTTGATCGACAAATGTTATCTCCTATTCATTAATTGTGGAAATCCATCTTTTGGGAATCTCGGTAAATTACCGTTGAGTTCACGGACACCTCCTTGCCCTCTCCTTGGGTTAATGATGGACTCTTGTTAGCGGAAATCACTTCATAGTTCCTTTCCATCGAGAATCTTACATTGTCATCTCGTCAATTTGCGTTGCACCTTTTCTTCTCGGTATCCTAAGTCCGAGGCATCCGACACCAATCGGATCTGAATCTCGGTCGATATGATGGTTGGGACAACTTTCAAGAGTTATGATGTTGATCCTTTGATGACCGGTAGCATGATGTCATGCCTAGCACCCCCGGCCGGAGGACCTATCATTATAGTTTCCTTTTCAGCAAGGTTATCCGTTCATCCATGAGGAAATTGTAAGACTTATTCTATAAGTTATTCCTGATGAATCCTTCGTGATTCCAAGTCTGATCTTCACCTGAAGACCATGTCAATGCTATCTCGAAAAATGTCTGTGATACTCTGATTTTCAACAAGAACATTCGAAGCCCAAGGCTAAATGTTTCTTGCTCAAGTATCCGAACACCGTTGTATGGGTAATGTCATGAAATTTCTCTCCCCTTACCTAAAGGGTTTTCTACATTATATCCTGTCATGGATATCATGCTCTGATTATCCTTGGGAAGGATGTACCCCGAAAATATGTGTTTAAACACATTTTCCTTTTCATTATTCATTTTAACCTAATGATCACATTTTCCTTCCCATGGTTCTTAGACCATCCTTGGGATATATATAACCTAGCAGTGATAATCCCACGCTTAAGTAAGCACCTCGTCGTACCACTCTGTAAGTAAGACCCCATTACTATTGATGATGACATTCCGGTAACCACCGGTGGACGAGAACCTTGCCTATTGGTCCGCCTCGTTCAACGAGCAGGAAAATGGTTCTCTTCGTCCCCAGCCCTTGGTACCTATGTTGTTGCCGACATGACCCTCAGACTCTCCTCTGACATGGCTTGCTTACATGATCGTGCAAGATGTCACCAACCTTCTACTTTTAACCACATGGTGGGCCCATAACCCACAGTTCCACAGGATCGAAAACCTGACTCTCCTGTACACCCCCTATTTCCAAAGTTATTCCTCACGCTTGGCTCGTATGTAATTCACGGGCCACCGTCATAGTGATCTATTCTGGTATCAGACGCGATACTTACTCTCGCTACTCAACCCCTTTCTCACTCGTTCAGGGCTTGAGCAACTACCTACCGCTTGGGGCCTATTATGGTACCTTCGTACCTTACTCTCGAGGTATTTCATAAGTTCAACTCGAGAGATAATCTTATACTAATTCATGGGTTACCCCCACTTGTTCCCTCAAAAGCATTATGTCGTAATGAGCTGCCCTTTTCTTTCGTAAATACGATGGAGTTCCCGAATAAATGATGACCAGTTTATCATGATGCATCGGAATAAAGGATTGAAGACATCAATAAGAAGGATTAACTTCTTGAGAAAAATCCGTTAGGTTATCGTAACAGACCTTTCCCCTTGCTCCCTCTTAAATCTCGGGCGAGATTTCTTGTAATGGAGGAGAATTGTGGCCTTGGGTGATTACGCTACAGTAAACCCGCGTTAATGAGGACACGTCACCTCGGTTACTGCGAATATTCTCGCGTCGGTTCGAAACTTTCAAATTCAAAGTTTAAATATTGTCAAACATCAAAAATTTTCACACATCAAAACAAAGTGTTCGGGTGGTTCCAAATAATTCATAAGTAATTATGGTGGAGGAACCACACTTTTATAAAATATTTAGATATTCTAAAATGAATAAAACAGTAGCAATGCAATTATATAAGTGCTTTAAAATTAATAAACATTGTCAAGACTGATTTGTTATAAGTAATAAACTAATGTGGCAGTGGCATAAATTGTAAATTCTATTAGGTGCCACTTTAGTAAATTGCTAAAACTAAAATAAAATAGAAAAGTGAAGAGGTAAAATAAATAAAAAGGAAAACAAGAAGAAAAATAAAAATAGAAAAGAGAACCCCCTCATTGGGCCACGGCCTAGATGGCCTCGTGTGTCGGGCCGCCCACCGATCACCCCCAGTCGGCCCACTCCTCTCGCTCCCACCCCAAACCCTAGTCCACCCGATCCCACTCGCTCCCCACCCTCGCCCGATCGGATCGGATCGATCCCCCACTCCCCTCGACCTCTCTCCCATTTCCCCCGTCTGGATCGGCGCCCGAACCCCCCCGCCTCATCCATCCCCCCGTCGCCGGGGCCAGCCTCGCCCGTCCCTTGGCGCCTCCTCGCCCTTCCCCCAAGCCCTCCCGCCACGGGCCGCCCGCCCGCCCGCCGCGTCTCCCCTCTCCCCGATCCAGGTGGGATCGGGCGACCACCGCACCTCAACCCCCCCCGAGCCGGCGCCCGTCGCTTCGTCGCCAGTGCCAGCGCCCGCCCCTCTCCTCGGCGACCGCCTCGCCTCGGGCGACCCGCCCGCCGGACCGGCGCCTCCGTCTAACCGCTGCCCGAGGCCTCTGCCTCGGCTACGGACCTCCCCACAGACCTCCTCATCTCTTCCCGATGCCGCCAGCTGCTGCCTCGTCGGCGGCCACCTCGCCGGCCTTCCTCCTCGCCCGGGCCGTCGTCCCGACCTCCTCCCGCCCCCCACTGCCACCCCCCACGGCCACAGAGCGCCCCCTCCTCTCCCTTTCCCATGCCCACCCGTCCACACAGCGGACTCACCCCTGCTGCCGCCACAAGGCCATGCAGGTTCTCTCTCGTCAGCGACCTCGCCTTGCACCGGCGGCCGCGCCTCAACAGCGTGGATCGCCTGCGCTCCGCCTTGTGGCCCCCGTTCGAGCCCTCCCTTGCCGTTGCCGTCGCGCCACTGCCTCGGCCTCGCCTTGCCCCCCCCCCCCGGTCGGGCTCGGACTCAGCGTGGCGCGCCCGGGCGCCCGGGCCGATCGCCCGCACTGTGTGCCGCTTGCGCCCGATCCGCTATGGCCCCTCGGGGGCCACTGACTAGGGGGCCCAGCCCCAGAACGAGGTTTAAAAAAATAATATATAAATAATTAAAATATCAATTAAAATGTTAATTAATTAGGAAATTTATTAACTTAATTAAACCTGATTAATTAAACTTAATCACAAATTAACCCTAATTAACTAATGTTAATTAATCTGATTGGGTTAATTAGTCGTTAGTGAATGACATGCGGGACCCACCTGTCAGGGTTGACTCAGTCAACCCTGTTGACTGATGACGTCAGCATGACATCATGCTGATGTCATAAATGCAATTTCGAAATTAATTAAATAATTAATAAAATTCCAGAAATTAATAAAATCTTTTAAAAATCATATCTTTTAATCCGTAATCCGGATTAAAATAATTTCAACATGTAAGTTGCTCGAGCGGCGAGGCGAATCCGGATCGCAATCCGTTCGTCCACCACACGCCTCTAACCTATCGAACCTGTAAACTTTCCTCTCGGTTCCTCCGTCGACAGACGTCCGGAACCGGGAAAACTTCCGGATGTTTTTCCCCCTAACCAGTACCCCTCATACCACGTTAGGGCACGCTTAGTGCTGCGTTAGAACACGTCTAGCTCAGTATGTTGTCTGTTATGCACTTGCTCGCTATGTATTTACTGTTTCTTCCCCTCTTCTCTCCGAGACCCCGAGAGCGATCTTGATGTCCTGTGATCGACTCGTCACCGACGACCCCTCTCTCTTGCCAGAGCAACCAGGCAAGCCCCCTTGATCACCAGATATCGCCTACTCTTCTCTATACTGCTTGCATTAGAGTAGTATAGCATGTTCTGTTTTCGGATACTCCTATCTTTGTTGCATAGCCTGCCCTTGTAACCATTGTTACCTTACCTGCAATCCTATATGCTTAGTATAGGATGCTAGTACTTTCATCTGTGACCCTTCATACTTGTCCGTCTGCCGTGCTATACTATCGGGCCGTGATCACTCGGGAGTTGATCACGGGTATATACTATATACCTTACACTATACATTACATGTGGTACTGTTCGGAGATGGGGGCTGAAAGGACGGGTGGCTCCATCCCGGTAGAGGTGGGCCTGGGTTCCCGACGGCCCCCGACTGTTACTTTGAGGCGGAGCGGCAGGGCAGGTTGAGACCGCCTAGGAGAGAGGTGGGCCTGGCCCTGTTCGGCGTTCGCGGTTATTTAACACACTTAACGAGGTCTTGGTATTTGATCTCGGTCGGCTCTGAGCTTATCGCACTAACCATCTACGCGGGAGTAGTTATGGGTATCCGGCGTCGTGGTATCGGCCGAAGCATTTCAGACGTCGGCGACGACGAGCGGCCTTGGCCGGATTGGACCGGAACGCTGATGGGCTAGGTCGCTTCGGCGTCACAGACGCGTGCAGAGTGTGCTCGTAGGCGATGGGCCCGCACCCTGCGGCGCTTAGGTTTAGACCGGCGTGTTGGCCTCTCTGTTGTGCCTAGGTGGGGCTGCGGCGTGTTGATCTTCTGCGGCGGGCATGACCGAGAAAGTGTGTCCGCCAAATGGGATCAAGCGTCTTTGGGTAAGATGGTGCACCCTGCAGTGAAGTTAATCTATTCGGATAGCCGTGATCTTGATAACAGGGCGACTTGGAGTTGTACCTTGAGCTTATGACAACTAGAACCGGATACTTGATAAAACACACCCTTCCAAGTGCGGATACAACGGTGGTCGCTCTCGCTCGGGGTTATGAGCGGGGATTGCGGGTAGGATTATTGCTATATGATGTTACTTGGAGGACTTCCGTTGTCCTCTTACATGCATGTAAGACAGTGTCGAGCGTAGTCTTCGTTAAGACTAGCTATCCCCTCTTATTACGGCATTCTGCAGCTTCAGTCCACCGATATGGCCTTTACACATATATCCATGCATATGTAGTGTAGCTCCTTGCTTGCGTAGTACTTTGGATGAGTACTCACGGTTGCCTTGTTCCCCTTTTCCTATCTCTACTCGATTGCTGCAATCGGGCGTTGGAGCCAGTGCGAGACGCCACCGCCTCGGCGACTACTACTGGAGGCGCCTACTACTACGTGACAGCCCACCGACGACGACCAGGAGTGACCTAGGAGGATCCCGAGGCGGAGGCCTGCTCCTCTTCGATCTGTATCCCGGTTTGTGCTAGCCATCTTATGGCAACTTGTTTAACTTATGTCTGTACTCAGATATTGTTGCTTCCGCTGACTCGTCTATGATCGAGCACTTGTATTCGAGCCCTCGAGGCCCCTGGCTTGTATTATGATGCTTGTATGACTTATTTTATTTTTAGAGTTGTGTTGTGATATCTTCCCGTGAGTCCCTGATCTTGATCGTACACGTTTGCGTGTATGATTAGTGTACGATTGAATCGAGGCGTCACAAGTTGGTATCAGAGCCGACTGCCTGTAGGAATCCCCCTTTCCAACTCCTTGGCCGAAGTCGAGTCTAGACATTGCAAAACTTTTACTAACATGGCTGTGTGTCTTATGGGCTGCACGCCGCCATTGGGTGGTATTATGATCTTTTACTTCTCGATCTTTACTCGGGATTCTCGACTCTCTTCTATTCGGGTTAAACGATTTTGCTAAAAACAAAACTAACTTTAGGTTCTCGCAAGTACTTTCTCCGGAGAGCCCTCACTTCAGATGATCGCCTGCGCTAATCGGAAGATTCCAAAGATACTCTCGATGTTCTCTCGAGACTTTGTGCCCATCACTTTTGCTATTTCGATCACCGATAAATCCGTATGGATAACTACTTACACTTGCCGTTCATAATGATCACCCCCATTGATCTTGTTATTACAAGATACCCGAAGTTTTCTATTGTTCGAGAATACTTTGTGCCTACTGCCTAGCAGTTCCTTACTACATGAATACCCTTCAAATAAATACTGCACTTGTCGAGTATCCGCTCATCCTGTTGTTCATGTGTTACACAAAATTCTTCAAAATACTATTCGATCTTCCGAGAATCCTCTGGAGCCTTTGGCTCTTGAAATTCTTGCTTGCTTGCATTATGGTTAATCCCATAAGTCTCGTAGTCATATTGACATTCCTTGTCATTATCATTTTGAGTCTGTTGACTCAATATGTTTCTGAATACCATAATCATCATTGATCCTTATAAATTACCTTTACGGCTGAGCTGCCATTCTTTTAACTGGAATTGGTTCTCGACCAATCCAATTGTCGTTGATTGTACCCTAAGGCTGTTCAACTTATCCATCCCTAATCAGAGCATTGCTTCTGATCCCTTGATTTGGGAATCATAATTCCTTTGCATTTGACAATTGAGTTAGTCAGTTGTTTCTATAATTTGATCCCCTGTTGGATAGATGGGATTTTTCTGAAACTACAGAAAAAAGAATCACTCAATTCGGATTAAAACCCTAAAAGATATAGAATATCTAAGATTGAAACTTTTCTGTTAAAAAAAACAGAAACGAAAATAAGAAAAACAAACAACGTGGCCTATTGCTACTCGGCTAAGCGATGGGCGATTAGTAGTTATACTACGCTAGGCGAAGACTAGCAGAAAATATCTTGCAGACGTTTTTAACAGAAGACCGACGAACCGACTTAAATCTAAACCGAAACAAAACCATAAACTAAAAACCGATCTAATAAAAAATGAGTTACTAAACCGATCTAATCTAACACAATGATTCGATCTAAAGAAAGAAAAACAAAGAGGAGGAGCTAAACACAGAGAAGAACGTGTGTGGCAGGGAAGAAGAGGCGGTGGGTGGCGAGGCTCGGTTGTCGGCGGCGTTGGCGAGATGTCCAGCGATGCGGAATGTCGAGGCGTCCGATTTTCTGTGGATGGTGAGGCGAAGGGCGTCGGGTCGGCGTGGCGCCGAGGTGAACCGTGAACTCCGGGGCGTTGCGAGCTCGGCGGTGACTCCAGTGCTCCTGGGCGTCAAAAGATGTCAAAGAAGATCGCAACAACGAGGGATAATAAGCCATGGAAGGAACAGTTTGAAGATGCTTACAGCGTCGGAAGCGACCGGTGAACTCCGTGAATTCGGCGAGATCAAGCGGTGAGGGCGTCATTTGCACGATGGGTTTTGGCGAATGGTTTCAAAGGAATCGGTCGAGGAGCCTCATGGCTATTTATAGGACAACTTGCTTGGGCGAGGGATGGTTTTAGCTAGGGTTTGGGAGAGGCACGGACTCGGCGGCGTCGGTGCGTGAGATCGTCGCGAGATACATACGCGTATCTTGCGGTAGGTTGGGGATGGAGTGGGGTCCAATGATCGAGGGAGTTAAGGAAAAGAAAGAAGAAAAAAATGAGAGAGGGAGTTACGTGAGGAGAGAGATCCAAGCGGCGAGGGAACGAGCGTGGGGGAGCGGCGTTGGTGGCGGCCTCACGCGGCGGCTGGGCTGGCGCTTCTTTGGTGAGCTCTGACTCGGCGCTGGCTGGGCAGTTGGCCTGGCTGGCGCCTTGGATTTTTTTTGAAATACCACAGAGAGAGAAAACTAATTATAGATAAACCTATAATATTTTTATATGTGACATATACATATCAATAAAATCATAAAAGTAAATCCTACAACGAGAACATATTTTTCCAAAGGCAAAACAGAAATAAAATAAAAACTTTTTTTTGTAGATTCCAAATAAAATCAAATTTGAATTCAAACTTTTTTTTGGCAATATTTTCTTCTGACATTTTGGAGTGTTATGATAGCTCCTCTCATACTTTTAAACAAGTATTTGTCAGGGGTATATGAAATAAATTTCGAATGCCAAGTTGAATCCAAATTCAAATAAAATTCAAATGCCTCTGAAATTTCCAAATGCCACTCAATTTTACACAATCAGTCACACAACAATCAAACAACAATCATAAATATTTATTTAATATAACATTCCAAAATTTAGAATTTTGGGATGTTACAAACCTACCACACTTAAAATGAATCTCGTCCTCGAGATTCGAAGAGGCTAGGAAGAAAAGGTTAGGGTTTGGAGGTCTTCCAGCAAATCCATCGACCAGAGAGGTCTGGGGTGCTACCACGCTTATAAGCAAGGCTATGGTTCTGACAAAATTCATGCACTCCATCCTTTGTGTTGATGGTGTCGGTCTTCTCATATTCTTCGGGATAAATCTTTCACTGGTGCTCTTCCGGTCGGGGCATGACTTTTCTCAAAATCTCGTGTCCTCTCAATCCTGATGAGGTTCTTCCGAAGAGTGGATCTTCATATCTGACATGTCTGTCGTCAATACTAAGATACTATCGGAACCTCCTGGCAGTCAACAATTTATGGCTTCTCCTGCAGAAAAAATGGCCGGGGTTGAATCTCACCGTATAACCTACGATTGGCAACGGTTGCCTGTAACATGGATCAATCGTGCTACCATTCTAAGGTTGTTTGGCTTATCGTGTTGACCCTCTTCTAAGGTTTTCAAGTCTCTCCGATTTTCCATCAACATATGATAGTTCATGATAGAAGTCTCCGGTATGGGGGCCAATCCATCCCGTACTTGAATCATTACCACATGCGTAAACAGTGAATCACGTATTCTAACACTTGGGCATACTCACAAGCATTGCAGAATTTCTCTTGTTCTTGAACTGGGTTCGAGTAAATCCTTTGGTTCAGCAAGCCAAACAAAACATCTATCGTTCTTCACAACTCTTGGGTTTTCGTAACCTCCTAAGAAACGTCTGCTGATCAAATCGCTGTTTCTTCCAGAATTTCTTCTTCTAGGGAGTACTTGATCCTTATTTATTCTTGGGCCTGTGGGTTATGGGCCACTTCAACACATGTATAGCTTTAACTCATCCTCGGAGTTACATTTGTTCCATATTCCAACATTACACCGACTTTAATTCCATCAGTACTTCCTTTCTTCATATCGATCATATCAAATAAAACTCCAACTCATTTTGTCCAAACTTCACTCTGTGGAATATCATTATCATTTCCATGGGTCAGGTGTCCTCACAGGGTACTACCACCCTTGAAATGCACAAATTCTTCCATAGACCATATTTTTCTCATATCCTCGAAAATGGTCAAAACTCTTTGTTCATGGAGTAACAACTCATAAAATTCAACATATGAAATCATCACACCTTAACTTTATTGATTTCACGAACTCATTACAATCCCTGAGCACCCATTACATAACTCAACTCTTTGTGCCCAGGAAAATAAGTCCACTTCCTAGTATACTTATTACCAAAATTCCAACTACTCAACTCCAGCTTTCATCTTGTCGGGACATTTGGTAGCATAATGTCCTGCTTCCCTGCAACGAAAACAAATAACTTCCGACAAGTCTTTGCGCTTCTTGGGGATGGTGTCTGCTCGTTGGGTTCTTGGCTTCTTCTCTGGACATTTATTGGCATAGTGTCCTAAGGTCTTGCATTTGAAACATGTGACATAACTCAGGTCCTTCTCTACAGAAATTGAGTTGTTCTGGGGATGCCTTCGTTTTCTCTTCCTGGATTTCTCCGTAATGATCAAACCTTCTATTCCCTGTGGATCAAACTCTATTGCTTCCGTCGGGAAGTATCCCAGATACTCTTTTCTTTCCTTGGTGCAATACTGTGAAAAATGTCCTTCTTCTCCACATGAATAGCAGGCATTGGAGTAAAATCTGTTGAGGCCTTCTCCATCAGGGTCTTCAACACATTCCTTCATCACAGGTTCTTTCATAACTTCTCGGAGGGCTTATTTCATTGCTTCTTCCTGCTCCTGAATAGTTTGTTGCACCATGGGGTAAATGTGACACTGAGTCGGGTAGTGGGTGGTTCCTTCACACAAGAAACAAGTAACTTGCCCAGTCGGGCATGCTTCGGCTGGGTGATTCTCCTCACAATGAGGGCATCCATCCTTGTGTTCCTCCTGGGTGTGTCCTATTTCTCCGCAAATCTTGCATGCACAAGGTTTCTTCTACGGGTTATCGTAGTGCTTCCGGATAAGACGGGATCTCAATAGAGTCTTCTTGAATTCCTCCCAAGTTCTTGCTCCATTAAATCCTTGTATAGCTTGATGCATTTTCCACCAGGTTGCAGCACTTTCTGTAAAATGCTGAAGAGCATATGGAACCTCATACTTCCTTGCAATCCAATTTTTCTTGAGTTGATTCTCCATGTTTTGAATCCATAGCTCTGCCTCCAACTGAGTCTTCGGTCCAGAGAATAGCAGACCAACTTCATTCATCATCTATGGGGTCCAAAAGTTTTGGGATGAGATATGAGAGAGGTGGGGAAGAATACACGCAATAGAAACAATAGTTTTGAAGAAACAGGTTTTATTTTGGGGCTGTCGGAAAACATCAATCAAATGACAACTCACAAATCATCGCATCTAACGTAGGTGTATAACAGGGGTTTGGTCTCTAAAGGTCAAATAATTCTTCAGGAACTTCAAATTCTTCAAGTCTTCAGAGTCTTCAATTGTTGCAGCTGCAATTCTTCCAACGCATGGTGAAATCCTCTTTACTCTGAAATGGCCATCAGTTGTCCGATATCTTTAATTCTTGGAGCGACTTCAGTTGATCTTCCGTGTGCTCAAAAGGGAAAGGTGTATATTCTAACTATTTGAGGTCAGAGGAACTACTTGATAAAATCAAGTAAAGGATCCTTTTGAAAATAAAGTTTTTTGAGACATCCTGTCCTAGGGGCTTTCCGATTTCTAGGGTCACGTTCTACAGCCAACATGTGCTCTGATACCATATCTGTAGCGACCCGACCTCAGACGGTCAAGCCTCTGTGTTTCTATGCCATCCTCGGATCAGTATGTTGCACACACAAGACATCAATGTATATATCAAAGTGCAATCACATGCATAAATAACGTAAAACTGATATATATACCTCATAAGTCACAGCGGAAACAAATAGTCGGGTGTGGAGTCCCATCAACGCCATCGGCAAGTTGAGTGTAGACCGTAACCCTGTACCGTATTCTTACTCGTCGGAAGAAAGTATCTGCAACATGATACGTTGCAGCCATGTAGGTCAGTACATTGAATGTACCGGCAAGATCACAACATGAGAAAACAGATGATAAAACTATACTATATGCAATATGGCTTTGTGGCTCTGTGTCTGAGTTTTGTTTGCGTAAAAGCTGATTTATTTTCCCTGCATCAAAGGAATAAATGAAGTCTGTACTATGGAGTTTTCTATCATGACATGGTTCCGCCAACCGATGTCTCATAGCCCAAAATCATCATAAGTTGCCCACAATTAAGTTATCAATCCGGTGTTGAGAGTTCCGAGATAGATCCAAGTCTAGATGCTCAAATTGTCCGTAACCGGGGACACGGCTAATCGATTAGGTTTAAACCCTCTGCAGAGGTTTGTACACTTTACCCGCAAGATTCGATCCTCTTTTACGTTCTCGCACTTCGGGTGTTTGAGAACAAGATGACCAAAACATGGTCTTCCAAGAGTTCCCCGACCACCGTCTGGTGCTCATCCAATCCTACCGTAGTTCTACATCTGCTAGCACCGCCCCAGCCAGAGTCACAACTAAGGTCAACCAAGCCAGAGCCCATAGTGACTTGCGGTTGCACAGTAAGCTTCCGGCATGAAGTATTCTTCCGTCTCTTTGAGTCTGGGTGAAGCTTTCCGCAAGATGTCATGGCGCTTCTCCATGCATCCCGCCAACCACTGGTTTCTCCAGGTGCCCACAACCGCCCTTCACCCAAAGAGTGTGTATTGAATTCTTGTCTCGAGTCTTGAAGTCTTGAGGCCTTGAAGATGCAGTCCTTGCAGATTCCATCATGGAGTTGTCGTCATTGATGTAGATCCTCCATTCTCACACCACTCCCGAGCACTCATACCAACCCCGTCTACTATAGCGTAGCATTAAAATAAATAACGTCCCGGGCTTGGTAACAGGGTGATGGGTTCCTACCTCATGCATACTACTCAACTACAAGGATTCAATGTCACTACTGGAGGGATTGTTGCGAAGATGACACTAGATGCAATAAAACACATAGGTATGAAAAACATGGTCAAAGTGAACTTGCCTGGTATGTTGATGAAGATAATAGCGCTCTCGGAATAATGACTTGGTATAACTATTCGTCACTCCGTTGAAAATCTATATAGTCAAATATAGCATTCATATAAGCAAACATACAAGCAAACAATTCCAACACTCATAAAAAACCAACAAATAAATTGCAAAACAACAAGGGACACCAAATAAGAACAACAAAGGAAAACTACACAACAAAACTACTAAAGAAAACTCTAAGACATAACAAAAAAACAGTGTTGTCCTAAGTAAAAACTTAACAACAATTAAAACACTAAAGCAAAAAGTTAATAGAAAATAAAATGTAAAACAACTAAGTTAACAAAAAGAATTTTTCATAAAATTTTATTTGCAGAAAGAAACAAATAAAAAGCTTTTATAAAACACTAACTATGACCTAAACAAGTTTTCATACTGAAACTAACAAAATAAATTTTCAAAATAGGAATAAAATTGTCTACAGTTAAATAACAGAAACAAAACTAAATTTGTCAAAAGAGACAAAAGAAATAATTTAAAAACCATTAAAACTATAAGTAAAAGGTTAAAACAAAAGTAAAACTAAAACATTACTGTTTTGAATAAAACTCTAATTTAAAATAAACTAAAAATAAATCACTATATGCTACTGGATAGATAAAACAATAACAAAACCGTAGCAAAAGGAATCAATCAAAAGCTATTTTAGAATAGAAGTTATTAGCAATCTAGTGTTTGTAACAAATCTGTTTGAAATCGAAATTTAAAAATTTCAAAAGTATTTTTCATTGGTTTCTATGGATAGATGGGATTTTTCTGAAACTACAGAAAAAAGAATCACTCAATTCGGATTAAAACCCTAAAAGATATAGAATATCTAAGATTGAAACTTTTCTGTTAAAAAAAGGAAACGAAAATAAGAAAAATAAACAACGTGGCCTATTGCTACTGGGCTAAGCGATGGGCGATTAGTAGTTATACTACGCTAGGCCGAAGACTAGCAGAAAATGTGCGCTTACGTTTTTAACAGAAGACCGACGAACCGACTTAAATCTAAACCGAAACAAAACCATAAACTAAAAACTGATCTAATAAAAAATGACTTACTAAACCGATCTAATCTAACACAACGATTCGATCTAAAGAAAGAAAAACAAAGAGGAGGAGCGCTCGCTTACAGAGAAGAACATGCGTGGCAGGGAAGAAGAGGCCGGTGGGTGGCGAGGCTCCGGTTGTCGGCGGCGTTTGCGAGGATGTCCAGGCGATGCGGAATGTCGAGGGCGTCCGATTTTCTGTGGATGGTGAGGCGAAGGGACGTCGGGGGCGAGCATGGCGTCGAGGTGAACTTCGTGAACTCCGGCGACGTTGCGAGCTCGAGGCGGTGACTCCAGTGCTCCCTGGACGTCCAAAAGATGTCAAAGAAGATCGCAACAACGAGGGATAATAAGCCATGGAAGGAACAGTTTCGAAGATGCTTACACGCGTCGGAAACGACCGGGGAACTCCGTGAATTCCGGCGAGATCCAAACGGTGAGGGCGTACGGTATGATGGGTTTTGGCGAATGGTTTCAAAGGGAATCGGTCAAGGAGCCTCATGGCTATTTATAGGAGAACTTGCTTGGACGAGGGGAAGGTTTTAGCTAGGGTTTGGGAGAGGCACGGACTCGGCGGCGTCGGTCGTGAGAGAGACGTCGCGAGATACGTCTGCAGTATCTTGCGGTAGGTTGGGGATGGAGTGGGGTCCAATGATCAGAGGGAGTTAAGGAAAAAGAAAGAAGAAAAAAATGAGAGAGAGGGGGTTACGTGAGGGAGAGAGATCCAAGCGAGCGAGGGGAACGAGCGTGCATGGGGAGCGGCGTTGGTGGCGGCCTGCGCGGGCGGCTTGGCTGGCGCCTGCTGGTGGGCTGCGGCTCGGCGCTGGCTGGGCCGGTTGGCCTGGCTGGCGCCTTGGATTTTTTTTTGAAATACCACAGAGAGAGAAAACTAATTATAGATAAACCTATAATATTTTTATATGTGACATATACATATCAATAAAATCATAAAAGTAAATCCTACAACGAGAACATATTTTTCCAGAGGCAAAACAGAAATAAAATAAAAACTTTTTTTTGTAGATTCCAAATAAAATCAAATTTGAATTCAAACTTTTTTTTTGGCAATATTTTTTCTGACATTTTGGAGTGTTATGATAGCTCCTCTCATACTTTTAAACAAGTATTTGTCAGGGGTATATGAAATAAATTTCGAATGCCAAGTTGAATCCAAATTCAAATAAAATTCAAATGCCTCTGAAATTTCCAAATGCCACTCAATTTTACACAATCAGTCACACAACAATCAAACAACAATCATAAATATTTATTTAATATAACATTCCAAAATTTAGAATTTTGGGATGTTACATAAGATAATACTGAGCTGGGACTTTGTATATAATTTATTGATAATAACGTCGTATAATATAAGCTCCGCCATGGGGCTTGAACCCACGTCCACAAGGTTACGAGTTTTGTACTCTACCAACTGAATAATGGACCGTTCAATATAATGGATTAATGCTTGTGTACCTTGAATTTTGACAGGAGAAATTGGTAGCCCCCAAGGGTCGGCTCATTACAATGTGATGTTTCGGGTCTTCAATAAGTTGAACAGAAAGTGACTTTACATTAGCCCCCAAGTGCCATGGTGCAGGCTGGCAGTGACATGGGACTTGCATATTCGATGTAATCTCAATTTGAATAATGTAGCCCCCAAGTGCCGGGTCGTAAGCCTGCAGCGACTCGGGACTATTCCTTTCATTGTAGAATAAATCATATCCATTGATAAAATAATAGCCATTGAGCTGAAGCAACTTTGAAAACCTCAATCATAATATTAGTTACTGATAAAAATCCAGCCATGTTGGCTATTAAAAATTTAAATAACCCGGTTTGAAAACCTCAATCATTCAATATCGTAATGAAAATCCAGCCAAGTTTGGCTATTTAAAGATTCAAATGCCTTATCTGTTGACAAGTAAATCTGGAGTTTTAAATACCCGGCGACTCTTGGCCGATGGCGACTTAATGCGCATTCATTGTAAGCTAAAATTTTTTATAACCCGGCGGCTGATAGCCTTTAAGAAAATCCAGAACGGATAATCATTTTGAAGCATCAATTTTGATAATGAGCTTGAACTTAATCATTTATATAAATCATATTTCTGCAAATCCTGCACAGGGTTTAAACAACATATGCCATGGCGACTTAACGTCAAAACCAGGGCGGGTACCAACCCAAACATAATATGGTCTTTATGCAATTATGGAAAAGACCAGGATTAAGGCCATTCAGGCGTAAACATACTGGCGACTTAACGTCAAAGGCCAGGGCGGGTTATCCAACCTCGCATATTTATATAATCAGGAAAACATATCTGTAGAATTGGTTCATACTGCCGGCTTACATCGCCGTATCCGATAAGGGCAATAATCCAATGATTGATAAGCGCATGATTCGAATGGCACAATCCAAAATAGACCGGCGACTTAAAGTCCAAAGCCAGGGCCGGTTTAAACATAATCATGTATAAACAATATCACATCTGTGACATTGAATCGTACTGCCGGTTTATGATACATGTGCAGTAAGGGTGATAACCCAATCTTTAGAAGCCAAGACCTCCAAATGTTTGATGATTGTCATATGCTGGCGACTTATCGTCAAAAGCCAAGCCGGGTTAAATTTAAACCACACTTATACTTAGATCTGAAAAAAAAGTCTCAAGACAAAACCAAAGAATTGTTCGCAAAAAGAGACTTCAAAAATTTTGAGGCTTCTGATTCGAATACGGTCAGAAAACCGTTCCAAAGGGGTTAAGCTAAGATTCGAATACGATCATATAGCCCCAGTGGCTTTGGCATTGCCGATCAAGAGGGTACCGACAGCTATGTTCTCTTTGGTTCGAATACGACCTATGTTTGAACAGGAAGCCCCCAAATGACCTTGAGAGTTGTTTAACGACGTTGATTCGAATACGATCCACGTTGGACCCAAAGGGGTTGAGCTATGATTCGGATACGATCAAGAAGCCCCCTACTGGGTTTGGCAGTGTGCCAATCAAAAGGGTACCGAAAGCTATGTTCTCTTTGGTTCCAATACGACATATGTTTGAACAGGAAGCCCCCAAGTGACCATATAAGTTTTGGCATTGCGCCGATCAAGAGGGTACCGACAGCTATGCTCGATGATCAGGAAGCCCCCAAGTGACCATAATAAGATAAGCCGTAAGACAGGATACCCATGTTTGAACCGCGCATCATGGAAACAAGTTCTTTTTGGTAACCTTTAATTTTTTTTGAGAACTGGAACTTGCGAGAGATTAATTCTTTTTGAACCGGAACTTTAAACCGGATTTGAAAGCTTCAAAACTTTGTGGGAGACAGATTGTCCTTGAACTGGATTTTGAACCAGAATCCTTATTTTGAGCCGGAAATCTTCTAACGGCCTTTAAATTTTCATTGATCTAGCAGTAATCTCCGAGGCCGGGTTATTTTTCCCTTCAATGACCCGAGTTCTTGAATTCATTGAAATCGGCTAATTTACCGAGTCATATCATTGTAGCCCCCGAGTCTCAAAATGACTCGAGGAGTTGGCTTGAGATTCTCCATATTTGACCATAGCAGAAGGTGTATATCATTGGCGTTGATAGCGCGATGTGAATCCACAAAAGGTTGAGGTGACTGCGGCGGGTTATAAATGATCCTGTATGAGCCGTGTCAGCAACTCGGCCAATGGTTCCTCCCAACTGGCTGTTTAAAGTTAACTAAACTGCAGTGGCGGCAACTTGTGCGCATGCCCATTGAACCATCCAGTGCAGACGGCGGCTGGTAATATATGATAATTTGCCTCCAATTTGTTGGAAGAAAACCGGACTTCCCAAGCAGTGACTTGCTCATACTCAATAAACAGCTCATCCAGACAGGTGCGGCCCGATGTGTTGATGTAGACCAGGCCGCGAGAGACGGACGGTAAAGACAACCGTAGCATCAGAGGCGACACAGACAAATGAACTGGTCGTGGCGTTGTAAGCCGGTGCAGATGGGAAAGTTGTCCTCCTTGTTGTAAGCTGGCGTGGTTGCGAGAGACGGCCACTGCGTTGTAAGTCGGCGCGGTCGCGAGAGACGGCCACGGCGTTGTAAGCCGGTGCGGGAGTCCGTTGAGTAACGACGACCACCTGTGCCAAAAGATGTTGGCGTGCCTCCATCTCCACGGTATAATATCACTTTTTGTAATAAAATAATCGCCCTGCGTAAACAATATTGCAGACCAAGGTAAAGATAAACTTGTTCTTTGACAAAAACAACATGTGCTAATAAAATAAATTTGGATGGAAATCACCTGATTTGTTTGGACGACGGATGATCCGTTTATCACGACAGAGGTGGCTCAGGCAGACCAGCGACTCAATATAGTTCCGGCGGCTCATGGCAGACCGGCGACTTAATATAACCCCGGCGGCTCAACGCGGCTCCGGCGGGTCGATGTAGATTAAGCTACACGTGCGGCGACTTGCGCACACCTGTTCCATCAGTAAGCGGGCACAGACGCCGGTGCGTGATGATGCTGACATACACTTCATGGGCACAACATGGCACCACCTTTGCTGCACATGAAAATATACAGACCAAAGTAATTGTTCTTTGATGAAAACAATATGTTTAATAAAATAAACTGGATGAATTTCACCCGATATGTCAGGCCAGTGATTATCCACCGCGGAGTTCATGATCACTATGGTGAAGCTGAAATCAATTTACGGGTGAGCCGGCCGCGGCGTTGTAAGCCATCGTGGACGGGCGAGTCAATCGCAGGCGCGGTAAACCGTGCGGACGGGCGAGTCAATCGCTGGCGCGGTATATATCCATGACACAACATCGCTCTTGCGGTGAACAATTGTCCCGCGTACAAAAAATACAACATGGCGGAGCAGCATTGCTTGAATGATTTAATATGTACTTTAAAATAAATAGATTTGAATAGCACCTGGTATTTTTATCAGATGAACGCAGAGGCCTGTGCTGGATAATGCACCGTGGTGCTTTTGGCTTTTTACAAAAGAATTGGTCTGGTGTGTACTGTTGAAAATAATTGTCTTTGAGCGCCCAATATGATTGAGGTCTCCACGTGGGGAGCCTCCCCTTTTTTTTAGCAAGTCCAGGACAGTGCACATGCGTCCTATTGAGCAGAATTGAACTTGATCCATTGATTAGTTGTTTTATGTGCCTTGTGTCAAGAGCAAATGTGACACAAATCTACGGAGGTGGGCTCGGTCGCGACAGCGGAGGTCCTCATGAGGCACAACAGGGCCGGCGGGCGGCTCAGCGGAGGAGCGACGCGAGGCCATACCAGCTTGGAAACGAGGTCCAACGGGAAGTGAGGCCGCGGGCGAAGTAAATCCGGCTGCAGAGACACGACGGGGTAGGTTGAGGCACCTTGAAGACAGATCCAGCAGCAGAGTACAGCCGGGCGGCTCGCTGGCAGCTTGGAGACAAGGCGGCTCGGGCCAGGGAGCGTTGGTAGCTCTGCAGACCCGCGGTAGTAGAGTGGGGCCAGCGGAGGTGATTTTCAGCCTAAGTCGCCGTACGCACGCACGCAGAGGCGAGCCGGATGATTGTGTGCACACACACGCGCGGGGTAGCAGCAGAGGCGAACCGTACGTACGGCTGTGCACTGGAGATTAGACCTGTTGACTTGCCAGTCCGATTCGGTGTGGTAATCCTTTGCCTAATGACGTACGCTCCCGTGAAGCCGGGCTGGGGGGAAGGAGGGAGAGAGGGAGAGGGAGAGAGAAGCATGTGGTCATGGCTACACCGATCATGTCCTCCGTCATATCATCTCACCCGCAAACTCTGCATGTGCTAATCCTGATCCTGTTTGAGCCCTGATGATGGTGTCAAGGGAAGTAGCCGTGTTGGCGCAGTCAGTGTGAGCACCAAAGCAATGTAAACTCTTTACTATCTAATAGATCGTCTTATCTTTGAAGTGGCTAGGTATGAATTCATGATAAGACAAGGAAGAATATAACAGATTGAGAGATAGAGCTCAGTATTTCACCATGATAGATAAACCATGGAATTTATTTCATACCCGTTACAACGCACGGGCTCTTTTGCTAAACCGTTAACTTCTATTAAAAATAAGGAAATTCCCACATTTAACCATATTATCAACATGTATTTAAAATGATTATAAAAAATGATGCACAATGACACATGAAGCAGGCTCTTTACTATCTAATGGGCCGTCTTATCTTTGAAGTGGACAAGTATAAAATATGAATTCCTGATAAGACGAAAAAGAATCTAACAGATTGAGAGATAGAGGTATTTCAACATGATAGATAAACTCTTGAATATCACGCAAACCCTGGAATTTATTTCATACCCGTTGCAACGCACGGGCTTTTTTCTAAACCGTTAACTTTTATAAAAATAAGAAAATTCCCACGTTTAACCATATTATCAACATGTATTAATAATGGATATAAAAAATGATTCACAATGGCACATGAAGCAGGTTATGTCCATTTTACGGCCTGGTGCAACGTACGGGGATTTGTACTAAAATGAAACATGCCCGTGCGTTGCCACGGGAAATGAATCGAACAGATGATTACGTTACATAGATAACAAAATGAAACATTGATTTCTAAAATTCTTGCTCATCCATTATTATGAAAAAAGAAAGTCTTCTTGTAAAGCCAATATTTAAGCTCAAGACGACTCAAGATTACCAACAAATAGTCCATTTCATAATCTTTTTTGCAGTAGAAGCTTTGGTGTTAATTTCAGCCGAAATTATACTATATATGATCTGATGTGAGCTTATTATCACCAGAAGAATCTATTATGAAGCTACGCCGCTCGCTGAAACTGGTCTTTGGCGATTGATGGGCGGTCTTCATCGCTCCGGTGACTCTTCAGGCTGTAGGGCAGCCTTCTGTGGCGACAGATCTGTCCATTCGCCTCTTTCTTCCTCATAGCGCTATGCCAACAAGGAGGTAGTGACTCTTCGGGCTGTAGGGCAGCCTTGTACAATGCAATTTTGGTAGTCATTTTCCATTTCAGTTTGAAAATGCAGTCGGATGTTTGGGGTACTATAAGTGATCAAGGGGTGGTAACTCATATTACAGGGGGAAACTTTGCACGGCTTCGAGATTTCTTGTGGGCACAGGCATCGCAAGTCATTCAGTCTTATGGTTCTTCATTATCTGCATATGGTCTTTTTTTCTTAGGTGCTCATTTTGTCTGGGCCTTCAGTTTAATGTTTTTATTCAGCGACCGTGGTTATTGGCAAGAACTCATGTATGGCCTAGAGCCGTAGCAACTGTGTTGCCCCAAGTTGCTCGTCCCCGACAACAGTGAGGTGGAATCTACACAGACTCAAGGACCTGGTCATGTTTTTGTCTCAGTTTGAGATCCTTTCTGTAAAAGTCCAAGGACTTGTTATGCATTTTTCTTGTTTCTTTAGGTCATGTTTCTGATAATGATAATAAAGATTCGGGATCCCTCTATCTGACAAAAAAACTCTGGTAATAGCTCGTCTAAATAAATAATCATGTTTTTCACATGTATACTCTACACGTGATCTTACGTCAATCCTCCACATAGATATAAAATCACAGCCATTGGATATTCAATCATCAATTCTATTATTTCTCTGAACCTTTTTATTCTCTTTTTTTCACTGGCTCTACAAAGAATAGCTAGGTCACGACAACCAGATTGTTATATAACATATCATCACTATACTAAAAAAATATAGGTGGTACATTACCACTACATCTACAATCCATATGATAAGCAATAGTGGCCCGTAGCTTGTACAAGTGCAGTATCCATATTAGAAGGTTCATCACACTTTCCTGCTCCATCCTTGCTACAGTTGAGTATTACAATATGCGTGGCAAAGTATAGACCTACAACCTTATTTCGAATAGGCATAGGAGGGCGAATATATGCCCTCCAGGAGTGTCACCTCCTTGATGGTTCCAATAAATTGATATCCTTGTTTGACTACTTCTGAAAGAAATATAGAATCTGTTCGGCAGCTCTCCGCTCTGCAACTCCGCGCCGAAGCGGAGCGGGCCGCAGCCTACTTTCTCGGAGTGGCCGAAGGGTCGCTCCGTGCGCTCCACGGAGTTGGATGACTGCGGAAGATAATGTTCCAATAAATTGGTATCCAGATTTGACTACTTCTATAAGAAACTTAATACATGTAGTGTGTAGAACTTGAAGAAACATGTGTTATCTCATTCCAACAAATACTAGAGGACTAATAGACATAGCGCTAGGCTAGTTGAAGTGGTTTATGAAAAGGAAAATCATGATATTACGAATTGAAGTTGTCCAAAGAGAAATATCAGTTTAATTGGACAATTTTACACAGAGTTACAATACTGGAGAAACTGGGATTTACAAAGTCATTTTGAACTAAATAATACAGCAAAAATAAGTACAGAACTGGTACAATTAGAAATATGGGAAATCTACACATTATGTAAAATGCTAAAATAAGTACAGAATTGGTACAATTAGAAATACAGAAAAATCTACACATTATGTAAAATGCTAAAATAAGTATAGAATTGGTACAATTAGAAATAGCAGACTTGTGACGCACTAATCAGATTATTCTGATTAAGCTTGGACTTGTCGCAGGATACACAAGCATCAAGATGATGGATGGATAATATACAACATCTAGTTTGATAATGCACTTGTTCTTGGAGTAACCTGCAACAAAGCAACCATTCATTTCCATCTTCTGTTAAATTTGAGGCAACAGCTTGCACTGCTGCAGGTACTGCTACAGTATAGGGTTAAGATTCTCCATGTTTCTTTCTTGTCTAAAAATAGAAAGGACAATTATTCTCAAAGACAATTGTCACACAGTCAGAAAATATTGGCATGTGCACATAGGTTAATAATAATGACAATCTGACTTATTTTTGGAAATTTCAAAAGCTCACACTTTGAATATCTCAATCAAGTGAGTGCAGATGCAACAAGGTGCACAAAATCAGCTCTTGTGACCTTTGTTCTATCTATGTATGCGATAAAAAAATACTGACGGTACCTCACGAAAAACAGAAAATTATGCAATGTTGTACAATGTAGGTTAAGAGTGATGTTTGTACCTGGTGATTATTTCCTCGACATTATGTCCCATAATGTATACATGAGTCTGGTTTTCAGATGACAAATGATATAATCACATTTTTAATAGCTCAAATATATCTATAGGAAACCCTACTGTAAGTGCATCTAGTGCCCCTTAGTGATTTTGGTGTATTGAAGACTTATAGGTTAAGGAACTAATGCGTTTGTGAGTGTACACAGGTCTATAAGTCTATGAGGAGTTTGATATTTACAGAGAAAGTCGACCCTAAAATGAAGTTCTTCGATCAAGACTTGATATTCGAAGACTTTTGAAGACTTTGAAAGTGAAGAAATTGGTGTGACCTTGAAGACTTGGTATTCATTTGAGGAACATGAAGCGTGAAGACTTTTGTTTTCGTAGTTTCATTTTCTCTTTCTTGAGTCATAGGAAACACCGTCTTGTTAAAGGGGTCGAGGAAATACTAAGGAAAAATTTCCATGTGATGCTCAACTCAAAATCCTACACCTACCAAACTCTTGAGTGAAGCCTTTGAAATCTCATACAGTTCAGTCAATTTCTTGAAAGGATGAGACGAAGCTCTTCCGTCACGAGAATTTGTTCTGACCGAGGAGTTAGGAATTCGCCAGTCTTGGATTGCCTACACAAAGAGGAACATGATAGCCCCGAGGAATTTGAGATTCAAATTTCCGACCGTTCTTTGTCTTCTTGCGCCACTGTCCCAAAATATCTTATCCACCTAACGGTCATATCATTGAAGGGCATTTATGTCTTATCATGTCGGGCTGCTCCCTAGGCTATAAATAGCCGCCCCCTACAACCACTAGCTGGTTGGCTGCTCCGAGAGAACTTGACACTTGTCATTTGAGAGCAACCCATCCTCCGAGGACTTTGAGCGAAAATCATCTAGTGAGGAAAAACCCAAAAACCAAACCCCTACAAACCCAAAGTGATTGAGCATCACTGAAGAGATTGATCCTGTGTGGATCCGACGCTTGTTACCTTTGAAGACTGTGCTTCTTCCAGACGGTTAGGCGTCATGGTCTAGAGCATCCAAGAGGAATTGTGGATCACCGAGTGACCAAGTCTCAGAAGGTTTGGAAGTCTCTGAAGACTTACCACGAGTGATTGGACGAGGTCATGTGAACTTAGTTCAAAGAGAATACAGTGAGGACTTGGTGTCTGAGCTGCGTGCTCAGCGATCGGGTGTCCGGGACTGTGTGTCCTCGAGTTTAAATACTCAGCCGCTCCAACCAGACGTACAACTGAGACAGCAGTTGGAACTGGTCTACCAAATCATTGTCTTCACCAACCTAACTGGTTCTATTTCCTCAACCCTTTCATTTCCTCATTATTGTGTTGAGTGTTTGTTCATATCTGTGTTTGAAGACTTTGATGAAGACTTTCTCAATTTCCTCAGTTCAATTTCTTCAGTCAGTTTGTCTTCATCTTGTGCTATCCTGTGTTTACGCTTTCTGTACTCTTCGTTTGTCTTCATCTCATCATGATGACCATGCCCGCATTCTCTTATGCTTACTTCTGAGTACTTATTCCACTGCAAGTAGTTCTTCTCTAAGAAATTTCCTCACCGGCAAATTCCTCAGTGAAGAATTCATAAAAATCACCTATTCGCCCCCCTCTAGTCGATATAACGCACTTTCAATTGGTATCAGAGCAAGGTACTCCCTTGTTCGTGTGATTTTGGTTTAACCACCGGAGTTTTAGTTATGTCGACCGCAGTATGATCAAGGTCTCAGCAGGTGTCCTACCTTTGATGGGACGGACTACCCTTATCGAAGAACAAGATGCGAATGCATCTTGAGGCAATTGACAACGATCTCTGGTATGTTGTGGAAAATGGTGTTCCCTCAGTCACACCTTCTCTAAATGCTGCCGATGTGAAGAGATTCAAGCAACTCGATTCTCAAGCGAAGAATATCATATGTGGCCATCTGAGCAAAGATCAATATGGAAGAGTGAGTGCTTTGGAAACTACCAAGCTCATCTGGGACAGGTTGTCCAAAGTAAATGAAGGAGTCTCAACTCAGCGTGACTCTCGAGTTGATGTTCTTCGCAATCTCTTCAACCGCTTCAAAAGACTCGACAACGAAAATGTTCAACAAACCTTCAATCGCCTCACTGACATCTCAAATGAGCTTCAAGCACTTGGCGCCACTGACATCACCGACCATGAGGTGGTGAAGAAACTGTTGAGATCGCTTGATTCCTCATTTGATACTCTGGCACTGATGATACAAGAGCATGCTGACTACAAGTCACTTTATCCAGCTGATATCCTCGAGAGGCTAAATACTCATGAGTTTCAGCTTGTGAAAAGAGAGATCTCTATGGTTCTAGCTATGGAAAACACGTGCCACAAGGCCAAGGCTGTGTCTGAATCTGAGTGTGAAGACTCGTAGTAGCCTTGGAGATCCCGAAGAATTAGGCCAGGAGCTAGCACTGCTTGTGAAGAAATTCCAGAAGTTCTCAAGATGTGGTCACTTTGGAAAATCCTCAAGAAGCAGTGATTCCTCATCCAGTGACTATAAGAGAAGACTTTGTCACAAATGCAAGAAACCTGGTCACTACATCCAAGATTGTCCTCAGTGGGAAAAAGGAACTAAAGAAGAAGAAACACAACGATTACAGTTCTGATGACGCGAAGAAGAAGAAGAAATCATCAAAATCTTCATCATCAAAATCCTCAAAGCATTCTTCTCACAAGAAGAGCAGCTCCAAAAAGGCTCGGGCATTCATTGGCAAGGAAATGGACTCTGAAGCTGAATCTGAGGAACATGAGGAAGAGGAGGCATCAAAAGAATCTGAGTCTGGTGTGGCAAGTCTAGCTCTCGCTACTGCTTTCGTCAGCAAGTCCATCTTCGACTCTGAAGAAAATGACCTCACCAACAAAGCTGATGAAGATAGTGATGACTTCGCTCCCACCTATTGCTTCATGGCAAAGGGTGCCAAGGTACTCAAATATACCTCCTCTGAATCTAGTGAAAATGAATCTGATGAAGATCTAAAGCCAAGTTACTCAAAACTTGCTAAGATTGCTGTAAAACAACAAAGGGCTTTTGAAAAGGTTCAAAACATGCTAGATAAGAGTGATGATATGTTAGGTGAAGAAATGGATCGCACTAAAGCCCTGACTGAAAATCTTCAGAGACTTCAGTCTAGGTTTGACAGCCTTCAAGGTCATCATAACACTCTCTTATCTGATCATGAGAAACTTTCTTATGAATTTCTTCAAAGAAAGCAAGATCTTGAGAAGCTAAGAGTGAATTATGAAGATCTTCAGAAGGAGCGCGATTCATTACTTGCTCAACAAATCAGCGCTTCTCAGGAAGAATTTGTTCCTCCATGCTTAAAGTGCATTGAACATGAATCTGCTAATTCTTCACCTGAATGTTCAAATGCTTCAACTGTTACAAATTCTTCACCTGCCTCTGCTATCACTAATTCCTCATCTGAGGACATTGCTAGTATCACTGACGATGCAGGGCTGAAGGAATTGTATATGACAGGCATGTACAAAAGCCTCAAAGGGCATCAGACTCTTTGTGATGTGCTTAAAAAGCAGATCCTGACAGAACCCTAGGAAAGAGGGTATTGCCTTTGAGAGGAAACTCAATGCTGATGGAACATATTGGAAGCCTGAGCAGTATCCCAAAACCTCATGGGTTGCTGCAAAGGGACCTCCAGTTGATCCATCTAACTTATCTGGCTTTACATGCAAATCTCCTCATTCTTCTGATGAGTCATTTGACTCCAACTATAAACTGTTCAAAAATCAGAATGGTGAAGTATTTGCTAGATATGTTGGCACTAACTGCAGGAACGGTTCCCCTATGAAGAAAATCTGGGTTCCCAAGAAGTGCCTTGAAAGTCTTCGTGAATGTCCTCATGACACCACACATGAAGAATAGGAACCCAGATCAAATTCTTCATATGGACCAAAATCTTCATATGGATCCAAGTCCTCATACGGACCAAATTCCTCACATGGATCAAAGTCCTCATATGATTATCATCGTGCTAACAACCCTGTTTCACAGGGTAGAGCTAAGGGCTATGAATATGTGCATTATTCTTCAAACCAATATGTTCATAAGTCCTCGAAGAATTTCTCTGCTTATTCATATGCTTACCCTAACCCCTCTTATGTGAAACGAAATGGATTGGCCTCTATGCCAGCATTCTCATATGGTGCTCGCAGAGTGATGAACTCTTTACCACCCCTTCAGATGTGGGTGATGAAGAAAAAGAACTAACCTCTTCTGCAGGGTTAGGTCTCTAGACGTGTTCTAAACGTCTGAAGAATTTGCTGGGGGCCTGACAAAATGCCTGAAAGGACGCAGGCTAATCATGATGAAATGAACTTTCATTTCACACGTCCTCCTACTGCTTATCTGTTAATACTGACTGATGAAATTCATCTGATGAACTTGATATCATATTCTTCACTGATGAAGTATATGAGACCGTAAGTTGCACTAATTCATCTGCAGGATGATCAAGCCAAAGCCACTGAGTGGGTTCTCGATAGTGGATGTACAAATCACATGACTGGTGACAAGAATCTATTGATGGATGCTCCCTTATCACCGTCTCATCTGAAGCATATCATCTTTGGCCGACAAAGGCAAAAGTCGTATTGGGTCTTGGTAAGGTTGCGATCTCTAAGGACATACACATGGACAAAGTCATGCTTGTTGAGTCCTTAGGATACAACCTCATGTCAGTCTCAATGCTTTGTGATCTTGATATGGTCGTTATCTTTGGCAAGTATCATTGTGTTGTGATTATGGAAGCTGACAATTCCAAAGTCTTCGAAGGCTTTAGGAGAGGAGACTTGTATATTGTTGACTTCTCTACAGGACCACAACCAGCCATGTGTCTACTTGCAAAAGCTTCAGAAGGCTGGCTATGGCATCGGCGACTTGGTCACACAGGCATGAGGAATTTGAACACGCTTGCAAAGAAGAAGCATGTCATTGGCATTGAAAATGTCAAATTCCTCAAGGATCACTTGTGTGGAGCTTGTGAAGTTGGAAAAATGACCAAGGCCAAGCATCCAGCGAAGACTATCATGACCACTACTCGTCCCTTCGAATTGCTTCATATGGACCTCTTTGGTCCTAATCATTACTCAGCTGTCACTAATGACGCATCTCTATATGGCTTTGTTATTGTTGATGATTACTCTCGTTACACATGGGTACACATTGTTACTTACAAAAATCAAGTGCAGGAAGTCTTCAAACGATTTTCCTCGAGGGCTTCAACTAACTTTGGTGTGAAGATCAGACACATCAGGAGTGACAATGGAACTGAGTTCAAGAATTCCAGTCTTGATGCCTATCTTGATGAACTTGGTATTACTCATGAGTTATCTGCTCCCTATACTCCTCAGCAGAATGGCGTCGTGGAGCGCAAGAACAGAACTCTTGTTGAGATGGCTCGCACTATGCTTGATGAATACAAAACGCCTAGTCATTTTTGGATTGATGCAATTGATACTGCGTGCCACATCATCAACAGAGTATATCTTCACAAATTCTTCAAGAAGACTGCCTATGAACTCCTCACTGACAAGAAACCCAATGTGAGTTATTTCAAAGTCTTCGGTGCTAAATGCTGGATTAGAGATCCTCATCACAATTCTAAATTTGCACCGAAAGCACATGAAGGTTTTATGCTTGGTTACGGAAAGGACTCCCACACCTACAGAGTCTTCAACATCGCTCTTCACAAGATTGTTGACACTGTAGATGTGCGGTTCGATGAAACTAATGGCTCGAAAAGAGAGCAGCTACCTTCTGTGTTAGATGAACCAGCACCTGAGGAATCTATCAAGTTCAAGGCAACTGAGGATGTCATTCCTACTGAAGAATCTGCTGAAGAATTCATTCCAGTACGCGAAGAACGTCGAGCTGATGCACCTGAGGATAATGCTGAAGACAATGGTGCTGAGGAAAATGATCAAATTCCTCGACGACAACCAGCTCATCCCCGCGTTGCAAAAGAAGTACAAGTTGACAAGATCATCGATGACATCGAAGCGCCAGGTCCTCTCACACGCTCAAAAGCTTCACATTTATCTAACTTTTGTGGGCACTATGCTTTTGTCTCTATCACAGAACCCACTAAGGTAGATGAAGCATTTCTGGAGCCTGAGTGGATTCAGGCCATGCAAGAAGAATTACAACAGTTCGAGCTCAACAATGTTTGGGAACTGGTCAAACGTCCAGATCCTCGCAAGCATAATATCATTGGCACAAAATGGATCTACCGCAACAAGCAAGATGAAAATGGCCTTGTGGTGAGGAATAAGGCACGACTTGTAGCTCAAGGCTACACACAGGGTGAAGGAATTGATTTCGATGAAACTTTTGCACCTGTTGCTAGAATTGAGTCTATTCGCATATTACTCGCCTATGCTAACCATCACAATATCACTTTATATCAAATGGATGTGAAAAGTGCATTCCTCAATGGTAAGCTTGAGGAAGAAGTATATGTTGCTCAACCCCCAGGTTTTGAAGATCCAAAGAATCCTGACAAAGTCTTTCAGACTCAACAAGGCCCTCTATAGTCTCAAACAAGCCCCACGGGCGTGGTATGATACGTTGAAGGAATTCTTCGTGAAGAATGGCTTCACACCCGGTTCACTCGACCCTACTCTCTTTACTAAATCATATGATGGTGAATTGTTTGTGTGCCAAATATATGTTGATGATATTATCTTTGGCTGTACTGACCAATGTTATAGTGATGAATTTGCCTATATGATGAGTGAAGAATATCAAATGTCTATGATGGGAGAGTTGAAATTCTTCTTAGGTCTTCAAATTCAATCAACAACACAATGGCATATTCATATCTCAGAGAAATACCTCAAAGATGTCCTGAAGAAATTCGGCATGCAAGATTGCAAAGGCGTCAAAATTCCTATGCCCACAAATGGCCATCTATGCACTTATGAAAATGGTATTGACTTCGATCACAAGGTATACCGCTCCATGATTGGTTCTCTATTGTACTTATGTGCATCTAGGCCAGATATAATGCTTAGTGTTTGCATGTGTGCCCGATTTCAAGCTACACCGAAGGAATCACACCATAAGGCTGTGAAGCATATTCTTCGATATCTAGCTCACACACCAACACTAGGATTATTGAAAGTGCGTTATATAGACTAGAGGGGGGGTGAATAGGCGATTTTTAGAAAATTTTACAAATTCTTCACTGAGGAATTTGCTAGTGAGGAAATTCCTTAGCGAAGAAATACATGCAGCGGAATAAGTACTCAGAAGTAAGCATAGCAGATTACATGCATAGTCATCATGATGAAATGAAGACAATCACAGAGTACAGAAAGCGTAATCACAGGATAACACAATATGAAGACAAACAGACTGAAGAAATTGAACTGAGGAAATTGAGAAAGTCTTCAGTCAAAGTCTTCAAACACAGATATGACAAATACTCAACACAGTAATGAGGAAATGAAAGGTTGAGGAAATAGAACCAGTTAGGTTGGTGAAGACAATGATTTGGTAGACCAGTTCCAACTTCTGTCTCACTTGACGTCTCTGTTGGAGCGGCTGAGTATTTAAACTCGAGGACACACAGTCCGGACACCCGATCCGAAAGCACGCATCTCAGACACCAAGTCCTCACCGTATTCTCCTTGAACTAAGGTCACGCAGACCTCGTCTAATCACTCGTGGTAAGTCTTCAGGCGACTTCCAAACCTTCACATACTTGGTCACTCGGCGATCCACAATTCCTCTTGGATGCTCTAGACCTTGACGCCTAACCGTCTGGAAGAAGCACAGTCTTCAAAGGTAAAAAGTGTCGGATCCACGAGGATCAATTTCTTCATGATGCTCAATCACTTTGGGTTTGTTGGGGTTTGGTTTTGGGTTTTCCTCACTTTTGGGTTTTTCCTCACTTGATGATTTTCGCTCAAATTCCTCAGAGGATGGGTTGCTCTCAAATGACAAGTGTCAAGTTCTCTCGAGCAGCCAACCAACTAGTGGTTGTAGGGGGCGGCTATTTATAGCCTTGGGAGCAGCCCGACATGATAAGACATAAATGCCCTTCAATGATATGACCGTTAGGTGGATAAGATATTTTGGACAGCTGGCGCGCAAAGCACAAAGAACGGTCGGAATTTTGAATATCAAATTCTTCGAGGCTATCATGTTCCTCATCAGTGTAGGCAATTCGACTGGCGAATTCCTAACTCCTCGCCGAAACAAATTCTCGGCGACCGTAAGAGCTTCGTCTCATCCTCAAGAAATTGACTGAATCGTATGAGATTTCAAAAGCTTCACTCGAAGGATTGGTAGGTGTAGGATTTTGAGTTGAGCATCAAATGGAAATTTTTCCTTAGTATTTCCTCGACCCCTTTAACAATGACGGTGTTTCCTATGACTCAAGAAAGAGAAATGAAACTACGAAAATAAAAGTCTTCACGCTTCATGTTCCTCAAATGAATACCAAGTCTTCAAGGTCACACCAATTTCTTCACTTTCAAAGTCTTGAAAGTCTTGAAATATCAAATTCTTCAGTTGAAGAACTTCATTTTAGGGTCGACTTTCACTTTAAATATCAAACTCCTCATAGACTTATAGACCTGTGACCACTCACAAACGCATTAGTTACTTAACCTATAAGTCTTCAATACACCAAAATCACTAAGGGGCACTAGATGCACTTACAATCTCCCCCTTTTTGGTGATTGATGACAACATAGGTTAAGTTTTCAACGGGAATAAATATATGAAGTGTAAACACTGATAATGAGGATTTTGATTGCAAGATATAGAAGAACTCCCCCTGAAGATGTGCATAGTGAGGAATTTGCTTTTGAGGCAATGCACATTTGAAGAAATGAATCATGGAGATCTCCCCCTATATCTTGTAATTTATACACGCATTTGACATATAATATGAGGAATTTGAAATGCATGATTAAATATGGTGCTTGATGCTATGCAATGCATGCATAAAAAGTATCAGAGCCCATGCGTATGAGGAATTTGAAACTATTCATGAGTATCAGTGCCCAAATCGATGACGATTTTCAACGAGCTCGTGAGGATCAGGGCATAACAAATATCAGAGCATATCAACACTACTGTAATCAGAGCATAGAGCAAGAACATAATGCATCAAAAGTATCAAAGCACCATCGGGTTTAAGATTACAACTCGATCCAATAAAAGGTTTCAGAAGAACGAGAGTTGTAACTTAATAAAATACTGTATATAGATAAAAACGAGACCCGCTTGAAGACTAACTCAAATTTCTCCCCCTTTGTCATCAAATGACCAAAAGGATCGAAACTGAGGACTAACGCTCTTGAGGAATTTCAAGTTGAAGACGGAGCGCCATCATTGTCGGGGTTGTTCGTTGAAGTAGGACCAGCAGCAGTATCTTCCAAATCTTCATTTTCATCAGTATCGCGAGATGAAGAATAGGAGCTGGCCACTAAGGAAGGAACTTTGACTTTCTTGAATTTCTTCGGAGGAGGAGCAGACCAGTCAAATTCTTCCTTGAGTCCCATTGATTGCAGTTCTTCTTCATTGTAGATATGTGAAAGAACAGCCCAGGTGCGCTTGAAGGTTTCATGAAGATAGTAGTGGTTTTTTCTTCATTTGCATTGTGAGTTGAGGTCAGTTGTAAAGAAGAGTACCAAACTGACGTTTGACCCACTTATGATTGCGATCAACCTTCTGATGAAGACTGAGGAGTAACTCACGATCAGTCATTACCCTGGGTGCAGTTCCTTGAGGATTTTGCTTGACAGTGGTATTTGCTGCTGAGTCATGGGTGGCAGAGTCATCATTGGTGGAGTAAGATGCTGCTTTGCGAAACTGTCCATCCAATGGACGTGTGCCTTCATCTATCACAGCAGTAGCCTTTCCCTTTTCATCAGCTGAGGTAATTGGCTGTTTGAGGACTTCAATCGGGGGCAGGTAGCTGCAGTGGTTCAAAGTGTCAGCCTTGTAATTCAGTGAAGATCTTGACCTGATGAATCTCATAATCCAAGGTGCATAAGGCTTCAGCTCAAAAGGTGACATGGCAATGTTAGCCAGAGTCCTCATGAAGAAATCATGGAAATTGACGGGAACGCCATGGATGATGTTGAAAAGCATATTCTTCATGATGCCAACGACCTCTTCATCATTCGAGTCGTGGCCCTTGATAGGACTCATAGTCTTCGTCAAAATTCGATAGACGGTCCGAGGCACATATAATAATTCCTTGACGAGGAATTTGGTTCTTAGTGCCTGCCTTGGCTTCAATGGCTTCATCAAGACTTGCATATAGTGATTTGAAAGTTCCTTTTCTTCATAGATGCGACGTGCACCATCAATCGGAGGACTGAGTGGGAGGGCACGAAGTAATTCACTTGCTGGTGCCTTGTAGTGAGTGTTTTCGGTCATCCAATCTAAGACCCATGAAGTCACATCTTCAGCGTCTCCGGTGATGTGCAGTGTTGCATAGAACTGAAGAATTAGCTCTTCATTCCAGTCACAAATATCAGTGCAGAAGTTTAGAAGACCTGCATCATGAAGAACACTTAGGACGGGCTCAAAGCCTGGCAGCGACTCCATATCCACATGAGGAATATGAGCATGATCGAAGATTTTGTCCTTGTTGAAAAGCACTGAGGAATAGAAGTTGGCTTGACCGGCAGTCCAGAAGCGCCTCTTCCTAATTCGAGCAGAATCATAAGGATTATATTCAGTGAAGAACACATGCTCGGCAAAGAAATCTTCAGCCTTGAACATTTGCTTGGTTGAGAACGGATTCTTCTGCTTTGGCAGAGGGGTGTCAGTAATTTGCATCACCACCTCAGGAATCGTAAGTTCAGGTTCTTCAGCTTGAGGAATTTCTTGGTCCTCAACTTCTGCAGTCTGAGGATTTTCAGCAGCAGCAGCAGTTTCATCAGCACTAGTGGCTGGAATTTCTTCATGCACAGAACTCGTGGGTTGATTTTCTTCAGTGTCTATTTGGACAGTCTGTGCAGGGGAGTGAGGAACTTGTTGAAGCGGGGTGAAGAGAGGAGTATTGGGATGCTGACTTTCCCAAAAGTCATCATTGATCACTGGAGTGGTACATCCAATATCCACATCTTCATTTTCAATTTCCTCAGTACCAGCTTGAGGAATTTCATGGTCTGATGAGGGAATGACTGGGGTTGAAGGGATTGCTTCCACTTCAATTTCTTCATCAATTTTCTCTGATGAATCAGCAGATTGATGTTCTTCATCAGATCCGGTTGGCACCTCATATTCTTCTCCAAAAGGAACTACTTCCTTTGATGGTATGGAGGAAATTGGAACAGCATCAATTGGGTTCTCAACAGAGCTGGTCATTGGCTTCATTTTCTTTGCAGCCGAAGAATCTGACGCAGCTGATGCTTTCCTTTTCTTCACAGCAGCTCGTTCCGCAGCCTTGGTTTTCTTCACATCAGAAGCGGATGGAAGAATTGGAGCTGGAGTTGGCGCAGGAGGAGCCGAGGAATTTGGTGCAGTTTCTTGAGAGCAAGCGATGCGCCCCTGTCTTGAGCAGTTTCTTCAAGTGCACCACTAGTGGGTGCCACGGCAGTTTCTTCGCGGCTGGAATTTCTTCATCAGCCCGGAATCAGCATTTTCTTGATGAGGCTGAACTGATGCTTCAGCCTGAGGATTTTCACGTTGCACAGGTGCAGCAACACTTGTGATTTTCTTCGTCAGATCGACGAATCTGGTCTTGACTACTTGCCAATCAGCATAGTATGTGTCGAAGTTCTTGCTGAGGTTCTGAATGTCAGTTTGGATTTGAAGGAGTTCCTCAGGTGTCATCTTGACAACATTTTTCTTCAGGAACCTCTCCTTCCTGTATTGAGCCTTCTTGATTTCCCTCGCCTTCTCAAACTTCCATTTTTCTTCAGCGATGAAGTGAGTCAACGCATGACTTTGACCAGTGTCAAAGGAAGATCAGCGAGGGGTATTGGGATCATTGTGCGGGTCGATGAAGTCGAGGACTTTCTTGGATCCATGGCGATGGGCACAGATGTACCTTTGGCTCTAGCGGCCCTAACTTGGCGGTCTCGATGATTTCTTCAAGTTCTTCATCGATGCCTCATCATCGATGGCACGTGGACTACAAGCTGTTTCTTCCTTGGGCTAGGCCGAGGACCACGTCCATTGTTGCTTTTGTCTTCAGCAGAGTCGGGCCGATGAAGAATTGAGGGCAGCCGAGGAACTTGCGAGAGATGCTCGAGGCAATTGAGAAACCAGCAGTCCTTTGACAAGTAGCTAGGTGCACAGAACTGAAGGTTTGGACGGAGCAGTTGAGGACTTTGATGGAACAGTAGAGGTGTGAGGAATTTGCTGCTGAGGAATTTGCCTGGAGGGAGCTGGCGATGAACTTGGCCATGAGGGCGGATGATGAAGCACTTGGCTTATTAGCAGACTTCTTTTGCATTGATTTCCTCGGTTTGACCGAGACCTCAGTGGCAGTAGCAGCGACAGAATCCTCATTGAATTTCTTCACTGCCTCCTTTGCTTGCTTAGCCAACTTTGCTTGGCGTTTAGCCCACTCATCGGAAAGTCCTCACCGCGTTTGGCGCTAGTGGGATCAGCTATTTGGCCTGGTGCCAAAGGAGCTCTTGGGCATGGAGGATTTAACGCGAATTTCTTCATGTACTTAGGTGTTACATATCGGTATTCCTTCCATTCCGTGCCCATCTCCGTTCAATCTTACAGATACGCACCTTGCGTTGATTTTTGCTTTCCTCATCGGTGTACATGAGTCGGCATATATTTCCTCGTGGATTTGAATGCTGTCATGACCTCGGTTTCTTTCCTCCCTTCTGCGGCTTCTTACCATCTGCCATTTTCTTGATTGAGGAAATTGAACAATTGAGTTCTCTCAAGAAGTGTGCAGTTTTCTTCGAGGAACGCTGCAAATGAGTTAAGTTGATGAGAACCTAGGGATTCAGCAGCGGACATTTGTACCGTGAACAGAGTATAGGTGCGAGGAATTTGAAGAGGTCATATCTCGTTCTCGTAAGGTTTTCAAAAGAACAAGTTTGAGGATTTTGACCAGATGCGCCTTGAAGAATTTCAATAAGCGTTCTTTGTCTTAGGTTCCAGAGTTGTATAGATCAAAGATCCACACAATTGAGGAATCTTGAAGAAAATCATTGCTTAGAGAAATGAGTCAAGAGATTTGAGGTGTTCATATGTATGAAGATTTGGAGAATAAACACCTTTGAAGAATTTGAAGAAAATTTGAGAATCAAATCGAGTAGTAAAAGTAACTTTTAATTTACCCGAAGTGAAGAACACGATGAACTGAGATGATCAGTTTAGAAGTTCGTCTGTTCAGATCTTCTCCGCCCTAACTTGGCAGAGGAAATCAGCTACGGCGACGGCGGAGTGAAGATATTCCACGGTCGGCGCGAGTACGTCGGCGAAGAGGTCAAGGCAGTGAAGCTTTTCCTCACCGGCGACGATGGAGTAGCGGCGGCGCTAGGGTTTTGAGGAGCTCGAGCGGGAGAGAGAGGTCGAGCGAAGTAAAAGAGTGAGGAAGGGAGAGAGGGGTATTTATAGCCACGGTGAAAACGGATCGTCCGAAGATTTAGGACGAACGTGCCCCTGACCGCTTCCCTTCTCACGACATGTGTCACCCACGTACTGTGTAGTGGAGATCGTGTGCGATCGTGGGTGAATATAATAATGCATCGTGGGATGCGGAACGGTTTGAGCGGTAAAAGCGAAAGTTTGGATAAGTTTCGTTTTAAAGTTCCGTTCGCAATTTCTTCAGCTGTTAAGGACACAGTGAAGAATTTGAACGAGTTTCAAAGTAGAACGCACATGAAGAATTTGTGAATGGATTGGGTTGAGTATAGCATAGAGGGGAAGGGTCCGATCACATTCACTTAGCAGAAAAAGCGACTTGAAGAAATAACCATAAGTGAATGCTGTAGAGGACATAAATCCATATATATATATATATAGCCAATGAAGAAAGACGACGGAAACAGTGAAGATTTTGCAAAGTTGAAGAATTTGAAAACTGAAGAATTTGAAAACTGAAGAATTTCAAAACTGAAGAATTTCAAAAGCGAGGAAAAACTCAAATTGAAGATTTTCAACTTTGGTGGTGGCGTGACCCACCAGATAAGAATGATGATTTCAGATACAGCGTACAATTGTCGAGGGTTACGAGAATCAAATTCTTCATTAATTTCTTCACATTTAGAGTGTTATTCTTCATTGATTGAAGAAAAACGCTTCTTCATGTGTTGCACATCTAAGTCATCAATTTTGCATGAGTGTTAGGAAGTGTGTCCTTTTCAAAGAACGTTCGAAGATTCTAAGATATTTAGCTCACACCGCAACTTGCTAAATCTCTTCTGATCCAAGGGCTTAGTGAAGATATCAGCTAGCTGTTCTTGATCTTCACGTGCTCGATGGAGATGTCGCCCTTCAACACATGATCACGAAGAAAATGATGACAAATTTGAATGTGCTTTGTCTTCGAGTGCTGAACTGGGTTGTGAGCAATCTTGATGGCACTCTCATTGTCACAGTAGAGAGGCACATTCTTCACGTTGATGCCATAGTCCTTGAGGGTTTGCTTCATCCATAGTAATTGAGCACAACACGAGCCAGCAGCAATGTATTCAGCTTCCGCAGTGGACAGTGATACGCAGTTCTGTTTCTTCGAGGACCAACAGACTAAAGATCGTCCGAGGAAATGACAAGTATCAGATGTTGACTTGCGATCCACACAATCACCAGCATAGTCAGAGTCAGTATATCCAATGAGATCAAAAGTAGAGCCCTTGGGGTACCATAATCCTAGTGTTGGTGTGTGAGCTAGATATCGAAGAATATGCTTCACAGCCTTATGGTGTGATTCCTTCGGTGTAGCTTGAAATCGGGCACACATGCAAACACTAAGCATTATATCTGGCCTAGATGCACATAAGTACAATAAAGAACCAATCATGGAGCGGTATACCTTGTGATCAAGTCAATACCATTTTCATCGATTGCATAGATGGCCATTTGTGGGCATAGGAATTTTGACACCTTTGCAATCTTGCATGCCAATTTCTTGAGGACATCTTTGAGGTATTTCTCCGAGATATGAATATGCCATTGTGTTGTTGACGAATTTGAAGACCTAAGAAGAATTTCAACTCTCCCATCATAGACATTTGATATTCTTCACTCATCATATAGGCAAATTCATCACTATAACGTTGGTCAAGACAGCCAAAGATAATATCATCAACATATATTTGGCACACAAACAGTTCACCATCATAAGATTTAGTAAAGAGAGTAGGGTCGAGTGAACGGGTGTGAAGCCATTCTTCACGAAGAATTCCTTCAATGTATCATACCACGCCGAGGGGCTTGCTTGAGGCCATAGAGGGCCTTATTTAGTCTGAAGACTTTGTCGATTCTTTGGATCTTCAAAACACGGGGTTGAGCAACATATACTTCTTCCTCAAGCTTACCATTGAGGAATGCACATTTCACATCCATTTGATATAAAGTGATATTGTGATGGTTAGCATAGGCGAGTAAAATGCGAATAGACTCAAGTCTAGCAACAGTGCAAAAGTTTCATCAAATCAATTCCTTCAACCTGCGTGTAGCCTTGAGCTACTAGTCGTGCCTTATTCCTCACCACAAGACCATTTTCATCTTGCTTGTTGCGGTAGATCCACTTTGTGCCAATGATATTATGCTTGCGAGGATCTGGACGTTTGACCAGTTCCCGGACGTTGTTGAGCTCGAACTGATGTAATTCTTCTTGCATGGCCTGAATCCACTCCGGCTCCAGAAATGCTTCATCTACCTTAGTGGGCTCTGTGATAGAGACAAAGGCATAGTGCCCACAAAAGTTAGATAAGTGTGAAGCTTTTGAGCGAGTGAGAGGACTGGCGCTTCAATGTCATCGATGATCTTGTCAACTTGCACTTCTTTTGCAACGCGAGGATGAGCTGGTTGTCTTGAGGAATTTGATCATTTTCCTCGGCACCATTTTATTCAGCATTATCTTGAGTGCACCCGCCGGCGTTCTTCACGTCTGAAATGAATTCTTCAGCAGTTTCTTGATGGGAATGACATCCTCGGTTGCCTTGAACCTGATAGAATCCTCGGTGCTGGTTAAATCTAACACGTAAGGTAGGTGCTCTCTTTGCGAGCCATTAGTTTCATCGAACCGCACATCTACAAGTCAACAATCTTGTGAAGTGCGATGTTGAAGACTCTGTAGGTGTGCGAGTCCTTTCCGTAACCAAGCATAAAACCTTCATGTGCTTTCGGTGCAAATTTAGAGGTGTGGTGAGGATCTCTAATCCAGCATTTAGCACCGAAGACTTTGAAATAACTTACATTGGGTTTCTTGTCTGTGAGGAGTTCATAGGCAGTCTTTTTGAAGAATTTGTGAAGATATACTCTGTTGATGATGTGGCACGCAGTGTCAATTGCTTCAATCCAGAAACGACTAGGCGTTTTGTATTCATCAAGCATAGTGCGAGCCATCTCAACAAGAGTTCTGTTCTTGCGCTCCACGACGCCATTTTGCTGAGGAGTATAGGGAGCAGATAACTCATGAGTAATACCAAGTTCATCAAGATAATCATCAAGACCGGAATTCTTGAACTCAGTTCCATTGTCACTCCTGATGTGCTTGATCTTCACACCAAAGTTGGTTGAAGCCCTCGAGGAAAATCGTTTGAAGATTTCCTGCACTTGATTTTTGTAAGTAACAATGTGTACCCATGTGTAACGAGAGTAATCATCAACAATAACAAAGCCATATAGTGATGCTTCATTAAGGACAGCTGAATAATGATTGGGACCAAAGAGGTCCATGTGAAGCAATTCGAAGGGACGAGTAGTGGTCATGATAGTCTTCGCTGGATGCTTGGCCTTGGTCATTTTCCGCTTCACAGCACCGCATAAGTGATCCTTGAGGAATTTGACATTTTCAATGCCAATGACATGCTTCTTCTTCGCAAGCGTGTGCAAATTCCTCATGCCTGCGTGACCAAGTCGTCGATGCCATAGCCAGCCTTCTGAAGCTTTTGCAAGTAAGCACACGGCTGGTTGTGGTCCTGACTTTTGCCTTTGTCAGCAAAGATGATATGCTTCAGATGTGACGGTGATAAGGGAGCATCCATCAATAGATTCTTGTCACCAGTCATGTGATTTGTACATCCACTATCGAGAACCCACTCAGTGGCTTTGGGTTGATCATCCTGCAGATGAATTAGTACAACTTACGATCTCATATACTTCATCAGTGAAGAATATGATATCAAGTTCATCGATGAATTTCATCGGTCCAAGATTCAGATAAGCAGTATGAGGGCGTGTGAAATGAAAGTTCATTTCATCATGATTAGCTGCGTCCTTTCGAGCAATTTGTCGGCCCCCAAGAAATTCTTGGGACGTTTAAGACACGCCGGAGACCTGACCCTGCAGAAGAGATTAGTTCTTTTCTTCACCACCCACATCTGAAGGGGTGGCAAAGAGTTCATCATTCTACAAGCACCATATGAGAATGGTGGCATAGAGGCCAAACCATTTCGTTTCACATAAGAGGGGTTAGGGTAAGCATATGAATAAGCGAGAGAAATTCTTGAGGACTTATGAACATATTGGTTTGAAGAATAATGCACATATTCATAGCCCTTGGCTCTACCCTGCGAAACAGAGTTGTTAGCACGATGATAATCATATGAGGACTTTGATCCTTTTGAGGAATTTGATCCACGTGAGGAATTTGGTCCGTATGAGGACTTGGATCCATATGAAGAATTTTGTCCATATGAAGAATTTGATCTGGGGTTCCTTTTCTTCACCGGTGGTGTCATGAGGACATTCACCAAGACTTTCAAGGCACTTCTTGGGAACCCAGATTTTCTTCATAGGGGGCCGTTCTGCAGATTAGTGCCAACATATCTAGCAAATACTTCACCATTCTGATTTTTGAACAGTTTATAGTTTGAGTCAAATGACTCATCATCAGAATGAGGAAATTCACATGTAAAGCCAGATAAGGTGGATGGATCAACTGGAGGTCCCTTTGCAGCAACCCATGAGGTTTTGGCATCTTGCTCGGGCTTCGATCGTTCCATCGGCATTGAGTTTCCTCTCAAAGGCAATACCCTCTTTCCTAGGGTTTCTGTTGAGGATCTGCTTTTTAAGCACATCACAAAGAGTCTGATGCCCTTTGAGGCTTTTGTACATGCCTGTCATGTACAATTCCTTCAGTCCTGCATCGTCATTGATACTAGCAATGCCCTCAGTTGAGGAATTAGTGATAGTAGAGACAGGTGAAGAATTTGTAACAGTTGAAGCATTTGAACATTCAGGTGAAGAATTAGCAGATTCACGTTCAATGCAGTTTAAGCATGGAGAAACAAATTCTTCTTGAGAAGCGCTGATTTGTTGAGCAAGTAATGAATCGCGCTCCTTCTGAAGATCTTCATAACTCTCTCTTAGCTTCTCAAGATCTTGCTTTCTTTGAAGAAATTCATAAGAAAGTTTCTCATGATCAGATAAGAGAGTGTTATGATGACCTTGAAGGCTGTCAAGCCTAGACTGAACTTTCTGAAGATTTTCAGTTAGGGCTTGAGTGCGATCCATTTCTTCACCTAACATATCATCACTCCTATCTAGCATGTTTTGAACCTTTTCAAAAGCCCTTTGTTGTTTTATAGCAATCTTAGCAAGTTTAGAGTAGCTGGGCTTGAGATCCTCATCAGATTCATTTTCACTAGATTCAGAGGAGGTGAAATTGAGTACCTTAGCACCTTTTGCCATGAGACATAATGCAGATGATGATGATTCTGGCTCGAAAGTCATCGTTTTGAGAGATTCCTTGAAGTCCTCAAACCAGGGATCATGACGAGTTCGATGACCTTCATAAACATCGGAGATTCGGTCCCGAGATAAGCTTCATTGCAAAGATGCATAATGCGCTTGAATTCATCTCTAGATAGGCAGGAGCAGATGATATCCTTCGCCATGATATCAAGTCGAGTGAAATTGCGAATATCATCGGTGTTCGCCGCCTTGCATAGATCAAGAAGGCCAATTTCAGTGACGGTCCACAGCTCATCGCCCATTGCCATGAGGCGCTTCCTCATCATGGCCTTCCACTTGGGATAATCGTGACCGTCAAAGATAGGGCATGTCACTTTCTTCATACCATGGTCGACATAACTAAAACTCCAGGTGGTTAAACCAAAATCACACAGAACAAGGGAGTACCTCGCTCTGATACCAATTGAAAGTGCGTTATATCGACTAGAGGGTGGGTGAATAGGCGATTTTTAGAAAATTTTACAAATTCTTCACTGAGGAATTTGCTGGTGAGGAAATTCCTTAGCGAAGAAATACATGCAGCGGAATAAGTACTCAAAAGTAAGCATAGCAGATTACATGCATAGTCATCATGATGAAATGAAGACAATCACAGAGTACAGAAAGCGTAATCACAGGATAACACAATATGAAGACAAACAGACTGAAGAAATTGAACTGAGGAAATTGAGAAAGTCTTCAGTCAAAGTCTTCAAACACAGATATGACAAATACTCAACACAGTAATGAGGAAATGAAAGGTTGAGGAAATAGAACCAGTTAGGTTGGTGAAGACAATGATTTGGTAGACCAGTTCCAACTGCTGTCTCAGTTGTACGTCTGGTTGGAGCGGCTGAGTATTTAAACTCGAGGACACACAGTCCGGACACCCGATCACCGAGCACGCAGCTCAGACACCAAGTCCTCACCGTATTCTCCTTGAACTAAGGTCACGCAGACCTCGTCCAATCACTCGTGGTAAGTCTTGAGCGACTTCCAAACCTTCACATACTTGGTCACTCGGCGATCCACAATTCCTCTTGGATGCTCTAGACCTTGGCGCCTAACCGTCTGGAAGAAGCACAGTCTTCAAAGGTAAAAGCGTCGGATCCACGAGGATCAATTTCTTGATGATGTTCAATCACTTTGGGTTTGTTGGGGTTTGGTTTTGGGTTTTCCTCACTTTTGGTTTTTCCTCACTTGATGATTTTCGCTCAAATTCCTCGGAGGATGGGTTGCTCTCAAATGACAAGTGTCAAGTTCTCTCGAGCAGCCAACCAACTAGTGGTTGTAGGGGCGGCTATTTATAGCCTTGGGAGCAGCCCGACATGATAAGACATAAATGCCCTTCAATGATATGACCGTTAGGTGGATAAGATATTTTGGACAGTGGCGCCAAGACACAACAACGGTCGGAATTTTGAATATCAAATTCTTGAGGCTATCATGTTCCTCATCGTAGGCAATTCAGCATGGCGAATTCCTAACTCCTCGCCGAACAAATTCCCGGCGACCGGAAGAGCTTCGTCTCATCCTCAAGAAATTGACTGAACTGTATGAGATTTCCAAAAGCTTCACTCGAAGGGATTGGTAGGTGTAGGATTTTGAGTTGAGCATCAAATGGAAAATTTTCCTTAGTATTTCCTCGACCCCTTTAACGATGACGGTGTTTCCTATGACTCAAGAAAGAGAAAATGAAACTACGAAAACAAAAGTCTTCACGCTTCATGTTCCTCAAATGAATACCAAGTCTTCAAGGTCACACCAAATTCTTCACTTTCAAAGTCTTGAAAAGTCTTGAAATATCAAATTCTTGATTGAAGAACTTCATTTTTAGGGTCGACTTTCACTTTGTAAATATCAAACTCCTCATAGACTTATAGACCTGTGTCCACTCACAAACGCATTAGTTACTTAACCTATAAGTCTTCAATACACCAAAATCACTAAGGGGCATTAGATGCACTTACAATTATGGTATCCCAAGGGCTCTACTTTTGATCTCATTGGATATTCTAACTCTGACTATGCTGGTGATCGTGTGGACCGCAAGTCAACATCTGGTACTTGTCATTTCTGGGACGATCTTTGGTCCATTGGTCCTCGAAGAAACAGAACTGCGTATCACTGCTCTCTCGCGGAAGCTGAATACATTGCTGCTGGCTCGTGTTGTGCTCAATTGCTGTGGATGAAGCAAACTCTCAAGGACTACGGCATCAACGTGAAGAACGTGCCTCTCTACTGTGACAATGAGAGTGCCATCAAGATTGCTCACAACCCAGTTCAGCACTCGAAGACAAAGCACATTCAAATTCGTCATCATTTTCTTCGTGATCATGTGTTGAAGGCGACATCTCCATCGAGCATGTGAAGACGAAGAACAGCTAGCCGATATCTTCACTAAGCCCTTGGATGAGAAGAGATTTAGCAAGTTGCGATGTGAGCTAAATATCTTAGAATCTTGAATGTTCTTTGAAAAGGACACACATCCCGACACTTATGCAAAATTGATGACTTAGATGTGCAACACATGAAGAAACGTTTTCTTCAATCCATGAAGAATAACACTCTAAGTGTGAAGAAATTAATGAAGAATTTGATTCTCGTAACCCTCGACAATTGTACGCGGTGTCTGAAATCATCATTCTTATACTGTGGGTCACGCGACCACCCAAGTTGAAAATCTTCGTTGAGTTTTTCCTCGCTTTTGAAATTCTTGAGTTTTTCAAATTCTTCAACTTTGCAAAATCTTCACTGTTTCCGTCGTTTTTCTTCATTGGCTATACATATATATGGGTTTATGTCCTCTACAGCATTCACCTGATGAAGAAGACAATGAGTCCTATCAAAGGCCACGACTCGAATGATGAAGAAGTCATTGGCATCATGAATAATATGCTTTTCAATATCATTCATGGCGTTCCCGTCAACTTCCATGATTTCTTCATGAGGACTCTAGCAAACATTGCTATGTCACCATTTGAGCTGAAGCCTTATGCGCCTTGGATTATGAGATTCATCAAGACAAAGTCTTCACTCAATACAAGGCTGACACACTGAACCACTGCAGCTACTTGCCCCCGATTGAAGTCCTCAAATGGACATTTACCTCAGCTGATGACAAGGGCAAGGCTACTGCTGCGATGAAGGCATTCGTCCATTGGATGGACAGTTTCGCAAAGCAGCATCCTACTCCACCAATGACGACTCTGCCACACATGACTCTGCCGCAAATACCTCAGTCAAGCAAAGTCCTCAAGCTACTGCACCCAGGGTGATGACTGATCGTGAGTTACTCCTCAGTCTTCATCAGAAGGTTGATCGCAATCATAAATTGGTCAAGCGTCAGTTTGGTTCAATTCTTCACAACATGACCTCTACACACAATGCAGTGAAGAAAAACCACTACTACCTCCATGAAACCTTCAAACGCACTGGGCTGTTCTTTCAAATGTCTACAAGATCTTGGAAGAACTGACGACAATGGGACTCAAGGAAGAATTTGACTGGTCTGCACCTCCTCCAAGAAATACAAGAAGGTCAAGTTCCTTCCTTGGTGGCCAGCTCCTATTCTTCATCGCGACACACGATGAAAATGAAGACTTGGGCGACACCGCGCAGGCCCCACTACAACAACCGACCCCAACAACGCGGCGCTCCTTCTTCAACTTGAAATTCTTCAGGGGCGTTAGTCCTCAGTTTTGATCCTTTTGGTCATTCGATGACAAAGGGGGAGAAATTTGAGTTAGTCTTCAAGCGGGTCTATTATATGGGCAATTTTTTTGTTAAGTTACAACTCTCATTCTTCTGAAACTTTTATTGGATCGAGTTGTAATCTTAAACCCGATGGTGCTTTGATACTTTTGATGCACCGTGCTCTTGCACTATGCTCTGATTCTCTTGAGCTCTGATACTCTTGATGCGTTATTCTGCATGCTTGTTCCTCATTAATATTATTGCACGCATGCTGAATTTCATCAAGCACCATATTTCATCATGCATTTCAAATTCTTCATACTATATGTCAAATGCGTGTATGAATTTCAAGATATAGGGGGAGATCTCCATGATTCAACTCTTCAAATGTGCATTGCTTCAAAAGCAAATTCCTCACTATGCACATCTTCAGGGGGAGTTCTTCTATATCTTGCAATCAAATTCCTCAATATCAGTATTTACACTTCATATGTTTATCCCGTTGAAAACTTAACCTATATTGTCATCAATCACCAAAAGGGGAGATTGTAAGTGCATCTAGTGCCCTTAGTGATTTTGGTGTATTGAAGACTTATAGGTTAAGGAACTAATCGTTTGTGAGTGTACACAGGTCTATAAGTCTATGAGGAGTTTGATATTTACAGAGAAAGTCGACCCCTAAAATGAAGTTCTTCGATCAAGACTTTGATATTCGAAGACTTTACAAGACTTTGAAAGTGAAGAAATTGGTGTGACCTTGAAGACTTGGTATTCATTTGAGGAACATGAAGCGTGAAGAATTTTGTTTTCGTAGTTTCATTTTCTCTTGCTTGAGTCATAGGAAACACCGTACTGTTAAAGGGGGTCGAGGAAATACTAAGGAAAATTTTCCATGTGATGCTCAACTCAAAATCCTACACCTACCAAACTCTTCGAGTGAAGCCTTTGGAAATCTCATACAGTTCAGTCAATTTCTTTAGTGACAGAGACGAAGCTCTTCTGGTCGCTGAGGAATTTGTTCGACCGAGGAGTTAGGAATTCGCCATCGGATTGCCTACACATGAGGAACATGATAGCCCCGAGGAATTTGAGATTCAAATTTCCGACCGTTCTTTGTCTTCTTGCGCGCCACCTGTCCCAAAATATCTTATCCACCTAACGGTCATATCATTGAAGGGCATTTATGTCTTATCATGTCGGGCTGCTCCCTAGGCTATAAATAGCCGCCTCTACAACCACTAGCTGGTTGGCTGCTCGAGAGAACTTGACACTTGTCATTTGAGAGCAACCCATCCTCCGAGGACTTTGAGCGAAAATCATCGAGTGAGGAAAACCCAAAACAAAACCCTACAAACCCAAAGTGATTGAGCATCATCAAGAGATTGATCTGTGTGGATCCGGCGCTTGTTACCTTTGAAGACTGTGCTTCTTCTAGACGGTTAGGCGTCATGGTCTAGAGCATCCAAGAGGAATTGTGGATCGCCGAGTGACCAAGTCTGTGAAGGTTTGGAAGTCGCTGAAGACTTACCACAGTGATTGGGCGAGGTCTGTGAACTTAGTTCAAGGAGAATACGGTGAGGACTTGGTGTCCTGAGCTGCGTGCTCAGCGAATGGGTGTCCGGGACTGTGTGTCCTCGAGTTTAAATACTCATCCGCTCCAACTAGACGTACAACTGAGACAGCAGTTGGAACTCGTCTACCAAATCATTGTCTTCACCAACCTAACTGGTTCTATTTCCTCAACCCTTTCATTTCCTCATTATTGTGTTGAGTGTTTGTTCATATCTGTGTTTGAAGACTTTGATGAAGACTTTCTCAATTTCCTCGCCCAATTTCTTGATCGGTTTGTCTTCATCTTGTGCTATCCTGTGTTTATGCTTTCAGACTCTTTGTTTGTCTTCATCTCATCATGATGACCATGCCCGCATTCTCTTATGCTTACTTCTGAGTACTTATTCCGCTGCAAGTAGTTCTTCGCTAAGGAATTTCCTCACCGGCAAATTCCTCAGTGAAGAATTCATAAAAATCGCCTATTCACCCACCCCCCTCTAGTCGATATAACGCACTTTCACCTAAAAAACAATAATCATATTGTACTAAGTTTACAAAATTGGTTCAAAAGATAGTATGGTAAGAACTGCTTATAGGATTTATTTTACGTGGTTTATGACTTGAAGCACGCAATAAAAACTCCATACATTTTCTTCAAGCAGTAATTCAACAAACGTTTGGTGCGTGCTCCTTTTATCATGAAACCATAACTGGACATGTAGTAAAAGTCCCCTAGTAATCAAATTTCTAAACTGCACATCATGTAACTTCAATGAGTATGTATCTGTAAAAAAAATCCTATTTTGTAGAAGACAAATCTGAAGATTCGATTTGCAGGCTTAAATGTTGGAGCTGCAGGTAAGAATCAGCAAGCTCGCTCTTCTCCCTTGCTTGCACGCAAGAGAGCACGGCCTGCCCAGCAGAGCTGAGAGCGCACACTCTCCAAACCAGAGGGGCAGAAGTAAGGCAGCATATGGTGCCAGACGGGAGTTGCGCTGTAGAACGAGGTGAAGGAGACTGACCTTGGGCTGGTGGTGCGAGTGTAGCAGCAGCATCTGCGGCCTCAGGGCACTCCACCAGGCTCCGTAGCAACGGTAGGGCTGCCGTCGTGCGCCTAGCCGTTGACGCCACTGTCGTCTTGAGGGTGGTCCTAGAAGACGCGGCTCGCACCTGTAGCAGGATTCGCGCCGCCGCACTGGATCCCTCCGTCTCCCGCGCCCGTCCGCCGTCGCCCGGCTCCGGCGAGCTCTCCTAGGTCGCCGCACCGCTCCTCCTTTGTCCCTTCTTCTCTCCCTCACCTCCTTGTCTCCTCTCTGCCCATGAGCCGTGGACGCCATGGATCCGCCCGGGAAGCCGCGCTCCGGCCTTCCTCGTTGTCACCAGCGATCCCCGCCGCGCCGCCCGCCTCCGGATCCGCCATCCTAGCCCCTGCCGCACGCGGATCTGGCCCCTGCAATCTCCATCCACCGCCCGTTCAGATCGCGCCGCAAGGCCGTTGCGTCGATGTCTGGACCGTGGGTTGAATATACCAAATTACAGGGCCCTTTTTGTAAAACCAAAACGTTTTCTTAAATTAGTTACTTAAAAATGGACTGCGGGTTAATTTCTCAAAAATGGGAGGACTTTTTTTGCAAAAAGCCTGATGACGTATGACCAGAAGCACTCGCTGGTTTATTAGTAGGTAAAGGTTATTTCTTCTATGGATAGGTTGCTTCTTCCAAATCTGAGCTTTAACATGAATAGTACTCAAGTACTTGATGGATCACTTTACGTGAATATCAACAACGGAGTAGTATTGCCTTCAAGCGAATAATAGCATGACCGAAGTAGTACTTCCAACAATAGTAGCAGACTTTAGCAGATCAATTTACGAAACTGCCTCGGGACTTGATCATTGCCTCCTCACGTGTATGCTGATACAGATTGACTTGACCCGGCGTCCGGCAGCTATAGGAAATTTTTTGTCGGCCTCAGCGATACGCGCATGTAACAGCCAAAATTGAAATCCTACTCGGATTCGATGGATCGCACACAAACATTGAATTTGCCGGCTCTGCCGAAGACCATCTCACGGCGGGTTACCCTGCACGCTTTCCATACTGGCGCTTTTTCTTATATATCTTATCGCGAGCTTCTTGATGTTGACAGATCGTGTCGCGTTGCCGGTGGCACACAGAACATCAAACCCTAATTATTTTCATCTCAATCTGGTAAACTTGCACTTGATGCAGATTCTTCCAAACCGGCTCATCTTCATCCGGTAATTTGCAAACTTCTCGATCCCTCGAAGAAATCCCTTCAATAACTCAACACCATCGTGCGCAGGCCCTACGATGGGTGCCAACTGTCGTGAATTTGTCACAGCAGATGTCCTTAGTGTGAGGACTTAGTCGCGAGGCCAATGCATCTATGTGTTAGCTTGAGAGGCGTTGAGCGGAATCGAGAGACGCAACATAAGGCAAGGATTTAGATTTAGACAGCTTCAGGCCCCGGAAAACAGCATCCGGTAATAACCCTACATGTTGTTTGTGGCTAGGTCTCATCATGATCATGAGGGAGTCGCCGGTAAGCCGGCTCTTTGTGTCTAGCCCTAGAGATTGTTTCTTGCTTGTCCCTCTTTTCGAGCAACAGTGCCATGTCGCATGAGGTCGACAGACCGGGGTGAGCTCGTCTAGCAAAACAGTCTCAGAGGCAAGTTATGCGAGTTTCTTGATGGGTTGATTGCCATTCACGATAGATTGTACGTGACAGGCAATCTCACAGGCGTTTTACGACGCGTTAGCTTCCCGCGATACATGCGTGTGTGTAACGCACGTGTGTATGCGTGAGTGGTGCGTGCGGTCTAATCCCTCACGCGTATGTGTGCCCGTGCTATTTACGCACACGCGTACATGCGTGTGCACCTGGGCGGATAGATCTCTCTGCAGAGAGATCTATCTATGCGTGCATGCGTACACGGATTGATATATACATAACTGATCCCTGCCCCTCCTTATATAAGTTGAAGGGGCGGGTTACACGTGGAGTCCTATTAGGATTAGGACTAGTCTATTATAAGTGGAATCCTAGTCTGCCCCTTAAGGGAAAACTCCTTATGCCTTTCCTCGTAAACCGGCCCACCATAACATGAGCCGGCCTTCTGGGCCTTGGGCCTAGTCTTCTATCTGACCCGCCGTTAGGGCCATCCGTGAGTCGCCAGGCTCGTGAGTCGCCACTCCGGCGGGTTACCAATAAAAACGCCAAGCCCGGCTGGGTCATATTCCGGTCGGGTCGTCCCGCGGGGTATATCCCCGACACAATCCATTCAAGAGAGTAGAGGGGGAGAAACATCATAAGATCCGACTATAATAGCAAAGCTCGCGATACATCAAGATAGTGTCGAATCAAGAACACGAGAGAGAGAGAGAGAGAGAGAGAGAGAGAGAGATCAAACACATAGCTACTGGTACATACCCTCAGCCCCGAGGGTGAACTACTCCCTCCTCGTCATGGAGAGCGCCGGGATGATGAAGATGGCCACCGGTGAGGGATCCCCCTTCGGCAGGGTGCCGGAACAGGGTCCTGATTGGTTTTTGGTGGCTACAGAGGCTTGCGGCGGCGGAACTCCCGATCTAGGTTATTTTCTGGAGGTTTCCGTATTTATAGGAATTTTTGGCGTAGGTCTCACGTCAAGAAGATGCCCGAGTCGTCCATGAGGTAGGCCCACGCACCCGGCGGGGGGGGGGGCACCCTCGTGGAAGGCCCGGGACTCTTCTGGCCCAACTCTTTTGCTCCGGGGTTTCTTTTGGTTCATAAAAAATTGGCACGTCAATTGGACTCTGTTTGGTATTCTTTTTCTGTAAAACTCAAAATCAAGGAAAAACAGAAACTGGCACTGGGCTCTAGGTTAATAGGTTAGTCCCAAAAATTATATAAAATAGCATATAAATGCATATAAAACATCCTAGAAGGATAATATAATAGCATGAATACTTCATAAATTATAGATACGTTGGAGACGTATCAGCATCCCCAAGCTTAATTCCTGCTCGTCCTCGGGTAGGTAAATGATAAAAGAAATAATTTATGAAGTGTGAATGCTAGCAGGTGCACAAGCTTGATCAATGATAATTTCAATCACCTTTTCTAGCATCATTATATGTCATAACAGTAGCTCAACTCATAAAACTTTTCATGATCAAGTAACAAGCTATTCACATGTTAAAGCATAGATCATAAACTTTCTTGAAAACTAACAAACTATGTTCTCAGTCATCAAACAATTGCAATTCATCTTATTTTCAGGAAGGGTCTATGTAAGAGCTTTGATTTAGCAAATTCCACATACTCAACTATCATATAGTCTTCCATGATTGCTACCACTCAAAGCATATTTGTAGAACAAATAGCATCCATCGAACACAGAGAAAGATAGGGGCTTAATGTTTCGCCTCCCAACTTATTTATCATATAGATAATTGTCAACAATAATAATTCATGATCAAATATATTTGAATGGCCATATATGCTTAGATATTTCCATCACATGATGCTTGCCAACTAAAGAGTAGGTTGGAATGAGAAGGAATACTACCGACTCTTGCATAAAAGTAAAAGATATGCCCTTCGCAGAGGGAAGAAGGGATTTGCAGAGGTGCCAGAGCTCGAAGCAAAAACAGAGATGAAAATAATTTTGAGAGGTATGCTTTCATTGTCAACATAACGACCAAGAGTTCCCAATATCTTCCATACTAGATACATTATAGGCAGTTCCCAAACAGAAAGGTAAAGATGTTACTCCCACTCCACCAACAATCACACTCCACGGCTTGTTCGAAACAATGGGTGCCGTCCAACTATCAACAATCCTGGGGGAGTTTTGTTTAAATTATTTGCGAATTTTTTTTTTGATCTTTTGATCATAGGACTGGGCATCCCAGTTACCAGCCATTTTCTCGTGAATGATGAGCGGAGTCCACTCATCGTGAGAATAACCCACCTAGCATGGAAGATACTGACATCCCCTAATCGCTACATGAGTGATTCGGGCATACAAAACAGATTATTATTTGAAGGTTTAGAGTTTGGCACATGCAAATTTACTTGGAACGGCAGGTAAATACCGCATATAGGTAGATATGGTGGACACTCATGGAATAAACTTGGTTCAAGGAATTTGGATGCACAAGCAGTATTCCCGCTTAGTACAGATATTTTGGCTAGCAAAGGATTCTAAATAGCAAGCACCACATGTTAGAGGATCCATAACAATATAACTTATATACAAATATACCCAAGCATAACTCATTATGTTGTCTTCCTTGTCCAACTTCAACTAATTTTCTCAGGTTTGAAAATAATTAATGGGGCTCACAATCATAGAAGATGTCCAAGATAGTATATTTATATGTGAAATCTCTCTTCCTTCAATATTCCTTCATGAATTGTTCAAGTGACCAATACAATGTTTGCTAACCTTCAAAAAATTTACCACCTCTACTTCTTATATGTGAAGGCATTACTCCCCATGGGAAAGGCATATGAAACATATATAATTTCAGATTTATGACATTCAAATGATTCAACCATTTACTCATAGGATATAAGTGAAGCACACGAGTAAATGACAAACTACTCCAAAAAGATATAAGTGAAGATCAATGAGTAGTTAAATAATTATGTAGCTATGTGAAGACTCTCTCTAATTTAAGAATTTCATATTTTGGGATATTATTCAAACAACAAGCAAAACAAAATAAAACGACATTTCAAGGATATCACTCATCATGTGAAGAAGCAAAAACTTAGGCCCAACCGATACTAAGCGATAATTGTTGAAGAAGAAAGGTGGGATGCCTACCGGGGAATCCCCAAGCTTAGATGCTTGAGACTTCTTGAAATATTATCTTGGGATGGCTTGGGCATCCCCAAGCTTGAGCTTTTGTTTCTCCTTAATTCCTTTTATATCACAGTTTCCCTAAATCTCAAATACTTCATCCACACAAAACTCAACAAGAACTCGTGAGATAAGTTAGCATAAACCAATGCAAAAACCTTATCATTCTCTACTATAGAAAATCAAAAAAATTATTATTCAACATTTCATACTAAATGTCTCTGCATATTTGATACTCATATTCTCAAATAGAATCATTAAACAAACAAACATATGCAAACAATGCAAACATAACAGCAATCTGCCAAAACAGTACAGTCTGTAAAGAATGCAAGAGTATCAATACTTCCCTAACTCCAAACATTATGAAATTCTACCACACTGTAGAACATTTATCAGAGCTTATTATGCAAAAATTTCAACATTTTATCATATTCTGGCTTTTCTAGGGAATTTTTTCAACAGCGATAAACTTTCTGTTTTGAAACAGCAACATGTATACTTGCAAAATAAGCATGGGAAAGGCTATCCTTGACATTTTTATTAAAAATAGAGATGCAAAACATTATTATAAATAACATCAAGAAAATCCTAACGAAATAAAATTACGCTCCAAGCAAAACACATATCATGTGGTGAATAAAAATATAGCTCCAAGTAAAGTTACCGATGAACGAAGACGAAAGAGGGGATGCCATCTGGGGCATCCCCAAGCTTAGGCTCTTGTTTGTCCTTTAATATTACCTTGGGGTGCCTTGGTCATCCCCAAGCTTAGGCTCTTGCCACTCCTTATTCCAAAGTCTATCGAATCTTTACCCAAAACTTGAAACTTCACAACACAAAACTCAACAGAAAACTCGTAAGCTGCGTTAGTATAAGAAAATAAAACCACCACTTAGGTACTGTTGTGAGCTCATTCTAAATTCATATTGGTGTAATATCTACTGTATTCCAACTTCTCTATGGTTCATACCCTCCGATACTACTCATGGATTCATCAAAATAAGCAAACAACACATAGAAAACAGAATCTGTCAAAAACAGAACAGTCTGTAGTAATCTGTATCAAACATATACTTCTGGAACTCCAGAAAATCCTACCAAATTAGGAAAACCTGAGAAATTTGTGTACCAATCCAGAGCAAAAAGGATCAGATCAATAGCACACTTCTGTGAATTATGAAAACTAATTTACTGGGCACAAAAGTTTCTGATTTTCAGCAGGATCAACACAACTATCACCGGAAGCTATCCTAACGGTCTTACTTTGCACTTTATTGAAACAAAAGCTATAAAACATGATTACTACAGTAGCTTAATCATGTGGACACACAAAAACAGTAAAGGTAAATATTGGGTTGTCTCCCAACAAGCGCTTTTCTTTAATGCCTTTCTAGCTAGGCATGATGATGACAATGATGCTCACATAAAAGATAAGAATTGAAACATAACGGGAGCATCATGAAGCATATGACTAACACATTTAAGCCTAACCCACTTCCACGCATAGGTATTTTGTGAGCAAACAACTTATGGGAACGAGAATCAACTTGCACAGGAAGGCAAAACAAGTGCAACTTCAAAAATTTCAATACATAGAGAGGAAACTTGATATTATTGCAATATGTAAAAGCACATGTTCCTCTCTCATAATAATTTTCAGTAGCATCATGAATGAATTCAACAATATAACTAGCACATAAAGCATTCTCTTCATGATCTACTCGCATAGAAATTTTACTACTCTCCACATAAGCAAATTTATTCTCATCAATAGTAGTGGGCGCAAACTCAACAAAATAACTATCATGTGAAGCATAATCCAATTGAAAATTAAAATCATGATGACAAGTTTCATGGTTATCTTTATTCTTTATAGCATACGTGTCATCACAATAATCATCATAAATAGGAGGCATGCTTTCATCATAATAAATTTGCTCATCAGAACTTGGGGGACTAAACATATCATATTCATCAAACATAGCATCCCCAAGCTTGTGGCTTTGCATATCATTAGCATCATGGGTATTCAAAGAATTCAAACTAACAACATTGCAATCATGCTCATCATTCAAAGATTTAGTGCCAAACATTTTAATGCATTCTTCCTCTAGCAATTGAGCACAATTATCGGAATCCTTATTTTCACGGAAGACATTAAAAAGATGAAGCATATGAGGCACCCTCAATTCCATTTTTTGTAGTTTTCATTTGTATACAAACTAGTGATAAAACAAGAAACTAAAAGATTTGATTGCAAGATCTAAAGATATACATTCAAGCACTCACCTCTCCGGCAACGGCGCCAGAAAAGAGCTTGATGTCTACTACACAACCTTCTTTTTGTAGACGTTGTTGGGCATCCAAGTGCAGAGGTTTGTAGGACAGTAGCAAATTTTCCTCAAGTGGATGACCTAAGGTTTATCAATCAGTGGGAGGCGTAGGATGAAGATGTTCTCTCTCAAGCAACCCTGCAACCAAATAACAAAGAGTCTCTTGTGTCCCCAACACACCCAATACAATGGTAAATTGTATAGGTGCACTAGTTCGGCGAAGAGATGGTGATACGAGTAAAATATGGATGATAGATATTGGTTTTTGTAATCTGAAAATATAAAAACAGCAAGGTAACTAATGATAAAAGTGAGCGAAAACGGTATTGCAATGCAATGAAATAGGGCCTAGGGTTAATACTTTCACTAGTGCAAATTCTCTCAACAATAATAACATAATTGGATCACATAACTATCCCTCAACATACAACAAAGAGTCACTCCAAAGTCACTAATAGCGTAGAACAAACGAAGAGATTATTGTAGGGTATGAAACCACCTCAAAGTTATTCTTCCTGATCGATCTATTCAAGAGTCCGTAGTAAAATAACATGAAGCTATTCTTTCCGTTCAATCTATTCTAGAGTTCGTACTAGAATAACACCTTTAAGACAGAAATCAACCAAAACCCTAATGTCACCTAGATACTCCAATGTCACCTCAAGTATCTGTGGGTATGATTATACGATATGCATCACACAATCTCAGATTCATCTATTCAACCAACACAAAGAACTTCAAAGAGTCAAGACGAAAACGTGTGCCAAAACCTATGCATAAGTTCACAAGGTCACTAAACCCGCAAGTTGATCAACAAAACATACATCAAGTAGATCACGTGAATATCCCATTGTCACCACAGATAAGCACATGCAAGACATACATCAAATGTTCTCAAATCCTTAAAGACTCAATGTGATAAGATAACTTCAAAGGGAAAACTCAATCCATTACAAGAGAGTAGAGGGGGAGAAACATCATAAGATCCAATTATAATAGCAAAGCTCGCGATACATCTAGATCATGCTGAATCAAGAACACGAGAGATAGAGAGAGAGAGAGAGAGAGAGAGAGAGAGAGAGAGAGAGAGAGAGATCAAACACATAGCTACTGGTACATACCCTCAGCCCCGAGGGTGAAATACTCCCTCCTCGTCATGGAGAGCGCCGTGATGATGAAGATGGCCACCGGTGAGGGATCCCCCCTCCGGCAGGGTGCCGGAACAAGGTCCCGATTGGTTTTTGGTGGCTACAGAGGCTTGCGGCGGCGGAACTTCCGATCTAGGTTATTTTCTGGAGGTTTCCGTATTTATAGGAATTTTTGGCGTAGGTCTCACGTCAAGAAGGTGCCCGAGTTGTCCATGAGGTGGGCCCACGCGCTCGGGGGGGTGGGTGGGCGAGCCCCCCACCCTCGTGGACGGCCCGGGACTCTTCTGGCCCAACTCTTTTGCTCTGGGGTCTTCTTTTCGTCCATAAAAAATCGTCAAAAATTGGCACGTCAATTGGACTCCGTTTGGTATTCCTTTTCTGTAAAACTCAAAAAGAAGGGAAAAATAGAAACTGGCACTGGGCTCTAGGTTAATAGGTTAGTCCCAAAAATCATATAAAATAGCATATAAATGCATATAAAACATCCTAGAAGGATAATATAATATCATGAATACTTCATAAATTATAGATACGTTGGAGACGTATCAGGAGGTATATGGGCTTATTGGGCCATAGTGGGAGAGAAGAGAGGGAGGCCTCGGAGGGGGCGTGCCCCCCTTAAGCCCAATCCAAATTGGGTGGGGGGCCGGCCCCCCTTTCCTTCCTCCTCTCTCCCCCTTCCTTGCACTCCTAGTCCAACTAGGGAAGGGGGGGGGGGATCCTACTCCCGGTGGGAGTAGGACTCCCCATGGGGCGCGCTATAGGAGGGCCGGCCCTCCCCCTCCTCCACTCCTTTATATACGGGGGAGGGGGGCACCCCATAGACACACAAGTTGATAATTGATCTCTTAGCCGTGTGCGGTGTCCCCCTCCACCATAATCCACCTCAGTCATATCATCGTAGTGCTAGGCGAAGCCCTGCGCCGGTAGCTTCATCATCAGCGTCATCACGCCGTCGTGCTGACGAAGCTCTCCCTTGACACTCTGCTGGATCGTGAGTTCGTGGGACGCCAAACGTGTGCAGATCACGGAGGTTCCGTATGTTCGGTACTAGGATCGGTCGATCGTGAAAACGTACGACTACATCAACCGCGTTGTCATAACGCTTCCGCTTATGGTCTATGAGGGTACGTGGACAACACTCTCCCCTCTCATTGCTATGCATCACCATGATCTTGCGTGTGCATAGGAAAATTTTGAAATTACTACGTTCCCCAACAGTGGCATCCGAGCCAGGTTTATGCGTAGATGTTATATGCACGAGTAGAACACAAGTGAGTTGTGGGCGATAATAGTCATACTGCTTACCAACATGTCATACTTTGATTCGGCGGTATTGTTGGATGAAGCGGCCCGGACTGACATTATGCGTACGCTTACGCGAGACTGGTTCTACCGACTTGCTTCACACACAGGTGGCTGGCGGGTGTTAGTTTCTCCAACTTCAGTTGAATCGAGTGTGGCTACGCCCGTTCCTTGCTGAAGGTTAAAACAACACATACTTGACGAAAAATCATTGTGGTTTTGATGCATAGGTAAGAAAGGTTCTTGCTCAGCCCGTAGCAGCCACGTAAAACTTGCAACAACAAAGTAGAGGACGTCTAACTTGTTTTTGCAGGGCATGTTGTGATGTGATATGGTCAAGACACGATGCTAAATTTTATTGTATGAGATGATCATGTTTTGTAACGAAGTTATCGGCAACTAGCAGGAGCCATATGGTTGTCGCTTAACTGTATGAAATGCAATCGCCATGTAATTGCTTTACTTTATCACTAAGCGGTAGCGATAGTCGTAGAAGCAATAGTTGGCGAGACGACAACGATGCTACGATGGAGATCAAGGTGTCACGCCGGTGACGATGGTGATCATGATGGTGCTTTGGAGATGGAGATCAAAGGCACAAGATAATGATGGCCATATCATATCACTTATATTGATTGCATGTTATGTTTATCCTTTATGCATCTTATTTTGCTTAGTTCGACGGTAGCATTATAAGATGATCTCTCACTAAATTTCAAGGTACAAGTGTTCTCCCTGAGTATGCACTGTTACGAAAGTTCGTCATGCCGAGACACAACATGATAATCGGGTGTTATAAGCTCTACGTTCACATACAACGGGTGCAAGCCAGTTTTGCACACACAGAATACTCGGGTTAAACTTGACGAGCCTAGCATATGCAGATATGGCCTCGGAACACTGAGACCGAAAGGTCGAGCGTGAATCATATAGTAGATATGATCAACATAGTGATGTTCACCATTGAAAACTGCTCCATCTCACGTGATGATCGGACATGGTTTAGTTGATTTGGATCACGTGATCACTTAGATGATCAGAGGGATGTCTATCTAAGTGGGAGTTCTTTAGTAATATGATTAATTGAACTTTAATTTATCATGAACTTAGTACCTGATAGTATTTTGCATGTCTATGTTGTTGTAGATAGATGGCCCGTGCTGTTGTTTTGTTGAATTTTAACGCGTTCCTAGAGAAAGCTAAGTTAAAAGATGATGGTAGCAACTACACAGACTGGGTCCGTAACTTGAGGATTATCCTCATTGCTGCACAGAAGAATTACGTCCTGGAAGCACCGCTAGGTGCCAAACCCGCTGCAGGAGCAACACCAGATGTTATGAACGTCTGGCAGAGCAAAGCTGATGACTATTTGATAGTTCAGTGTGCCATGCTTTACGACTTAGAACCGGGACTTCAACGACGTTTTGAACGTCATGGAGCATATGAGATGTTCCAGGAGTTGAAGTTAATATTTCAAGCAAATGCCCGGATTGAGAGATATGAAGTCTCCAATAAGTTCTACAGCTGCACAATGGAGGAGAATAGTTCTGTCAGTGAGCATATACTCAAAATGTCTGGGTATAACTATCACTTGATTCAACTGGGAGTTAATCTTCCTGATGATAGTGTCATTGACAGAATTCTTCAATCACTGCTACCAAGCTACAAGAGCTTCGTTATGAACTATAACATGCAAGGGATGGATAAGACAATTCCCGAGCTCTCCGCAGTGCTAAAGGATGCGGAGGTAGAAATCAAGAAGGAGCATCAAGTGTTGATGGTCAACAAGACCACCAGTTTCAAGAAAAAGGGTAAAGGGAATAAGGGGAACTTCAAGAAGAACGGCAAGCAAGTTGCTGCTCAAGTGAAGAAGCCCATGTCTGGACCTAAGCCTGAGACTAAGTGCTTCTACTGCAAAGGGACTGGTCACTGGAAGCGGAACTACCCCTAGCATTTGGCGGATAAGAAGGATGGCAAGGTGAACAAAGGTATATGTGATATACATGTTATTGATGTGTACCTTACTAATGCTCGCAGTAGCACCTGGGTATTTGATAATGGTTCAGTTGCTAATATTTGCAACTCGAAACAGGGACTACGGATTAAGCGAAGATTGGCTAAGGACGAGGTGACGATGCGCGTGGAAATGGTTCCAAAGTCGATGTGATCGCGGTCGGCACGCTACCTCTACATCTACCTTCGGGATTAGTTTTAGACCTGAATAATTGTTATTTGGTGCCAACGTTAAGCATGAACATTATATCTGGATCTTGTTTGATGCGAGATGGTTATTCATTTAAACCAGAGAATAATGGTTGTTCTATTTATATGTGTAATATCTTTTATGGTCATGCACCCTTGAAGAGTGGTCTATTTTATTGAATATCGAAAGTAGTGATACACATATTCATAATATTGAAGCCAAAAAGATGCAGAGTTGATAATGATAGTGCAACTTATTTGTGGCACCGCCGTTTGGGTCATATTGATGTAAAGCGCATGAAGAAGCTCCATTCTGATGGATTTTTGGAATCACTTGATTATGAATCACTTGGTACTTGCGAACCATGCCTCATGGGCAAGATGACTAAAACTCCGTTTTCCGGAACAATGGAGCGAGCAACAGCTTTGTTGGAAATCATACATACTGATGTATGTGGTCCGATGAATGTTGAGGCTCGCGGCGGGTATCGTTATTTTCTCACCTTCATAGATGATTTGAGCAGATATGGGTATATCTACTTGATGAAGCATAAGTCTGAAACATTTGAAAAGTTCAAAGAATTTCAGAGTGAAGTGGAAAATCATCGTAACAAGAAAATAAAGTTTCGACGATCTGGTCGTGGAGGAGAATATTTGAGTTACGAGTTTGGTCTTCATTTGAAACAATGCGGAATAGTTTCGCAACTCACGCCACCCGGAACACCACATTGTAATGGTGTGTCCGAACGTCGTAATCGTATTTTACTAGATATGGTGCGATCTATGATGTCTCTTACTGATTAACCGCTATCGTTTTTGGGTTATGCTTTAGAGACGGATGCATTCACGTCAAATAGGGCACCATCTAAATCCGTTCAGATGACACCTTATGAACTGTGGTTTGGCATGAAACCCAAGTTGTCATTTCTTAAAGTTTGGGGCTGCGATGCTTATGTGAAAAAGCTTCAACCTGATAAGCTCGAACCCAAATCGGAGAAATGTGTCTTCATAGGATACCCAAAGGAGACTATTGGGTACATCTTCTATCACATATCTGAAGGCAAGACATTCGTTGCTAAGAATGGATCCTTTCTAGAGAAGGAAATTCTCTCGAAAGAAGTGAGTGGAAGGAAAGTAGAACTTGAAGAGGTAACTGTACCTGCTCCCTTATTGGAAAGTAGTTCATCACAGACATCTGTTCCTGTGACTCCTACACCAATTAGTGAGGAAGCTAATGATAATGATCATGTAACTTCAGATCAAGTTACTACCAAACCTCGTAGGTCAACTAGAGTAAGATCCGCACCAGAGTGGTACGGTAATACTATTCTAGAAGTCATGTTACTTGACCATGACGAACCTACGAACTATAAGGAAGCGATGATGAGCCCAGATTCCGCGAAATGGCTTGAGGCCATGAAATCTGAGATGGGATCCTTGTACGAGAACAAAGTGTGGACTTTGGTTGACTTGCCCGATGATCGGCGAGCCATGGAGATTAAATGGATCTTCAAGAGGAAGACGGACGCTGATAGTAGTGTTACTATCTAGAAAGCTAGAATTGTTGCAAAAAGGTTTTCGACAAGTTCAAAGTGTTGACTACGATGAGAGTTTCTCACTCGTATCTATGCTTAAGTCTGTCTGAATCATGTTAGCAATTGCTGCATTTTATGATTATGAAATATGTCAAATGGATGTAAAGACTGCATTCCCGAATGGATTTCTGTAAGAAGAGTTGTATATGATGCAACCTGAGGGTTTTATTGATCCAAAATATGCTAGCAAAGTGTGTAAGCTCCACCGATCCATTTATGGACTGGTGCAAGCATCTCGGAGTTGGAGTAAACATTTTGATAGTGTGATCAAAGCATATGGTTTTATACAGACTTTTGGAGAATCCTGTATTTACAAGAAAGTGAGTGGGACCTCTATAGCATTTCTAATATTATATGTGGATGACATATTGTTGATTGGAAATGATATAAATTTTTTGGATAGCATAAAAGGATACTTGAACAAGAGTTTTTGATGAAAGACCTCGGTGAAGCTGCTTATATATTGGGAATCAAGATCTATAGAGATAGATCAAGACGCTTAATTGGACTTTCACAAAGCACATACCTTGATAAAGTTTTGAAGAAGTTCAAAATGGATCAAGCAAAGAAAGGGTTCTTGCCTGTGTTACAAGGTGTGAAGTTGAGTCAGACTCAATGCCCGACCACTTCAGAAGATAGAGAGAAAATGAAAGGTGTTCCCTATGCTTCAGCCACAGGCTCTATCATGTATGCAATGATGTGCACCACATCTGATGTGTGCCTTGCTATTAGTTTAGCAGGGAGGTACCAAAGTAATCCAGGAGTGGATCACTGGACAACGGTCAAGAACATCCTGAAATACCTGAAAAGGACTAAGGATATGTTTCTCGTTTATGGAGGTGACAAAGAGCTCGTCGTAAATGGTTACGTCGATGCAAGCTTTGACACTGATCCAGATGACTCTATATCACAAACCGGATACGCGTTTATATTGAACGGTGGAGCTATCAGTTGGTGCAGTTCTAAGCAAAGCGTCGTGGCGGGATCTACGTGTGAAGCGGAGTACATAGCTGCTTCAGAAGCAGCAAATGAAGGAGTCTGGATGAAGGAATTCATATCCGATCTAGGTGTCATACCTAGTGCATCGGGTCCAATGATAATCTTTTGTGACAATACTGGTGCAATTGACTTGGCAAAGAAATCCAGATTTCACAAGAGAACCAAGCATATCAAGAGACGCTTCAATTCCATCCGCGATCAAGTCAAGGAGGGAGACATAGAGATTTGCAAAATACATACAGATCTGAATGTTGCAGACCCGTTGACTAAGCCTCTCTCACGAGCAAAACATGATCAGCACCAAGACTCCATGGGTGTTAGAATCATTACTGTGTAATCTAGATTATTGACTCTAGTGCAAGTGGGAGACTGAAGGAAATATGCCCTAGAGGCAATAATAAAGTTGTTATTTATATTTCCTTATATCATGATAAATGTTTATTATTCATGCTAGAATTGTATTTACCGGAAACTTAGTACATGTGTGAATACATAGAAAACAGAGTGTCACTAGTATGCCTCTACTTAACTAGCTCGTTGAATCAAAGATGGTTAAGTTTCCTAGCCATAGACATGAGTTGTCATTTGATTAACGGGATCACATCATTAGAGAATGATGTGTTTGACTTGACCCATTCCGTTAGCTTAGCACTTGATCGTTTAGTATGTTGCTATTGCACTATTAGGAAAAGGGCTATAGATAAGACTGGCACTAATGGCGCACCAGGGATGTAGTGCGCCACTACTATATACTAATGGCGCACTAGTTGGTGATGCGCCATTAGTGTGGAACACACTAATGGCGCACCAGAAAAACGGTGCGCCACTAGTAATAAAGTTTTTTTTTCATTTTTACATACATACTAATGGCGCATCCGGCCGAAGTGCACCATTACTAGTTCTAACAAGTAATGGCGCACTAGACAGACAATGCGCCATTAGTATATTTTTTTCATGGGCACTTTTTGGATTCATGAATATTTTTTCAAATTTGATGATATTTTTGCATATTCAATATGAAAAAATATTGAATATTCACGAGGACACTCGATCTCGATCCCCTCCTCTCGATAGCTATCCGATCCCCTCGCCAGATCCCCTACGCCGAGCACCCCCGCACCTCCCGCTCCACCGCCGAGCACCCCCGCATCCTCCCCGCTCCACCTCCGCCGCGGCACCCGCACCCTCCCCTTTTTGATGATATTTTCAAATAACAAATTTGATGATATTTTCAATTAAAAAATTGATGATATTTTCAAAAAAATTGATGATATTTGATGATATCTTCTGTTCTAGTCCTCATGAAAATAACAAATTTGATAAAAAACAAATTATTAGATGCAACAAGAAATAATGAAAAAAAAATACTAATGGCGCACCCTAGGTGGGTGCGCCATTGCTGTCAGAAAAAAAAACTACTAATGGCGCACGAGAGGGTGGTGCGCCATTGCTATAGTGTGTACCCCTTCGCCCGATCCCCTTCCCTCTCCCCTCGCCAGATTCCTCTCCTCGATCCACCGCGCCGCTCCTTCCTCGTCCCTCCCTCCACCGCCCGCGCCGCCCTCGACCCGACCCACAGCCCGCAGCCGCCCACGCGCCCCCGCCTCCTCTCCCTTCCTCCCCCTCGAGCCCGCGACCTCCTCGGACGGACGGCGGCGCGAGCCTCCCCGCACTCCTCGACGGACGGGCTCCTCGACGGACGGACGGACGGCGGCTAGCCTCGTCGGACGCGCTCCTCGACGGCGGCGCGAGCCTCCCCGCGCGGCTGCTGCTCATCGACGACGGTTAGTCTCTGTCCCTCCCTCCCTCTCTCCCCCGCTCATCCCCATGCCCCCACGGGGCGGCGACCTAGGGTTAGGAGCAGGAGCTCGCCGCCGCCGCCCCGTCGTGTCGCTGCTGCTGCTTCTTGGTCGGTTTTATTAGTTGGGGAATGCGCGTTAGGTTCTTGTTTGTCAGTTAAATTCAGTCACCATTCTGAATTTTGACAGTACTCTACAAACTGCTTCAAAATTATTCCACACAAACAAGTGCATTTTAATTGTAAAATGGCAAAGATTATCAGAGTTTTCCTTGGCCGCATTCTAGCGTGAGTGATCATCAAAGTTTTCCTTGGCCGCATACCAGAACTGTCCACTTTTTTTCTAGTGCAAAAAAATACCTATGGCCTGCACACTTAATTTTACAGGAGTAGCGCACACTGAACATTCATCAAGTGTTCCTGCTTCTCTGAATGGTATGTGCAGTTGTGTTTCTGAAGTTTACAGGGGATGTTAGAAATTTGATAGTCGTTGGAGGAGTTGCTTTAGTTAGTTTGATGGTTTTTCGATCATGACAGTGGTTATCGCGTGGACTGGTTTGCAGATACAAGGCCTGAAATAAACTGCTCTTGAACAATCTTCAACAGAAAGAGAGCAACCTGAATTTGTTTCTCCATGCATTACAAATTGCATTCTATGCATTTCACAACAATCTGATGATACTCATCGCACGACTTATCTTCCCTTTGCACCTTGTACCTAACGTTGCTGCTAGTTAGTTACCTTTTAGATTCTTAAAGAACATATTCAGTCTTTGCCGCCTATTGAAGGCTGTTCAAATTCCTAACTGATGAAAGAATTCGTCGAAACTGAAAGAAACGGTGCCAGTTTCAGACCACATATGGAAATATGAGCAATGGCGGAGCTACATGCAATAGCTAACATGACAAATGCCTACAAATGCCTAACATTTTAATTGTAAATGCCTATTGCAGATCTTGTGAGAATTGTAGTGCTCAAACTGTCTGATTTAAGAATCAGCTAGCAGATTTTAGTTAGCTGTAGCAGGAGAGTGCCTGCTGATTAGTGTTTAGCATGGAAATGGTGGTCACAACTGGAAGTTGCCACTTGCTACATACACTGTGTTTGATTATTGCCAACGTTCCTTACTTTGATGATTCGAGCTAAACTCTATCACTGTGTTGCAAGGTTACCGTGTCGGAACTTGTAGTCTTCTGAATACCTACAATACCTAGGCTGTTGTTGTTAATTCACTTATATTCTGTTCCCAGTAGCTACCTGAATTTGTTGGGACCTAAGCTCCATTTGCATTCAGGGTCATATTTTTGCTGAACACTTGATTTGTGTTTCCTTGGTCCAAAAAAGGTTTTGTTGAATTATCGTGCGTGAACATAGCAGATCCACCATGGAAGTCATTCATATATCTGCTGTGTGTTATTATTCGTCAGTTTTGTTCTGAAAAAGCTGTGAGTTTTGAGGTGAAGTAGCACGGAACAAAAGTTTGATGTGTTCCAAGTTGAATGACACCATCTCCATGTGTATGCAGTAAGCTGGATGACTAAACTAGCTCATGCTCAAGTTGAATGACACCATCTCCATGTGTATATGATATTGATATGAAAGATGGTGCAAATACAAATCTCCCAATTAGGGAGTTTTTTGAGCTCTTTCTTTTTCATTTCCTACTATCCTTATCCTAATTATCTTAAATTGTTATGATGTGTGTAACAGGATTATATCTTGGATTTGCTAGTGGACTTTGGGATTTTCTTAGCCAGCTTGGTGACTCCATATTTTTCACTATTTCAGCAAGTCTTTTGTAAGCATTAAACTTTCAGCACTACATTTTTATCTTATGTGTACATCTGTTTGCTTCCTAAAATAGGAATGGGCCTCATTTCCTATATATGTGTATGATGATCCTCCTTTCCTACAGTAGTATAGCACTTGCAGTAGTATGGCACTTGCAGTAGTATGGCACTTGCAGTAGTGGTGCCTACGCAAGATACAGTTCAGATTTGAATTGTTTCAGAAATTGGTATGACCAAAGATGCTATTGTATATAAATGGGCTGCTGTAGAACTGTTCTTTATCTTTACAGTGATGTTGTATAGAAATATGCTGAATTTTCTGCTCTGATTGTTGCTCAAAGAAATTTAGCAAAAAAATGGGGTCCTGGGAGATGCCGCTGCTGCTTGAGGCCCTTCGTGTCGTGATGATTTTGCAGGTACCCCAAGAGGCCCTTGAGTTTGCCGGAATATCGATTAACTTCCGTTCTGGCAAATTCGGGTACTCCATATGTCCTATTTTCAGCAAAGGTCATGCTGAAATTTTCCGTGAATTTTAGCATGACTTTGCTAAAAATGGGACATATGGGGTACTTGCTACTAATGCATGGGCCGGGGTATCTTAGTACTTAATTAAGTAGGGGTACAATTGGCCTTTCAGTATAGCCTGTTATCATGCATGTTTTATGATCTGTTGTAAGGGTACTAATTGGTCTCTTCTGCTGCTTATCAGAGATGGCGGGAAGCAGCCACCGCCGCTCTGCGACACCGCAGTACGAGTTGGATGCTTCCGAGTTCTTCAGTATCATACTTGGGACTTCAGTATCATCCATGACGCAGGTATATAAAATGAGAGATCTCCCCTTCACCCATCTCATTATGATATCTGTTGTTTGCTACATCACTCATTGTCCCAAACTGCAGAGGCTGCCTGACAGTTTTATGAACATGCTGATGGGTGAAGATCCGCCAAATAATGTGAAGCTGCGACATGCCAGCAGCGGGTTTCGCAGGCAGTGGGATGTGGAGTTGGTGATCAAGGAGGGCCACATGTACTTGTCTCGTGGGTGGGAGAAGTTCTACCATGCCTACGACCTGCGGCTGGGGTACTTCCTTCTCTTCAGGTACGACGACGACGCCAACATGCTCATCGTGAAGGTGTTCAACGCGACTATGTGTCGCATGCGCTACGCTGACGATGATGATGCCGATACGTTCTGCCTCTTCTTATTCCTCTACATTTGGCTCTGTCTCACATCGATTGTTAACGGTCATTGTTGCATTTGGACAGTAATGGGAGCAGCAAGAAGCGACATCGGCTACAGCCAAAGCAGCAGCGACTATGGTCAGTGGCGAAGCAAAGCGCGATTCTGTCAGAAGCGAAGCAGCAGCGATTCTGGCAGCAGCATAGACAACAAGAAGGATGATCCGGACTGGAGTGCGGGAGAAGAGGAGCAGAGTGGGGATGAGGAGCTGCAGGATGACGATGGGCATCAGGCTGAGGATGACCTAGCGCTGGTGGTGGCTGACCAAGGGCAAGAGATGGTGGTGGCTGACCATGGGCAGGAGATGGTGGTGGTGGCTGACCATGGGCAAGAGATGGAGGTGGCTGAGGATGACCTAGCGATGGTTGTGCCCGTCCTGCCTGAAGGTGGCCTCGCGATGGTGGTGGTGCCTGACAATGACCACGCACCGGTGGTGGCGCCTGCGATTCCACAGCTGGGCGACATGACCACGCCAATTGTCGTAGAAGACTACATCCCACTGCCTCCACTGCCTCCACCGCCTCGCCGCTCTTGGCGCATCAGGCTGAGGAAGTAGAAGAAGAACAATGAGAACTGAACTATGTCAGGTATGTCAGATCTCCAAAATGATATATATATATACCTATGTTATCTCTAATATGCTCAGTTTCCTATAGGTTAGCTTCATTTTACCTAAGTTGGCTCTAATATGCTAACTTAGAGCTTATTATATGCTTAGTTTCCTATAGGTTAGCTCCAAAATAACTTATGTTAGCACAAAATGATCAAGTTTACATAATAAGCTTATAGTCTTCTTCTTATTCTTCTTCTTCTCCAAAATGACATAGGTTAGCTTCATTTTACCTAAGTTGGCTCTAATATGCTAACTTAGAGCTTATATGCTTAGTTTTCTATAGGTTAGCTCCAAAATAACTTATGTTAGCACAAAATGATCAAGTTTACATAATAAGCTTATAGTCTTCTTCTTATTCTTCTTCTTTTCCAAAATGACATAGGTTAGCTTCATTTTACCTAAGTTGGCTCCAAAATTCTTCTTATTCTTCTTCTAGTGTTCTTCTTCTTCTAGTCTTCTTCTAGTCTTCTTCTTCTTCTTCTTCTAACTTCTTGTTTATCATTTTGCAGATTTGATTTAATTCACGGAAGCTTGCATGGATGGAGTGCTTCTTTTCCATTTGTGCTTTTATTTTGTATCAATGTGAAACTTTTGTGAATTGATGGATAACGGTGTTGGATGAACAATGTGAAACTTTTGTAATATGTAACGATGGAACTATGTGTTGGCTATGTATGTATATATGATGGAACTTGTGTGTTGGCTATGATTGTTATATGGATGCTTGTTGTATATATCTGTGTTGGATATCTCATATGTGAAATAGTGACCTGAGATTAAGAAAAAAAACTTGTTACTAATGGTGCACTACCATGTGGTGCGCCATTAGTATAGCAGACACTAGTGGCGCACTGTGGGCAAAACTAATGGCGCACTACTTGGTGCGCCATTAGTATACCAGATACTAATGGCGCACCAGTGGTGCGCCATTAGTAAAAAAATACTAGTGGCGTGATACTAATGGCGCACCTGTAGTGCGCCATTAGTAGGCAAAACAGGTGCGCCATTAGTAGGCCTTTTCCTAGTAGTGTTGCTTTCTTCATGACTTATACATTTTCCTATGACTATGAGATTACGCAACTCCCGAATACCGGAGGAACACTTTGTGTGCTACCAAACGTCACAACGTAACTGGGTGATTATAAAGGTGCTCTACAGGTGTCTCCGATGGTACTTGTTGAGTTGGCATAGATCGAGATTAGGATTTGTCACTCCAATTGTTGGAGAGGTATCTCTGGGCCCTCTCGGTAATGCACGTCACTACAAGCCTTGCAAGCAATGTGTTTAATGAGTTATTTGTGGGATGATGCATTACGGAACGAGTAAAGAGACTTGCCGGTAACGAGATTGAACTAGGTATTGAGATACCGACGATCGAATCTCGGGCAAGTAACATGCCGATAACAAAGGGAACAACGTATGTTGTTATGAGATTTGACCAATAAAGATCTTCGTAGAATATGTAGGAACCAATATGAGCATCCAGGTTCCACTATTGGTTATTGAGCGGAGATGAGTCTCGGTCATGTCTACATAGTTCTCGAACCTGTAGGGTCCGCACGCTTAATATTCGGTGACGATCAGTATTATGAGTTTATGTGTTTTGATGTACCGAAGGTAGTTCAGAGTCCCGGATATGATCATGGACATGACGAGGAGTCTCGAAATGGTCGAGACGTAAAGATCGATATATTGGAAGCCTATGTTTGGACATCGGAATGGTTCCGGGTGAGTTCGGGCATATACCGGTGCACCGGGACGTTACTGGAACCCCCCGGAAGGTATATGGGCCTTATTGGGCGATAGTGGGAGAGAAGAGAGGGAGGCCTAGGAGGGGGCGCGCCCCCCTCAAGCCCAATCCGAATTGGGTGGGGAGCCGGCCCCCTCTTTCCTTCCCTCCCCCCCTCCCCTTCCTTCCACTCATAGTCCAACTAGGGAAGGGGGGGATCCTACTCCCGGTGGGAGTAGGACTCCCCATGGGACGCGCCATAGGAGGGCCGGCCCTCCCCCTCCTCGACTCCTTTATATACGGGGGAGGGGGGCACCCCATAGACACACAAGTTGATCATTCATCTCTTAGCCGTGTGCGTGCCCCCCTCCACCATAATCCACCTCGGTCATATCGTCGTAGTGCTTAGGCGAAGCCCTGCGCCAGTAGCTTCATCATCACCATCATCACGCCGTCGTGCTGACGAAGCTCTCCCTCGACACTCTGCTGGATAGTGAGTTCGTGGAACGTAACCGAGCCGAACGTGTGCAGATCGCGGAGGTTCCGTACGTTCGGTATTAGGATCGGTCGATCGTGAAGACGTATGACTACATCAATCGCGTTGTCATAACGCTTCCGCTTAAGGTCTACGAGGGTACATGGACAATACTCTCCCCTCTCGTTGCTATGCATCACCATGATCTTGCGTGTGCGTAGGAAAATTTTGAAATTACTACGTTCCCCAACATAAAGGTCCCCCTTTGGTCCTGGTTCGTGTCTAGAACCGGGACCAAAGGATCCATACGAACCGGAACCAATGCCCCACGAGGCCTGGCCGGCCCCTTGACCTCACGAACCGGGATTGTTGCCCCCATGGGTCCTGGTTCATGACTGAACCGGGACTAATGGGCTGGCCCGGTCTGGACCAAAGCCCTGTTTTCTACTAGTGTTAGAGCGTCCTACTGCAACCGCGAGCTGGTTTGGTGGTTTCGATGAAGTAGTAAATTCAACACGTGCAAACAATTTAGATGGAGAAAATTGTTCGAGTTGGATATGCTAAGAGGAAATAATTGTATTTGAAGGAAAGTGGGTATAGTTCAAGATGTGTAGCCCCCACCGACTGAAAGTGAAATGTTTTTTGTACAATTATTCTCTTACCATATAATGTCTTCTGTACAATTACTTCTAGATAATTTCAGTAAGGTTCTCCTTTATCCGGCAAACAGCAGCAGGAAAATAAACAACCAAAAACAATTAGGCTGTTTAGCAGAAGTGCATACCATTGTTGTAGAAAGCAACATCTTCCTTTTATAACAGGCACTGAAGACCATATTACACAAACTGTATGGAGTATCATTCTTGTTGGTGCCATCATTTAGAGGTGGCCTACGGTGCAACCATTTCATTTCCAAGTTGATCCATATGGAATACTATCCAAGATCAAGAATGAAGCCCGGCAAATCCTCCCTGTAACCTGACCACTATGTATTGGGGCTGAGCAACCTCACCCCCTTCTGCTCATCGGTAACATCATCGGCGGCTCCCAGTGTACGCTACCTTGAGGTTACAACCTTGTATTCTCTCTTCTATCAATGGAAAGGTACGCCCTCGAGCGTATTCGCGAAAAAAAAGGAATGCCATCCTCCCCAACTGTATATTTAAAAAAGCACCATGATAAGCTATTTCCACATCTCAACTTGATTATCCACAGGAGAGTCAACTCGTTTGTTTATACATTGTTGTTACTTCAGAGTTACGCTGCCAAACTTTGCCAAATCAGAAACCTCTCTACAGGTTAAATGTTTGGTTAGCAGAGGAAGCAAGGCATGTTCAGTTCCATCCCTGCATTTCAGAGCAGCAATGGCTGTCAAATGTAACGGATCCTGCAGATATATCCAGCCAATCGCATCCACTCAATGGCCTCTACACTCCACTGGCAACACTGCACAGCTAACGATCAGGGAGAGTATCCAGTGCTCCCGACGGTTAAATGCTACCGTGATACGAACATCTGGGCCGTCGGATTCTTAGATCGGACGGCATCCGAGAGATGTTGGATCTGCTGGACCTATGCGCAATTTTTGAACTTCACGGAGGCTTTTTTGCAAGTGTGGCAAAGTTATTGAGAGCCGTCTGATCTGAAAATCCGACGGCCCAAAAGCCCGTATCATGGTAGCATCTAAGGCTTGGTAGCACTAGATATTTTCCCCTAACGATCATGGTGACTGTTCGGCTGAGAACTAGATAAAAGTGTATATACCACCACACTCAATATGACGATGCACCCGCTTAACATGCCGCAGATTCTCCCGTGGGCACACCTGATTAAGTTGCCTGAAATGTCACTCACACTAACAAGTCACTGCCTGGAATATTACCGAAATTATTTTTAAAGTTTGTGTCCACCCAAGCCAACAACATTCACATAATAGCACTTAAGCATGGAATTGTGAAACAAAATACAATTACAAAGTAAAAAAAGTGGGATTCAAATTTTATGTCAGTTTTCTATGTTGATAAATTTACTACTAATCCACAATTCCACTTTTGTGAACAAAATTGCCACTTAACCAATAAAATTATTTTATTTACTTTTCAAATTTGTATCCACAAGTTGTGGTCTAAAACTTGAATCCAAAAGGTTACTAAGGTGTATTAAGCAAATATGAATTGAAATTGAACTCCTCTTTATACTGTAATCGGTCGAACACGACAACTATTTTTACTCAAAGTTAGCATTAAACAAAAAAAATCATTCCGAAGGTACACCATTGAATAAAAGCAATCCTTAAATATTAATTTGTTCCTGCCATCAATACTTTGACAAAAAAGAAGGAATATTCAGTAATACTGTCCACAAAATAACCTTGTTAGTTACAATCCTCTACCGATAAATCCTAACAAAAAATGCCAGCTGAATAAACAATGAATAGGAGTAAATTCATGTACCTAATGACAATATTGGCTACCTTGGATTCAATCTTCGCAACCACAACATCAAGTGGGAACGAAAGGAAAAAAAATAGATAGAATATGATAATAGAATAGCAACAAAAACAACTATAGTAATAAATTAGTAATTAAAAGAGGTACCTGTAGAATGTGGGAGGGGAGTTAGGTTGCCGGCGACCTCGATAAGCTCCCATACCATGGAGACCAAATTTAAATGGAAACTGAAGTCAAGAAACAAAGAACTCAAGGACTGATTCTTAAGGCGAGAAATTGGTCAATCTAAAATCGCAAGTTGTGGCACTGGACCAGTAAAAAAGCAACAAACAGGACGAGGAATAAATGGATTGATAAATTCAACAAATAGAAGAGGCGAGTAAGTAATTGTGGATATGGAGGTCCGAGCGAAAGAGTTGGCACAGGTATTGGGAGTAAGCATTTGTTGAACAACACAGAAGCATCAACCATGAAAAAACAAAACCAACCTAATTAATCATGAATGGGGTATGAGATCTAGTTTCGAAGATTTTGACATAAAAAAAATTCAATGATGAAAATGATTCGGTATTTGAATGCACGGTTCCTTAAATAAAATGTTTCTAATAAATGAATCTATTAAAAAAATCTCAGGTTGCGACAAGTGCCTCACATGCAGTGCGTCATTTGTCAGCACCTAAGAAGGTGGGAAGTAACTTTTGCAAGGGGTAACCCTTAACTAGTGATTTCGTTTTGAATGTCTCCAGTCCTAAGTTTTTTTCCTTCCGGCGCTCATTATGTTATTTCTCCGGATCAGAGAAGGTCTCTCGATGATGGGTAACTATGTAAGAGGTCCTACTAATTTGGCGCCTTGTGCATCAAATCGCACGCCAGAGCTCGCGCAAAGTAGAAGAGGGCACAACCCATTATTCGGTTTTGTTCGCTCGCCCGGTTTGACTGTCCGCTACCTTAACTTTGAATCACACATCAATTAATACTCCCTCTGTAAACAATTGTAAGACGTTTTTGCAGTTTAAATTAAACTGTAAAAACATCTTAACAGAGAGAGTATTTATGTACAATTCTTTTGTTATTGCGAATAAATACAAGAATGTCCCTCCAATCCAAATTAAACTAGAGCTGCGTCAATTAATTTGGATTGAAGGGAGTAGTTCTTCTCTACTTCTGAGCATCATTTGGATCTCGATTTCCTTGCTATAAAACAAAGAAAGAAAGCAGCTCAAAAAAAAAAAAGCCCTAACGATCTTGATGTTGATGGCCGCGTCTGGCTCTTCCCGCCGCCGCTCTCCATGGCCGGATCTCCCGGTAGAGCTGCTGGGCCTCGTGCTCCTGCGGCTGCCGTCGCACGCCGACCGCGTCCGCCTACCAGCCGTCTGCCGCGCGTGGCGCTCGGGCGCAAGGCTGCAGCACCCGCTGCCGCCGCTGCTCCCCTGGTTAGCCCTCCCCGACGGCACCTTCCTCAGCCTCCCCGACGGCGCCGTTCACCGCTTGCCCATCCCGGACGATGTCTACTACGGAGTCTCGACCGGAGGTGCGCTCTTCCTCATGCACGACGACGGCAGGTTCTCCCTGACGAGCCCTTCCTCCGCGGCGACCGTCACTCTGCCAGATCCACCGTTCTGGTTTCGGACAGATAATAAGATCCGCAAGGTGGTGGTATCCGATCACCTCGTTGCCGTTCTGGACGAATTAAAGGTCGCCGTCTATACTCGCGGCGGCGGTGGCGGCGAGCTAGCAGCATGGGCTAGCATAGCATGCATGGAGTGGGCGCGGCCTCCACACAATTCCATCGCTGACATTGCACTCTTCGAAGGGAAGTTGTACGTCCTCACCCGAGAAGAGGAGCTCCATGTCCTCGACGCCAACGATCAGCACATCACAAACATCTGCTGCATACGCAAAATCCCGAGCCATGACTATTACGTCCACGACCATATATGGAACTTTGTTGATTATGTCAGTCGGGACTACCTCGTCGTGTCCGGCGATCAGCTACTGAGGGTGAAACGAATGATACGTATGCCATCAATATATAAGCCATGGACGGATGACACGGGGATAGATCTGCAACGGACTTACCAGTTCGATGTCTTCGAGGCCTCAGACCTGAGCTGCGGCCGTGGACGGTGGAGGGATGTCAATACGTTGATGGGGCGTGCGCTCTTTGTCAGTGAAGGCTGCTCCCAGTCGGTCCCTGCCGCTACCGGCACTGGAATTCGGCAAGATTGTATTTACTTTGTGACCAAAGGTGACATTATCACCATATGCAACCAGGACTGGCTTGTGAAGTGGGCTCGTGAGAATCCCTTTCTCGACTCTGGTGTCTACAACATGAGAGACCAGACAGTAGCACCGCTGCCGTTGGAGACATCAGCGGCGTCCACGCTGGGGACGCGTGATGGTATGTGGCCTCCAGCTTGGCTTTTTGCAAAAACCTAAGTTCATTAGGCTGCTTATGATTCTATCAGGCTACTTAAATAGTACCCCCTCCGACCGAAAAAACTTGTCCTTAGCTTGTTCCTTAAATGGATGTATGTAGCTGTAACTTGGTGCCAGATACATTCATTTGAGGGACAAGCTTTTTCGGACCGAGGGAGTAGCTAGGAGTATTATACAGGATTTTCAGCCAGTCAATTGGAATGATTGGAGATGAACTTGTTGTTTACCCATGCTACTTACACACTTTTATTACTTATTAGTTTTCCAGTTTACGACTCTCTGTCAGACGAATGGCATCCGGTTGCGTCCACTCCAGTTGCACACAAGCTCTCTCACATTGCTCAACTTACTCTTATGAACACTAGCATAATAGATATGATTGATTTTCTTGGGGTCTGTATATCCAGTAATCAGTTATTTTTCGAGCTTGCCAACGCTCATATTTTCCGACCATTACTAGATCCATTGTCAAGGAAATCTTTAACTCGTAGCTGCTCGGTTGGCTGGCAAGTAGGGAATTAATAAGCTAATTGTAAGTTAATCAATTAATCAGACAGTTTATCAGTGTAAGGGCCGCTCTCTATCTAGGGTTTCTCAGCTAGGGTTCATGGAAATTGTAATGGGGAATTAAAAAACACTGTACCTATCCACCCAACCACCCACACAACTACAGGTTCCAGCTACAAGCTATCAACCGAAGCTGCTATCCAAGTCCAAGCCAAATACAACGAGAGTTTTTTTTTTTGAGAAATGAATACAACGAGAGTTACAAGTTTGTATTTAAACAAGTGGAGCTCCTCAATGGCTACTGGTCCAGTCGGGGTCCGAGAGCCACGTGGGATGAGTTTTCTTGCGAGTGGGCCGAGCGCCAGGCCCACGAGCATCTTTGAAACTTGGTGCATCTTCTCCTAGATCGCTACATGGACTTCATCTGTTGTCGCGAGAGTACTCTGTTCTTCAGTCAACACCTCTGGTGCATCTGAGCTGCTGACATCCCTCCTTCCTTGAGAACCGGCTTGACCCCAAGCCGTTGCACGTGGAAACTACTTCCTCAAGAACTCCAGGTCCTCCCAAGTGGCTTCAGCAAGAGAAGAATCAAACCACTCAATGAGACCTTGAGCAATTGTGTGTTTACCCACCTGGCGCACACGCTATTGCAACACTTTCAGTGGAACTTGCAGAGCTGAATGAACCGGAGGAAGAACTTTATCAAGTACAGTATCTCGAGGCAAGAAACGCTTTAGTTGAGAAACGTGGAAAACTGGGTGGATACGGCAAATGTGAAGAGCCAATTTGTAAGCCATGTAACCAATCTTGTCCACAATTTGGAACGGCCCATAACACTTAGCGCCAACTTGTGGTTAGTCCTGGAATATAAAGAGAGCTGAGCATAGGGCTGAAGCTTGAGGAAAACTTGAGGTTCCAGCTATAAGCTATCGGCCGAAGCCGCCGTCCAAGTCCTAGCCTTTTTGGAGTATCGTTTTTGTTTTTGTCGCCACGATTTCCATGATTGTCATTTCATCCTGAAATTTTGCAAGCATACAAAACATTTGTCAAAGTTTACCATGGTGCATTTGAACTCGGGAGTAGATACTCAATGATCTAGTAATTGTTAGGAGGCTTTTATATTTAATTTAATATCAATGGGACTTAAAAGGCCAAGTGATGGAAAGCTACTAACCAGCATTTTCTAAGTTCAACAACCTGCATTTTCTAAGTTCATTCAGGCGGTCGACGAGATGAGATAGCCTTCAAGCAGTGCAACATGACTTGGGCGATGTGTGTGTGTGTGTGTGCACTAGAGAGAGAGAGAGAGAGAGAGAGAGAGAGAGAGAGAGAGAGAGAGAGAGAGAGAGAGAGAGAGAGAGAGAGAGAGAGAGAGAGAGAGAGAGAGAGAGAGAGAGAGAGAGAGAGAGAGAGAGAGAGAGAGAGAGAGAGAGAGAGAGAGAGAGAGAGAGAGAGAGAGAGAGAGAGAGAGAGAGAGAGAGAGAGAGAGAGAGAGAGAGAGAGAGAGAGAGAGAGAGAGAGAGAGAGAGAGAGAGAGAGAGAGAGAGAGAGAGAGAGAGAGAGAGAGAGAGAGAGAGAGAGAGAGAGAGAGAGAGAGAGAGAGAGAGAGAGAGAGAGAGAGAGAGAGAGAGAGAGAGAGAGAGGGGAGGGAGTAGCAACACCTCTGTGGTTCCTCTCAGCCTCTCCTTTTGATCTCATCTCAGCTGGGGAGGTCCGAAGGCCAAGCGGAGAGCCAGGGAGATAACTGATGTGTGAGGTGAATGACACGCTTACTTGGAATGGCTATTCGTTCCATTAAAGATGAATTAAAGAAGCCTCCGGTCTTTGGAGAATCCTTCGGCATTTTTGCGCACAGTGTTGGAAATATTTGCAGAAGCCAGAAGCCTCCAGTCTGAATGTCAATTAGCGGAAGTCCTCTCCAATTGTAATTCGGGAATCATTGGTTGATCGCAACCGAGTAGCCTTATGTCCAGGAGTAGTGTGCCATTGCATAGTCCCAAAGATTGATTTATATTTCTCAAAAGCATAATACACTACCAGAAAAACTTGTGTTGCCGACGGCCCATTCTATGCCGACGGCCCCTGTCGGCATAGATGGGCATACCCCGATGGCCCAACTGAAGCCGTCGGCGTAGAAACGCCTTCGGCGTATGACCATCTATGCCGACGGGGGCCGTCGGCATCGATCAGCCGTCGGCGTTGCTTCGAATATACCTACGGCGGTCGTCGACATAGAGGAGGCCGTCGGCATATCGTGTGGGCCCGTCTGCCCGGGCGGCGACGGCAGTTTGACGGCGTCAGGCTACGCCGACGGGCTAACGGTGGCCGTCGACATAGCTACGCCGACGTCATCGATCCGCCGCGCCGCCACATCATCGATCCGCGTTGTTCGCCGGTCCCGTGGGGTGGCATTTCTATGCCGACGGCTGGGCCGTCGGCATAGGCTAACCCATGGTTTTGCCACGTCCATCGATCCCGCCCTCGCGCGTCATCAATCCAGGGCTCTACCGTTCCGTGGCCGTAGCTATGCCGACGGCTTTGCCGTAGGCATAGATTTCTAATAATATTTTAATATATTTTTTATTTTCTCTTTTATTTTTATTTTTTCCAATACTAATTTCATTAACTTAAATGTACAGAAAACATATATCGATTGCCTCCCACACGGGCCTTCTTCCGTCGTGTCACGGAGAGGTTAGACGGGACTGGGTATACCTGTGGGGGGGTAGCAATGCCGCCAGTGTTGCGGTGGGCCCTCCTGGTTGTGGAAACATGGTGGCGGCGCGAGCACGCGACTCGGTGTGCCCCTCCCCTCACGGGCGCCGATGCCGCCGCGCCGGAGGGGGGAACGCCACGTCGGGCAGGCAGAGGGAATCTTAGGGTGGGTTGTGCGGGACTGTGTTGGGGGTGTAGCTATGGCGGGCTATGACAACAAAGTGAAAAGGTCCACCGGTCAAACTCGTCCAATGAAAGTCAAAGGATAGACCCGATGGTCGCATGTCGAGGTTAGACGGGACGGGGTACTTGGGGGGGTAGCAATGCCGCCAGGTGTTGTGGTGGCCCTCCTACGGTTGTAGAAGCATGGTGGCAGGCGTAGGCACCCGGCACGCGGCTTGCATGAGGTCCCGATGCGACGCTCCGGTGGCATTGCTAACCCCTAGGGCCCCCGTCCCGCCTAACCCTGTAGCATTTGACCACGGGATCTGCCCCTTTGACTTTGCACGGACGGGCTTTGACCAGTGAACGTATCCACCCAGTTCTGTTAGGTCAGCCCATAGGAACACTTTGGAGCAACATCCGGGCCAGACCCATGGCAAGATCCCCTCCGTGTAGACCCGACGCGTCCGTTCCCCCCCTCCAGGTGCCGGCGGCGGCGCCGTCCGTGAGGGGGGCACACCCCGGAGACGCGTGTCGGGCGTTTGCACCCGCCACAACACTTCCAGACTTGTGAGAGGCCGCCTACGCAAGATTTGGCGGCATGCTAGCCCCCGGAGGCCACCGGCCACAGTCGTAGACACGCGAAGAGCAATCCGCGTAAGAGGGAATTGTTCAGATACTTCTCTATCACGAAAAATTATGAAAAATTACCATAAGTCCTACAGCACATGTGCCCACCGGTTAGCAAGGGTCTGGCTTGCGCCACCTCCTTGCATGATCCGTGGCAGCACCACAGCCTCCTCGTTCTCTGCATCATGCTTTCTCCTAAGACCATTGCTTCTCTATATATACTATGAGTCGTCATCCAACCGCGTGCGCTGGACTTAGGACTTTGGGCGACGGCGAAGTAGAGGCAAGAGGAGACACGATGCTTCCCCTGTAGCAGATGGATCCACCCTCCTCAGAGCCGGCTATCACAGGCAAGTGCCCTCCCTCTCTTCTCCTCATGCTGGTGCTAATTGATTCAGTATGAGCTCACTCGCCGCTGCCCAGCCCCGAGACGAGGTAGGCCGGCCTGGATAATTGAATGTTGAATCCTGGGTGAGGAGCCATTCGGCGAGGGTCTCGAGGAAGCAAAAGACCATTTGGCCGACGGCGAGGAAGCTAGGCACGACGGGCCGCGAAGCGTCGCTGTACCTGTATCACGTGTGAGTATTTATTTTTCTTTCTTTGTTTGTTTTTGTTTGGTTTGGTCAAATAGAATAGAATCCCAGATCCTTGTGCTCCCATCTTGGCTCCATCCACTCCTCGACAGACGCATCAATGAACTCCAAGGTGGTAGTCTGGGAGTAAATCCTAACCTCCTTCTTTTAGACTAATAGGAGCCCACCTTTCCTTCCATCCAAACATGGTGCAACCAATCTGTGATCCATCTTCATTTTCCTTATCAAATCATCCGCTCTAGCCTCATCCAAATGCATCTCGGACAGAAAAAAGCACATCCGGGTTAATACCGCCTCTGGACGTTCAGAAGCGGTCGAACCGCTGGGGCACCAAGAAGGCCCCGATAGTTCCAGCTTAGGAGCTTCATTGCTCTATCTCTCTGCGAAGTACAGCAGACCACAACTTTGCCGCGGTGATTTACAAAGAGAACCCATGGTCAAGGAAGCAGTCGGAGGACATCAAACCTTGACTTTCTTGGCCAGCGGATGGAAATCTGAAGAGGGGGCACGTCGTCAGAGTATCAAGCCAGCCTTACATGGAGGTCATAGGGCTCGTGGCCGCCACAGGCGGCGGCGACGCACCAGCCCTAGATCGCCCGATGCTCAGGAACACGGGCTATGCTTTACGGGATTAACGGAGTGTCCCAGTTGGGATCTTTTGATTGGGGAGAAATTAGGATGAGTGGCCCACCCCACCCCGAAATTTAGGGGAGATTAGTTAGGAACAAGAAAAGCCTGTAAAAGGACCGTAAAACTCTGTGCGTCTAGAATTACCGAACCTGGACCCATACGCGTTAGGACTCAACTTGCCTAGACTAGTACCGCAAGAACCATAGCCTGACCTCTACTGGAACACATGCAGCCGGCTACCTCCGGCATGCAAACCAACCACGGCATGTACATCCATTCATGAAACCTACTCTTTTTTTTTTAGATGTGCATGAAACCTACTTGATTTGCCCAACACAAATACTTGTAAGGCTATGACAAGATTACCTGACACCTGATGGTCTCGCAATCATGCTGACAAAAGGGACATTTCCAGTAATTGCTGATGATACAACAATTATGCCGGGAAAAACCATCAGTGCTAGTATTGGTTTTCTTTCTATTAATGTTATATTAGTGAGAGGATAAAGATCTAGTGATGGTCTAAAAATTTGAGCGTTGGCAAACTAGAAAAATACTCCCTCCGTCTCATAATGTAAGACGTTTTTTGACACTATTGTAGTGTTAAAAAACATCCTACATTATGGGACGGAGGGAGTAGCTGATTACAGCTGGATAGACACCCCAAACAAATCAGTCAGATCTATTATGGTTGTGTGCATACATTCATGTAAGTTGAGCAATCTGAGAGGGCTCATGTGCGTGTTCCTGTGTAATTGGAGTGGATACAACCGGGCGCCATTCATCTGACAGTAAATCTAAGTAATAAAAGCGTCATTTGTAAACAGAAAGGTCATCTCAAAATAATTCTAACTGACAGGTCCAAAATCTTAATTATTAATAGTACGTAGTACGACAAACACAGCTTGACACAACAATCATTAGCAGCCTAGCTAGCTCAAGTTTTGGGAAAAAGCCAAGCGGGAGGCCATATACCATCACACGTCCTCAGCGTGGACGCCCCTGATGTCTCCAACGGCAGCGGTGACACTGTCTGGTCTCTCATGTTGTAGACACCGGAGTCGAGAAAGGGATTCTCATCATGAGTAGTCCTCCTTCTAGGCCAGTCCCAGCACATGGTACTATCATCTTTGTTCACAAAGTAAATGCAATCTTCTCGAACTCCGGCGTGGCCAAATTGGCTGCCGGCAGCGGCAGGGACCGACTCGGAGCAGCTTTGGCTGACGAAGAGTGCACGCCCCATCAACGTACTGACATCCCTCCACCGTCCATGGCCGCAGCTCAGGTCTGCGGCTTCGAAGACATGGAACCGGTAAGTCTGTTGCGGATCTATCCCCGTGTCAACCCTCCATCAGGGCCGGTCCTGAGATTTCAGGGGCCCGGGGCGAGTCTACAACTTTGGGGCCCTTAGTACAAACATCATGACAAATCAGTATCAATGTGTGTACGAGATGCTACCAATAACGTCGTTATCATTAACGAATTAACTATGTTCTTAGGGCCTCTTACATTTTTATCGCTGATGTTGATGCCAATATTTTCCTCTGGTTCAAATTCATAAATTTCCATAATTGGTTTCTTTTCCTCCACAACAAGTATCCCCAACTCATCATTTTATTTTCCTTTTTTCCTATCTACTCCCTCCATAAACAAATATAAGATGTTCTAACTCTTTTCTTATTAGGAAGTATATCGACACATTTTAATGTATTTGTTCACTCATTTCAATTCGTATGTAGTCTATATTAAAATATGTAAAACGTCTTATATTTATTTACGGAGGGGGTACTAGATAACATACATTATAAACAACTGTAATATATAACACACAGTGTTAGGAAACAAATGCATCGAAGGTTGAACGATGCATGCTATGCATCATGTAAACTACTCCCTCCGTTCCTAAATAATTGTCTTTCTAGAGATTTCAACAAGTAACTACATAGGAAGCAAAATGAGTGAATCTACACTCTAAAACATGTCTATATGCATCCGTATGTTGTAGTCTATTTGAGATGGCTAGAAAAACAATTATTTGGGAACAGAGGGAGTATGTAAATTAGCAATATACCTATATTAAATAGGGATTGATTGTATGGCATGCCTTGAATCATACAGATCGGTGTCGCCATGTAGGCGAACGCTTGTCGAGTGCTCGGCGGCTCGGCGCGGCAATGGCGCCGTGTGGACTTGAATCTGGCGGGACAGTATGGTGTGCGTGTGTGTTCAGAGCCTATGGACAGACTGGCGGAGTTCATCGGCGTATTGCCGCAATGAGGGCCATGGAGTTAGATCGTCCAGCGCCTGCCCGACGGCAACTCGCGATCGGGGCCCTGAACTACAGGTCGCAGGAAAGAGCCAGAGACGCACGATTCAAAGAAAGAAACTGCTGATTAAGAAAAGAAAGAAACCGCTGATTGCCTGTGTGGGTTAGCTGCGTTTGCGTGGCTGGGTTACATACCTTTTTCAGGCGAGGATACATGGGCTACCTACGTAGCATACAGAATAACTGGCGCCGGGCCCCTGGACTTGGACATGTAGCTCGTCTTCTCCGGTAAGGACGTACAGCTTCCCTTGGAAGAGTGCAATGTCGGCGATGGAATTGCATGCAGGCGGCGCCCACTCCATGCATCTTGTGCTGGCCCATGCTGCACCGCCGCCGCGAGTATAGACGGCGACCCTTGAATCGCGCAGAACGGCGACGAGATGATCGGACACCGCCACCTTGCTGATCTTATCTGTTGGAAACCAGAACGGTGGCTCAGGGAGAGTGACGGTCGCATCGGAGGAAGGGCTCGTGAGGGAGAAGGTGCGGCCTTCATGCACGAGGAAGAGCGCGCCTCCGGTTGAAAATCCATAGAAGACGTCGTCCGGGACAGGCGCCAAGCTGCGAACGGCGCCGTCGGGGAGGCTGAGGAAGGTGCCGTCGGGGAGGGCAAGCCAGGGGAGCAGCGGCGGCAGCGGGTGCTGCAGCCTTGCGCCCGAGCGCCACGCGCAGCACACGGCGGGTAGGCGGACGCGGTCGGCATGCGACGGCAGCCGCAGGAGCACGAGGCCCAGCAGCTCTGCCGGGAGATCCTGCCATGGAGAGCGGCGGCGGCAAGAGCCAGACGCGGCCATCGACGTTAGTGCTTTCTTTCTTTTCTTTTTTTATAGCAAGGAAACGAGATCGCTAGGGCTGGATATGTACGTCACGTCTCCCTGCTGCAAGTTTGTACACCTTGAGAGTCACGCATAGCGCTGCATATAACCGATTAAGAGCATCTTCAACAACCGCACAAAAATTTCACACCTATAATAAAGGACGCCGATAACTGCCACACGTGTGGTGTATTCGACATGCGCCCACACACCGTGTATGGTGTAAGCAGGAGGTAGCCCACACGGGTTGTGTGTGGGCGGATATTAGAATTGTCCACCCTTGTGTCGCGGCTGCTTCGTGCCACACGTCAACAAGTACTACTCATCTCCACACAGCGCGTGTGGCACGAAGCAAAAATGTCCACACGTCCTGGCGCTACTACGTTAGGTACATCACAGGATGACGATTTAGTTGCCATCTTGGTTGGCAGATGTATTTATCCGGGATGGCAACTGTAGTTGTAAAAGCATGGCAATTCTATCTGTTTTGGTTAACTATAGTTGTCATGTCTAATTTATGGTAGTTGATGCGTGTAATCAAACCGTAATTGCCGTGTGTAATTAACTACTTGCCACATATGGTCAAACAGTAGTTGCCACGTATGTTTACCTAGTTGCCACGTGTGGTCCAACCATAGTTGCCGTGTGTGATTAACTACTTGCCACATATGGTCAAACAGTAGTTGCCATGTGTGGTCCAACTATAGTTGTCATGTGTGTTTATCTGGTTGCCACGTACGCGTAACTGCAGTTGCCGTCTAGCAAAAAATCACAGTTACCATGTGTGTTTACCTAGTTGCCACGTTCGTCTGATTGCAGTTGCCATCCATAACGTAGGAGTATCGTGTGGGCGAAAAGTAGTTCGCCCACACGTGCATGAACTAGGTGGCTGGCTGTGTGGGCAGAAACTAGTTCGCCCACACAGCGCAGCTGGCAAACAGCATGGTGCTAGCGTGTGGGCAAACTCTTCAACGCCCACACACCAGTCCCGTCCTACGTGGCGCATAAAATCAACCTTTTCGTGCCAAGATTCGTGCAAAAGGCACTGGACGACGATCGAGGCGTGTGGGCGAGTTGGGTAACGCCCACACGTATGGGCGTTAGTGTTTCCGATAATAAAAGTTATAGTGCTCCACTATAGCATTTTTAATGCGCCGGGATCAACATTGCTTTAGCATACGCCCAAAAACGCTCACCCAAAAAAGCACGCGGTGCAGATTGTGAAGCGCGCGTAATCCGGAGCCCAAAATATGCTGAGCGTGATAGCGTTTGTCAGAGCATCTCCAACAGCCGTGCTAAACAAACGCCACGCCGCAAAATTGCCCATTTTAGCGCGCGCGCAATCGGTAGAGTGGCTCCAGCGGGCGCGCAAAAATCGCGCGCGCGGCATATAGTTCAGCGCGTGGGCCGAAACTCCATCGCGCGCAGCTTATTTGTTGTGCCCGCTCCCGCGCGCTGGACTCTCGAGCGCTCACTCGCAACTCCACCCCCATCCAGCAGCGGCGCCGCCGCCGCCCGCGCCACCCGGCGACCGTTCCGGCGCTTCCCCGGCCTATCCCCGCGCCTCAGCGGCTTCCTCCGTCCCCCTCTAGTCACCGCCGCCCCTCGCGCACGGCCGTCCTCCGACGAATAGCGCCCGGGCGCTCGCTGCCGCTAGGCGCTCGTAAGGTGTTCGACAAAACACCTAGAAGGTATGTATTGCTCAAACTTCATGAATTGGGTGCATGTTGATTGTAGTTTTTATAGCATAGTATTGAACATAAACATTGTAGATGAGTTTGTCGTATGATTCTTCCGAAGAAGAATTTGATATGGAAGAGGAGGAGGATCTTGCAATGATCCTAGCTATGCACATCAATAAAAAACCGAAGCACGGTGGTTCGGTTATGGGTCGGCAGAAAATTTGGAGGGATAGGATCGATTCCCACAACAGATTGATCAGGCATTATTTTGCGGAGAATCCCACATACCCCGAGTCGTACTTTCGTCACCGGTTTAGGATGAGCACCTAGTTGTTCAGGCGCATTGCAGAGAAACTAGCGAGCCATGACCGGTTTTTTCAGCAAAGGAGGAATGCCGCCGGAGACCTCGGCATAGCACCTTTCAGAAGGTAGCCGCTTTGCGTATATTGGCATACGGTATCCCAGCTGATCTAGTTGATGATCACTTGGCTATGGGTGAGAGCCAAGCCATCATGTGTGTCAAGCGCTTCGCAGTCGGAATTGTGCAAGTGTTTGGCCAGGAGTATTTGAGATCTCCCAATGCTGAAGACGTCGCAAGGCTATTGGAGATGAACAAAGATCGCGGCTTCCCTGATATGCTTGGCTCAATAGATTGCATGCATTAGAGTTGGAAGAATTGTCCAAAGGCATGGCATGGGCAATTCCATGGTCAAAAAAGGGTTTCACTATAATCCTTGAAGCGATGGGCGATCAAGAGACTTGGACTTGGCATGCTTTCTTTGGAATACCTGGATCTTTGAACACTACAAGAAATGTGTCAACTAGTGACCTTCTGTTAGTGCAACCTAGGGCAAAACTACAAGAAATGCCTGGACCTTCTGTTGCCCTAGGTTGTGAAGCAACCTATATTTATGTCATTCCCAAAATTCTCAAAAAAATCTCATAAATTCTTTGGGTCATATCTTTGTCAAATATGTAAAAAAACCTTCCTTGCCTAGTTCAAAAATAATTCAAATATATTCATTTTCCTATTTTGTTCAGAAAAACACATTGTGAAGGAAGTACCACTTTGGCATGTCCAAATGGTATCCATTTTCTACAGTGCTTTCCTATGCCCAAATAACCATCGTCCACCAAATGCCAGCTCAATCCATTCATTATTTTGAGCCCAGCTTCAACATTCGTATTTATGTCCAGTGTGGTACTTTGCAAAGCAAGTACCACCTAGTCTCCTCCTTTTGAGTTGGAAATTTGTGAAGACAGTCTTCTTAGTAACTGATCATCCTCAGCCAAAACTCACGCCCATTAGCCATGTGCATTTCCCGTACCGCTAATCAAACACTTGGCTGCTTATTCATGTTTGAGCATCGATCGGTCTCCTCGTGAGAATCTTATGTTGTGATTTTCTTCCTAGCACCTACTTGGGGAGTGCCCAACCCACTAGACATGCCTAAGCCACCCAGAACACATGGCAACGCCACGGTCACGCGGTGACCACGGCAGAGCATCTTGAGTTCTGGCAGCTCTAGAGTTGGGGCCCTCGGCCACCGTCCAAACCTCGACGTATCGCCACCAAACCATGTATTTATGATTAAATAGGTACTTATGTAACTAGAAATGATTTTTGGAAAAAATAAATAGCAAACTATGAGGCAGCTGCAGTTCCAATTTGACCCGCTTCCAACTGAATCGGCGGAAATTTGTCTTTTTTTACCAGAGGTGGATCAAAACTTTTGACACCCAACCATTTTGTCAATTGTGCATTAAATATGGCCTAGTATTTTATAAAATTGATTAGGTACAATATTGCAACAAATATATGGTGGGTCCTTCACAAAAAAACTCATTTCGGGCACTCTGAAAATGGAAAATGAATTTTTCGTTCAAAGAAAATGAAAACTCCCTTAGGCAACATTGTTTGGAATTTCAAGATGCACCCTTGTGCACAATATGAGATCATTTGAACAAACTATGTCATGAATGTGGCCATAAGATTGAGCATTTGGGTTGAAAGCCATGCATCTTCACACTTGATAGCTCGTTTCTGAGAACACTTTTTTCAAATAATCGCCATATTGCAAGTTTATAATTTTTGCTGGTAACTTGGTCACATATAATGACGCAATGCGAAAGTTTTCCAATTTTTTGATTTTTTTAAATTTTTTATGCCCGTTTCAAAATGCGGTCAAAACAGCGGGAATGACCGTTCCTAGCTAGTGGTTGAATCTTGGATTTTTTTTGGTGTTTCTCTGATTAAATAGATACTTATGTACCTAGAAATGATTTTTGGGAAAAATAAAGAGCAAACTATAAGGCAGCTGCAGTTCAAATTTGACCCGTTTCCAACTGAATCGGCGGAAATTTGTCTTTTTCACCAGATGTGGATAAAAACTTTTGACACCTAACCATTTGGTCAACTGTGCATTAAATATGTCCTAGTATTTTAGAAATTTTATTTGGTACAATTTTGCAACAAATATATTATAGGTCCTTCACAAAAAAACTCATTTTGGGCACTCGAATAATGGAAAATGAATTTTTCGTCCAAAGAAAATGAAAACTTCCTTAGGCAACATTGTCTGCCATTCCAAGATGCACCCTTGTGCACAATATGAGATGATTTGAACAAACTATGTCATGAATGTGGCCATAAGATTGATCATTTGGCTTGAAAGCCATCAATCTTCACACTTGATAGCTCGTTTCTGAGAACACTTTTTTAAAATAATTGCCGTATTACAAGTATATAATTATTGCTGATAACTTGGTCACATATAATGACAAAATGCGAAGGTTTTCCAATTTTTTGATTTTTTTGAATTTTTTATGCCCGTTTCAAAATACGGTCAAAACAGCGGGAATGACCGTTCCTAGCTAGTGGTTGAATCTTGGAATTTTTTTGGTGTTTCTCTGATTAAATAGATACTTATGTACCTAAAAATGATTTTTGTAAAAAATAAAGAGCAAACTATAAGGCAGCTGCAGTTCAAATTTGACCCATTTCCAACTGAATCGGTGGAAATTTATCTTTTTCACCAGAGGTGGATAAAAACTTTTAACACCTAACCATTTGGTGAATTGTGCATTAAATATGTACTAGTATTTTAGAAAATTGATTTGATACAATTTTGCAACAAATATATTATAAGTCCTTCACAAAAAAACTTATTTTGGACACTCGAAAAATGGAAAATTGATTTTTCGTGCAAAGGAAAAAATAAAAACTCCCTTTGTCAATATTGTTTGCAAATCCACGATGTAAATTGTGCAAAATATGATATCATTTGAACAAATATTTGATAGGACTTTCACAAAAAAAACTCATTTTGAGCACTGAAAAATGGAATGAATTTTTTTAGCTTGAATCGATCACGACCAATTTATATGGTCATAAGGTCATCAAATGGTTTGCTGCGTTCTGATTGGAACATGAGCATATCACGCGGATCACGCATCAACCACCGTCGGATGCTTCCGAATCCAACGGCCCAAGCCCACCCGAGCCAAAACCCTAGGTCAGTCCTCATGGACATTTTCCACCCACCCCCCCCCCCCCCGCCTCCATTATTTCTCTCCTCCTCCCCGCCTCCACCAGTGAGCCCCTCTGCTCTCCCTCGCTCCGACCTGGTGGAGCCGCCGCCCCCATCCTCTCTCTCCGACTTCGATCCGTCGCCACCGCCTCCAACCGCTCCCACCCCACTCCTCTTCCCCTCCTCCTCGGGCAGCCCAGTCGTCGTCGCAACCGAGGACCAGAGACGCGGACCGTCATAGGCGCATGCGCTTGGGAGAATCGAGGACTGGCTCGCGCCGACGCGACGCCGTGGCGAGATCCGGTCGGGTGCCACGTCGCTGGATCCCTCCCGGCGCGGCTGATCTGGCCGGCGTAGGGTAGGATTCGGCCCGCCGCCGATCCGCCCCGGCGCCCCCGTGGCCAGGCGGGTAGAGCGTTTCGCTCCCCGGGGCGGCCAGATCTCGCGCGGCGGCGAGCAGATCTAGGCCGGGTCCCCTCCTAGAGAGGTCGGAGGGGATGGCGCTCTCCGGGATGTGGGGGCTGTCGGTCTTCATCAGCGACATCCGCAACTGCCACAACAAGGAGCAGGAGCGCCTCCGCGTCGACAAGGAGCTCGGCAACATCCGCACCCGCTTCAAGAAAGAAAAGGTATCCCCCCTCCGCCCCTCCCTCCATTTCACCCGCGATCTGGGAGAATTCAGTCCCGCTTCCGCTCGATGAGAATTTGCGGAGATGCGGATTGGGTCTGAGTCCTCCTCCTCCTCGTCCTAGTACTAGTCTCGAAATGGCTGGTGGATGGTAGCTAGCCTTATCTGACTTTGTTGGATTGTGCTTGGTCTGCTGCGGTGCAAAGTCCAGATGCAAGTGTGAAACAGTGGTGGCAACGAGGCCTCGAGTAGTTTGGGGGTTGGGATTGAGCCATGTGAAGGGAATTGAGCTGCTGGGACAGACATTGTGAAGCTCAATGGCCTAGGGGTTGGGTCATCACCACCTGCTAACACTTTACTGCTGTGCAACCACCGTCCTAAACTGACAGTGCAAGGTTGGCCCCCCTTATATTAGATTAGAGATGATGGCTGCAAACTGCACTATCGTTCGATGCTATTAGCTAATTTCTCGATTTTGCATTTCACTTTTGTACGTTGGACTAGCTAGCTAGGATAAACCCTGCATTCAAAACTACTGTCGTTATTAGTACTAGCTTGCTAGCTTCACTCTGCTGGCGTTTATGTTTATTTGACTATATATCCTGTTGAGGTGTCGCAACCTAGGATCGTAGTTCTTTCCCCGTATCATGGCTTTAGGGTACTAATACTGTATGTATGGTTGCAATTCAACTCTTTGGGGTAAGAGGTTGGTACTGAGAAGTGAATACATTTTATTGACGCGGTTTCTGTTCTGTGGATCTAAGTAATATACTCCCTTCGTTCCCAAATAATTGTCTTTCTAGCCATCTCAAATGGACTATAACATACGGATGTATGTAGACATGTTTTAGAGTGTAGATTCACTCATTTTGCTCCGTATGTAGTCACTTGTTGAAATCTCTAGAAAGACAATTATTTAGGAACAGAGGGAGTATGTGGCAAGTAGGAGCCATGCTAGTAAATGATTTCTGTGTCCTGATCTGGTCTGGGGTTCGAATTGCAGATTGGCAAGGCCGGTGGTGAGAAGTGGAAGTCCTGAGTGATGTTGTAAGTTCATGCCGGTCATCGACATGAAGGCTGGCTACTCCTTCGTCTACCCATTCGGATGGCAGGTACTCCTCCATGAATCCTCTCCTCTGCTCTGCTCCATACGCATGCATACACTTGGTGATACTGCTGAATGAATGAATGTGTGGGTGGGTGGGTGCAGGAGGTGGTTGTGCAAGGGCAGGACAAGGTGTACAAGGACGTGATCGAGCCGTTGGAGAGCGTCAGCATCAACATGACCCCCGCCACCAAGGAAGACATCCGCAACCTCAGCCCGCCTGACCCCGCCGTCTGCGAGTGGACCTCAAGACTGCCATGTACCACGCCGATGACGTCCTCGACGACTTCTGCTATGAGGTGCTACGCCGCCGTGCAACCCAGATCCGCCGCCGCTGCTCCATTGCTCACAAGGTTCATCCTACCTTCTCTTCCCACTCCGGCTGGCTCTGTTTGAGAGCTCTGTAAATTCCTATGCACTACAAATACACTGTATATAAGTGAATACATTTCTTCTTGTAAGAGGACGGTAAACTTGCTGCGCAACTGGACCTCGTTATTAATTTGATGATGCCTAATCTCTAGCTGTGCATTATGAAGTATGAGTACTAATGACAATCAAAATGAAAGGATATCAATTGCCTTTGTTGCCTACTCATTTAATTAATGAAAACTGCATGTGTGCGTGTAAGTATATCAATTTGCTGTTGTTCATCTTCAAAATATATGGATATACCTATTCCTACAATGTTTTGATTTCCTAGGTATGTCTGTATTAGGCAGTGTTTCTTCTATGAAGAACTGTGCACTAGTGATAATAGTGTGAGATTGTTATTTACCCTTTAATTTTTTGGTGCTGGTTGGTGTGTGTGCGATCTTAAGTGCAGATTGTTTGTCATTCACTGTTATTTACTTATGTGATCAGCACCCCAATCCCAGGGTCCTCTATTTGGAGCAGCAAATCAAAGCTTGTTTGTTGCAGATTGTTTTATTCACTTCCTTTAGTAATATCAACAAATAAACTCAGTTGTTTGCATCGGATTGGATCATTCTCACTTGTTAGTTGAGTTCTAAGTATGTAGTATCTTTAGTTCTCTTGGTATATATATTATAGTCAGAATTATACCGTGTGGCTGAATCATGTGTTATTTAGTAGGCTGAGCAGTATCTTTAGTTTTCTGATGATTATTCAACTCTCAACTCTGAATAAATAAGTAGCTGACCCTATTGGTTCTTTCTTTCTTCAGGGCTACGACTTGATGGTCCCGTTGCAGCTTTGCTCCGCTTGATAATTCTTTTACTGTCTGACCTGCTCTGCTCTGCATACTTTCTAGTTGGTTATAAAACCATAAAACTGTGGTGATGTGAGATCCGACTATGCTTTGTAATTTTGGTTTCATCCCCCACCACTCCAGCTAGCTTCTTCTTCACATCATATTATATTTGCACCTGCTATGTATCATTGATTGGATGGTCACCTGCTGCTGCATCATAAGTAGCTTAGCTTGTTTTGCTATCGAATCAGTCAATTCTGTTTCACTATGCTTGTTTCTCGTACTAGGTCTGTCAGTTACAACATATACAAACAAATTGCTTAGCTCTCAACTCTGAATACTTAGCTAGCTGAACCTACCAGTTATTTCTTTCTTTCTTTCTTCAGAGCTATGACTTATATGGGTCAAGCTGCTATTTTTGCTGTGCTCGAGGATACTATTGCTGCCTGTATACTGATACATTTGGTGATATTGAACTGAACCAAAGTTGTGAATGTACCATTATTGTCCTACTGCTACTTATCCTGGGCTCACCTGCCCTTTAATCAAGCGCGACCCAGCTAGCTGTATGAAAAACAACATGTTAGGGATGATCACAATTTGATAATCTAGAATGAAATTTGCAATTCAATATTCCCTTGAGATTGAGACACCTTAGTTTGATAGTATGCTTGCTCCTCTAGTGTTAATAGCTTAGTGTTTTGTTTCAGGGTTTCTTAATGTTCTTGTGGTTTGAGAACAATACTAAGTTTTTTTAATCATGCAGCTGTTTCTTTCGATTAAAAATGTGTACAGATTATCCACCTAAGCGACGCTATCCCAATCAGATCATTGTTGACACTACCATCATCAGGTCTTGGTTCCCTTTATTCTCTCCTGCCTTGTGATGTTAGTCTGTGTGGGCTTACTAGTATTGTAGATGTTGTCTCTGAGTGGATGGTCGTGGTAGTAGAGTAGTACTGTACTTTTCTTCAGGTGAATGTGTTGCAGTAACGTTCCTTGCATGACCTGCACTTGTACCAATATACCTTGCTGGTACCTGTAGGTTAGTATTTTTAGTGCCTAACATGAGCTTGAGTGATGTAGTGGAAGTGTAGAACAACAGCGGGTTAACGTGTTTTATTTGCCATATGCAAGTCTGTTGTTTTATTTGCCCTTTCTAGTATTGTACAAACTGATGCATTCCTGTCATAAACAAATTACTGTATAAGATATGTAAAAGCAAACATTTCCCTATGCAAGTCTGTTGTTTTATTTGCCCTTTCTAGTATTGTATGATAGTGTCCAAATTTAGGACTACTGCGTGGATCTGCCATGTTGCTTATATTAGTGTTGCCATTGCATTTTTTTGGTTTTGGCCTCAGTAGCAGTACACTAATGCTGGTAGAATTTGTGTTCACTCATTTCCAGGAGCGCCAGGACAAATTTAAAGTGTGAAGCCATGAAACCAAGTGCAAAGCCTTGATGCCTTACTTGCGAGAGATTTGTTTATTTTGTTTGACTGTAATAGACTGTCGAGATTGTGACATTGTAACCGATTTATTGTTCTTTGATAAATTACTTTTGTTCTATTTTGTTTCAAATAGTGATTAAAAAAGTGTGAAAATTGGAAACCTGACTAGTGGGATCCACATATCAAAATAATTTGAGAAATGTTGAAATATCTGATGCGTGGGACCGGTGTATGAGAGTATGACATGTGGGGCTTGGCTGACTAATTGGACCAGCTCCAATATATAATGGCCGAAACTAGAACATCGACTAAAAAAGCAATGGCCCAACAATGAAAAAGGATGCAATGTTGGGCTTGGCCCATGAAGCCGACCAGAATTAACAAGGAAAAAAATAAAAGGCTGAATTAATGGGCTCGGCCCATGTAAAACACCTAATTGGACCGGGCTGATTCTTGTCAACGACCTTTTCATTTGGTCGTAATTTTGCCACGTCAGCTTGCCACGTCGGATCAGACGTGGCCTGGGCAGACAGCTAGTGACCAAAACAAAACAGTAGGCATATTTTGGTCATAAACGTCTATGACCTTCTCACAGAGAAGGTCGTTAATTTCATTTTACGACTGCCAGCTTTTGACCATCTGTTTTTGGTCATAAAAAGGTCACAAATGGAAAATAATGACCATTCAATGACCAATAGTCAAGGTCACAAGTTGACATATTTCTTGTAGTGGAATGACATCAACGTTGTCAACCGGTCACCACTGATGAATAAGATTGCAAATGATGATTTGCCACCGGTGCAGTTTGTAGAAAATGGACATACGTACAATTATGGCTGCTATCTTGCAGATGTCATCTATCCAAAGTGGCAAACATTTGTGAAGCCATTGAAAAAATCGGAAGGTACGAAAAATCTTGATTTCCACAATTCTCAGGCGGCGGCTAGAAAAAATGTGGAGAGAGCTTTTGGGATTTTGCAAGCCCGATTTGCTATTGTGAGAGGACCGGCTAGATTTTGGGATCAAATGATGCTTTGGTACATCATGCACGCTTTTGTGATCATGCACAACATGATCATCGAGAATGAGCGTGGCCAAGATGTAGACTACTCTCAGTATGAGCTCTTGGAACATCCCGTGCGAGTGCGACGAAGGGCTGAAAGGGTGGCCTGTTTTGTTGCCTCCTATCATGCCATTCGATGTCCCGCAGCGCATGATGATCTTCAGAAGGATCTCATTGAGGAGTGGCGGGCTTGGATGGCTGACAAAGAGCATCATGATTTGTGCGTTTGATGTTGATTGTTGAATTTTTTGTTGTATTATTGAACTATTTGTTGTATTGAATGATAAACTATTTGTTTGAGTTGTAATATTTATTGTTGAATTATTTTGTTTGTGTTTGATCTTTTTGCTTGTGTTCGGAATGCATATTTTGTTTGTGCGAGAGTCGTGCGTGCTGTATTTTTGCGCGCTGCTGGAGCTACGCGCGTGCTGTATTTTAGCACGGCTGCTGGAGCCAGCGCTGCCCGCCGCTCCAAACCAGGCGATGGGCGCACGGCAAAGTAGTTTTTAGCGCGCGGCGCGTTCAGCGGCCGTTGGAGATGCTCTCAGCGCGTGCAAAAACTTTTTAGCGCGCGTAATATTTTACAGCATCTGTTGGAGCTGTTCGGCGCCCCAAAAAGATGAATTTTTAGCACGTGAAGCTCTTTTTGGACGCTTGTTAGAGATGCTCTAATAATCACTAAATTTTTGCATATACGGATAGTAGTCCGCGTAGGAAGAGAATAATGATGCTCAAAAGTAGAGAAGAACTACTCTCTCTAATCCAAATTTATTAACACAGCTCTAGTACAGCTGCGATTGAATTGGATTGGATGGACGTTTTTGTATTTATTCACAATAATAAAATGATTGTGCATAAATACTCTCTCTCTCTTAAGACGTTTTTGCATAAATAATCTCTCCTATCACGGCCCCGTGCAACTTCTTTTCGTCAAGCCCTTCCCACAGTCGTCACGCGCGATCGATCATTTCCTTTTTAGGCTTTTTTTAGTCTTCCTCTTTTTTTCAGTTTTTTTTTTAGAAAAGCTCGCCAGGACTTTATTGATCAGCTAAGATGTTCATAGGGATTACAATTGGGTCATGTTGGATGCCCAACCACATATGCCTCCCGGCAGGGAGCAAAACACCAAACCTAGCAAGCCTGTGAGCCTCATAATTCGACTCTCGAGGTTCAAAAGAAAAATTACAATTGGTGGAAGTTTGTAAGATCTCTCTGATGATAATGCCATGATCTCCTCTAGCTCTTTGATGGATACGATTTACTACGTTCTTGCAATCAAAAGCAATCTGTAGATGATTCATTCCCAGGTCCAGTGCCAACGACATGCCCTCTCTGCATGTGATTGCCTCTAGCGTAGTTGGGTCCGTTAGCCCCTCAATTACCAGCATGGAGGAACCCAAGTAAGTTCCGTCCCGGTTGCGACATAAGGCTGCTGCCGTTCCCATATTTGTTCCTTCCGAAACTCCAGCGTCTACATTGATCTTCACACATCCCTCTGTAGGTGGAACCCATTTTAAAGCCTGCCTAGCATGTGGCTAACTTGTACTTCTTTGTGTCTCTTGCACTGGCGCTAGCTGATCTAGGTCAGCTATGAAATTAAGCACAAACATGTGTGTTTCATATGGGCTTTGGTGTATTCCCTCATGGATAAGCTGTCTCCGAGCATACCAAATCGCCCACATGGTAACTGTCAGTCTTGTCAGTTTTTCATGATCCAAGGTTTCCATCATAAAGAACAGCCAGGCTCGTGCTGACGGCTCTGTTGTAGCAATCACGTGATCTAGCAAATCATAATCTACAAGAGACCAAACACATCGCGCCATTGTGCACTCGAGCAGACTATGTCTCCAAGAGTCCTGGGCTCCACATGCGTAGCACTGATCATGGTGTGACATTTTCCTGTTCTACCGAACATCTTCAGTAGGTAGCGAATTTTTGGCCAATCTCCAGAGAAAATTTTTCAGCTTCGCTGGAACCTGCACTTTCCATAATGTATCCCAGGCCTTCTCGTTTTCTGTCGTGTTAGATGATCCACCTCTTCCTTCCAACCAGTTCTCGCGCCTCCTTTTTATATCCACTATCATCCTGTAGGCAGAGTGAACGGAGAAGGTTCCACTCTTTTCAAAACCCCATGACCAGAAATCTTCCATATTTCTTGTACAAACCGGCACCTTCAGAATGGTTGTTATATCATATGGTAGGAAGACCTCATCGAGCAAAGTTGTGTTCCAGCATGCTATCACGATCAATTAGCTCCGCCACCATCTGCGGTGGATCAACATTTAAAGAAACAATGGGCCTCATATTTTCCTTCCTAGGTAGCTAGTTCATATCCCAAATATGACTCGTATTTCCATTGCCAATCCTTCGGACGAGTCTAATCTTCAGGATGTCACGACCTTCTATCAAGCCCCTCCATATCTGGGAGGGATGCCCGCCAAGATTGGCTGTCAGGAGTTCCCCCTCCGGAAAATACACCACTTTAAGAATCCGAGCACTTAGTGAACTAGGGTTGTCCAGAACTCTCCAAGCTTGCCTTGCCAGCAGCGCCAAGTTGAAAATTTCAAAATCACGGAAGCCTAGCCCCCCATATACTTCGGCATGCTCATGGAGTCCCATGACACCCAATAAGGTTTTCTCTGACCTTGTTTACTGCCCCACCAAAAAGCTTTAATCATTGATGTTAGTTGTTGGCATAAACCCCTCGGAAGCTTGAAACAAGACATTGAATGCACCGGAATGGCTTGGGCTACTGATTTTATAAGCACCTCCTAACCCGCCGCTGAAAGTAGTTTCTCCATCCACCCTTGTATCGTGTTCCATAGCCTATCTTTTAGATACTTGAAAGCACCATTCTTTGAACTCCCTACATCAGAAGGCATGCCAAGATATTTTTCATTCAGTTGCTCATTGGGAATTTGCAGGATAGTTTTGATAGCTGCTCTTGTGGGCTCTGGGCATCCCTTGCTAAAGAAAAGTGAACACTTATCCTTGTTTATTCTCTGGCCAGATGCTCTAGCATATGTCTCCAACAATTGAGAAACCTCATCAGCTCCTTCAACATTTGCTTTAAAAAATAGCAGGTTGTCATCTGCAAACAACAAATGGTTCATCGATGGAGTTGATGAAGCCACTTGTATTCCACCCAGATTAGATGACTGAACTCTAGTTTTTAAGAGGCACGAAAGGCCCTCTGCTGCTAGCAAAAAGAGGTAAGGTGATATGGGATCCTCTTTTTTTAAGGCAAGCACGATCGATCGATCTTTCCTTTTTTTGAGTAAAATCTCGCCTTCTTTAGTCATTCAAAGCAATCATAATAGGTACAAGGTTTTGGTCATGAGGATTCCCCAACCAAAGATGTCTACCTACTTCAAGATTACATGCAAACTTGGCGAGATTGTGAGCCTCAAAATTAAAGTTCCTACACTCATGTATGAAAGAACTGGAAATAAAACTGGTACAGCGGGTCGTTATTTCATGTACTATTGAAGCATTAGGACCTCCTGTCCCTCTGTTGATGTCATTGATCACCTCCTGGCAATCCGAAGCCACACAAATCTCCTGGGTCGCGAGGTCATCTGCTAATGCCAAGGCTTCTCGGCATGCGTATGTCTCCAAGATCAGAGGGTCATTGATTCCCCGAAAAACCACTACTGATGACCCTAGATAGAGGCCAGTTTGATCCCGACACACAACTACGACTGCTCCACCATGATGGGACCTAGCAACAGCACCATCAACATTAACCTTCACGAATCCCGCCGGGGGTGGAAGCCACCTTCTGACCTGCGGCCGCGGAGCAGAGCTGGTCTCCTGGCGAGTAACAGTGGGTTGTAGCTAGCCCAACTCGGCAATAAAGTTGGTGACAAAGGACACTGTATGTTGGGGACTCTGGAAGATCGATTCGTAAATAGCCTTTCTTCTCAAGTACCATACCGACCAGAGTGTGACGACCATCTTGGTGAAGCCTGCTTGATCCAATTTCTCATTTAACTCGAACAACCAGATTCTCGCATTTGGTTCCATAATCTCTGACATTTGAGCTACTAGCTCGTCATCTAACAAAGCCCACACACACCGCAATGTAGTGCAAGACAAGAGAGCATGCCTCCATGAGTCCTCACAGCCACACAGTGGGCTAACATCATGATCAGCCATATTCCTCTTCAAAAAATCCAGAGTTGGTAGAGAATGATGCGCTAATCTCCACAGGAAAAATTTTATTTTTGACGGGATTTTTAGCTTCCACAGAGAACACCAAGACTTCTCGTCCCTTGCAGAATTGGAAGATTCGCTCCCTCCTTCTAGCCACTCCTCTATCTGCAGCTTCATTTTCAACAAAAACTTGTATGCTGAACTGACGCTGAAAACACCTTTCCTGTTAGAATACCAAGCCCAAAAGTCGTCTATATTTGCTGTGCAAATAGGAATTTTCAGAATAGCATTTGCATCGATAGGCAGGAACACCAAACGGATCAGAGTTTCGTTCCAAGAGGCTGACGCCAAATGGAGTAACTCCGACACATACTGTGGCGGGTTTACCACGAGAGAAGTGATCGGGCGCGGTGTCATCTCCTTTGGTATCCAGTTATCAGCCCATATATTCGTGCCCTCACCATTGCCAATCCGTCGAATTAAACCTTTCGTCAGTAGGTCTCGCCCTTCCAAAATTGCCCGCCAAATCTATGACGGCCGTGAACCTAAGTCCGCTTCTAGAATGGTGCTATCCGAGTAATATGAAGCCTTCAAAATTCTTGCACTCAAACTGTCTGGTTCTTGCAAAAGTCTCCACGCTTGTCTCGTTAACAATGCCAAGTTAAAAAGCTCAAGATCTCTGAAACCTAGACCACCCAGGTGTTTCGGTCTGGTCATCATGTCCCATGAAACCCATGCTGGTTTGCGTTGTCCTTGTTTGCATCCCCACCAGAACTTCCTAATGATTGTTTTTATATGATCACACAATCCCCTCGGAAGTTTGAAGCATGACATAGAATAAACTGGAATGGCCTGGGCTACTGATTTTATAAGAACATCCTTTCCACTTGCCGACAGACATTTGCCCATCCACCCTTTGACCTTGTCCCACACCCGGTCACTCAAATATTTGTAGGTTCCCTTCTTTGAGTGCCCCACATCATTCGGCATCCCGAGGTACCTATCACTCAATGATTCATTAGGAACTTGCAAGAACCCTTTGACAGCATTGCAGACTATCTCCAGACAACCTCTACTGAAGAAAATATAAGATTTATCCTTGTTTATTCTCTGCCCAGAAGCCATACAATAAGTATCCAATAGGTTTGATACCTCCTCCGCTCCATCAACACTCGCCCTGAAAAACAGCAGGCTATCATCCACGAATAAAAGGTGATAAACCGCCGGAGCCGACGGAGCCACCTTAATGCCGCTGAGCTGGGATGACTGATTCTGGGATTTTAAGAGGCACGGAAGGCCCTCTACTGCTAACAAGAACATGTATGGAGAAGAGGCACGAAAGGCCCTCTACTGCTAACAAGAACATGTATGGAGAGATAGGATCTCCCTGTCGAATACCTCGCGTAGGTTTAAATTCCTCTGACTTGACACCATTGAACATAACAGAAAAAGATACTGAGCTCACCATGTTCATAACAATATCCACCCAAGGGGACGCAAACCCCAATTTCTCCATGATAGATCTAAGATAAGACCATTCCACTCTGTTGTAAGCCTTCATCATGTCCAACTTCAACGCAGCAAAATAGTTATTCTTTGATCTGTTTCTCTTCATGAAATGCAAGCACTCATAAGCTGAGAAAATGTTGTCAGTGATAAGCCTCCCCGAAACGAAGGTTGATTGCTCCTCTGATATTATGTCCGGAAGAACTACCTTTAGGCGGTTCGCAATGACCTTCGAGGCAATCTTGTAGAAAACGTTACATAGAATAATAGGGCGAAATTGAGATAGTAACGTTGGGTTTGATACCTTGGGGATAAGAATCAACATAGTATCGTTTAAGCATGCAGGGCTCTCGTCACCCCTTACGATAGCCAACACAACATTATTCACCGCTTACCCCCACAGATGTCCCAGTGCCTCTCGAAGAAGTGAGCTGGTCCTGGTGCTTTCGTCGGAAACATCTAAAACAAAGCTGTCTTTGACCTCCTTTGCCTCATAAGGGGCCATAAGCGTTTCATTCATTGCCGCAGTTACCAACAGGTACATGCTGACTAAGTCGTCCGTGACTCCGTGTACCTAAGCCTGGCCGAATTATACTGGCCCACCCAGACCAACGAAGCCTCACGGCCCAGCTGAAAAAGGGACCTCAGCTCCTCCATCGATACGGCCCAGCTGAAAAAATTAGTACGTTTTTTAGGGTACCCTTTTAGCATGTTATTATACGGAGTAATAAATAGAACAAAATTTACAATATTTTATACATCCTATGTTTGGAATAAAAAATCATCACCTATTAACATAAATTAGACTTTTTTAGTGTTCAACATGGAAACACAAATAATCGCCAAATTTTTAGGCAATCACATTGTCAACACTATTGAGATGTTTAAGTTCTTTTCTAGCTGAAGCATCTCGAGATTTTAAAAGCTGGGTATAAACATACTCTGCAGCTCGAGTCAAATTGGACTCGCTCGTTTTATACAACAAGCTCAGCCAAACTCAACTAGTTTGCACCCCTAGAAAAACACGCTGCTATATTTCGTCTAATCATAAATGTTTTCCCAAAATGTATGTAGTCAAACTTCACAATCTCTTCACTCATAAAATTTATAAAAGAAATATTAGGATCAGAAAGTTGAAAATAATACTATTTAATACATCTGTATGGAATTATTTGTAACATTATAATTTATCTTATCTGAGACAAAAAAATTCAACCTTCGCTTCTTAAGCAGACAATTTGACCACTTGTGTGCACGATCCTAATCTATTCATCTCAGTTGCAGGTACCTAAAGGATGATCATAGTTCAGAGCAAAACTTGGTATCACAGTGATCCTGATTCATGGCTAATGGGACTCCCGAGTTTGTTTCAGCTTCAGGGCAGAAAAATAGTTTGTTCAAGTACATGACACAAGCTCAGAAGTTGCTATCAGGAAGACTGCACATTCGATAACATCCCATCTAAGGCCATACACAAGACTTTCAGGTGTAAGCAATAATGCTAATAATGATAACGCAGCAGCAAATTGCTATGATAAATAAAAGTGAGGAACACCCAGGCTGGGTGGATCACAGAGCTCCAGCAGAACAAGTGAGGCATATATGCGAGAACCGAACCTCCAACGCAACAGAATAAAAACCTGGTGGGATGATCACACGGCTTGAGGAGGGAAGAACCATGTGGGCCGCCAGTGTCCAACACGCTGCAGCGGTGCTGCTGCTGCCTCTGACATCAACGGCGTGATTGTGCCATCCCTCATGCTGTACACACCAGAGTCGCAAAGAGGATTTGCAGAAGAGGTCGGCCAGACATAGTCACACATGAAGTAGATGCAATCCTCGTTGTATCCACTGCATTCGACAGCAGGCAGGCACTTGGAGCCATGTTGGCCAAGAAAGAGCGCATGGCCACCCAACGCACTGGTCTTTCTCCATCGACCAGGGCTCGTGTGCACGTCTGCCTCAAAGACCTGAAACGCGGTGGTACGCTTATGTTCAAAGACATCATAGCTTGTGGAACGTGGCGTGCATCGAAACCATCTTGCCACAAGCAACAGTTTAGCACCACATTCAACAAGATATGGTTTTACCATGTACTCCTCTGCTATGGACAAATCTTGAGGTGTTCCACCTATATCACCCAAAGAGTCAATTATGCAGCTGATGGATGAAATGGTACGGTCATTGCCCAAATCAATGATGAATAGCTGGCCGAAGCGACCCCATGCGTACAACTTCCCGTTGAAGAATACGACATCACTAAGGAACAATCGTGGATCCTTGTTATCTCTGAGCGAGGCAGTGGCGATCGGTGGCTGGCTAATACAAAGTGTATGGAAACAACCATCGTCCATGATTAGTGCAACGACAGGGGAATGAGGTGATGAGTCCAGGGGAGAGGGCACCACCAACTTATAGAAAATTGGTTTACGGTTAGAGTGGTAACGTATCTCACGCTCCCAAACAGCCACTAGATTAGGAAGCTCTAGTGCGGTCTTGGAGAAAGGATTCATCATTGAGCACACATTACCATTGTCAATGAGGAATAGCCAGTTGTCAATGGAGGCTTGGCAACAAGCACCTTCTGGTACAGGTATGCGGTGAATTTCACTGCCTGGAATGCTGAGGAAAGTACCGTCTGGGAGGGTGAGCCACGGGAATGGCAGAGGAAGGGGCTGCAACATACTATTAGAGCGCCAGGTGCGACAGACTGCTCTTAGACGAACACGGTCAGATAGGGAGGGGAGGTGCTTGAGAACAAGGCCCAGGAGTTCCGGCTGAAGATCTGACCAATAGCGATACATTGCAGCCTCCATCATACAAGTCTGCAAGAGAAGACATAGGGTTCGTGATTAAACAGAGCAAGAACTGCAACTAGCAATACATATGCTTCTTGCACCATTCTAAGACCAAAGGTCATCAGCTCAATTTTATTAGAAAGCTGAAGAAGTTCAGGCTATTATCAAAATATGAAGATGCAGGGGAACCATAAATCCATCACACAAAAATAAACTAGCAAAATTACATTCCCCATGCTAGCCTTGCACTACACACTTATGCTTCTTGCACTAGGTAATAACGGCTGCAGTAGAGAGTACACTAAGCACCATTTACTTGTCATCGTAAGTCGTAACTGCAAGTCTGCAACTAATATTAGACAGTATACTAACCACTATTTTTCCTGATAATGAGGTGGATGACTATGACACAAAAGATAATCCTCTGATTCCTTTTCCTCTAACTAGAAACGCCAACAGCAGCAGCCTGAGCATACCAATTTTGGAGGAATCTTGTTTCCAATTTGTAAGTACAATGTCCCAGTGTTAATGACCCAGTTACAGCACACATTACATTTTCGTTTTGTGTATAGAATAAAAAGCAGAGGAAGGCATTCTGTCAAGTAAAATATGTAGAGAAAAAGAAATACCATCTTATTCAAGTAAAGGCTGAAACTGAAGAAATGGTTGCCCATTCCATTAGGAGCAAATTAGATCACTGAATATATTTTACTTTACATCAGATCAAGACTCCGTTAGCAAGTGTAGATCAACCGAAAAACAAATGTCGGTCAGGTAAATAGCAATATGAAAAAGAGGGGTGCCATGCTGAAACAGTGATTGGTGTACATCTCAAGTTCTCAACCAAGTACATATCCCTAAACATGATTTATCAGGTATAATAAATCTACCAAACGAAAAGAAATAGCAATTTCACCCGCAAAAAAAAAGGGAATAGTAATTTGGTTAGGCAAATTAAGTGGAAATCTGCAAAAGAGATGCCATTTGTTTTCAGGGCACGGCGAAACTTACATCGGTGCTCATCGGAGGCGCATATTCCTAAGCATTTGTGGTCTACAGCAGGTAAAATTTCCGTCTCCAAGCACGGATCTACTGGAAAAGACAACGTTGGCCAGGTATCGCGTCGATCCGCCCAACCAACCGAATTAACCCCTGAGCCTGACTAGAAATGGCAAGCAGGTAGAGGATCCGAGGAGCTAGGGCTTACAGCTTACTCCTGAGGCCCTCCTAGTGGCCTCGCCTGCGAGGGAATCAATTCGGCGGCAGGAAGCGCCCGGGGCTTGGGAATCTCCGGCGAGGCGCACATCGGCGGTGAGGTAGGGATTGGGACCTGGCTGAGAGTTTGGGGTTTTTTAGGGGCGCCCCTATGTCTCGCTTTTTAGGGAGCACAGGGGCAAGCCGCGCGTTGTGGGTAGCCCAGATGGGCCGGCCTAGCCGCGCAGGAGGCCGCGGCCTTTTTCTTTCCTTTTTTCTGTTCTTGTTTTTTCCTTTACTTTTGCACTTTTCTTTATACTTTAAAATATTCTACATATATATACAAAAAATAATTTTCAAAAACACATTTGAAAAATGTTGAACAAGTATTTTAAATTTTTTAATAAGTACTAAAATGTTTAACAAATATTTGAAAAATGTTGAATAAGCGTTTGGACAATGTTAAACATGTACACAAAAAATATTGATCGTGTAATAATTTTTTGACACAAAAATGTAGAGTTAAAACAAAAGAAAAAAAATGGAGAAGAAAACAGAAAACCAAAGAAAAAATAGAGAATAAACAAAAGGCAAAAAACCAAAGATGAAGAAACAAAATGCAAGAAAGAATAAAAAATAAAAGAAACAAAAGGAAAAACAGGAAAAAAAAGGCTAAAAAAGCCTCAAGTAGAAGCACCGATCGAACTGCTTACAGACCAGGGATCGAACCGTTGTTCACCCATTTCATCTCTTGAATTTTTAATCTATACGCATAGGCGAGTGGGCCGGCCCAATATGACGTGGTGGAGAAAAACCTTCAGCGAAAGTTACCCTCTCGCGTCACTTAAAGCGACCAATAGTCGCTGCGGTTTTTAAGTTCTTCGGTTACCAAAGAGGGGGGCGGCCCACCGGGACAACTTGGGTCTTATTCAAGGAGAATTAATATCATTGCTGGTCATTATTAATTTGTGGGATTAGACTAAAAATTTGATTCAAAAAAAGAATAAAAAATTAATTTCTAGGATTGCGTGTTTTTTTGTTGCAAGAAAAATTCCAATTTCTATAAATATGTACAAAGAACGCAAGAATAGACCATCTGACGATGACTACAAGCACTGGAGCGAGCCGAAGGCACGCTGCCGTCATCGCCCCTCCCTACCAGTCGGGCAAACTTAATGTAGTAGACAGTTGCTACCTCTTGAGCTTGCGTTAATTATTCCCTTGAAGAGGAAAGGGTGATGCAGCAAACTAGCGTAAGTATTTCCCTCAGTTTTGAGAACCAAGTTATCAATCCAGTAAGAGACAACGTGCAAGCCACCAAATACCTGCACAAACAAACACCAACCTTGCACCAAACGCGATAAAGGGGTTGTCAATCCCTTCACGGTCATTTGCAACATGAGATCTGATAGAGATGGATAAACGGTAAAGTAATATTTTTGGTATTTTTGGTTTATGGAACGGAAAGTAAAAGATGCAAAGAAAGTAAATAGGAAACTAAGATTGTAGATCAGAAACTTGTATGGTGGAAAATAGACCCGGGGGCCATAGGTTTCACTAGGGACTTCTCTCAAGATAGAAATTATTATGGCGGGTGAACAAATTACTGCCGAGCAATTGATAGTAAAGCGCAAAGTTATGACGATATCTAAGGCAATGATCATGAATATAGGCATCACGTCCGTGTCAAGTAGACCGAACCGATTCTGCGTCTACTACTATTACTCCACACATCGATCGCTATCCATCATGCATCTAGAGTATTAAGTTTATAAAGAACGGAGTAATGCTTAAGCAAGATGACATGATGTAGATGAATTAACTCAAGCAATATGATGAAAACCCCATCTTTTTATCCTCGATGGCAACAATACAATACGTGCATTGCTGCCCCTGCTGTCACTGGGAAAGGACACCACAAGATCGAACCCAAAGCTAAGCACTTCTTCCATTGCAAGAAAAACCAATCTAGTTGGCCAAACCAAATCGATAGTTCGAAGAGACTTGCAAAGATATCAAATCATGCATATAAGAACCCAGAGGAGATTCAAATAATATTCATAGATAAGCTGATCATAAATCCACAATTCATCGAATCTCGGCAAACACACTGCAAAAGAGTATTACATTGAATAGATCTCCAAAAACTTCGAGGAGAACTTTGCATTGAGAATCAAAGAGAGAGAAGAAGCCATCTAGCTACTAGTTATGGACCCGTAGGTCTGAGGTAAACTACTCACGCTTCATCGGAGAGGCAATGGTGTTGATGTAGAAGCCCTCCGTGACCGAATCCCCCTCCGGCAGGATGCCGGAAAAGGCCCCAAGATGGGATCTCGCGGGGTACAAAAGGTTGCAGTGGTGGAAAAGTGGTTTCGTGGCTCCCGTGGATGTTTTTGGGTATAAGAGTATGTATATAGGAGGAAGATCTTGGTTAGGGGGTCACCGAGGGGCCCACAAGGTTGGAGGGCGCGCCCTCCACCCTTGTGGCCGCCTCGTGGCTTTTCTTACTTGCACTCCAAGTCTCCTGGGTGTCTTCTGGTCCAAGAAAAATCATCGCGAAAGTTTTGTTTCGTTTGGACTCCGTTTGATATTCCTTTTCTGCGAAACTCTAAACAAAGAAAAAAACAGAAACTAGCATTGGGCTCTAGGTTAATAGGTTAGTCCCAAAAATTATATAAAATAGCAAATTAATGCATATAAAACATCCAAAACAGATAATATAATAGTATGAAACAATAAAAAAATTATAGATACGTTGGAGATGTATCAACAGTCGGGAAATCACCGTGGTAAGACCCTAAACGACCAGTACACCGGAACAACAACCGGCGTCTATGAAGAGAAGTGTATATCGGAAGGATCCAACATGAAGGCACACAAACACACACAAACGAAGGCCGGGTCCAAATAGATCCACCGAAGACAAACACCGACTGAATCCCACGAGATCCGCCGGAGACGCACCTCCACACGTCCTCCAAGGACGCTATACGTAACACCGGTAGGGGGCTAGGCAGGGAGAACGTTATTCCATCTTCATGGAGCCGCCGCCGCGTCATTTTTCGGAGAGGGATACAAACCCTAAATAACCTAAACACGGAGCATGGGCCATCCCACCGGCAAGGGCCGGGATACACCCGCGCCTTCATGGCCCTAAGACCACACAAGACGAGGCAGATCGACGACATCGCTGACGGGAGACTGAGAAACCCTAGCTTGGGACTCACTCAGGGATGGGGAGGATGGAAATACTTGGTATGGTTGATTGTGTGTCGTAATCAAATTTAAACAACTATAAAAAAGGGCACGGTCTAACCTACTTTGCTAAAGAAAATACAAGATCCTATGCCTCGATCCATTTATGATGTACTACTAGATCGTTAATGGCGTTGCCGCGCTCGTCTTTTAAAAATGTTGTATGAAAGAGCTTTATATTTTTTCTGTAAAAACATGGAATTGGTTTAATTTTCCAGTAATGACAGAGCACAAAAATCGTGAGAGTTAGGTCTCGCTATAAGCAACAACAGGGTTCGATCCCAGGATCTCCTCGTTCAGGTATATTGCTCCTTGTTCTAGTGTAGTGCTGCTAGCCACTAAGCGATCATCAACTTCATGTTATACTAGTAGGACGCGACAAACTTGAAGAACCGGGTATCCACTGGCTTTTCGAGTTTTGTTTTATCTTCTTCTTATTTTTCTACGTTTCTTTCTCTGTTTTTACTGGCTATTGTTTTATTTTTTTAATATGTGGTCAACATCTTTCCTCTATTGGTTAACATTTTTCAAATGCTAGATTAATTATTTTAAAATACTACTTGATTTAAAAAAATACATGACCAAAATTTTCTATACACATTGTATTTATTTTTATACATTTTTGTATACGTGATAAATATTTTATCCATATATATCTAACATTTTTCAAATGCTAGGTCAGCGTTTTGCAATGTTTTATGTAGAGCGTATTTTGTAATATAAATGTTTAGAATATTTTAAAGTATAGTTTTTAAAGATACAAAAAGAAAACATAAAACATAAAAAATAGAAAGAAAAACACTAAGTTGTGGCCTCCCGTGCGCCTGGGCTGGGTCATATGCGACGGGAGCTTTTATATCTTGGCAAAATGTTCACAGATTAAAATATGTTTGTGATTTAAGAATTCCTTTTTCATATATTTAAATTTTTTTTTTGAGTTTCCAAACAATGTCCACGAGTTTCTAAAATAAATGTTCACGAATTTGAAAATTGTTCTAGAATTTCTAAAAATTCCTTCGTATTAAAAAATGTCCACAATTTGAAAGAAAAATGTTCGCATGTTCAGAAAATGTTTATGATTTTGAAAGAATATTCGTGAATTCAAAAATGTTCATGATGTTTCAATACATGTACGCAAAAGTAAAAAAAATTCCAAAGTTTCATAAAAATTTCATCGATTTTAAAAATGTTCACCGATTCAAAAAAATGTTCATGAGTTTCAATAAAATGTTTAGTTTTCAGAAAATGGTCGAGAATTGTAAAAATAATCGTAGAAATGTTCACGTTCTAAAAACAATCGCGGCTTTGAAACTTGTTCATGCTTTGCAAAACATTTCACAATTTAAAAAAATGGTCAAAAATTGGAAATTGGTCACAAGATAAAAAACCTAAAAAGGTAAAATGAAAAAAAAATGAAAATGAAAAGAGGAAACTAAAAATAAAATAAAAATAAAAAGGAAATATATAACTAAAATGAAAAAGGAGAAAAAGCCGTATGAAAAAAAAAACGAAAACCCGGTTTTCAAAAGTTCTGAACCATCCCAAAACCAGAAATGAGCTATGTAGTGCCGGCCGAAACGTACGCAACGTGGAAGTGTTGTGTTCGCACGATCGCTAACCAGCGACCCGCACGCCAAAAAGGATCCCCGATCTTGGGTTCCTCTTCACGCGAGGGTTCCCTAGGTTTCACTATAAGCGAGACATAGGGGAGCCCGCACAAAATAGAAGTTCCGTAATTTCAGTTGGGCTTGTATGGCGCTTTCTTGTATGCAATGGACATGCGGTCAGGCCAATCCTTATTTGTTTATGTCCGAGTGTTTTTCCCATTTTGGTTTCCATTTGACCAGCGGGCCGTCATTGTTCTCATCGTAGCAGCCACTTCTGGTGTCCTTCCCTGACACCTCGATACTCCCTAGTCACCAACCCGTGAGTACGCATGGGCTAGCCTATTTTTACTTTTTCAATAGATGTTAATGAATTATAGTCTTATTAAAATTTTTGCATACAATATTTCTAAGATATGATTTTTTAAATAATAATTATAATACAATTTTCAGTATTGCAAACATTGAACATTTCATATTCACTACCATTTCAAAAAAGGGATACATATTCTTTCATGATCGTGTAATTATCATATATCTATGTTTCACATAATTATGTTGGACTAATGTTGTATTGTATTGTTATATTTTTAATGGTTGGTTGATCTATACTCAAACTATATATAAATGTAAGAAAAATATAGTACGCAAACAACATGGCAATATTCACCAATATCTTCATCAGTATATTTACTAACTGAGTGTCCTAGAGCCCAAAATTATTAGGTAACATACTCTAAAATGGATTTTTTTATCAAAGACAAAAATATAATATATTTTTCATTAATAGTGTAATCTGAAATCTTGTGTGCTTGCCACACCCTTTTTGTAAAACCCAATGACACTAATGTATCATGATATCGTGTAGAAACCCCAAGCTTTAAAGAAATGTACTTCTAGATATGTAATCCCAAACTTTGCACCATATCATAAAATATATTTCTAAAACCCAGTGACACTAATGTATCATGATATCGTGTAGAAACCCCAGGCTTCAGAGAAAATGTACTTGTAGATATATAATCCCAAACTTTACACCATAATATAATTTTTTTTATTCGTATGTTACACGAAAGACTAATGCACATGCACACTTTTTATCTACTCTTTATTATTTCACATTCACAATAAGTAATTATATTCCGTAAGCCGCAAAAATATTGCTTGACTCGAATGTTACATATATGTGGACATTTGTCTGTTGGAAAATTCCATATTTTTTCATATTTAACGGAGGGAATTCATTTTTTAGTGTCTTGGCTGTTTGAAGCTAGGGAGATAAAAATTTCAATCTGCATTAATAACACCACCAATATTATTTTACTCATGCCCAATTTAATTATAAAAATGGACAACCTCCCGTTATCTTAATTATTCATATACAATATAAATTATAAGGAAAATTATTGGCTTGTGTAAAACACGCGTGTACTTATTTAAATTTATATTAGGCCCATTTGTGTTTTATTTATTTAAAGCATGCCCAGTCTGCCGTGCACATGTTCATTTCTTTGTTTACAATTTGCAAAATAAATCTAGGCTTGTAATCATCAAGTATCTCCTTACATGGTTGTTTGATTTGTTGAATTACACTCATAGATTTTTTAACAAGGGTTTATTTGCATACAACATTCTGGAGAAATACTGTTGGAAATATGACCTACATGCAATAATATTATATTATTATATTTCCTCGTTCATAACTAAGAGTTTATATTCTATGCTATAACTGCTATGATGCTATAATATGCCATTCAGTAGAAAACTCATATGCACGTGTAGAACGATAAACAGTAAAATAAGATTCCTACTCTTTCCTCTAAGACTAGCTAAAGTGTTCTTGGTGATCACATTTTCCGGATCTTAGGATATCGTTAAGTGTAAGAATAGTCCTAAAACAACATTGAGTTTATGACGTTAGAAGAACGGTCATATTACATCGACCCAAACTTGTTTGTTATACTTTGAGATGATATCGTCACAAGTCAATTGTTATAACACGAGTGTTAGCATCTGTTTTAGTTCCTTAGACCACGAGAACATCGTAGTCACTTTTTACACATGATGAACTTTGGGGTTGCTCAAATGTCGTCTGTAACTATGTGATCATAACGACAACTTACAGGTTCATTGAAAAGTTTGACAAGGGACTAGATAGCTCGAGAGTGGAATTTGCTCCTCCGATGATGGAGAGATATTCTTAGGGCCCTCTCGGTGTGGTGGCATCCATCATCGTCTACGCAGGTGACTACATCACAGGGGTGACATTACCAACGACATAGTAAGACAATACATATAAGCAAGTTTATCAAGCCTACTTAGGTTCAACGATGCTAACGACATATAGTGCGCCATAGCAACTTCCAAAGTTTCAGTAGCACTAAGATCATAGTTTAAACATATCTACCACGAAATGATAAAACTAGCTATGGTGAAGGGGGAAACCCCTCTAAAAATTCAAAGTCATAGTCCGAGTCCTCTGGGTGAGAATTCTTCTTCTACCCCTTGCAAGAGGGGTGGGCCTCCTCCGCGTCCGAGGACTCATCGAAGAGTTGGTCCCAGAATTCATCATCATCCTCACTGTCATCTTTGCTCCTTGACCTTCTTGGCAGTGGGAATTTAACAATGACTCGTTAAACGTGTATAGGTGCAGATACTCATTCATCCAACATACCACCAAGGGATCACTGCCCTGCCGAGCATAGAGGAGCGCCTCGATCTTCAGGTGCCCCTTCTCCTCTGACCTGGAGGCTAACCTCATATTTAGAGGTGCCCGCTAACACGCGCGCCAGGCATTGGCAGGGAAGTTGACCAGCACCCTTTCCCCCCGGTACTCAACCGCTATGCCATCGTAGGATTGCGCCGCCTCATCCGCCGTGGTGAACATGCTGAGACATTGCTTTTTGCCCTTTTTCGGGTTGTTGATCTACGCCACCCACTTGCTCGGTTGCCCCCCCCCTCCCGACCGTTGGAAAATACTGGGAACTTCGCGTGCGGCTTGGACCCTGACATGTCTGACAGGAGATAACTCTCTAACAGAAAACATACAAAGTTAATAATCGATGGAAAAAAATGGGCATGACCTTTGCTAAAATTGGACATATTAAGTACTAGAAATTTAGCAAAATGAAAATTAATCAATGTTTGGCCAAAATGTTGGCACTCATTATGAATACCTGCAACATTTATATGCACTGTTTGATTGCAACTACAAGAAAATATGCTACACTTCATCTCATAACAAATATTTATAAGCATTAAAACAAATGCAACAACCAGCCAACAAATCAATCTACGGTAGTAGCGAGCATGCATTGCGTTTATGGCAGTGGCGGCGCCCTGCCCCTGGGGTTTGATTGTAGTACAGAGACATAAATAGAGGCATATGAGCAGGAGTGTGTGCCTAAAACCCTATAAATTGGGGGTACACCCAATTAGTTGAACTAAACAAAACCAGTACATGAGCATCATCGCCTACATCAGATACCCAATTTTGCAAATCTAGGAGCAAATCAACCTAATGAGAGCACAAGTACACATGAACCATTGCCCTTAGACCACGAAGAGCATAAGCAGGAGCAAGAATACATCATCCGAAGCCATCCATATCAAGAAGAAAACAATAGGAGTTCACCGGAGGAGTAGTAGCTGATGGAGAGCAAAAGCACCACCGCGAACGGTGAGGACGGCGGCGGGCACGACGATGGATGGTGAGGAGGGCAATGGGCACGACGGCGGATGGTGGCGCGCGCGATGGCAGTAGGAGAGGACGGTGGCAGACGCGACAATGAAGTGAGGGAAGATTGATGGAAATATGCCCTAAAGGCAATAATAAAATGGTTATTAATATATTTCCTAAATTATGATAAAGGTTTATTATTCATGCTAGAATTGTATTGAGCGGAAACTTAAATACATGTGTGGATACATAAAGAAATATCGTGTCCCTAGTGAGCCTCTACTAGACTAGCTCGATGATCAAAGATGGTTAAGGTTTCCTAACCATAGACATGAGTTGTCATTTGATAACGGGATCACATCATTAGGAGAATGATGTGATGGACAAGACCCAACCGTTAGCATAGCATATGATCGTTCAGTTTAATGCTACTGCTTTCTTAATGTCAAATACATGTTTCTTCGACCATGAGATCATGCAACTCCCGGATATCGGAGGAATACCTTGTGTGCTATCAAACGTCACAACGTAATTGGGTGATCATAAAGATGCTCTACAGGTATCTCTGAAGGTGTCTGTCGAGTTTGCGTGAATCGAGATTGGGATTTGTCACTCCGTGCTCACTCCGTGCAACGGAGAGGTATCTCTGGGCCCTCTCGGTAATACAACATCACAAGAAGCTTGCAAGCAAAGTGACTAAGGAGTTAGTTACAAGATGATGTATTACGGAACGAGTAAAGAGACTTGCTGGTAACGAGATTGAACTAGGTATAGAGATACCGATGATCGAATCTCGGGCAAGTAACATACCGACAGACAAAAGGAATTATGTATGTTGTCATAAAGGTTCAACCGATAAAAGATCTTCATGGAATATGTAGGAATCAATATGGGCATCCAGGTCCCGCTATTGGTTATTGATCGGAGAGGTGTCTTGGTCATGACTACATAATTCTCGAACACGCAGCGTCGCATGCTTAATGTTCGTTGACGCTAGAGTAGTATTGGGATATTTGATGAGTGGTAACTGTCGTGGACTTAACACGGCAGATGCCCTAGTGAAAGGACTTAGGTGTGGAGCCATCGCAACTAGGTTAGCTTGAGGGGGTTAAATGGGACAAAGGACACAGAAAGTTTACCCAGGTTCGGCCCCTCTCAACGAGGTAAAAGCCTACTCCTGCTTTAGGTCGTATTGCTTGGGTTTCGATTACCAGGGAGCGAATACGCTTGACCTAGTTCTCGATGAGTTGTTTCTTGAGTTAACCCACCCCCGGGTCACCCCTTTATATACAGGTTGATGCCCGACGGCTTACAGAGTCCCGGCCGGCTCATACAAAACATGCCCGACTCGGTATCTAACTAAGCTTGCCTTACAATACAAGTTAATCATATGGCGGCTCACACCCGGGGGCCTCAAGTTGTCCCAGGGTCTTGGGCCTTCAATAAGCTTGCTCTATGAACCGCCATCTTCACATCTTCTTGGACCTTATCGGGCCTCTTCATTTGTAAGCCGCCAGTGGCATTACCCGGCCCCTCCTGGGCGGGTCATACCCAGTAGTTATATCCCCAACATTAGGCCCCAGGTTGATTTGAACTTGTTCACATCATTTTTCACTTGACTTAGCAAAATCTTCCATCATCCCTTCCTCATGAGCTTGCTATAACCCGCCGTGATGTCACTTCATAAAACTGCGGTAACCCGCCATGACATCAGGTGTATTGATTGCGCACGAAGCTTAGGATATCTTTAACAGATCCTTATCTTTAATGAGCCTCCAAAAATCAAGGCGTTTTTGCAGCCACATAATCATTTTTCAGCCTCCTAGATTCCCGCGCATGCCATTTATCCACCTCCTTATAAATAGGGACAGAGGGTCCTCCTTTTCACTTTTACCCCTGCCTTAGCCTCTTCTTCCCCTTCCTCGCGACGACCGACGCCTCCGGAGCTCCGCCGCCTCCGTCGGTTGCATCAACCTTGGCCACTGCATCAACCTGACCTCGACCAGAAAATGGCGTCGCCCCTCTGCTGTTCATCAGCATCTCCAGGTACTCTCTTTGACTCATATCAGATATGTGCTAGGGTTTACTCAGTTCATCGAAGTTCTTCACCGTTCTTCCGCTTCCTCTTTAGATTGCATAAGTAGATCTGAACTCAAAGTCAAAGTTATGCAGTAGTAGTTTTTACTATTCGTTTTCAATAGCAGAAGACACCCCCTCTGTAGAAGATCTCATCTGAGCACACAAGCTCTTCCACTACCGCCACCTTAGGTTTAGAATTTATTTTATTTTCTAAACTGCTATAGATCGAAAATCATAGCACCAACTTTAGAATCTGTTTGTCCATCACTTAGCAACAAATTACTTTTAGATCTGTTGTACCACAAACATGCGGGCGACTTATATGATAAACCATAACCCGCCATATATCATTAGTCCCCTGATTAAGCTGCCAGTATATATCTGCGTAACTCAGCGTTGTCTTCCGATTTAACATGCTGATCTTCATAGCGCCTATTCCTCTGTTCATGAATAGGCTTCGTATAACACACTTACTTTATGATAATGAAAATGCAAAAGTGAAGGCGCCGGTTCATGAGTCCGTGGACCTTATCCCGCCAACACGTAAGCACACCTTCGCTCCTGATATTGATCCGTCAAGCCTTATAGATGATGAAGCTGTATTTAGAGCTTTGACTGGGATCAACTGGGCCACACCTGACTTGCAACCAACGGGTGAGCAAGAAGAAAAAGAACCGGTGCAGGATGACCCAGAATCTTCAACCCGCCAAGACGAGGGCCATTGAATCACAAGGCGGCTGTCAGCCTGCCACATAGAGTTTGTGCGCAAGCAAAAACACTTATTCTTTTGGACCACATGATGCCTTGTAATAGGTTAGATGAAAACAATGATCTGCCATGCCGTCGTGAATGTTTATCTTCATAACATTTTAAACCGCCGATCTTAATGTTGGAAGATCTGCCGTTACTGCTCATAATATTATCAATCATGCAAGTCATATTATCATATTCCCTGCACACAAGAAGATAACATGTGCCCTGGCAGTTTACCCCAGGGCGGGTCATGATGTCCCATATAAAATTCACTGGTGACTGTATAGTCCATAACCAGGGCGGGTTATCAAAACCTCGCATATTCATATAACAAGTAAATACCATACCTGTGAGATTTGGTCATACTTCCGGCTTACAGCACTATATGCAGTCAGGGCAACAACCCAAAGACTTAGAGCACAGAACTCTAAGTGCTCAATCAAGGCATACTAGCGACTTAGCTGGGTTATCAAAACCCTAGATATGCTCAAATATGAGTCATAAGGATTAAGGCTACATGGCCTGAATAAATTTTAAACCATATGTCAAAATGGCACAAAAATATGAACCCAAACAAAGTTCAAAAGAAATAGCAAATCAAGTCAAAACAAGGCCTTCATAGGCTGCCAAGCCTCAATATCAAGTGTTGTTCAAGGTCCGCACAGCCATTGAGTTAATCCTTTATTCAAACCTGCTAGTCGGGCCTCACATGACCAATCATCGTTTTAACTTTGAGAAGTTCAGGGTCTTTATATGATTAACTTGTTGAAAGTATGGCGGGTCATTCCAGGATTACCTGGGCGGAGTAGCAGACATACAAAGGCAGGATAACCCGGAGTTTTGGTGAATACACCTGGCGTCCAAGCCGATCAAAAGGGTAAATATAGCTATGTCCATTGACCAGGAAGCCCCAGAGTGACATACAATAAGCCATCATGGCAGGTTACCTATGTTTGAATTGCACATTATAGCAAGTTCTCTTTGGTAACCATTCAATTTGGGCAGAAAGCCCCCAAGTAGTTTGCAATAAGGCGTACAAGCCAGATCAAAGGGTAGTCATAGCTATGCAGTAAGCAGGAAGCCCCTAAGTGATCTTATGAATTGACAATAAAGACTCAGATACTCAAAAATGAAACAACAGAGGCCCTGAATTATCATGGATGCCGGCTTTCTTATACTAATCATAATATATACATTGGTAAAGATATGTACAACACAAGAGCCGGTGGCTCAGGTGTAATAAGGCCGAAGATGAGAAATATTCCACGGCCGGCGGGTCTCCTCCTCCGACGTGCGTGAGTCCTTGTGGTCTCGAACATCAATGAGATAGTATGATCCGTTGTTCAGATTTTTGCTGACCATAAAAGGCCCTTCCCAAGGTGGGGATAACTTGTGCATATCTGTTTGATCCTGGATGAGCCGGAGCACCAAATCACCTTCTTGAAAGGTCTTGGTTTTAACCCGGCGACTATGACAACAGCGCAGATCTTGCTGGTAAATCGCCGAGCGAGCCACCGCAAGGTCACACTCCTCATCCAGAAGGTCAATATCATCCTGACGTGCTTTTTCATTATCAGCTTCAACATAAGCCGCCACACGGGGCGAGTCGTGATGAATGTCACTAGGAAGAACCACCTCTGCTCCGTAAACCATGAAGAAAGGTGTGTAACCCGTAGATCTGTTGGGGGTAGTATTGACACTCCATAGCACTAAGGGCACTCCTTCATCCAACAACCCAGTGTCCTTTGCAAAGGGACCATAAGCCGGGGTTTATACCTCTCAAGATTTCTTGGTTGGCTCTTTCAGCTTGACCATTGGACTGGGGGTGAGCCACTGATGAGACATCAAGACGAATATGTTCTCGTTGATAGAATTCTTTCATAGCACCCTTGGACAGATTAGTGCCATTGTCAGTTATGATGCTGTGAGGGTAGCCAAAACGAAAAATCAGCATTTTGATGAATTGAACCGCCGTTGCCGTGTCACACTTGCTGACCGGCTTTGCCTCAACCCACTTCGTAAACTTGTCAACTGCCACCAAGAGGTGAGTCTTTTTGTCCTTGGATCGCTTAAAAGGCCCAACCATATCCATCCCCTAGACTACAAACGGCGAAGTAATTGGAATCATCCTCAATTCTTGAGCCGGCACGTGAGCTCGTTTGGAAAATTTCTGACAACCATCACATTTGCTAACCAGATCCTCCGCATCAGCATGAGCCGTCAACCAAAAGAACCCATGACGAAAAGCCTTAGCCACGAGAGACTTAGAGCCGGCATGATGGCCACAATCTCCTTCATGAATCTCTCGTAGAATCTCACGACCCTCCTCAGGAGAAACACAATGCTGAAACACCCCTGTGACACTGCATCGGTGCAACTCACCATTGACAATAGTCATCGACTTAGACCGCCGGGTTATCTGCCTGGCCAAAGTTTCATCCTTAGGCAACTCACCCTGGGTCATATAAGCCAAATATGGAACTGTCCAATCAGGAATAGCATGAAGAGCCGCCACCAACTATGACTCCAAGTCAGGAACAACAAGATCTTCCTCTGTAGGCAATTTAACTGAAGGGTTATGGAAAATATCAAGGAAAACATTGGGTGGTACCGGCTTACGCTGGGACAGCCGGCTTAAAGCATCAACCGCCTCATTTTTCCTGTGATCAACATGTTCCACTTGACAACCTTTGAAATGACCAGCAATAACATCAACCTCTCGGCGATGAGACGCCATGAGTGGGTCCTTGGAATCCCAATTTCCTGAAACGTGCTGAGCCACCAAATCTGAGTCGCCAAACACTACTAGGGAAAAGCCTAGCAGTAGCGCAGGTTAAATGCTTATCAGTAGCGCGGGTAGGCGCTACAGTTAATGCTTATCAGTAGCGCGGTTTGACCCGCGCTACTGCTATCTAGGGATAGCAGCAGCTTCGGTCTACAACACGCGCTGCTTCTAATAGCTGCAGCGCCCTTGAACAAAGAGCGCTACTTCTAAGAACACGCTGCTGCTAAAGCCATACCCCCGCGCTACTATTATTATTTTTTGATTTTTTTCTGCTCCATATTTTGTGCTGCTGAATTTTGTCTAGGGATTTATACAATAATATCTAGCATATCATACACATACAAATGTAATCATATACATACAAATAGTCTCATCAAATCATGTCATCATCATAATCATCATCCAACACAAAGTGGTCTCTCGTCATCATCTTGAAAATAGCGATACAAGTCTCAAATACTTGCAACTACATCGTCATCCATCTAAACAATGATATACGCGAGAAGAGCTATCACTATGAGTGAGAGCGGAACTATGCAATACATGAGGCAGCGGTTACGAGTCCTCTTCCGCGCTAGCGTGAACCTCAAGTAACTACCTTCTGCTTCTTGTATGCTTTTGAAGCCTTTATGGTTGGCGCCCGAGAACCCATCCACTTGCGCCTGACACTCAGGCCACTCGTCATACACTCCCGAAACCTTCCCTTTGTACACGACATAGCACTTCTTCTTCGCCATTAAGAATCTAGGTACCTGTTAGAGATGAATCTTCATCAAGAGAATGTATGATCATATCCAACAAAATATACTAGAGCAACACGAAAAAGAAAGGGTTAGCAACTAGATGCAACATATAGTACGCAAACTAATTAACTAGAGGCAGGGCTGGGCGTTCGGTTCCCCCGAACCGAACGGTTCGGTGCTTCGGGTTTTAATGAATTTCGGTTTCAAGATTTGGCAGACCGATCGGTTTCCTATGAAAATACTAACCGAGAGTTCGTGCGCTTATGCTTGTTCGGTCTTGGTTGAGACCGAACAACCGACGAAAACAAAACTGAGCAGCAACGAAGATAGAGGAAATATGACAACGACGAAGATCAGTTGTGGCAAAATCGAATCAAAATCAAATCCTCGAGATCCGTGCACAAAACAGAATAAAAAATCGAAGATCTGCAGAACGGATCTGCGCTCGGTAGGTCGAAGAGAGATGGTCGCCGCCTCGCCGGTCATCGTTCGCCTCCACGAGCAGCAGCACGACGCCGCCATACCGGAGATGGATATAAGCATAGGGACATGGATGAGAGGTGGAAGTGGTTCCGCCGCCACGGACGCAGGGATGGATAGAAGTCAAAGGCGGTGGGCAACTAGGTTGCGGTGGTCGAGGCACGACACTTTCGGGCGGCGGCTAGGGCGTGGTCGGCGTTTAGGGTCCGAGATCTTTGCTGATGTGAATGTACGGCTCGCTCTATCCAGGTTCAGTAGTTGGGCTGTGGGCGTGGGCTACGAGATTTCGTGAGTTGAAAATTGCTTGCTTCGGTTTCAAAGTGTTCGTTACTTGATACATGCACCCGAATCAACCGAAGAAAGTTCGGTTCTCCAATTGGCTGACCAAAGTTACGAGCAAACGAATCGGTTTCGGTGCGTTCGGGTCTGGTCCCGGTTAGTTCGGGTCGGTACTTTGGTCATCGGTTTATATGCCCACCCCTAACTAGAGGTATGCAGGCCATTGTACCCAAACTAACAAAGTAGCGTTACGCAAGTTCGGCAGGGACCGTGGACATCACAAAGTTTCATCGCTACAGAAAGTATACAAGTTCAACCGACACATATCATCAACATCGGCATCGTGAATCACTAGAAGTTCCATCCTTCCATATCATCAAGGATGGACCCTAGCTTCTTGAATGGCGTGAGGCCATGACGTTGCATGCCTATGTCATTTCGGACGTCAGCTCACGATATAGGGCCGTGGTGGAACATCCCCTTCTCATCAACGACTTCTTTCATGATGACTGTCACAATGTCCCTTTGGAAGCGAAAGAAGTCATCTCTAAGTTTATAATCTGCTTCTCCATGAGATTCTACCCACTTGCGGATATGATCATCGTTTCTGCTTGTCATGCGAAGCTTTTGGTGATCCGTGCTGAACTCAATCATGAGATGGAGGAGGTAGAATCCATGTTTCTTGCTTGGTTTTGGGACATGGATGTAGTAGAAGTTAGTTTTATGCGAGAAACCCAACTTCTTGTTCCTTTGTTTCCTGATCTGCAGGTGGCCACCCCTAATGCTGAAGCCTTGGAGATCATCATCTAGAATATTCATTATGTGGGTGTAGTCTTATACGTCTCTGTCGTATCTAATTTTCCATACACTTTTGCCCTTGATTTGGACTCCAACTTGCATGATTTGAATGGAACTAACCCGGACTGACGCTGTTTTCAGCAGAATTGCCATGGTGTTATTTTTGTGCAGAAACAAAAGTTCTCGGAATGACCTGAAAATCAACGGAGATTATTTTTGGAAAATATAAAAAATACTGGCGAAAGAATCAAGGCCAGGGGGCCCACACCCTTTCCACGAGGGTGGGGGGCGCGCCCCCTGCCTCGTGGCCTCCCTGGAGCTCCACCGACCTCAACTCCAACTCCATATATTCGTGTTCGGGGAGAAAAAAATCAGAAAAAGATTCATCGCGTTTTACGATACGGAGCCGCCACCAAGCCCTAAACTCTCTCGGGAGGGCTGATCTGGAGCCCGTTCGGGGCTCCGGAGAGGGGAATCCGTCGCCATCGTCATCATCAACCATCCTCCATCACCAATTTCATGATGCTCACCGCTGTGCGTGAGTAATTCCATCATAGGCTTGCTGGACAGTGATGGGTTGGATGAGATTTGTCATGTAATCGAGTTAGTTTTGTGAGTGTTTGATCCCTAGTATCCACTATGTTCTGAGATTGATGTTGCTATGATTTTGCTATGCTTAATGCTTGTCACTACGGCCCGAGTGCCATGATTTCAGATCTGAACCTATTATGTTTTCATGAATATATGTGAGTTCTTGATCCTATCTTGCAAGTCTATAATCACCTACTATGTGTTATGATCCGGCAACCCCGAAGTGACAATAATCGGGACCACTCCCGGTGATGACCGTAGTTTGAGGAGTTCATGTATTCACTATGTGTTAATGCTCTGATATAGCACTCTATTAAAAAGAGGACTTAATATCCCTTAGTTTCCATTAGGACCCTGCTGCCACGGGAGGGTAGGACCAAATATGTCATGCAAGTTATTTTCCATAAGCACGTATGACTATGTTCGGAATACATGCCTACATTACATTGATGAATTGGAGCTAGTTCTGTGTCACCCTATGTTATGACTGTTACATGATGAACCGCATCCGGCATAATTCTCCATCACTAATCCAATTCCTATGAGCTTTTCACATATTTTTCTTCGCTTATTTACTTTTCCGTTGCTACTGTTACAATCACTATAAAACCCAAAAATATTACTTTTGCTACTGTTACCGTTACTTCCATACTACTTTGCTACTAAATACTTTGCTACAGATACTAAGTTATCCAGGTGTGGCTGAATTGACAACTCAGTTGCTAATACTTGAGAATATTCTTTGGCTCCCCTTGTGTCGAATCAATAAATTTGGGTTGAATACTCTACCCTCGAAAACTGTTGCGATCCCCTATACTTGTGGGTTATCAAGACTATTTTCTGGCGCTGTTGCCGGGGATCATAGCTCTATTCTTTGAGTCACTTGGGATTTATATCTGCTGGTCACTATGAAGAACTTGAAAGACGAGAAAACAAAAAATTAACCCTCAACTACGAGGGGAGGTAAGGAACTGCCATCTAGCTCTGCACTTGATTCACCTTCTGTTTTGAGTAAGCTTGCGACACCTAAACCTGCTTCTGCTATTAATTCTGATATGTCGCATGTTATTGATGATGCCACTTCTGCTATGCATGATACTTATGATGAAACTACTTCTATGCTTGATACTACTGTGCCACTTGGTGAATTTCTTGATGAACAACTTGCTAGGCCTAGAGAGAATGAAATTATTGAAACTGATAATATTGATGAAAGTGATGATGAAGACTCCCCCCCTAAATATGAAATGCATGTTGTGCCTGAGGACTATGTTATGGATGAAGAAACTGCTAGAGACTTTCTTGCTTGCAATGATAGAAGTGATCTTAAGAAATTATTAGCTAAGATTAAACAAAAAACTATAAATGCTAGAATGAAATATGATCCTGCTTATGCTACTTCACCTATCTTTGTTACTGATAAGGATTATGAATTCTCTATCGACCCTGATATAATTACTTTGGTTGAGTCTGATCCTTTTTATGGCTATGAATCTGACACTGTTGTGGCACATCTTACTAAATTAAATGATATAGACACCCTGTTCACTAATGATGAGAAAACCCGCTATTACTATATCCTTAAAATATTTCCTTTCTCATTAAAGGGTGATGCTAAAATCATATATTTACTAATTGGAGGCACCATACGAGCTCTTACGTTAATCCTGAAAAATCAGTAAAACTGTCCGTTGGATCTCCACATTAATTACCTGCAACCGTTAGATGAAGTATGTCCCGGAGTCCTTGCCAATTATCCCACGTAGGAGCCTATTTGTTGTTGGACTCTTCTATGGTCCACCAATAATTAATAAAGCTAGCGGATTATTAAAACCCGTTAAAAAAAGATGCCGCTCTCTCTGATCCTCCGCACATGCTGGACGCCGCCCTAATAAGAACTTCTATCTATGTTGCATGCAAACTAGGTTCAAGGACAGATGTAAGAGCTGCGTGTTGACATATACATACACAGAGTTGGAGATTGATCAGCATCGGAGGCATTGGCGTGTGGGCGCTCGGCGTCGATAACGATGGTAGAATACATGTGCCAGCTTACGTCGGGCGGTCGACGACAACGGTAGAATACCTGTGCCAGCTGACATCGGCCGCTCGGCGTCAACGGCAACCGTAGAATACATGTGCCAGCTAACGTTCGAGTGGTGAGTCACTGATTGCTGAAACAGTCCTAGCGAATCAAGTATATGCATACGTACACTCATCCAACAAATCACAATGCACCCAAGTAACACATTACTTGATTGAATCCCTCATGTAATTTAGAGACCATCGGTTGCCTAAAGGATCCGATTGACCCTACAATATGTACGAGCAAAAACAATCACACTACAACTTAATCTGATCTAATTTTCATGTACCACTCTCATATGCTAACGCACCAGTGTTTCTTGGTTTTGAATATAATGAGGAATTATGGACAGGGAAAATATCCCCTTTTTCTATATTCTATTTAGATTTTAATTGATGCACATATTTTCAAAATATATTTTATTTCTATTGTGTAAATCAAATTGCTAGCCAGTGCAGCTGCACGGGTTAATGACTAGTATGATTTAATTCTCTTGATCCTGGTTGTGTGCGTAGTCCCCAGGATATGATTTATTACTTCTCTATTAAATATTTCCCTGCTCATAAGAAACAAGCTGATTTAAGGGATATATATAATTTTGTGCAAATTGAAGAAGAGAGTCTCCCACAAGCTTGGGGGAGGCTTCTCCAATTACTTAATGCTTTGCCTGATCATCCTCTTAAGAAAAATGAAATACTTGATATCTTTTATAATGGACTAACCGATGCTTCCAGAGACCACCTGGTTAGTTGTGCTGGTTCTATTTTCAGGGAAAGAACACCGGATGAAGATGAAATTCTATTGAATAATATGTTGACTAATGAAAATAATTGGACACTTCCTGAACCAACTCCTAAGCCAACTCCGAAGAAAAGGGGTGTTCTATTTCTCAGTCCTGAAGATATGCAAGAGGCAAAGAAATCTATGAAAGAAAAGGGTATTAAAGCTGAAGATGTTAAGAATTTACCTCCTATTGAAGAAATACATGGTCTTAATTTACCACATGTTGAAGAAATATATGATCTTAATTCATCACCTATTGAAGAAACTCATGGTCTTGATAACCCGACACAGGTAGTAAAGGTAAATTCTCTCTATAGATATGATAAAGCTGAAATCCCTCCTACTAAGTTTGCTAGCCAATGCTTGGATGAGTTTGATAACTTTATTGTTAAGCAAGAAGATTTTAATGCTTATTTTGGTAGACAATTGAAACAAAATGCTTATATGACTGAACACTTGGGTGCTTATATGTCTAGAGTTAAAGGTGAACTTAAAGTCATTAGTAAACACACTTCTATGGTTACCACTCAAGTAGAACAAGTACTTAGAGCTCAGAATGATTTGCTCAATGAATTGAATAGTAAGAATAATGACTTTGCTGTTAGAGTGGCTACTAGAACTGGTAAAATGACTCAGGAACCTTTGTATCCTGAAGGCCATCCTAAGAGAGTTGAGCAGGATTCTCAGAGAAACAATGTTGATATACCTAGTTCTTCTAAAAGGAAGAAAAAGAAAAATGATAGGACTTTGCATGCTTCTAATGAACCTGTTGTTGACACACCTGAGAATCCCAATGATACTTCTATTTCTGATGCCAAAACACAATCTGGTAATGAACATGAACCTACTGATAATGTTAATGATGATGTTCATGTTGATGCTCAACCTAGCAATACACATGATGTAGAAATTGAACCTCTTGTTGATCTTGATAACCCACAATCAAAGAATCAACGTTATGATAAGAGAGACTTTGTTGCTAGGAAGCACGGTAAAGAAAGAGAACCATGGGTTCAAAAACCCATGCCTTTTCCTCCCAAACCATCCAAGAAAAAGGATGATGAGGATTTTGAGCGCTTTGCTGAAATGATTAGACCTATCTTTTTGCGTATGCATTTGACTGATATGCTCAAAATGAATCCTTATGCTAAGTACATGAAAGAAATTGTTACTAATAAAAGAAAGATACTGGAAGCTGAAATTTCCACCATGCTTGCTAATTATACTTTTAAGGGTGGAATACCAAAGAAACACTACAAAAAAAAGACACATCCGTGACATTTTGGGCCGAATGAATTTTTTTCTGTCATACATATGACACTTCTATGATGATAATTGTGACAAAACCCGGTATCATCATAGATGTGGTGGGCTCCTACTTCTATGACAAAAAATCATGAAAGAAAATGGGATTTTCGTCCTTGGCGGGCGGAGACGCAGCTACATGACATTCTTTGGGCCGTCCATGACGGAAAAACCCGTGGTAGAAGCGAGGGGGAGGAAAATTTCAGGGAGTTCCAGGTTACGGTGGGAGGTCGGGGGCCGAGCGATGCGCGTTTCTCTCATACACGTACGCGCGTGTGTGCGAGGCGTTGGCTCTAACTGAACCCGAGCGAGGCGTTGGGCTCTAATCGAACCCGGCGATTGCTGCGCAGCTACGCGTTCTCGAACCCGAGCGATTGATCGATGGCTGTTAATTGAACCCGATCGAGTGATTCCTTTGCTACTGCTGATAACTGAAGCCGATAGATGCTGCCTCTGGGATGAACAGTGAGCGTTGCGGGGGGGTTTGGATGAACAATGGAGCGGTGGCGTTTGCCTCTGGATGAACAGGAACCCGTGGTGTGGTGGAGGGCTGGATGAACAGTAGACGGTGGAGGGGTGCCCGTGGAGGGGTGGTTGAACAGGACCCGTGGTGTGGAGGGCTGGATGAACAGAGACGGTGGAGGGGTGCCCGTGGAGGGTGGTTGAACAAGAGCGGTGGAGTAGCGCGTGGTGGAGGCTGGATGAACAGGAGCCCGTGGAGGCTGGAGGAGGTCGACGGTAGCCCGTGGAGGCTGGAGGAGGTCGACGGTGGAGATGAACATTATCCCGTGGAGTCCCGTTTTGCGGTACGCCACACCCCTCCCGATGAACATGACCCCCATTTCGACCGTAGGAGAACCATTTCGTCCGTTTTGCGGTACGCCACACCCCTCCCGATCAACAGGACCCCCGTTTCGACCGTAGGAGGTCCGTTTCCTCTGTTTTGCGGTACGCCTGACCCCTCCCGATCAACAGGACCCCGTTTCAAATGTGGCCGGTCGAACACAAGGCTGTTTCCTCCGTTCTGCGGTACACCAGGCCTCGTTTCCATCGCCTGTTCCGTCCAAGCCGGTTGGCTCCCACACGTTCCGTTGCCTCCCGATGAACACGAAGCATTCCGTTGCCTCCCCATAAACACGACACATTCCGTTGCCTCCCCATGAACACGACGACGACGCTGTTTCTCCGTTCCAACCCAACCATGTACACGAGCCCTCGCCATACGTATGCGCGAGTAGGCGTTCGAGACCCTACCCGTATGTACGTACGTAGCCGTATTTTCTTTCTTGCACCCTGGCTGTTGTACGTACGTGTACATGCTACGTGCGCGCCTCTACAACGACACGTGCGCACCTCTACAACGACCAGTATGTACGTACACGTTTGTGACCAGAATGACAACGCTACGTACGCTTCGACCAGGTGGGTCCCGACTGTCAGGCACTTCCTTGCATGCAAAAATGTAGCTGGTGGGTCCCAGCAGTCAGAGGGGCAAATCGTAATTTTTTTTGCCCGGACGCACTTCCTTTGCGTGCGAAGATGTAGCTGGTAGGTCCCATCAGTTAGGGGGGCGAATCGTTTTTTTTTTGCCCGAACGCACTTCCTTGCGTGCGAAGATGTAGCTGATGGGTCCCAGCAGTCAGGGGGCGAATCGTTTTTTTTTGCCCGGACGCACTTCCTTGCGTGCGAAGATGTAGCTGGTGGGTCCCAGAAGTCAGGGGGAAACGTTTTTTTTTGCGAAATACGGTGGCCCGTCCGGTGGGTCCCCGCTGTCAGGTGGAGGAATCATTATTTTGCGCGTAATAAGGAGGCACTTCCTTGCCGTGGCCGTGGACCCAGCTGTCAGCCTCTCCACGTACAGTCCACGTCTGATGGAAGTTGTTCCTTGACCACGTTGACCACGCCGCGCCGAGAGCACCACGGCGGTGGACGACGGCGAGGCCTAGGAAGGGACGAATTCGGGCCGGGAAGACGCAGCAGTGGATGCCCACGCGAAGAGGAGTACGAGGGTTCACTGGTTCGGCTGTGGTGTGAGGCTGCTGTCGCCACAGAATAACAAGGGGTGTGGGTGAGTAGAGGGATGGTCTGGCCAGCGGTGGGAGTAGTAGGGGGCGGTGAGGCCTCCGCGACATCACAGCCGACCACGGGAGGCAGGAGCACGTGGCACGACCGGCGCTGGTTTGGGCGGCTAGAGCAAGAAGACAAGAGGTTGAAGAAGCACTACGGCCGTTGGATGAACATCGTATGGTAACAGGAGCTAGAATCATTCATATTGACTAAGTTGACAAAGCCCTCCGTCCCCGTCAACTTGGTAGGCCCACAAGTCAGCCTCTCACTATGCTGGGTTCCAGCTGGCAGGGGGAGTATTCTTTTTTTGTGCGTAATAAGGAGGCACTTCCTTGCGTGCGAAGATAGCTGGTGGGTCTGACATGTCAGCTGGGGGCACGTTTTTTTCATGAAATACAGAGGTCCTTCCGGTGGGTCCCAGATGTCAGGTGGAGGAATCATTATTTTGCGCGTAATAAGGAGGCATTTCCTTGTGTGCGGCCGTGGACCCAGCTGTCAGCCTCTCCACGCACAGCCTACTTCCGATGGTGTCGTTCGTTGACCACGTTGACCACGCCACGCCGAGCGCATCCAAGGTGGTGGACGACGGCGAGGCCCCGGACAGCAACGAGCCGGAGATGGGAAGAAGCGGGAGTAGAATCGCAGACGGAGAGGTGTACGAGGGTTAACTGGTTCTAGTGCGGTGTGGTTCGGCAGTCGGTGGAGAAGAACAGGAGGTGTGGAGGGGTGGAGGGATGGCCTGGCCAACAGTGGAGTACCGCTTCATAGCGAAGCGTGCTAAGCAGAGCTGCTAGCAGCAGGAGGCGGGAGGTGGTCCCGGCAGCACTAGAGGAAGAAGACGAGAGATTGAAGATGGATGCCGGTCGTTGGATGTAAATCCAACGGCTAACATGTCAGAATCATTTGTTGACTAAATTGACAATGACTTGCGTTGGCTTCGACCTATTGGCCCACATTTCAGCCTCCAAAAATGTGGCACGTATTCAACCCATTTTTTCAGAATTTACAGTCTTTTTTTTGCGCGGTAGAATTTACAGTCAATTTGATCTTTTTTCTGAATTACAACCATTAGCTGGGCTGGGTGAACAAATAATGTAGCGTCCATGCGCCCCATTTATTTTATTTCCTAAAAAATTACAGGCCATTTGCACTTTCTCGAAATACACGATTTTGCTGGGCTGATTCTAATTATAATGTTGGGTTGGGCCAGCAATGTTATCAAAAAATAAAAAAGGGCTGAGCATTTTGTTATAAATATATTTAAATAATAAGTGATATTATTACATTCGTCCTTAAATCTTACCAAGCTTTTGTACACAATCACTAGGATTTTCGTGCCAAAACAATCCAGGATTTTATTTATTAAGAAATTATTTTTATAAGTTAATAAGATGTGGGATATTGTTTTCTTACATATGTAAGTATATGTTAAATATATGATGACAATAAAAATAATATATAATAACATATAAAATAATCTAAATATATATAATATAGTTAGAAGGGAAACATAAGTTGGACCCGGCGTTCCTATTCTTATATAGAAAAATAGAACAGACCTCTGCATTTTCTTCAAAAAAATATATAAATTGGGCAGCCAAAAATAAAACCTCGGAAGGGAGGTCCATAGGCCGGTCGATACATGACGGCCCTAAGAAAATACAAACAGGCCTATGGACCTCCCATCCGAGGTCGTGGGCTGCGCATGTTAAAAATGAAAGCCTACACGGGGCAGCCCAAAACCACGTCCAACACTTGCCAAAACTTCGTCCCTCGTTTTCTCTGTGTTTCTCACACTCGACATTGTGTGGGCATTTTGACTGTGCATCATATGAAGATGTGCTATGCATGATTGTTGATCAGCATGATGTTAACTGGCTGGTAGTTCCATTTTCGACCATGAATAAAACTTCCAACATGATGTTAACCCTGTTTGAAAAGGCCGTGTTAATATAAATGCTCTGCCTCTGAAAGTTGCAGTTTCTTATCTGAAACTGAACTTACAGTTTCTTATCTGAAACTGAAACTTGCAGTTTCTTCTCTGAGAATCACATTGTCTGCACTTTTATACTCCTATGAAACTACTTTTTTTTAAGTGCTAAAAATAGATCTCTAGAATTCGTAAAATACTTCATATGCTCAATACTGCAAATCTGAAATTCAAAAGACATTCACATTTGAAAGTACTCTCAAAATGCACAACACAAAACACAATTCACAACCTGCAAATACTGACAACCCTAAGCTCCTCCTGACAATTCACAACCTGCCTGACTATTGGGCTGGGGGGGCAGCCCCCTCCTATTGCTCAGTGGCAGACAGCTGCCCCGTGAGACGATGTGAACGGCAGGGAGACGATGGCGGGGAAGCGTCGTCGGGCCAACTGCTTTTCTCCTCTTGCAGTTGGGTTCGGTCGACGAAGACTCCACCGGCTCGATCTGGTAGGACACCCTCACAAACGGCACCTCAGAGATGCTCGATCCTTCAATCTCGGTGGATGCTCCATCTGGGATCGATACTCCCACCACCGCTCCCTCACGATCGGATTCGGTGAATCTGTTTGCTCCATGGCCCAGAGGAGCAGTTCTATGTACTCCGCGCGACTCCTCCGGAGTATCGCCGCCTTTTGCCCTGTTGCAGATATTTGGCCATGGATGTCGCCGTCGCCGCTTAGTTGGTCCTTGTTGTCAAACCAATCTGTATCTCCAACATCCTAGCTAGCTTCACAGGGTCGCCGTCTGTGATCCTCACGTGTCGGTTGTACTCCTCCATCGATCTACTTCTCCACACCACCTTCACTGGCCGGCGGTGGTTTTTGAATGGAAGAGGAGAGGAGCAGCGCTGGTTTTGGATTAGAACGGGAGAGGATCGACGCCGGTTTTGGACTGGAACAGGAGAGGAGGGGCGGTGGTTTTGAAATGGATGAGGAGAGGAGCGGCGCTGGATTTAGATTGGAACAGGAGAGGAGTGGCGGTGGTTTAAGAGGAGAATAGCGGAAGAGCGGCGCTGGTCTTGGAAGTATTTATTTTGTTGTTTTGCGTATTTTGGGTCAAAGTTTGACCACATACTGTATTTGACAAGCAAAATGTGAATGCATGTCACCAAAAATTGTATCGTTTGGTTCAGATTCTGAATGTACTTTCAAATTATATTATTTTTGCAACGATAACATATATTTTATGTGCAAAAATCATGGTCAATTATGACCCGAATAAAAGGGAGACTTGTTAATGTGGGGTCGCTTTCTTAATTGAAGGGTAAATTGATTTTGATTTTGATCCAGTCCAGGCCTTTTGACCCTCTCGCCTAATCCTAAATTGCTGCCGACGCCTCTCTCCCTGTTCTCCATTGCAAAACCACCTCCTCTCCTCTCCATCATCTCCATTCCAAAACCACCGTCTTGCCTCTCCCTCTTCTGATCTTCTCCATTGCAAAACCAACTCCTCTCCTCTCCATCATCTCCATTCCAAAACCACCGTCTCGCCTCTCCCTCTTCTGATCTTCTCCATTGCAAAACCACCTCCTCTCCTCTCCATCATCTCCATTCCAAAACCACCGTCTCGCCTCTCCCTCTTCTCTATTGCAAGACCACCGTCTCTCCTCCCATCTTCCAAAGCTAGCACCGGACCACTCAGAAGGACATCCATGGAGAGGATGCAACAGCGAATCAGGCAGATCGCCGGCGGCGACTAGGCAAAGTTAGCCAGGTTGAAGGAGATCCTTAGTTGGTTTGACAATGAGTGGGAGATTTCGAGGACGGTGCGGCCCATGTGGCAATGTATGCGAAAGAGCGAGACGGCGGCGATGAGGGCGGCGATGTACATGTACTCCTCGGCGGCAGTCACGCCGCAGTCCTCCGAGTTCATCGAGTATCTCCTCTGGGCGATGGAGCAGATAGATTCGCCCGAGGCGACAGTCAGGCGGAGGTGGTGGGCGTACAGGTCGAAGGTCGAGCACCCAGAGGATAACGAATCAATTTAGGGTTTTGTGAGGGTGCAGAGCCAGCCGGAGCCACAGGAGTATTCGTTCTCCCACCGCAAGAGTAGGCCGGATGGTGCAACGTCGCTTCCCCGCCGTTCTCCACGGTTCCCTCGACGCTCGCCTCGTTTCAACGGCGGCGGTAGGGTTTAAGGTAAGCTTTGCACTAACCTAATCTTTCACCTGCTCATGCTTACAATCAGTGTGACAGCTAATGAAAATCATGCTTACAATCAGTCTCCGAGTAATACGCCAATCACCCTAAAATAGCTCTGGACCTTTGGGTCAAAGTTGTGACATAGTGTACAAATAAAGAAAAATAGATTGGTGCTTCTTTCAGAAAAGAGTACTCCCTAGAAAACTGCCAATATAAGCTACTAGTATTTGGTTAGAGGATTTGCTGCCGAGAAAGATCCGTCCACAGAGAGCGCTACACATCCCACTGGTGGTGGTGGATGCCAATGTGTGCATGCAGCATGGTTGGTGTCGGTAATTTTTACTTGGCACACCTCGCACTCTGCATATATGCCGGTTCCATACGTACATTTATGCAGTTCCACCAAAATGCAGCTGAATAACCCTGTTTGCACAAATAATGAAAAAGCGTGATTACATTATAGTGGCACTAGTTGATGAAACACACAAAATAAATAGAAGAAAATATTGCGATAGTATCATAGTATGCCATGCTGCAAGGGCGAGATGGGCCCAGCGACGCCTCATACGGCACGCCTCATACTGGACATCGTCCCAAGTCTCCCAGGTACACCTTCTGCCAGTGATGAACATCAGTGTACAGCGGTAGTACAAGGAGGCGCCTTGAGACATTCAAATCTCTATTTTTGTACATATCAACTAAAATTAAGCACCCCAGTTTGCAGAAACGCTTAAACATTAACAATGGGACTAGTTGATGAAACATACTTTAACAAAGAGAAGCACTTTCTTTATCTACATTGGAAATGAAATGATAGAGATGACACTCGCTCTATTTTAACTGTATTATTACTTCATTTTGTCAGTGGCACTAGGGTCGAGTAGGTGGCAAACGAGGTGTACCGTAAGGCCGCAAGGATGGAGGCCGGGGTGCTTAGACAGGATGTCAAGCTGGCTCTTTCAGTCACCAACATGGATGATTCAATTCATGGGACCTTTTGGTGCAGTTCACCTAAAATGAAGCAATGTCCCGTGAGCTAGCAGCTTCTTCTTCAATTTTTTTTTGAAGAAAAGGGCTCCAGCCCCGGTTCCATTTCCATCAGAAAATGAAACCCACAGAGCTTCTTCTTCATTAGTTGCAATAAAATTGAGCAACATCAAGGTTGGTTGTGAAGCTCCTGGAATGCTCAACTATAATTTGGATATCATTTGTGCAGTTCAACTAAGATCGAGCATGAAATGTATATCTCTGTTTACAAAAAAAAGGTGGAAAGGAGGGTGACTAACAAGTGATGAAACATGCATCAAATGAAAAGAAGCATGTTCCTTATCTGAATGGCAATCCTACAAGGACAGTAGCAATTTCTAAAGCAAAGGCATTGCTAGATATTAGTGTGGGCATTAGGATTAACTATGACAACCGTTAAATACGACATTACTTTGGGCACGGAGAGTAGGCGGACTAGGACAGTTGCATTTCTAACTAAAAGAACCAACTTATCTTAATGGGAAATTTTAGCAGGACATGTAAAGAAGTGCCATTGATTCATATTATCGAGGCATTACATTGAAAACAACATTGGTTTAACGTGTCCTTACTTTTAACGGTCGATCGCTACATTTTACCAAAGGCATTACATAAGAGTGGCTCGGGGCAACAAACATCGTAACAGGATATCCGGGTTGGTCCCATTTTTGTTCGGTATAGCCACCTTATCTTGTGTGAGGCTAGCAAATCTAGTGATGTACTTACTCTGCTGACTTGTCCCCAGTCCCCACTTTCTTTCCTTTTTCAACCAATAGATCGGGTTTATATTGAGTTTGTACTTGCTTCCCTTTATTTCCTATTAGACCTATAGACCAGTTGGATAGCCACTCGCTACTATTCGCCCCATTATTTTCTCTTTCACCAAGTCCTAGATTCAGGTAACAAATCCTCCCCACCCCACCCCTTTCTTCCTTGTTTGAACCAAGTAGTACTAGATTCGAGTGCATGAACTAGTTTTACCTCTTAAACGTAAAAAAATTAGGTGGTTTTCGAACAGCCGATCGATCCTATCTACGAGGGGGCCTGAGAAATAGTAAAAGATACAAATGCAGCGACGTCAGGAGCTCGGGAAGCAGAGCAAGGCCGCTTCCGAAGGAAGTTATACCTGATGGACGCCGGGATGTCGGTAGGTGGGCGGCGGGAGGCCGGATCTTCCCACACTACGGCAGCGAGGAAGAAGGGGTCAGAGGCCCTCCCTCGCCAGCGGTGCTTGGGAGAGAACGACAAGGCAGGCTGGTCGGGACGTGCCCAACAGTGGGTAAGAGCCGTCGCCGAGGACGACCGCGTGAACGTTGCACCTTCTCACCTTCCCTGGCGGAGAGGATCCGGCTGGATCTGTGACCAGCGGTGAGAGAGAGAGAGAGAGAGAGAGAGAGAGAGAGAGAGAGAGAGAGAGAGAGAGAGAGAGAGAGAGAGAGAGAGAGAGAGAGAGAGAGAGAGAGAGAGAGAGAGAGAGAGCCACCACCGTGTTTAGATCTCGAGAGGCCGAGACTGTGTGAAGAGAGCAACACTAGCAAGCAAGCGCGAGGCTCCTGCCTATATAGTGGAGTAGTACTAGTTTTCTTTTGTCTACGGAGCCGGCTTGACCTCGCCAATGACTGTCGAGTAGTCTTCATGCACGTGGCCGGAGGCGCAGCTTGTCGCCATTTTGATCTCAAGCGCCGGATTATAACATATAACACGAAAAAATGCCACATGACAAGAAATCATAACCTCACTGCCCAAAGGAGACAACATGAATCTCGACGGACAAACTAGATGAGGAACAAAGCTCAAACTAAAGATAAACTCCTAGAAAAGGGGTCCATCGATAGATGTCCTAATTAACATAGCCGGCTTGACCTAGATGGCAGCCGAGTAGTCACTGTTCGTGCATGTGCCCCCAATGACTAGCCCAACTCAGTTGTCGCTGTTTAACCCTCGCAGTGATTCGAAGCACATGACACCTAATTTTGCGAGATGACAAGAAACCTTTTTTTAGATTTCTCACCACAACTACAGCCATGTACAACACAGCCTGCACGATATGTAGACGATAGCCAATCCAGGCGTGTCTGCTGGAGTCTGGTCACATGCATGGACGAACTGATCTTCCGTGTCTTGCGTGGATCGCCCGAGCACCAATGTAGTACTACAACACTTCTCTAGTACTATCGCTCGTCTCCCTCTTCTATTAAGTTACCCGACTTGCGGGGCCGGGGAGTGTGCCTATGGTCGGTTCTCAATTCCCACATGTGTGTGCGAACGCAATATGACGCATGTTCCATTCGGAGAGCAGCGTACCAGACCGACCGACCGTCTGGGGTGCGACGCGAACGCGACGGGCGTGCTGTATACTCCGTACATGCGTACCGCCATTTTCTAGACGCTTTGCTCCATGGCGCGGGCGCAATCCATGGATACAAAATTAGTATATTGTATACTACTATTTAAAAGTCGAGGGCGGGGCTTCTCCTGCGCGGTAGGCGGCGGGGCAGTTCTGCCTAGTCAGTTCGACAGAGACGCGAGAAGACGAGGGAGTAGGCTGCTGCAAACGTAGGGCTGTGTGATTTGACAGCGAGTTACTGCTGGATAGGTGGGGCCCCGTGATTTGACTTGCCATTATCATTTTAACTGCGGCGCTACTACCGGCACGAGTCTCCCGATTTCTGACCACCTCCATACAGGTGCCTCTCCCAATGCTCCACCATGTAATAGAGGCTGGCTCTTGCATGAGAGCCCACTTCTCCACTTTTTCCTTTCCTCTCTTTCCTCCACATATGCAAAAATGCCATGTAAAGCGCACTATTTTGTACTTACTTGCTCCTACAGGTGCTTAAGCTTGCCACATAGGCATAAAGTCTGATGTGGCCAGTTAATCAAGAAGAGAGAGACTAGTTTGGTGACCCAAGGAAGAAACGGTGCTAAGCGCGTGTACCTAGGTGAAAAGACAATTTTGGGTCTATAGCTAATTAAATGAAGCAAACTTAGCAACACCATTTCATTGGAAGAGGTCACTCCTTGGCAAATGCAATAATACTAGTACTCCAGTGTCCCATAATATAAGAACGTTTTGGCACTACACTAGTGTCGTAAACGTTCTTATATTATGGGATGGAGGAGTACAAAGAAATAGATAGAGAGGAGTAAAAAAATACACTTATAGCCAACCTTATAGCTAACCTTGTTGTAGTATGAGTGACTAAGTGATGACTATGTATGACATGCCAACATCGATAGCCTAATGCACCATGTTAAATCTCCATAGGCGACGACAGCGCGCGCGACGGTCGTGGTAGGTGCGACCATGATACGGGTGCTGGCAGCCCTTGGATCTGAGATCAAACGGTCGCATGCTAAGTTGCTGAAAATTTGCAGAATAACCCTCCCGCGGCAACCGGCAAATTTCCTCCCGCGGGCCGGAGTAGGTTTTTTGGTTTGCATGCGGGTTTAATGGAGGCGAGGAGGCGTGTTCAGCCGGGCGTGCGAAGGGACGGCGCAGACTATTCGACGGACAACTACAACTAGTATATTATAAAAAACAAAGAAGAGTAGGAGTAGTAGAGATAGAGATAAGAATATAGACTAGGGAGGAGCACCATCTACTGCTTCGTGGGCTACTCCTGCACTCCATTCAGTGGCTGCAACGTCCCCTACAGCCACTCCCTCCTGCGCTCCATTCGGCGGCGCCATTGACATTTGGGAGCGACTCGCGATCGCTAGCAGCCACGACTTCACCGACGACGACTTCTTCCCGACCGGGAACCTCTTCCTCAACGAGATGGGCGATAACCTCAACGCCAATGGTGCTGCTCCGCTGCACCGTATGTGTTTCTGTCCTTCCTGTTCAAAATCGTGGTAGAATTCATGTTTCTACTCTGTGTCCTAGACTCGATCTGTTCATCTACTATGCTAGTCCGCATGATTAGTTTAATCTCTGTTATAGCCGTCATGATTTATTTTGTAGTAAATATCATAGTAACTTGCTCATATATTCAACTGGCGGAACATCCCCTACAGCCACTCCCGTTTCATGGACGGCCTGGTCGATGCCTCTAAGGAGCCCTTCGTCTACTGCTATGAATGCCCGGTGCCGTTTTGGGGCTCGCTGGCGGACATCGTGCATCACCTGACGCAGGCGTGCGGCGATCACTACTGGCCCTTGGCGAAGAACATCAAGTACGAGAAGTGTTACCCGTTCACCGTGCCGGAGTCGCTGGAGGATCAGCGCGGCCTGCTAGTCTCGGAGGAGGACGGCAGCGTCTTCCTCTTGATCGTGGCCACCGGCGAGGCCCGCGCAGGCTGCCGCCACATCTCTGTAGTGTGCGTTAGGGGCGATGCCGCTGACGCTGACACTGACACGAGGCTAATGTACGGGTGTGTGCTCACTATTACTACCCCTCGGAGGTCCGTGGGCGGCGACAGTGGCTACGTCAAGCTGACTTGGACTCTGCCGAGCTGGGACCTTCCCGCCGATGTGGACATGGAAGACGCATGGTATTATTTGACCCCCAACAATGTGCATGGGGACTCCAAGGAGGTTCACCTGGACATATGCAATACTAAGTTAAATGTTGATCATTATTCTTCGCTCAATGTAATCCGCTGTCTAAGCATGTGGAGACGTCCATGCATGATCTTGCTCTATATGAGTATCGCGCATGAATAAAAGTGTATCCATTTATGGTTTAGTATAGAATCTTCCATGTATGAATTTGTACTACAGTACCGGTGAAAGACTTATGATGAACCATTTCCTGCAAAGCATAATAAGAGTTATTTCTTCACAAGTTTTGGATGCAGGTTGAACAGTTGAACGCTTTTGTTTGCAAATTTCACCCGGATGTTTCTGAGCTCTAGAGATGAAATAATATCCGAAGAAACCTATAGATACCTGTTACACATGAGATGACCCCCACATCCTTTGTCAAAATAAACAACACCCCGATCAATGCATTTCACTCTTCCGTGCAACGGACGGGCACTACACTAGTGTCAAAAATGTTCTTATATTATGGGACGGAGGGAGTATGAAGAACTAGATAGACACTACAAGAAATATGTCAACTTGCGACCACCACTATTGGTCACTGTTTTCAATTTGTGACCTTTTTGTGACCAAAAACATAAGGTCAAAAGCTGGCCGTCGTTAACTGACTATAGCGACCTTTCTTCTGGAATTGTCGTAGACGTTTATGACCAAAATATGTCTACTGTGCGTTTTGGTCACAAGCAACCTCCCCAGACCACGTAGGCATCCAGCGTGGCAAGCTGATTTGGCACAAGAATCAGCCCGGTCCAATTCGGTTTTCTACATGGGCCGAGCCCATTAATTTGGCCTTTTTAATATTTATTTTTCCAATTAATTTTTGCTAGCTACATGGGTTGGCCCAGCAATTCGGCCTTTTCATTTCTAGATGCGGCCTTTTACAGCGTATAATCTTTTATTTTTTGCTATTTTATTTTCCACTGTTTTACATTTGTCCCAAGAGTTTCAGTTTTTCTTTTTCTCAAAAGATTGGTCCCACTTGTCAGTTTCTAGTAATGGGACCCGGTTGTCACGGTCAAGTTCTTTAGATTTCACTTCATAGTAAATAAGTAACCAATATCTAAATCAGCACTGGCAAAACACACTGCTTGAAATAGTAGCCAGAATGGCAATCACAGTATTACAACATGAATACATTTTTTTGTGGGTAAACACGGATACATCATATAATACAAATACAATGGCAATGACCAGCGGCGTAGCCAGGGGCAGGGCTGCCCTGGCCGTGGCCTGGGGCGTGAAGAGAAAACTCTTCGTATAATGCAGCTACTGATCGCAAGATCTGTAGCTACAAGACATACTCTTGTAGCAACACTGCTGGCCCGGGGCATAGGGATTTCCTGGCTACGGCACTGGCAATGACAGTATTACTGCTTCTATCGACCTTCACCATGGACCTCCTTCAGTCCTTCTATAGCAGACACAAACTCTCCTTCTCCATTCAACCTTCTTTTGCATGGAGCTACTGTGAGAGGAAATCTACAGTTAAGAACAAAATACGTATATAAGCAGTTGGGTACATATCACTTTGGAAATAACAAAATACGTATATAAGCAGGTGGGTTTTGACAGATTTGATGGGGGCAGGTGGTGCAGACGTCTTCACAATAATGTCTCCAGATTTGTTCTTGACAATTTAGGTAAAAGGTTAGCAAAATGCTACTGCTGCAGCACACTGAAGCACAAGATTTTTCACTAACAAAAGCATTTACAAACACAGAATTAACAGTGAAGAAAGCACGAACTGAACTTTAGCCCTATTGTAATGTATCCAGTTTCCAGTAGTAGTTAATTTAGCTTCTGAACTCAACATGATATAGTTAATTAGTCCTATTGGCCATTACCCGATTGGGACCAATCACTTCCGACATTTAACCAGCCAAGAACTTGAACTAGTTAATTTGACTATTGTAGTGGATTCAATACTAGTGATTTTAGTTGAACTAGTCAATTGGCCTCATCACATGCAAACTTTAACCAGAGAAGAAAAACATAGATCGTGGTAATACTGGAAGGAACCAATCAATCGGAAGCATCCAACTGACTAGAATATGGAGCGACAGGGGACAGAGGGAGCGGGAGTGGACCTGGATGGTGTTGCTGCTGAAGACGTACACGAGGCCCACGCCGCTTGCAGGATGGCCGACCGCCACCGACCACGTCTGGAACTTGCGCGACTGCTTCCCGATGTGCCGCCCCGTCTTGCCGTCGTAGTAATCGGGGAATTCGTCCTTGGCCAGACGCCTCTCCATCACCTCCACCGCGTTGCGGGCGATGTGGGGCCGCCCCAGCTTCACGCTCACCGCCACAAGGAGCCACAGCAGGACTGCAGTTTGCACGCACACGACAACTTAGAACACATGTGTAAAGCACATTGGCATATAGAAATGCAGTGCATATATGGAAAGAAGAGAATACAATGCATGGGCACAGATCCAAGGAGCTAATACTGAACCAACATAGATCTGGCGATAAACAGCAGCGACATGCATCAAACAACTGAAGCTGTTCACTATAATATCATCTATATGAGCTAAACTACCAATTTCCTATGCTATGAGGGTTATCTGATTTCAGGACATTCATATATACACCATGGACAGGTATAAAACTGACTAGAAAAGTAAAATACCACCACACAACACAGGTGTGCCCTCAAGTCCTGAACCAGTAAGTAGACTAACACTGACCACATGTATAAAGCAGAACAGCAAAGTGAATACTAACTATTCTGCAAAAATAAATAAAAAGTGAATACTAACAACTAACGCATGTGTGTCCTTAAGCCAAAAACCAGTAACCACGAAGGGGAAAAGGTAAAACAAATTCATGTGTTTTAGGGGGGCATGATAGCGCAGGGTGTCATAATCAGATTCCTGGAAATACTGATACTGTACACAACCCCCTTTTCTGAAGATAAATGCCTAAAAATTTAAGTTGCAAGGAGTAGATCAAAGATTCTGTAAGCAACTAGAACAACAGGAAGGTACTGAGCACATACAACTGGCTCTAGTATACTGCCAAGCATGAGCACTTGTTAATATTTATATTCATCATAGCAACCTATAACCACCTATGCTTACAAATCATATCATAATGCCTATATAAGATGCAAAAAATATATGGGCATCTCATATCAGACTAAGAGACAACGCTGCATAATAGTTCTGATCTTCTGCCAAAACTGAACACAACATGTACCAAGGAAAATCAACACTTATAGATTCATATCACACTAACAGCCAACACTTCATAACAGTTCTGAACTTCTGCCAGAACTGAACACAACATATACCAAGAAAAATCAACGCTTCTGAATTAATATCAGACTAACAGCCAGTCAACACCGCATAACAATCCTAAACTTCTGCCAAACTGAACAAAACATACACTAAAGGAAAAAAATCAGCAAACAAGATGAAAAGTGTAACAACCTGAGGTTCTGTCAACAGGATTTCCTCCGACGCAAGTGCTCACTCCTCTTCCATGCTTCGGAGCCATCGCTTGAACTGTATCGGTGCCTCGTGCACCAACATCACGCGGGCAAGGTACGTTCTTCTCAGACCCGAGGTTATCAGAGGCTCCCTCTTGGAGCACCTTGAGCCCATGGCCACTACCCACATGGATCATGCTCCTGTCGGGAGTGGTGTGGTGGTGGTGCTGCTGCTGGCCACAGAGCTGCTGCATGAAGGACACCTCCATGGAGCTGATGTACATGTTGTGGGTCTCGTTCGTCCATCCGGCCGACACCAGCTCCCCAACCTGATCACCCTGCTGAAGAAGAAGAAGTTAGAAACCAGTTTCAGTTTTACAGGCACAAAATCACACTAGCTCCCCAACAAGAAGGTGGTAAGCATAAGGGCAGGGGCAACTAACAATTAACATCACAGGAGAAGAAAACATACAGTTTGTAACTACATCGAACGGTATATTCCTCGGCAAAAGATGCCCCTAGGACCTACACAGATCTAGATTTATAGATGCAACCTTCAGAATTAATTATTCTATGATCAAACAAAAGCGGAGACTATATACTGGGTACTGATGCACTATTCTATGATCTGGGCTATCGTTGTTTCAATAGCTTGTCAAACATTGACAGCAAAGAAACAAAAATTTTAAGTCAATATCTTTGTGAGCGTGTAGTAGATTGTTCACATCCTAATGAGATACATGGCAAAGAAGCTTGAACTATACTAGCAACAGAAAGCAGTCAGCAGTATCTGAGAGTGACTGATGGTTGTTTCAACAAACAATCAGTTTCTTGACATCTTAACACGGACCAAAGAACGATAAATAGATCAACTCTAGCAAGCAAGGACCTGACCTCTCCTCTCGGAAGAAAGGAAGAGGGTTTCAGTTTCCTTGTCACAAATTTGATGTCTAACTGACCAGTCACTACTAGCATACGAAGCTCATCCAGTCACTACTAGCATGCATACGAAGCTCATCTAGCTAACTGACCATCGAAACACGGGAGATCACCCATACAAGCCGGAGACAAATATGTACACAAGCCGGAGGCACCTGGGGAGAGAGAGGGAGGGAGAGGGCTTACGAGGCGGGCGAGGAGCATGAGGAGCGCGCGGATCCTGGGGCGGACGTGCGTGTTGGGCATACATGAAGACGAAGAAGGCACTGGGCACCCTCTTGGGCTTGTTGGGGTCCTTGCCGGCCTTGCCCTTCTTCCCTTGGCGGCCGGCTTCTCGGCCCCCTTACTCCTCACCGCCAACCTACAACACCACAGATCGTCAGAAACCTAATCACTGGAACAGATCTACCATGAGTGGAAGGGAGTACCTTGAGCTCGTGTCGTCGGGCTCGGATGAATGGGCAGCTGCGTGTGGGGCGAGGTAAGAGTCACCAAAGCCGCACCATCGACGGAGGCGCCATCGCATCCGAAACCCTAGCCATGTGGACGTTGTCGGGGAAGGACGCAGGCAAAAGGAGCAGCACGACCGGCCTTGAGGTCCGGCGCGTCGACGGCCTACCTGGCGTCGGGCGCCCTCACGGAGACGCCAGAGGAGGAGGCTGGTGAAGCAGCGACGGCTGGGATCGACTGCTAGGGTGGAGTACGACGAACCCCTCCCTACAGCGAGGTGTACGGCGGCCGTGTGAGGATCCCGCAAACCCTAGGTCGCATGCCGTCGTGGTCCGGCCAGCTCGATGGAGCGGCGTGCATCGAAGCACGCGTGCGCCGGCGAGCCAGCCTGCCGCGACGCCGAGGCTGCAGGGCGCTGGATCTGTCGAGGGAGGGAGCAGAAGATGGGGAACGATGGGCGGCGCGCGGATCTGGCGTCGTCAGGCTCGGATGAATGGGCGGCGCGAGGGAGGGAGGGACGGTGGTGGTGGCGGCACGAGGGAAGGGGAGGTGGCGGCGGCGATCTGGAAGGGGAGGAGGAGAGCTCTCTCTCTCTCTCTCGGGCACAACGGGTGGGTGGGTGGGACACAACGGGTGGGTGTGGGACTGTGGGTGGGTGGGTGGGTGGATGGATGGATGGATGGATGGATCTGTGCCATGTCATCGATCCATGGCACACATGTTTCCACCAATGATGATTAAGCTTATGCAATTGTTTTTTTTATTTTTTTCTCTTACATATTTTCTCACCCATATAAATAACCTATCCAATATTTACTGCAAAAGGGCACCATTTCATTTTCAAAAATATTATACAATATTGACTAACTCGGGGAGGCTTCGTTGCAACTCCGGCGACCCTCGACGATATTACATCACAACATTGGCGGCCTGACAATGCTTCATTACAACTCCGTCGGTCCCAACAATGTTGGATCACAACATCACTGGTGACTATTTGCAGCACCACCTTCTGTTGCAACCCCCGACAACCTTGCGACACCATCCTCGTGTGCATGACCGGTGGCCACCACCCGGTAGCCTGCGGCGCCACGCATCACTACCCCACACCAAGATCTTCGACACCCCTCGCATCAACAAATCGTCACCACCATCGTCGAACATCAGCCATCACAGAAATGCTCAAATGTTATGGTAGATCAATGGCTTTCAAGCCAAATGATCAATCTTATGGTCACATTCATGGCATAGTTTGTTCAAATGACCTCATATTGTGCACAAGGGTGCATCTTGTAATTCCAAACAATGTTGCCTGAGGGAGTTTTCATTTTCTTTGCACGGAAATTTCATTTTCCATTTTTTCGAGTGCCCAAAATGAGTTTTGACCTACCATATATTTGTTGCAAAATTGGACCAAATCATTTTTATAAAATACTAGGCCATATTTAATGCACAATTGACCAAATGGTTGGGTGTCAAAAGTTTTGATCCACCTCTGGTGAAAAAGACAAATTCCCGCTGATTCAGTTGGAAGCGGGTCACATTTGAACTATAGCTACCTCGTAGTTTGCTCTTTATTTTTTACAAAAATCATTTCTAGGTAAATAAGTATCTATTTAATTAGAGAAACACCAAAAAAAATCCAATATTCAACCACTAGCTAGGAACGGTCAAGCCTGCCGTTTTGGCCGCATTTTGAAACGGGCATAAAAAATTCAAAAAAAAATCAAAAAATTGGAAAACCTTCGCATTGTGTCATTATATGTGACCAAGATTCCAGGAAAAATAATAAACTTGTAATACAGAAATTATTTTAAAAAAGTGTTCTCAGAAATGAGCTATCATGCGTGAAGATTCATGGCTTTCAAGCCAAATGATCATTCGTATGGCCACATTCATGGCATAGTTTGTTCAAATGATCTCATATTGTGCACAAGGTTGCATCTTGGAATGGCAAACAATGTTGCCTAAGGGAGTTTTCACTTTCATTGCACAAAAGAGCCATTTTCCATTTTCCGAGTGCCTCAAATGAGGTTTTTTTGTGAAGGACCTACCAAATAATTATTGCAAAATTGGACCAAATCATTTTTCAAAAATACTAGGCCATATTTAATGCACAATTGACTAAATGGTTGGGTGTAAAAAGTTTTGATCCACCTCTGGTGAAAAAGACAAATTCCCGCCGATTCAGCTGGTAGCGGGTCAAGTTTGAACTGCAGCTGCCTCATAGTTTGCTCTTTATTTTTTCCAAAAATCATTTCTAGGTAAATAAGTATCTATTTAATCATAAATACATGGTTTGATGGCGATACATCGAGGTTTGGATGGTGGCCGAGGGCCCCAACTCTAGAGCGCGTAAGCTCGCATGCCCGCCGCGTGGTCACCGCGTGACCGTGGCGTTGCCATGTGTTCTGGGCGGCCTAGGCATGTCTAGTGGGTTGGGCACTCCCCGGGTAGGTGCTAGGAAGAAAATCACAAAATAAGATTCTCACGAGGAGACCGATCGATGCTCAAACATGAATAAGCAACCAAGTGTTTGATTTGCGGTACAGGAAATGCACATGGCTAATGGGCGTGAGTTTTGGCTGAGGATGATCAGTTACTAAGAAGACCGTCTTGTTGGGTAACGTTGCAGAAAATAAAAAATTTCCTACGGTTTCACCAAGATCCATCTATGAGTTCATCTAGCAAGGAGTGATAGGAGTGCATCTACATACCTTTGTAGATCGCGAGCGGAAGCGTTCAAGAGAACGGGGTTGAGGGAGTCATACTCGTCCTGATCCAAATCACCGATGACCAAGTGCCTAACGGACAGCACCTCCGCGTTCAACACACGTACGGAGCGGATGACGTCTCCCGCACCTTGATCCAGCAAGGAGGAGGGAGAGGTTGAAGAAGATCCAGCAGCACGACGGCGTGGTGGTGGATGCAGCAGGGTTCCGGCAGAGCTTCGCCGAGCTTCTGCGAGAGGGAGAGGTGTAGCAGGGGAGAGGGAGGCGCCAAGACTTCAGGGTGCGGCTGCCCTCCCTCCCCCCCTTTATATAGGCCCCTGGGGCGCCGCCCGAGATGAGATCTCCAAGGGGCAGCGCCGGGGGTGGAGGCGCCCCACCCTAGGGTTTCCAACCCTAGGCGCAGGGGGCCAAGGGGCGCACCAGCCCACCAGGCTGGTCCCTCCCACTTCAGCCCACGGGCCCTCCGGATAGGTGTCCCCACCGGTGGAACCTCGGGACCCTTCCGTGGTCCCAGACAATACCGTGACCCCAAACTCTCCCGATGGCCGAAACTGCACTTCCTATATATAATTCTTTACCTCCGGACCATTCCGGAACTCCTTGTGATGTCCGGGATCTCATCCGGGACTCCGAACAACTTTTGGTTTGCTGCATACTAATATCTCTACAACCCTAGCGTCACCGAACCTTAAGTGTGTAGACCCTACGGGTTCGGGAGACAGGCAGACATGACCGAGACTGCTCTCCAATTAATAACCAACAGCGGGATCTGGATACCCATGTTGGCTCCCACATGCTCCTCGATGATCTCATCGGATGAACCACGATGTCGAGGATTCAAGCAACCCCGTATACAATTCCCTTTGTCAATCGTTACGTTACTTGCCCGAGATTCGATCGTCGGTATCCCAATACCTCGTTCAATCTCGTTACCGGCAAGTCACTTTACTCGTACCGTAATGCATGATCCCGTGACCAAACACTTGGTCACATTGAGCTCATTATGATGATGCATTACCGAGTGGGCCCAGAGATACCTCTCCATCATACGGGTAGTGCACCTTTATAGTCACCCAGTTACGTTGTGATGTTTGGTACACCCAAAGCACTCCTACGGTATCCGGGAGTTACACGATCTCATGGTCTAAGGAAAGGATACTTGACATTGGAAAAGCTCTAGCAAACGAACTACACGATCTTGTGCTATGCTTAGGATTGGATCTTGTCCATCACATCATTCTCCTAATGATGTGATCCCGTTATCAATGACATCCAATGTCCATAGTCAGGAAACCATGACTATCTGTTGACCAACGAGCTAGTCAACTAGAGGCTCACTAGGGACATGTTGTAGTCTATGTTTTCACACGTGTATTACGATTTCCGGATAATACAATTATAGCATGAATAAAAGACAATTATCATGAACAAGAAATACAATAATAATCCTTTTATTATTGCCTCTAGGGCATATTTCCAACACGTCTTCACAAATTTTCACCTCAAAAGGAGGAGCCTATGTGGTACTTGCTTTGCAAAGTACCACACTGGACATAAATACGAATGTTGAAGCTGGGCTCGAAATAATGAATGGATTGAGTTGGCATTTGGTGGAGGATGGATATTTGGGCATAGGAAAGCACTGTAGAAAATGGATACCATTTGGACATGCCAAAGTGGTACTTCCTTCACAAAGTGCTGCTTTGAACAGGATATGAAAATGAATATTGTTGAGTTATTTTTGAACTAGGAAAGGAAGGTTTTTGACATATTTGTTGAAGATATGATCCAAAAAATTTATGAGAATTTTTTGGGAATTTTTGGAATAACAGAAATATAGGTTGCTTCACAACCTAGGACAAAAATTGACACATGGACATGACACATAGGCAAAACTGATGAGATGGCGCCTAGTCATCACAACCCACCACAACCTACAAGGCTATGACCATCTATATTGGTCGTTAACAACGAGAAATAAGGCAGCGGACCTGCACTGTTTGCTTTGTGACCATTTCGTGTAAGGAAATTACGACCTTTCTGACCAAAATGATCGCAATGGTTTAGGGTTTGGAGCCCCCCGAACAGCTTTTGACCAATTGGTCTCAAATGGTCATAGATCTATGACCAATTCTTCCATGGTCACTGACAGAAGGTCACTAGTTGACATATTTCTTGTAGTGAGAGAGGAGAAAAAATACACTTATAGCCAACCTTAGAGCCAACCTTGTTGTAGTATGAGTGACTAAGTGATGACTATGTATGACATGACAACATCAGATAGCCTAACGCACCGTGTTAAATCTCCAAGAGCGCGACCGCGCGAGCGACGCGACGGTCGTGGTAGGCGCGACCATGATACGGGCTGCTGGCAGCCCTTGGATCTGAGATCAAACGGTCGCATGCTAAGTTGCTGAAAATTTGCAGAATAACCCTCAAGGATAGGATATTCACCCATAGGTCTAGAATCACGCCATGCAACCATTCGATCTCAGATCCAAGGGCTCTCGGAAGCCCGTATCATGGGAGAATGGAAAGCCACTACCCTGTCGTTCGGACGCTGGCAGTTCGCTCCTACACGTCCCCGCACGTCCTTTAATACTATGGTGGTTCGCTCCTAGTCGTCCTGTCCATTCACATTACGGCAGTTCCACTAATCCTAACCCTCCTCCCAAATCCATGGCGTCCCAAATCTCCCCTGTCGGCGGTGAGTACAAGGTCAGAACCATCACCGGCGATGAGTTCAACGTCATCTACACCCGTTCTTCCGTGACAGTGAAAGGATGCCTTTCTCGCTTCAGACGCATGTTCGAAGACTCAGATGATGAGTGGGTTGCTGGTCTAGATGTTGAGTACACCACAGTCCTAGGACGAGAGAAGGATCTAAAGGACGAAGAGAGTAAGAAGCCCGCCGTGATCCAGGTTTGCGTGCATGACTTATGCTTGGTCTACCACATATGCCATGCCGACGTTGAGTGTCAGGATTTTAAGGACTTCCTCGAGAGCAACCTAGTCAAATTCGTTACTGTAGACTTTGGTGAAGGAAATATGCCCTAGAGGCAATAATAAAGTTATTATTTATTTCCTTATATCATGATAAATGTTTATTATTCATGCTAGAATTGTATTAACCGGAAACATAATACATGTGTGAATACATAAACCTACAGAGTGTCACTAGTATGCCTCTACTTGACTAGCTCGTTAATCAAAGATGGTTATGTTTCCTAACCATGAACAAGGAGTTGTTATTTGATTAACGGGATCACATCATTGGTTGAATGATCTGATTGACATGACCCATTCCATTAGCATAGCACCTGATCGTATAGTTTGTTGCTAGTGCTTTTCTTCATGACTTATACATGTTCCTATGACTATGAGATTATGCAACTCCGTTTGCCCGAGGAACACTTTGGGTGCTACCAAGCGTCACAACGTAATCGGGTGATTATAAAGGTACATTACAGGTGTCTCCGAAGGTACATGTTGGGTTGGCATATTTGAGATTAGGATTTGTCACTCCGATTGTCGGAGAGGTATCTCTGGGCCCTCTCGGTAATGCACATCACATAAGCCTTGCAAGCATTGCAACTAAATGTGTTAGTTGTGAGATGATGTATTACGGAACGAGAAAAGAGACTTGCCGATGCTAGATTGAACTAGGTATTGGATACCGACGATCGAATCTCGGGCAAGTAACATACCGATGACAAAGGGAACAACGTATGTTGTTATGCGGTCTGACCGATAAAGATCTTCGTAGAATATGTAGGAGCCAATATGGGCATCCAGGTCCCGCTATTGGTTATTGACCAGAGAGGTGTCTCGGTCATGTCTACATAGTTCTCGAACCCGTAGGGTCCGCACGCTTAAGGTTTCGATGACAGTTATATTATGAGTTTATGAGTTTTGATGTACCGAAGGAGTTCGGAGTCCCGGATGAGATCGGGGACATGACGAGGAGTCTCGAAATGGTCGAGACGTAAAGATCGATATATTGGACGACTATATTCGGAGTTCGGAAAGGTTCGAATGATTCGGTATTTTTCGAGTACCGGGAGTTACGGGATTACGGGAGAAGTAATGGGCCTTGATGGGCTTTAGTGGGAAGAGAAAAAAAGGGCTGCTGCGCCCCTCCCTCTAGTCCGAATTGACTAGGGAAAGGGGCGGACACCTCTCCTTCTCCTCCTATTCCTTCTCCCTTCCTCCCTTTTGGTGGACTCCTACTAGGACTTGGAGTCCTAGTAGGAATCCATATCCTGGCCGCACCTTTGCCTTGGCGGCCTCCTCCTCCTCCATCCTTTATATACAGGGCAGGGGCACCCCATAGACACACAAGTTGATCATTGAGATCGTTCCTTAGCCGTGTGCGGTGCCCCTTCCACCAAACTACACCTCGTATATACCGTTGCGGAGCTTAGGCGAAGCCCTCGCGCCGTGGAACATCATCATCGTCACCACGCCGTCGTCTTGTGAAACTCTCCCTCAACACTCGGCTGGATCGGAGTTCGAGGGACGTCATCGAGCTGAGCGTGTGCAGAACTCGGAGGTGCCGTCGTTCGGTACTTGGATCGGTTGGATCGGGAAGAAGTGCGACTACTTCCTCTACGTTGCGTCAACGCTTCCGTTGCTGGTCTCACGAGGGTGCGTAGACAACACTCTCATCTCGTTGCTATGCATCACCATGATCTTGCGTGATCGTAGGAAAATTTTTGAAATTACTCGTTCCCCAACAGTGGTATCGAGCCTGGTTTTATGCGTTGATGTCATATGCACGAGTAGAACACAAGTGAGTTGTGGGCGATACAAGTCATACTACCTACCAGCATGTCATACTTTGGTTCAGCGGTATTGTGAGATGAAGCGGCCCGGACCGACATTACGCGTACGCTTACGCGAGACTGGTTTCACCGCTGTGAGCACTCGTTGCTTAAAGGTGACCGGCGGGTGTCTGTCTCTCTCACTTTAGTTGAACCGAGTGTGGCTACGCCCGGTCCTTGAGAAGGTTAAACGGAGTCTATTTGACGAAGTATCGTTGTGGTTTTGATGCGTAGGTAAGAACGGTTCTTGCTCAGCCCGTAGCAGCCACGTAAAACTTGCAACAACAAAGTAGAGGACGTCTAACTTGTTTTTGCAGGGCATGTTGTGATGTGATATGGTCAAGACGTGATGCTATATTTTATTGTATGAGATGATCATGTTTTGTAACCGAGTTATCGGCAATCGGCAGGAGCCATATGGTTGTCGCTTTATTGTATGAGATGCAAACGCCATGTAATTGCTTTACTTTATCACTAAGGAGTAGCGATAGTCGTAGAAGCAATAGTTGGCGAGACGACAACGATGCTACGATGGAGATCAAGGTGTCGCGCGGTGGCGATGGTGATCATGGCGGTGCTTGGAGATGGAGATCACAAGCACAAGATGATGATGGCCATATCATATCACTTATATTGATTGCATGTGATGTTAATCCTTTATGCATCTTATCTTGCTTTGATTGACGGTAGCATTATAAGATGATCCCTTACTAAATTATCAAGAAGTGTTCTCCTGAGTATGCACCGTTATGAAAGTTCTTCGTCTTTGAGACACCACGTGATGATCGGGTGTGATAGGCTCTACGTTCAAATACAACGGGTGCAAAACAGTTGCACACGCGAATACTCAGGTTATACTTGACGAGCTATGCATATAAGATATGACCTCGGAACACGGAGACCGAAGGTCGGCGTGAATCATATAGTAGATATGATCAACATATTGATGTTCACCATTGAAACTACTCCATCACACGTGATGATCGGTCATGGTGTAGTTGATATGGATCACGCAATCACTTAGAGAATTGGAGGATATTTTTCTAAGTGGGAGTTCTTAAGTAATATGATTAATTGAACTTTAATTTATCATGAACTTAGTCCTGGTAGTATTTTGCAGATTATGTTGTAGATCAATAGCTCGCGTTGTTGCTTCCCTGTGTTTTATATGTGTTCCTAGAAAATTGTATTGAAAATGTTAGTAGCAAAGATGCGGATTGGATCCGTGATCTGAGGTTTATCCTCATTGCTGCGCAGAAGAATTATGTCCTTAATGCACCGCTAGGTGACAGACCTATTGCAAGAGCAGATGCGACGTTATGAGCGTTTGGCTAGCTCAATATGAGCGATCTGACGTTATGAGCGTTTGGCCAGCTCAATATGATGACTACTTGATAGTTTAGTGCACCATGCTTAACGGCTTAGAATCGGGACTTCAAAGGCGTTTTGAGCGTCATGGACCATATGAGATGTTCCAGAATTGAAGTTAATATTTCAAGCAAATACCGAGTTGAGAGATATGAAGTCTCCAACAAGTTCTATAGCTAAAAGATGGAGGAGAATCGCTCAACTAGTGAGCATGTGCTCAGATTGTCCGAGTACTTCAATCGCTTGAATCAAGTGGGAGTTAATCTTCCGGATAAGATAGTGATTGACAGAATTCTCTAGTCACCATCACTAAGTTAGTAGAACTTCGTGATGAACTATAGTATGCAAGGGATGACGAAAAGATTCTCGAGCTCTTCGCGATGCTAAAATCGTGCGAAGGTAGAAATCAAGAAAAACATCAAGTGTTGATGGTTGACAAGACCACTAGTCTCAAGGAAAATGGCAAAGGGAAGAAGGGAACTCCAAAGGAACGGCAAGCAAGTTGCTGCTCGAGTGAAGAAGCCCAAGTCTAGACCTAAGCCCGAGACTGAGTACTTTTGCTGCAATGGAACTGGTCCTTTGAAGCGAACTACCCCTGAATATTTGGTGGATAAGAAGGATGGCAAAGTGAACAAGGTTATATTTGATATACAGGTTATTGATGTGTGCCTTACTAGTGTTTATAGTGGCCCCTGAGTATTTGATACTCGTTAGGTTGCTAAGATTAGTAACTCGAAACAGGAGTTACAGAATAAACAGAGACTAGTTGAAGGGGAAGTGACGATGAGTGTTGGAAGTAGTTCCAAGATTGATATGATCATCATCGCACACTCCCTATACTTTCGGGATTAGTGTGGAACCTAAATAAGTGTTATTTGGTGTTGAGCATAAATATGATTTGATCATGTTTATTGCAATCTGATTATTCATTTAAGTAAGAGAATAAATTGTTGTTCATTTTACATGAATAAAACCTTATATGGTTACACACCCAATGAAAATGGTTCATTGGATCTCGATCATAGTGATACACATATTCATAATATTGAAACCAAAAGATGCAAAGTTAATAATGATAGTGCAACTTATTTGTGGCACTTGCCGTTTAGGTCATATTGGTGTAAAGCGCATGAAGAAAACTCCATGCCGATGGACTTTTGGAATCACTTGATTATGAATCATTTGATGCTTGCGAACCGTGCCTTTTGGGCAAGATGACTAAAACTCCGTTCTCGGAACAATGGAACAAGCTACTGACTTATTGGGAATAATACATACCGATGTATGCGATCCAATGAGTGTTGATGCTCGTGGCAAGTATCGTTATTTTCTGACCTTCACAAGATGATTTGAGCAGATATGGGTATATCTACTTGATGAAACATAAGTCTGAAATAGTTGAAAGGTTCAAAGAATTTCAGAGTGAAGTGGAAAATCATCGTAACAAGAAAATAAAGTTTCTGCGATCTGATCGTGGAGATGAATATTTGAGTTCTGAGTTTGGTCTTCAATGAAAACAATGTGGAATAGTTTCACAGCTCACGCCACCGGAACACCACAACGTTATGGTGTGTCCGAGCGTCAGAACCGTACTTTATTATGATATGGTGCGATCTATGATGTATCTTACCGATTTACCACTATCGTTTTGGGGTTATGCATTAGAGACAGCTGCATTCACGTTTAATAGGGCAACCATCTAAATCCGTTGAGATGACACCGTATGAACTATGGTTTAGCGATAAACCTAAGTGTCGTTTCTTAAAGTTTGGAGTTGTGATGCTTATGTGAAAAGGTTTTCACCGATAAGCTCGAACCCAAATCGAGAAGTGCGTCTTCATAGAATACCCAAAAGAAAATGTTGGGTACACCTTCTATCACAGATCCGAAGGCAAGTTTTTTGCTAAGATGGATCCTTTCTAGAGAAGAAGTTTCTCTCGAAAGAAGTGAGTGGGAGGAAAGTAGAACTTGATGAGGTAATTGTACCTTCTCCCTTATTGGAAAGTAGTTCATCACAGAAATCAGTTCCAGTGATTCCTACACCAATTAGTGAGGAAGTTAATGATGATGATCATGAAACTTCAGATCAAGTTGCTACCAAACCTCGTAGGTCTTCCAGAGTAAGATCCGCACCAGTGTGGTACGGTAATCCTATTCTAAAAGTCATGTTACTAGACCATGATGAACCTACGAACTATGAGGAAGCGATGATGAGCCCAGATTCCGCGAAATGGTTTGAGACCATGAAATCTGAGATGGGATCCATGTATGAGAACAAAGTATGGACTTTGGTTGACTTGCCCGATGATCGGCAAGCCATTGAGAATAAATGGATCTTCAAGAGGAAGACGGACACTGATAGTAGTGTTACTATCTACAAAGCTCGACTTGTCGCAAAAAGGTTTTTGACAAGTTCAAGGTGTTGACTACAATGAGATTTTCTCAACTGTAGCGATTCTTAAGTCTGTCCGAATCATGTTAGCAATTGCCACATTTTATGAAATCTGGCAAATGGATGTCAAAACTACATTCTTTAATGGATTTATTAAAGAAGAGTTGTATATGATGCAACCAGAAGTTTTTGTCAATCCTAAAGGAGCTAACAAAATGTGCAAGCTCCAGCGATCCATCAATGGACTGGTGCAAGCATCTCGGAGTTGGAATATACGCTTTGATGGGTTGATCAAAGCATATGATTTTATCTGAGACTTTTAGAAAGGCCTGTATTTACAAGAAAGTGAGTGGGAGCACTACAACATTTCGATAAGTATATGTGAATGACATATTGTTGATCGGAAATGATGTAGAATTATTCTGCAAAGCATAAAGGAGTGTTTGAAAGGAGTTTTTCAAAGAAGGACCTCGGTGAAGCTGCTTACATATTGAGCATTAAGATCTATAGAGATAGATCAAGGCGCTTGATAAGTTTTTCAATGAGTACATACCTTGACAAGATTTTGAAGTAGTTCAAAATGGAACAGTCAAAGAAAGAGTTCTTGCCTGTGTTACAAGGTGTAAGATTGAGTAAGACTCAAAACCCGACCACGGCAGAAGATAGAAAGAGAATGAAAGTCATTCCTATGCATCAGCCATAGGTTCTATAAAGTATGTCATGTTGTGTACAGATCTATTGCATACCCTACCACTAAGATTGGCAAGGAATGCAATAGAGATCTAGGAGTAGATCATTGGACAGCGGTCAAAATTATCCTTAGTAGAATAAGGATATATTTCTCGATTATGGAAGTGAAAAAGGTTCGTCGTAAAAGGTTACGTCGATGCAAGTTTTAACACTAATCTAGATGACTCTGAGTCTCAATCTGGATACATATAGAAAGTGGGAGCAATTAGCTAGAGTAGCTCCATGCAGAGCATTGTAGACATAGAAATTTGCAAAATACTTACGGCTCTGAATGTGACAGACCTGTTGACTAAAATTATCTCACAAGCAAAACATGATCACACCTTAGTACTCTTTGGGTGTTAATCACATAGCGATGTGAACTAGATTACTGACTCTAGTAAACCCTTTGGGTGTTGGTCACATGTCGATGTGAACTATGGGTGTTAACCACATATAGATGTGAACTATTGATGTTAAATCACATGGCGATGTGAACTAGATTATTGACTCTAGTGCAAGTGGGAGACTGAAGGAAATATGCCCTAGAGGCAATAATAAAGTTATTATTTATTTCCTTATATCATGATAAATGTTTATTATTCATGCTAGAATTGTATTAACCGGAAACATAATACATGTGTGAATACATAAACCTACAGAGTGTCACTAGTATGCCTCTACTTGACTAGCTCGTTAATCAAAGATGGTTATGTTTCCTAACCATGAACAAGGAGTTGTTATTTGATTAACGGGATCACATCATTGGTTGAATGATCTGATTGACATGACCCATTCCATTAGCATAGCACCTGATCGTATAGTTTGTTGCTAGTGCTTTTCTTCATGACTTATACATGTTCCTATGACTATGAGATTATGCAACTCCGTTTGCCGAGGAACACTTTGGGTGCTACCAAACGTCACAACGTAATCTGGGTGATTATAAAGGTACATTACAGGTGTCTCCGAAGGTACATGTTGGGTTGGCATATTTGAGATTAGGATTTGTCACTCCGATTGTCGGAGAGGTATCTCTGGGCCCTCTCGGTAATGCACATCACATAAGCCTTGCAAGCATTGCAACTAAATGTGTTAGTTGTGAGATGATGTATTACGGAACGAGAAAAGAGACTTGCCATGGAGATTGAACTAGGTATTGGATACAAATCGAATCTCGGGCAAGTAACATACCGATGACAAAGGAACAACGTATGTTGTTATGCGGTCTGACCGATAAAGATCTTCGTAGAATATGTAGGAGCCAATATGGGCATCCAGGTCCCGCTATTGGTTATTGACCAGAGAGGTGTCTCGGTCATGTCTACATAGTTCTCGACAGGGTCCCGGTTTCGATGACAGTTATATTATGAGTTTATGAGTTTTGATGTACCGAAGGAGTTCGTCCCGGATGAGATCGGGGACATGACGAGGAGTCTCGAAATGGTCGAGACGTAAAGATCGATATATTGGACGACTATATTCGGAGTTCGGAAAGGTTCGAATGATTCGGTATTTTTCGAGTACCGGGAGTTACGGATTACGGGAGAAGTAATGGGCCTTGATGGGCTTTAGTGCTGCGCCCCCTCCCCTCTAGAAGAGAGAAAAAGGGCACCACCCCCTCTCCTCTAGTCCTGGACTAGGGAAAAGGGCGGACACCTCTCCTTCTCCTCCTATTCCTTCTCCTTCCTCCCTTTTGGTGGACTCCTACTAGGACTTGGAGTCCTAGTAGGAATCCATATCTGGCCGCACCTTTGCCTTGGCGGCCTCCTCCTCCTCCATCCTTTATATACAGGGCAGGGGCACCCCATAGACACACAAGTTGATCATTGAGATCGCCCTTAGCCGGTGCCCCTTCCACCAAACTACACCTCGGTTGCGGAGCTTAGGCGAAGCCCTGCGCCGTGGAACATCATCATCGCATGACTCCCTCAACACTGCTGGATCGGAGTTCGAGGGACGTCATCGAGCTGATGCAGAACTCGGAGGTGCCGACGTTCGGTACTTGATCGGTTGGATCGGGAAGAAATCGACTACTTCCTTTAACGCTTCCGACTTCTCTCGAGACAACACTCTCATCTCGTTGCTATGCATCACCATGATCTTGCGTGATCGTAGGAAAATTTTTGAAATTACTACGTTCCCCAACATTTGGTAACGACAAAGAAGTCCTGTGTCGGATAGGCCTCGTTGTAGGCAACACCTTCGACCTCCAAAAGAATCGGCTGGTGTCCTCTCGTCAGCCTTCAATGCTGACCCTGGCAGGAGCCATGGTCATCCTTCGTACGGTAAACTGGAGAAACCTCCATACACATTCATCGTCATGCATGGCAGCGGAATGTACTAGATATAGACCACATCCACTATGCTGCAATGGATGGCTACCTTTGTTTCAATATCTACAAGGGTTGGATGAAGAGCAACAGCCAAGTTGGTGGCTCAAGCAAACAAGTATCGACCAAGAGGAAGAGGGACAAGGACGAAGTCAAGGACGTGGACGAGGACTGCGAGTAAGGTAGCAGTTTCGTTGCTCCTGGTGGTTCTAATGCAGTGTCTACCGGGATAGTTGCAAAGTTTAATTTCAGGTGTGCTTAATTTAATTTGAGGGGTGTGTTGTGCTGAGCCCCCAGCAGAACTATGTTATGTTTCTTCTTGTTACTTTAACTCTTCAGTACGTACATACTAGTATTTCTTACATTTCATCTTTTAGTTGGTATAGTACTACCACTCGTTTCTTCACATTATATACGTACAATATTGTTGGGGAACGTAGTAATTTCAAAAAAATTCCTACGCACACGCAAGACCATGGTGATGGCATAGCAACGAGAGGGGAGAGTGTCCGTCCACGTACCCTCGTAGACCGAAAGCGGAAGCGTTATAACAACGCGGTTGATGTAGTCGTACGTCTTCACGATCCGACCGATCCAAGCACCGAACGTACGGCACCTCCGAGTTCTGCACACGTTCAGCACGATGGCGATCCCGGACTCGATCCAGCAAAGTGTCGGGATGAGTTCCGTCAAGACGACGGCGTGGTGACGATGATGATGCTCCACCGACGCAGGGCTTCGCCTAAGCTCATGACGATATGACTTCTCCGGCGCAGGGCTTCGCTAAGCTCATGACGATATGACCGAAGTGGAATATGGTGGAAGGGGCACCGCACACGGCTAAGGAACGATCCGTAGATCAACTTGTGTGTCATGGGGTGCCCCTGCCCCGTATATAAAGGAGCCAAGGGGTGCGGCCAGCCCTAGGGGAGGCGCGCTGGAGGAGTCCTACTCCCACCGGAGTAGGACTCCCCTCTCTAGTTGGATTAGGATTGGAGGAGGGAAGAGGAAGGCGCGCCCCTCTCTTGTCCTATTCGGACTAGAGGGGGGAGGGGGGCGCGCGGCCTGCCTGGCCGGCCCTTCCTCTTCTCTCTTATGGCCCATGAAGGCCCATAGACCCCCCGGGGGGTTCCGGTAACCTCCCGGTACTCTGGTAAATTCCCGATTTCACTCGGAACCTTTACGATGTCCAAATGTAGGCTTCCAATATATCAATCTTTATGTCTCGACCATTTCGAGACTCCTCGTCATGTCCGTGATCACATCCGGGACTCCGAACTACCTTCGGTACATCAATACTTATAAACTCATAATGAACTGTCATCGAAACGTTAAGCGTGCGGACCCTACGGGTTTGAGAACTATGTAGACATGACCTAGAACCATTCTCGGTCAATAACCAATAGCGGAACCTGGATGCCCATATTGGTTCCTACATATTCTACGGAAGATCTTTATCGGTCAAACCGTATACCGATATCGTTGTTCCCTTTGTCATCGGTATGTTACTTACCCGAGATTCGATCGTCGGTATCCAATACCTAGTTCAATCTCGTTACCGGTAAGTCTCTTTACTCGCTCGTAATACATCATCTCACAACTAACTCATTAGTTGCAATGCTTGCAAGGCTTATGTGATGTGTATTACCGAGAAGGCCCAGAGATACCTCTCCGACAATCGGAGTGACAAAACCTAATCTCGATTCATGCCAACTCAACATATACTTTTGGAGACACCTGAGAGTACCTTTATAATCACCCGATTCGTTGTGACGCTTTGGTAGCACACAAAGTGTTCCTCCGTAAACGGAGTTGCATAATCTCATAGTTGCAGGAACTTTGTATGAGTCATGAAGAAAGCATAAGCAACATACTAAGCGATCAAGTGCTAAGCTAACGAAATGGGTCATGTCAATCACATCATTCTCCTAATGATGTGATCCCATTAATCAAATGACAACACATGTCTATGGTTAGGAAACATAACCATCTTCGATTAATGAGCTAGTCTTGTAGAGGCATACTAGTGACTATCTGCTTGTCTATGTATTCACACATGTATTATGTTTCCGGTTAATACAATTCTAGCATGAATAATAAACATTTATCATGATATAAGGAAATAAATAATAACTTTATTATTGCCTCTAGGGCATATTTCCTTCAGTCTCCCACTTGCACTAGAGTCAATAATCTAGATTACACAGTAATGATTCTAACACCCATGGAGTCTTGGTGCTGATCATGTTTTGCTCGTGGAAGAGGCTTAGTCAACGGGTCTGCAACATTCAGATCCGTATGTATTTTGCAAATCTCTATGTCTCCCACTTGGACTTGGTCCCGAATGGAATTGAAGCGTCTCTTGATATGCTTGGTCCTCTTGTGAAATCTGGATTCCTTTGCCAAGGCAATTGCACCAGTATTGTCACAAAAGATCTTCATTGGTCCCGATGCACTAGGTATAACACCTAGATCGGAAATGAACTCTTTCATCCAGACTCCTTCATTTGCTGCTTCCGAAGCAGCTATGTACTCCGCTTCACATGTAGATCCCGCCACGACGCTTTGTTTAGAACTGCACCAACTGACAGCTCCACCGTTTAATAAAAATACGTATCCGGTTTGCGATTTAGAATCGTCCGGATCAGTGTCAAAGCTTGCATCGACGTAACCATTTACGACTAGCTCTTTGTCACCTCCATATACGAGAAACATATCCTTAGTCCTTTTCAGGTATTTCAGGATGTTCTTGACCGCTGTCCAATGATCCACTCCGGATTACTTTGGTACCTTCCTGCCAAGCTTACAGCTAAGCATCGTCGGTCTGGTACACAGCATTGCATACATGATAGAGCCTATGGCTGAAGCATAGGAACATTTTCATTTTCTCTCTATCTTCTGTTGTGGTCGGGCATTGAGTCCGACTCAATCTTACACCTTGTAATACAGGTAAAAACCTTTCTTTGCTGATCCATTTTGAACTTCTTCAAAACTTTATCAAGGTATGTGCTTTGTGAAAGTCCAATTAAGCGTCTTGATCTATCTCTATAGATCTTGATGCCCAATATGTAAGCAGCTTCACCGAGGTCTTTCATTGAAAAACTTTTATTCAAGTATCCTTTTATGCTATCCAGAAATTCTATATCATTTCCAATCAACAATATGTCGTCCACATATAATATCGAAATGCTCTGAGCTCCCACTCACTTTCTTGTAAATACAGAGCTTCTCCAAAAGTCTCAGATAAAACCATATGCTTTGATCACACTATCAAAGCGTTTATTCCAACTCCGAGAGGCTTGCACTGCACCATAAATTGATCGTTGGAGCTTGCACACTCTGTTAGCACCCTTTGGATCAACAAAACCTTCTGGTTGCATCATATACAACTCTTCTTCTAGAAATCCATTCAAGAATGCAGTTTTTACATCCATTTGCCAAATTTCATAATCATAAAATGCGGCAATTGCTAACATGATTCGGACAGACTTAAGCATCGCTACGGGTGAGAAAGTCTCATCGTAGTCAACCCCTTGAACTTGTCGAAAACCTTTTGCAACAAGTCGAGCTTTGTAGACAGTTACATTACCATCGGTGTCAGTCTTCTTCTTAAAAATCCATTTATTCTCAATAGCTTGCCGATCATCGGGCAAGTCTACCAAAGTCCATACTTTGTTCTCATACATGGATCCCATCTCAGATTTCATGGCTTCAAGCCATTTTGTGGAATCTGGGCTCACCATCGCTTCTTCATAGTTCGTGGGTTCACCATGATCTAGTAGCATGACTTCCGAATAGGATTACCGTACCACTCAGTGCGGATTTTATTCTGGTTGATCTCTGATTCAAGAACAACTTGATCTGAAGTTTCATGATCATTATCATTATCTTCCTCGCTAATCGGTGTAGTTGTTACGTAAACTGATTTCTGTGATGAACTACTTTCCAATAAGGGAGTTGGTACTATTACCTCATCAAGTTCCACTTTCCTCCCACTCACTTCTTTCGAGAGAAACTCCTTCTCTAGAAAGGATCCATTCTTAGCAACGAATGTCTTGCCTTCGGATCTGTGATAGAAGGTATACCCAATTGTCTCCTTTGGGTATCCTATGAAGACACATTTTCCGATTTGGGTTCAAGCTTATCAGGTTGAAGTTTTTCACATAAGCATCGCAACCCCAAACTTTCGAAGCGACAACTTTGGTTTCTTGCTAAACCATAGTTCATAAGGCGTCGTCTCAACGGATTTTGACGGTGTCCTATTTAACGTGAATGCGGCCGTCTCTAAAGCATAACCCCAAAACGATAGCGGTAAATTGAAATAGACATCATAGATCGCACCATATCTAGTAAAGTACGATTACGACGTTCGGACACACCATTACGCTGTGGTGTTCCCGATGGCGTGAGTTGCGAAACTATTCCACATTGCTTCAAATGTAGACCAAACTCATAACTCAAATATTCTCCTCCACGCTCAGATCGTAGAAACTTTATTTTCTTGTTACGATGATTTTCAACTTCACTCTGAAATTCTTTGAACTTTTCAAATGTTTCAGATTTATGCTTCATCAAGTAGATATACCCGTATCTGCTTAAATCATCTGTGAAGGTGAGAAAATAACGATATCCGCCACGAGCTTCAACATTCATCGGACCACATACATCTGTATGTATGATTTCCAATAAGTCTGTTGCTCTCTCCATACAACCGGAGAACGGTGTTTTAGTCATCTTGCCCATGAGGCACGGTTCGCAAGTACCAAGTGATTCATAATCAAGTGATTCCAAAAGTCCATCTGTATGGAGTTTCTTCATGCGTTTACACCGATATGACCTAAACGGCAAGTGCCACAAATAAGTTGCACTATCATTATCAACTCTGCATCTTTTGGCTTCGACATTATGAATATGTGTATCACTCTTGTCGAGATTCAACAAGAATAGACCATTCTTCAAGGGTGCATGACCATAAAAGATATTACTCATATAAATAGAACAACCATTATTCTCTGATTTAAATGAATAACCGTCTCGCATCAAACAAGATCCAGATATAATGTTCATGCTCAACGCTGGCACCAAATAACAATTATTTAGGTCTAAAACTAATCCCGAAGGTAGATGTAGAGGTAGCGTGCCGACCGCGATCACATTGACTTTGGAACCATTTCCCACGCGCCGTCACCTCGTCCTTTGCCGTGCTCGTCTATTCCGTAGTCCTGTTTGAGTTGCAAATATTAGCAATGAACCAGATCAAATACCAGTGCTACTACGAGCTCTAGTAAGGTACACATCAATAACATGTATATCACATATACCTTTGTTCACCTTGCCATCCTTCTTATCCGCCAAATACTTGGGGCAGTTCCGCTTCCAATGTCCATCGCTTGCAGTAAAACACTCGATTTCAGGCTTAGGTCCAGACTTGGGTTTCTTCTCTTGATCAGCAACTTTCTTGCTGTTCTTTTGAAGTTTCCTTCTTCTTTCCTTTGCCCTTTTCTTGAAACTAGTGGTCTTGTTGACCATCAACACTTGATGCTCTTTCTTGATTTCTACCTCCGCTGCTTTTAGCATTGCGAAGAGCTTAGGAATTGTCTTAGTCATCCCTTGCATATTATAGTTCATCACGAAGCTCTTGTAGCTTGGTGGCGTGATTGGAGAATTCATCAATGACACTATCATCCGGAAGATTAACTCCCAGCTGAATTAAGTGATTATTATACCCGGACATTTTGAGTATGTGCTCACCGACGAACTATTCTCCTCCATCTTGCAGCTATAGAACTTATTGGAGACTTCATATCTCTCAATCCGGCATTTGCTTGAAATATTAACTTCAACTCCTGGAACATCTCATATGCTCCATGACGCTCAAAACGTCGTTGAAGACCCGGTTCTAAGCCGTAAAGCATGGCACATCGAACTATAGAGTAGTCATCAGCTTTGCTCGCCAGACGCTCACAACTTCGGCGTTGCTCTCTGAGCAGGCTCGCACCCAGCGGTGCTTCCAGGCGTAATTCTTCTGTGCAGCAATGAGGATAATCCTCAAATTACGGACCCAGTCCGTGTAATTGCTACCATCATCTTTCAACTTTGCTTTCTCAAGGAACGCATTAAAATTCAACGGAACAACAGACGAGCCATCTATCTACAAAGAAACATAGACAAGCAAAATACTATCAGTACTAAGTTCATGATAAATTTAAGTTCAATTAATCATATTAAAAACTCCCACTTAGACAGACATCTCTCTAGTCATCTAAGTGATTACGTGATCCAAATCAACTAAACCATGTCCGATCATCACGTGAGATGGAGTAGTTTCAATGGTGAACATCACTATGTTGATCATATCTACTATATGATTCACGCCGACCTTCGGTCTCCGTGTTCCGAGGCCATATCTGCATATGCTAGGCTCGTCAAGTTTAACCTGAGTATTCTGCGTGTGCAAAACTGGCTTGCACCCGTTGTAGATGGACGTAGAACTTATCACACCCGATCATCACGTGGTGTCCGGGTACTACTGAACTTTTAGCAACGGTGCATACTCAGGAGAACACTTCTTGATAATTTTAGTGAGAGATCATCTTATAATGCTACCGTCAATCAAAGCAAGATAAGATGCATAAAGGATAAACATCACATGCAATCAATATAAGTGATATGATATGGTCATCATCATCTTGTGCTTGTGATCTCCATCTCCGGCACCGCCATGATCACCATCGCCACCGCGCGACACCTTGATCTCCATCGTAGCATCGTTGTCGTCTCGCCAACTATTGCTTCTACGACTATCGCTACTGCTTAGTGATAAAATAGAGCAATTACATGGCTTTTGCATTTCATACAATAAAGCGACAACCATATGGCTCCTGCCAGTTGCCGATAACTCGGTTACAAAACATGATCATCTCATACAATAAAATATAGCATCACGTCTTGACCACATCACATCACAACATGCCCTGCAAAAACAAGTTAGACGTCCTCTACTTTGTTGTTGCAAGTTTTACGTGGCTGCTACGGGCTGAGCAAGAACCGTTCTTACCTACGCATCAAAACCACAACGATAGTTTGTCAAGTTGGTGTTGTTTTAACCTTCGCAAGGACCGGGCGTAGCCACACTCGGTTCAACTAAAGTGAGAGAGACAGACACCCGCGGTCACCTTTAAGCAACTAGTGCTCGGGCGGTGAAACCAGTCTCGCGTAAGCGTCTGCGTAATGTCGGTCCGGCCGCTTCATCTCACAATACCGCTGAACCAAAGTATGACATGCTGGTAAGCAGTATGACTTATATCGCCCACAACTCACTTGTGTTCTACTCGTGCATATGACATCAACGCATAAAACCAGGCTCGGATGCCATCATTGGGGAACGTAGTAATTTCAAAAAATTCCTACGCACACGCAAGACCATGGTGATGGCATAGCAACGAGAGGGAGAGTGTCCGTCCCGTACCCTCGTGAGACCGAAAGTGGAAGCGTTATAACAACGCTGTTGATGTAGTCGTCGCCTTCACGATCCGACCGATCCAAGCACCGAACGTCGGCACCTCCGAGTTCTGCACACGCTCAGCTCGATGACGATCCCGGACTCGATCCAGCAAAGTGTCGGGATGAGTTCCGTCAACCGACGGCGTGGTGACGATGATGATGCTCCACCGACGCAGGGCTTCGCTAAGCTCCGCGACGATATGACTTCTCCGCGCAGGCTTCGCCTAAGCTCCGCGACGATATGACCTAAGTGGAATATGGTGGAAGGGGCACCGCACGGCTAAGGAATGATCTGTAGATCAACTTGTGTGTCATGGGGTGCCCCTGCCCCAGATATAAAGGAGCCAAGGGGTGCGGCCAGCCCTAGGGGAGGCGCTGGAGGAGTCCTACTCCCACCGGAGTAGGACTCCCCCTCTCCTAGTTGGATTAGGATTGGAGGAGGGGAAGAGGAAGGCGCGCCCCCCTCTCCTTGTCCTATTCGGACTAGAGGGGGGAGGGGGGCGCGTGGCCTGCCTGGCCGGCCCTTCCTCTTCTCTCTTATGGCCCATCAAGGCCCATAGACCCCGGGGGTTCCGTAACCTCCGGTACTCGGTAAATTCCGATTTCACTCGGAACCTTCCGATGTCCAAATGTAGGCTTCAATATATCAATCTTTATGTCTCGACCATTTCGAGACTCCTCGTCATGTCCGTGATCACATCCGGACTCGAACTACCTTCGGTACATCAATACTTATAAACTCATAATGAACTGTCATCGAAACGTTAAGCGTGCGGACCCTACGGGTTTGAGAACTATGTAGACATGACCTAGAACCATTCTCGGTCAATAACCAATAGCGGAACCTGGATGCCCATATTGGTTCCTACATATTCTACGAAGATCTTTATCGGTCAAACCGTATAACGATATACGTTGTTCCCTTTGTCATCGGTATGTTACTTACCCGAGATTCGATCGTCGGTATCCAATACCTAGTTCAATCTCGTTACCGGTAAGTCTCTTTACTCGTTCTGTAATACATCATCTCACAACTAACTCATTAGTTGCAATGCTTGCAAGGCTTATGTGATGTGTATTACCGAGAAGGCCCAGAGATACCTCTCCGACAATCGGAGTGACAAAACCTAATCTCGATTCATGCCAACTCAACATATACTTTTGGAGACACCTGTAGAGTACCTTTATAATCACCCGATTACGTTGTGACGTTTGGTAGCACACAAAGTGTTCCTCCGGTAAACGGGAGTTGCATAATCTCATAGTTGCAGGAACTTTGTATGAGTCATGAAGAAAGCATAAGCAACATACTAAACGATCAAGTGCTAAGCTAACGAAATGGGTCATGTCAATCACATCATTCTCCTAATGATGTGATCCCATTAATCAAATGACAACACATGTCTATGGTTAGGAAACATAACCATCTTCGATTAATGAGCTAGTCTTGTAGAGGCATACTAGTGACTATCTGTTTGTCTATGTATTCACACATGTATTATGTTTCCGGTTAATACAATTCTAGCATGAATAATAAACATTTATCATGATATAAGGAAATAAATAATAACTTTATTATTGCCTCTAGGGCATATTTCCTTCAAATATATATGGCCAACATCATATAGCCAGCAGTTTAGTTGTCAAAGAATTTCAGGGTGCTTAGTTTTGTCAAAGAATTCTAGGGTGCTTAGTTTTATTTGAGGGGTGGGTTGTGCTGGACACCATTATTGTGACTAGCCTTTTTAATAGTACTAAATGCATAATTCGGCGACCAACGCTCTATATATGTACCACCTTTTTTTAATTTCAAGTTTTGCTCCATGGCGCAATCCATCGATACTACTACTGTCCAAAAGTATACATTTTTTAAAAGGCTAGAGGGCGGGGCAGTCTAGGTTGGTCGGTTTCACGAGAGACGATGGCCTTGGTGATTTGACGGCTCATTACTGCTGGAAGGCGGGGCCTTGTGATTTGACTGCTCGTATAAATGCGCCGACGACCTGATCGAGGAGGAGCAAAGAACTGTGCGGTATACTCAAGTTTTCCACTGGAGTAGTACTGCGACGGAGGAGCACGAAACACGACAACCCAGTGCCATATGGCGATAAAAAATGATCTAATTTGCTAGTCATCTCATTGTTAGCATTGTTCTATTCATTCCCTAAAAAAACCATTGTACTATTCATGCCTCGCAGAGAACGTGACACGTGCGGTGAAACACCCGAAGCAAAAGATGAAACACATCAGCAAAAGAAGAAGGAAGATTATCACCCCAAATGATCTAATTCGCCGCGGAGTCATAACTGCTTCTTCATCGCCTCCACGACCTCCATATCCTTGCGCGTCTCCTCCGCCATCTTCTTCATTCTGTCCATGACGTGGGATTTCTCGACGCGAGCCTTCATCATCTGTTCCACGGCCGCATTACGTACCTTGACAGCAGCCGGGTGCTCGATGTGGAGCTTCGCCAACTCCTCCTTCTGTTCCATGACGAGGGCCTGGAGCATCTTCATCGAGGAACTACTATTCTCATGCAGCTTCTTCCAGCCGGTGTTCTTCTCCTTCAACAGGTCGATCTTGTGGCAGAGCTTCGCCTTGTCCTCCTGAAGTCGTAGGATTTCGCCGGTCACGTTCTTCTCCGAGGCAATGCTCTTCTTCAGCAGCATCACCAAGCCGGCGGTCAACTCCCCCCCGCTGATTGAGCTCAGCGGGCATGTCGTCGAGGCTCTCCTTCAGCAACTCCATCAAGCCTTGGATGAACTCCTTCTGCTTATTGAGGTGCTTATTGAGCTGATCGGGCATGCCGTCGAGGTATAACGACTCCAGCTCCGCCGGCTTGGCATGTTCGCCTCCGCGGCTAGGGCGCTCCTGGGAGCCATCGCCTGCCCGTGAGAGATCTTTCGAGGTCTTTGCGTGGCGGCGAGCCCTCTCTTTTTTTTCCGCAGCCTTGGTTGCCGCTCCCTTGTTACGAGTAGTTCTCGACCTAGAGCTCTGCTCACCGGCCATGGCAACGACGGACGAAGAAGAAGCACTTATGATGAGGAAAGGTAGAGTAATTTTAGATTAGGTAGTTCCCCTTTTTATAACCTAAGTACTAGCACTAGTACTAATACCTGCATAGTGGGGACACGTCTAGGTTTGGTACGTACTAGTAGGTGTGAGCAGGCTTTCGAATGTGATGGGAACAAGGTAAAGATTAATTGATGGTTTTGGTTTCGAGGCCCGAAACGGCTCCCGATGAGTTTAGCGGAACATAAATTTCAAGTACTACACTGCTCAAATGCGTAAATATTATGTTACTGTCAAAAATTTGCACAAAATACTAAGGAGACCAATGGAAGTACTACTTAGCAACCCACGATTTAACTACTCGCATGCGCGCAGTGGAGTAATAATGTCTTTCTTCCGCCCTCACGTCCACTCAATTTGCATGCCCTGTATTAATTGACCATCAATGAAGTGATCGACTTTACACGTGTCAAATTATCACATGGGGTGGATCTTGGTACAAAATTGCGTCCGCCCGTGTAACCCCTTGTGCATGCGAGGGAATGAGTGTGTGCGTGCACATCTTCGCTTCATGCATGTACCGCCAGTATGGCTCAGGGAGGACGAGTACATTCTTCTGGAACCAGCAGCACGTCACTCTGATCAATCCACGCAAGGAGGTCGCGACATCGCCTCCACATGTGCCACGTGGCTTCATGAACTATAAGAGAGACACTGTGTAGCGTGCCATTGGTATTCTAAAATACATAGGACAAACTTCACATAAATATGTGCATATAGATATGAAAATGAATTTCATGCACATCTCATCCAAATTGAAACTAGGTGGAGTTTCCCCTATATATTGAGTCAACGAAAGAAAGCAAGCCAAATAGAATACATGAAGTAAATATGCATGCTCAAAACTTTCAAGAACCGATACCAAAATACAAAGAAATGCCAAGTGAAAAGGATACCAAATGGAGAAATCATCACTTGGAAGATATCATTAAAGATACATCAAGGAATGAGATGTCCATTGATACACACTAAACTAAGGATGTCAAACTCCCAAAGAGAGGATGGTTCCAAACAAACCAAGCTCTCAACAAAGTTTCATGATGGCACAAAGTACCAAAAATAAATGGCTTGCCTTCCACCAAAACACACTTGATAAGGATCACAAGAAGAGTGTTCTAAAGAAAATAGGATAGCTCCCCCACGAGTTGTGCATTATACAGGATTTGCATTTGAATACAAAATGCACAAGGTGGGATCACTACTTTCACTATATCTAGAAAACACTAGACAAGAACAAGAAATAAATAAGATCCACAAGTGGTAGGGAAGACACCGGGGGTTGACACAAACCTTGGCAAGAGAAAAGGCAAATAAAAACAAAAACCAAAGTAAAGATGATCAACAAATTCTACCACACATAAGTGACTACCAATTGTCAAAAGACAAGAAGTATTTGGAAATAATTCCCGGTGGTAGATAACAAGGACATCCAACATCATCTTCACAATAAACACAAGCAAATTGCAACTTGTAGAGCTAACATGCCACCTAGGAACAAGATAATTTACAATATCAATTCTAGGTGACAATATCTCAAATGTACACATTTTCTAGGCTTGTAAGATGCACTTAGCATATTACTCCCCCATAATGTGATACCAATAAGAACTTAACAAGAGGCAATAAGAGGATCCAACACGAGATAATCAATGGAATTTTTAGAATTTTAATTTCTCATGAGAGATATACCACCTAGCGACTAGATAATCTTGTAATATCAATACTAGATGGTATTCCTCATGCACACACATTTATAGGATTGTGAGGTGCACAAAGCACATCACTCCCCCAAAATGGGATGTTCCATTGATCTCTCACACGAGCCAACTAGGATACAAACAGGAAGCAAAAGGCTCAACGACGACGACACGTACATGATGTGCAAACCAACACACACATACTTGATTGCTCAAGATAAGCAAGTTGGAAGCGCAACATATACAAACACATGCAAGGAACAAAACCAAAACATGCAAGGGGGCAAGTAACTTTCAAGGTAAACAATTTAAGTACAAGTTACATAAGGAGGCACATTGGATATAAGATATAAACTTGATGATTCAATTGACTTGGGTTGAGACAATCAGAGTGATGAAGTCCCCTTAATTCTTCATAAAGTATCCAAGTCTCCAAAGCCCTCCAACAACACCTATTGATCAAGTTTGAGCTAGTTGGTCCCCAACCAAGTTGGGTCCTAAGAGGTTAGTCACAATAGGCTTGGCTAACCAAATGGTTCTTTGCTTCAAACCACTTTGAGTACCAACAAACTTGGCAACCACATTGCCAACCTTATCCTTCCCAAGAGAATAGACATCATCAATAATAATTGGGTTGGATAAGTTACCACTAGTGCATGAAGAAGCGAGGTGACCTTTCTCACGGCATAGGTAGCAACGTCTACTCTTCACTTTCTTCTCACTTGATTTCTCAACTTGAGAAGCATTAACTTGAGTCTTCTTGGGAAGAGGCCTTTCTTCAACTTGAGGTTGAGCATGTGATTGAACTTGTGCCCTCTTCCCTTGTTGCTTGACACTAATGGCCTTCTTCTTCAATGGGAAAGATCTAACATGATGCCCTTCTACTTTGCACTTGAAGCAAACAATCTTGGCCGAATTCTTGACTTGTTCTTGGCCCTTCCTTTTGTTCATCTTGGACTTCTTCTTATTATTGGAGTTGAATCCAAGTCCACCTTTGTCATTGGGGGATTTTTGCACACTCAAGATATTGTTGAGTGTGGATTTCCCTTCATGACACTTCCAAGTCTTTCTTCAAAGAAGTGACTTGGGCCTTGAGCTCTTTGATTTCCTCTACACGGTTAGTCTCAACACAAGTACTAGAGGAAGTATAAGCTTCATCGTTAGAGCAACAAGGCAAGGAAAGCAATTCATCACAAGATGTACCAACATTGTGAGTAGATGAATTACAAGGACTAGCACATGGCAATATACTATTTTGACTAGAAGTAGTGCTAGTACCCACATGAGGCTCACTAGATGTTACCTTAGCAATCATGGCCTCATGAGCTATCTTTAGCACACTATGGGATACTAGAAGATCATCATGAGAGCTTGAGAGCTTTTCATGACTTTCTTCCAATTTCCCATAATTGCTAGATAGCACCTCAAGTTGAGCCCGTAGCTCAACATTCTCCTTCAAAATGGATGCTTCACAAGTAATAGAATTAGTAGCACAAGCATCATCATTAACAACAAGAGGAGAAGGCAACTTGGCAAGCTCTTTTAAATAAGAAGCTTCAAGTTGGGCATGAGACTCGGTGATTTTGATGAGCTCACCCTTGATGACCCTTGAGCCATTTTCGAGGTGCTCAAAATCCTCAAGGAGTCTAGCATGAGAAACTTCAAGCTTAGCATTTTTAGTTTTGAAATCGTTGGCCACCTCAAGAGCTCTATCATGAGATTCCCTCACTCTAGATAATTCTAGAGCAAAAGTCTCCTCAAGAGATTCGGAGGTGGTTTGTTCATGTTCAAGAGCTTGAGATAGCTCCGCGATCTCATCTACGTAATCACGCCCATGAGCTTCCATTTTCTCAATGGTGGCCTCATGCTCCTCTAGATGAGATTCCAACTCCTCAATGTATTTCTTGCCATCAATCGCAATGGACATTATTTCCATGAAGTTGGAACGAGCAATTTTATTTTTATGAAGAGCTTTAAAAATCATTTCCCCCTTAGTTTTTAAGGAGGCAACATTATCATTCTCTTCATCATTATCCTCATCATCATTAGTATCATCATCATCATCAAGAGACATATTGGGGTACAAAGTAGGAGATACCTTTGATGCCTTAGCCATAAGGCAAAAAGCAATAGATGATGGTGTAGGATCCCTTGAGGCACCATTAAACACCACATCTTGTTCCATGGAGTGTTGGGTTTCCTCTACATTGTTAGCGCAACAATTTGAGGAAATAGATGCATTTTTATCATGGCAACAAGACATAGCAAGCATATCATCATGAGATTTAGTCAAGCAATTTCTACATGATATGCAAGGACCATCAACACAAGCATGTGAAACATTTGGAGTGCTCAAAGTGTTAAAGCCCAAAGAAGGAGCATTGCAATAATATAGTGATGAAGGATCATCCACAATAAGCATACTATCATCATTGCAATGACCAACACTACTGACCATATCATTACCTTGTGGCAAACCACATGTAGGTGAAGTAGAAGAAGTTGAGAAGACTATACGACCGGAGGTGGAGGGAGAACAATCATCCCCACAAATCTTGGACACACCATATTTATCTTTAAGCTTCGTCCACAACTCATGAGCATCTCGGAACGGCATGAGTTGAAATATAACTACATTGCTCAAAGCATCAAAAAGCACATTAGAAGCTTGAGCATTGAGATAAGAGTTTTTCTCATCCTCTAAAGATAATCTTTGGGGATCCTTTGGAGGAGAAAAACCCATATCTACAATTCGCTCTAAATTTGGGTCCATGGCCCTAAAGAGATTAAGCATGCGAATTACCCAAACATCAAAATTTGTGCCATCGAAACTAAGAGTGTCACAGAAACCTAATCCTCTAGTCGACATCTTTACTCTCTAGGCGGTAAAGCCTAATAAAGAGAGACGAGGCTCTGATACCAATTGAAAGATCGAGGATGTCGCCTAGAGGAGGGGTGAATAGGCGTTTTAAAATAATTACGGTTTAGGCTTGAACAAATGCGGAATAAACCTAGCGGTTAATTTGTCAAGCACAAAACCTAAAACAACTAGGCTCACCTATGTGCACCAACAACTTATGGTAAGCAATAAGAGAAACTATGTGATAGCAAGATATATGACAAAGAACAATATGGCTATCACAAAGTAAAGTGCATAAGTAAAGGGGCTCAGGTAAGAGATAACCGAGGCACGCAGAGACGACGATGTATCCCGAAGTTCACACCCTTGCGGATGCTAATCTCCGTTTGGAGCGGTGTGGAGGCACAATGCTCCCCAAGAAGCCACTAGGGCCACAGTAATCTCCTCACGCCCTCGCACAATGCAAGATGCCGTGATTCCACTAAGGGACCCTTGAGGGCGGTCACCGAACCCGTACAAATGGCAACCCTTGGGGCGGTCACCGAACCCGTACACTTTGGCAACCCTTGGGGCGGTCACGGAACCGTCAAATTGCTCAAGCGATCTCCACAACCTAATTGGAGACCCGACGCTTGCCGGAGCTTTACACCACAATGGTTGAGCTCCGAACACCACCAACCGACTAGGGCGCCCAAGCACCCAAGAGGAACAAGCTCAAGGGCACCAAGCACCCAAGAGTAATAAGCTTCTCAACTTGTAACTTCCACGTATCACCATGGAGAACTCAAACCGATGCACAAATGCAATGGAAAGGGCACACAGAGTACCCAAGTCCTTCTCTCTCAAATCCCACCAAAGCAACTAATGCTAGGGAGGAAAGTAAGAGGAAGAACAAGAAGGAGAACACAAAGAACTCCAAGATCTAGATCCAAGGGGTTCCCCTCACATAGAGGAGAAAGTGATTGGTGGAAGTGTGGATCTAGATCTCCTCTCTCTTTCCCTCAAAAACTAGCAAGAATACATGGAGGAATTGAGAGTTAGCAAGCTCAAAGAAGGTCAATAATGGGGGCACAAACGAGCTCAAGAGATGATGAACCATTGGGGAAGAAGACCCCCTTAAATAGGTCCCCACGAATCTGCCCGTTATGTGCAGAAAGTTGTAGGACCGGCACAACCGGTGCACGAACCGGTACAACCGGCCAAAGCAGAGGAAAAACCAACCTGGAAAAAGCTCTAAGTGGTACAACAGCCTGGGGAACCGGTAGTACCGGTTAAACCGGTCAACAACCGCCCAAGAACCGCTCCAAAACATAAACTAGTCCGGTGGTAGAGCGGTACATGGCCGGTACAACCTCCGGACCAATTCTGGAGCGGTACAACCGCTCCAAACACCGGTTGTACCGGTCAACCGGTACAACCTCTCTACGGGGCGGTACAACCTCTCTATGTAAAACAGGCAATATCAAAACAGCCACAACTTTCGCATACGAGCTCCGAATTCCATGAAACCAAGTTTGTTGGAAAGCTAGCAACAAGGACTAACACAATCTTGATAGAAATATCAATAAGAAGCAAATGAGAAAAGGCCCATAAGAAAATGGTGAGAACCCTTCCTAGGATAAGACCGGTAAAACCTCCAACACCGAAAACATCATAGAAGACGCATGCGAACTCCGTTTTAGATGAACTCAAGCTTGTCATCAAGATGACCATAAGCTCTAAGACTCACAAAGAGAAACAAAAATAACAAGGAAACATGATGCAAGGATGCAATGGTTTGAGCTCTCTACTAACGATACGATCAAGCTACCAACTTGAGAGCCCCCCTTGATAGTACGGCAAACGATCCTATAACCCGGTCTCCCAACTACCACCACGAGACCGGTAAAATAGAAAACCTATCAAGGGCAAACCTTTGCCTTGCACATGGTCCACTTGAGCTAGATGAAGACGATCTTGACTCCCTCAAGTTGGACCACCTTTCTTGAGTGCGTTGGCTCGATGAAGACTAGATGATTGCTCCCCCATAGTCCACTATGGGTGAGCGACTCTTCGGCACATCTTCACAAGTCCATTGAAACCACAATGGATGGCAAGATTCAAACTTGATTGCTTCCCCATACTCCATTATGGGTGAGCCACTCTTCGTGTTGCTCCACTTGAACTTGCACACAGCAAACTTGATGACGATCACCACTTGATGTCATCCTCCATGGGTTGTATGGGATCTTCCTCTTGACGCAAGACCATGGAAACATACCTAACCCCACAAAGAACTCTCACGTAGACCATGGGTTAGTACACAAAGCGTAATGGACAATGCTTACCATACCATGGGAACACTTGGTCCCTCTCGGTACAACTTGTGCGCTTTGTGTGTTGATCAACTTGAATCACTCTATGTACTTAGGCTAGATCAACCTTGAATCTTTCCAACTCTCTTCATTTGGATGATGTCTTGAAGATAAACATGAATGATCACATAATATTCTTCTTCAAGACATGCTTGCAATAAGCTCAACACTCACATGACCAATCTTTGGATAATTCCTTAATAGCACCTTGGTCAACTCATAAACTCCTTAAAACCAACACATGGACTTCAAGAAAAGCCTATGGACAAAACCTTCAAATATAACTAAAGGCAACCATTAGTCCATAGAGATTGTCATCAATTACCAAAACCAAACATGGGGCATCGCATGTTCTTTCAAAGAGTTACATTGAAATTAATGGCAAGCTAGGGCGTTAAACGATAGCGCTTGTTGGGAGGCAACCCAATTTTCTTTATGTTTTTTGTTTTTGTTTATGTTTAGGAATAAATAATCCATATACCTTATTTTTAGATGTGGTTTTATGTTTTAATTAGTGTTTGTGCCAAGTTAAACCTATAGGATCTTCTTGGATAATAGTTATTTGATCTTGCTGTAATTTCCAGAAACTTTCTGTTCACGAAAACAATTGTTACAAATCACCAGAACGTGATAAAATAGTGATTCTAATTTCTGCTGATCAATAAACAAATTTCCTAGGTCTTCCTATTTTGGCTGAATTTTTGGAGTTACAGAAGTTTACGTTAGTTACAGATTACTGCAGACTGTTCTGTTTTTGACAGATTCTGTTTTTTCGTGTGTTGTTTGCTTATTTTGATGAATCTATGGCTTGTAAAATAGTTTATAATCCATAGAGAAGTTGGAATACAGTAGGTTTAACACCAATATAAATAAAGAATGAGTTCATTACAGTACCTTGAAGTGGTCTTTTGTTTTCTTTCGCTAACGGAGCTCACGAGATTTCTGTTGAGTTTTGTATTGTGAAGTTTTCAAGTTTTGGGTGAATTTTTTTGATGGATTATGGAACAAGGAGTGGAAAGAGCCTAAGCTTGGGGATGCCCATGGCATCCCCAAGATAATCCAAGGACACCAAAAAGTCATAGCTTGGGGATGCCCCGGAAGGCATCCCCTCTTTCGTCCACTTCCATCAGTAACTTTACTTGGAGCTATATTTTTATTCACCACATGATATGTATTTTGCTTGGAGCGTCTTGTATTATTTTCGTATTTGCTTGTTAGTTTACCACAATCATCCTTGCTGTACACACCTTTTGAGAGAGCCATACATGAATTGGAATTTGTTAGAATACTCTATGTGCTTCACTTATATCTTTTGAGCTTTATAGTTTTGCTCTATGTGCTTCACTTATATCTTTTGAGCTTTATAGTTTTGCTCTAGTACTTCACTTATATCTTTTAGAGCACGGTGGTGGATTTGTTTTAAAGAAACTATTGATCTCTCATGCTTCACTTAGATTATTTTGAGAGTCTTAAATATCATGGTAATTTGCTTAAAATAATAATATGCTTGGTATTCAAGATTTGTAAAACTTTCTTTTGAGTGCGTTGAATACTAAGAAAAGTTTTGAGATATGGAGGTGATAATATCAAAGTCGTGCTAGTTGAGTAGTTGTGAATTTGAGAAATGCTTGTGTTGAAGTTTGCAAGTCCCGTAGCATGCACGTATGGTAAACGTTATGTAACAAATTTGAAACATGAGGTGTTATTTGATTGTCCTCCTTATGAGTGGCGGTCGGGGACGAGCGATGGTTATTTCCTACCAATCTATCCCCCTAGGAGCATGCGCATAGTGCTTTGGTTTTTGATGGCTTGTAGATTTTTGCAATAAGTATGTGAGTTCTTTATGACTAATGTTGAGTCCATGGATTATACGCACTCTCACCCTTCCATCATTGCTAGCCTCTTCGGTACCATGCATTGCCCTTTCTCACATTGAGAGTTGGTGCAAACTTCGCCGGTGCATCCAAACCCCGTGATATGATACGCTCTTTCACACATAAACCTCCTTATATCTTCCTCAAAACAGACACAATACCTACCTATTATGGCATTTCCATAGCCATTCCGAGATATATTGCCATGCAACTTTCCACCATACCGTTCTTAATGACATATTCATCATTGTCATATTGCTTAGCATGATCATGTAGTTGGCATAGTATTTGTGGCAGAGCCACCGTTCATAATTCTTTCATACATGTCACTCTTGAATCATTGCATATCTCGGTACACCGCCGGAGGCATTCATATAGAGTCATACTTTGCTATAGTATCGAGTTGTAATCATTGAGTTGTAAATAAATAGAAGTGTGATGATCATCATTTAGTAGAACATTGTCCCAAAAAAAAGGAGAAAGCCAAAAAAAAGGCCCAAAAAAAGAGAAATAAAAAGGGGCAATGTTACTATCTCTTTTTCCACACTTGTGCTTCAAAGTAGCACCATGTTCTTCATATAGCGAGTCTCATATATTGTGCTTGAAAGTAGCACCATGTTTTTCATATAGAGAGTTTCATATGTTGTCACTTTCATATACTAGTGGGAATTTTTCATTATAGAACTTGGCTTGTATATTCCAACGATGGGCTTCCTCAAATGCCCTAGGTCTTCGTGAGCAAGCAAGTTGGATGCACACCCACTTAGTTTCTTTTGTTGAGCTTTCATACATTTATAGCTCTAGTGCATCCGTTGCATGGCAATCCCTAGTCCTTGCATTAACATCAATTGATGGGCATCTCCATAGCCCGTTGATTAGCCTCGTTGATGTAAGACCTTCTCCTTTTTTGTCTTCTCCACATAACCCCCATCATTATATTCTATTCCATCCATAGTGCTATGTCCATGGCTCGCGCTCATATATTGCGTGAAAGTTTATAGGTTTGAGATTACTAAAGTATGAAACAATTGCTTGGCTTGTCATCGGAGTTGTGCATGATGAGAGCATTCTTGTGTGACGAAAATGGAGCATGACTAAACTATATGATTTTGTAGGGATGAACTTTCTTTGGCCATGTTATTTTGAGAAGAAATAATTGCTTAGTTAGTATGCTTGAATTATTATTATTTTTATGTCAATATGAACTTTTGTCTTGAATCTTTCGGATCTGAATATTCATACCACAATTAAGAAGAGTTACATTGAAATTAATGCCTAGCTAGGTGCGTTAAACGATAGCGCTTGTTGGGAGGCAACCCAATTTTCTTTATGTTTTTTGTTTTTGTTTCTGTTTAGGAATAAATAATTAATCTACCTTCTTTTTAGATGTGGTTTTATGTTTTAATTAGTGTTTGTGCCAAGTTAAACCTATAGGATCTTCTTGGATAATAGGTATTTGATCTTGCTGTAATTTCCAGAAACTTTCTGTTCACGAAAACAATTGTTAAAAATCACCAGAACGTGATAAAATAGTGATTCCAATTGCTGCTGATCAATAAACAAATTTCCTAGGTCTTCCTATTTTGGCTGAAGTTTTGGAGTTACAGAAGTTTGCGTTAGTTACAGATTACTGCAGACTGTTCTGTTTTTGACAGATTCTGTTTTTTCGTGTGTTGTTTGCTTATTTTGATGAATCTATGGCTAGTAAAATAGTTTATAATCCATAGAGAAGTTGGAATACAGTAGGTTTAACACCAATATAAATAAAGAATGAGTTCATTACAGTAACTGGAAGTGGACTTTTGTTTTCTTTCGCTAACGGAGCTCACGAGATTTCTGTTGAGTTTTGTGTTGTGAAGTTTTCAAGTTTTGGGTGAATTTTTTTGATGGATTATGGAACAAGGAGTGGAAAGAGCCTAAGCTTGGGGATGCCCATGGCACCCCCAAGATAATCCAAGGACACCAAAAAGTCATAGCTTGGGGATTCCCCGGAAGGCATCCCCTCTTTCGTCCACTTCCATCGGTAACTTTACTTGGAGCTATTTTTTTATTCACAACATGATATGTGTTTTGCTTGGAGCGTCTTGTATTATTTGCGTCTTTGCTTATTAGTTTACCACAATCATCCTTGCTGTACACACCTTTTGAGAGAGCCATACATGAATTGGAATTTGTTAGAATACTCTATGTGCTTCACTTATATCTTTTGAGCTTTATAGTTTTGCTCTATGTGCTTCACTTATATCTTTTGAGCTTTATAGTTTTGCTCTAGTACTTCACTTATATCTTTTAGAGCACGGTGGTGGATTTGTTTTAAAGAAACTATTGATCTCTCATGCTTCACTTAGATTATTTTGAGAGTCTTAAATATCATGGCAATTTGCTTAAAATAATAATATGCTTGGTATTCAAGATTTGTAAAACTTTCTTTTGAGTGCGTTGAATACTAAGAAAAGTTTGATGCTTGATAATTGTTTTGAGATATGGAGGTGATAATATCAAAGTCGTGCTAGTTGAGTAGTTGTGAATTTGAGAAATTCTTGTGTTGAAGTTTGCAAGTCCCGTAGCATGCACGTATGGTAAACGTTATGTAACAAATTTGAAACATAAGGTGTTATTTGATTGTCCTCCTTATGAGTGGCGGTCGGGGACGAGCGATGGTCTTTTCCTACCAATCTATCCCCCCAGGAGCATGCGCGTAGTACTTTGGTTTTTGATGGCTTGTAGATTTTTGAAATAAGTATGTGAGTTCTTTATGACTAATGTTGAGTCCATGGATTATACGCACTCTCACCCTTCCATCATTGCTAGCCTCTTCGGTACTGTGCATTGCCCTTTCTCACATTGAGAGTTGATGCAAACTTCGCCGGTGCATCCAAACCCCGTGATATGATACGCTCTTTCACACATAAATCTCCTTATATCTTCCTCAAAACAGCCACCATACCTACCTATTATGGCATTTCCATAGCCATTCCGAGATATATTGCCATGCAACTTTCCACCACACCGTTCTTAATGACACATTCATCATTGTCATATTGCTTAGCATGATCATGTAGTTGGCATAGTATTTGTGGCAAAGCCACCGTTCATAATTCTTTCATACATGTCACTCTTAAATCATTGCATATCCCGGTACACCGCCGGAGGCATTCATATAGAGTCATACTTTGCTCTAGTATCGAGTTGTAATCATTGAGTTATAAATAAATAGAAGTGTGATGATCATCATTTAATAGAACATTGTCCAAAAAAAGGAGAAAGGCCAAAAAAGAAAAAAAAAGAAGGCCCAAAAAAAAGGGGCAATGTTACTATCTCTTTTTCCACACTTGTGCTTCAAAGTTGCACCATGTTCTTCATATAGCGAGTCTCATATATTGTGCTTGAAAGTAGCACCACGTTTTTCATATAGAGAGTTTCATATGTTGTCACTTTCATATACTAGTGGGAATTTTTCATTATAGAACTTGGCTTGTATATTCCAACGATGGGCTTCCTCAAATGCCCTAGGTCTTCGTGAGCAAGCAAGTTGGATGCACACCCACTTAGTTTCTTTTGTTGAGCTTTTATACATTTATAGCTCTAGTGCATCCGTTGCATGGCAATCCCTAGTCCTTGCATTAACATCAATTGATGGGCATCTCCATAGCCCGTTGATTAGCCTCATTGATGTAAGACCTTCTCCTTTTTTGTCTTCTCCACATAACCCCCATCATTATATTCTATTCCATCCATAGTGCTATGTCCATGGCTCGCGCTCATGTAGCGACCTGACCCAAAATCGGTCAAATCTCTGTGTCTGTACCATCCCAAGATCATGCTGGTAGGATGAACCAATCCCCTTGTTACCATGACCCCCGGGACGTAGTAGTTATTTTGCTATGCTCGTAGACGGGATTTTGGGGATGAGTGAAGTTCATAAGCAAGATGTGAGAGTCAATGATGATGACAACCCATGGACTACAATGATCAAGATGGACTTCGGAAAATCACTACTGGGTGGAGGACGGTTGACGGGCACCCTGGAGCACCCAGTGGTGGCCGGGATGCATGGAGAAGCGCCATGACATCCTGCGGAAAGCTTCACCCAGCCACGAAGAGAAGGATGGATGCCCCATGACCGGAAGCTTACCTGTGCAGCCGCAAGCCATTATGGGCTCTGGCTGGGTTGACCCTTGTAGTGAAGCTGGCTGGACGGTACTACGAGAAGTAGACGAACGGTAGGATTGGATGGGTACGGCGGTGGCGGAAGAACTCTTTGGAAGACCCTGTTTCATTCGTCCGTCTTCAAACACCATGAAGTGCGAAGACTTTAAAGGAGGAATGATTCTTGCG